>OX422215.1:485043698-486243698 GCA_949130495.1 Sambucus nigra
AAAATATTAATCAAAAGTTGTAGCCACATGGAAGCGGGGATGATATTGGATTCAAACACAAGTATATGCCACATAAAATATGTAAAACTAATATACACACAAAAATTCTTTTTGAGTTTTTCACAATTTTAAGCAAACAAACAATAAAAATTTAACTCAAAAGACAAACAAATTTTTTTTGTATTTTTCGATTAGACCAAAAAAATGAAAAAGATAAAATACAAAAGATACACATGTCATAATTCTAGCAATACGTTATTAATGAAGCAAACACTAGAAAATGACAAAACAACATACAACAAGATAAAATATTTAATGAAGCACGGCTAGTGTATGTAAACATGAAAGAAATTACTCATAAGATATAACAAGTGAGGAGTCATGTGCTAGCATGTGGGAACCACTAAAAATAGGAAATTTTGAAAATGATATATTTTCCATATGCACAATAAAAAACCTTAAAAATCAAGATCACGAGATAAATTAATATAACCAGCTATGATACCACTTGAAAAGGGGGCGATTTCTTATAAATTATAAGATATGCTTTGATACCCTGATGTTTAAAAATCTGAAAAGGTGATGGTTTGCCAATTATCCAAATTTTAAACTTCTTATAAAAATTAACCAAAATTTAATTTCTTCAAAATTAAAATGAGATTAAACAAAACAAATATTTGAATTTACATTTAAACACAAATTTAATCCAATTCTTCAAATTATGCCAAACAAACTAAAGCATGCATTTTTCCAACTTAAATATTGCAACTTGAATTATATTAAATTAAACTTATCCAAAAAATTAAATTAGCACCACTTTAAACGAAGGTTGTGATTAAACCAATTTTTATCGTGTTACCCCTAATCATGAATCTACATGATGAATATGCGAGATAAAAATAAATATACCACAATGCCGCGATGTACGAGAAAAACCCACAACCACAAGTCCGACATTGTTTTTCACAAGACATGACAAAAGACTTATGGTTTTACACAAGACACGACAAAAGACTTACTTCATCGACTTATGGTTTTACAAAAGACATGGCAAAAGACTTATGGTTTTACACAAGACACGACAAAAGACTTAATTCCTCGACTTTTCTTTCAAGCCTTGATATTTCCTTGTTCTACCTCCGCCTAGTCGACAACTCCAGAATCCACGGCAGTCCCGGGATCCACTGATGAGGTGACTCAACTGTCAAAACATACGAAGGCCTTTCCAACGTATGCACACCATAAATTTTCACAAGAACGGACTCCTCCATAGGAAACTTTATCTTTTGGGGATGAAAAAAATACCCAGTGTGACAACCCGCTCAAAATAATAACGGGTGGCCAGCCCTATACTACATTTAATCAGGTATCTCAGATGGCACAGTCTCAACATCAACTGAAAATACTAAATAATATAAGGATAACTACCCAAAATCATTAAAAACGGATTGCCAAAAAAATTTAAAACTTTTATTTAACACCAAAACAAAACCAACCTTGCAACCGAAATAACATAATACATATATCTAACTCTGATGAGTGATATGTGAAAACTCCAAGAATATAAAAGAGTACAATACCAAGCACAAAGTAAAATACTCGAATATGCTGTCGGGTCACAGACAATACAATAATATGAGAAATAAAATATAACAATGATAATCTACAACACTAGGGTATAAACCCGATATACAAACTGAATCCTAATCTAGATATACAAAGATAGGAATCGACTAAAGCAAAATGCCGCAACAGTCCGCTACTGCCACAGCTCCACGAATACACTGGATGGATAGTCATCAATGGCGTCCTAGCGGAGGAACACCTAAAGTAATACAATATATACATAGCAGGAGAAAATATAAACGGGTCAGAGCCCGAGTTGAAAACATTTTATAGCAAGTGAATTAAAATGCATAATAATTATAAATGCATTATTACATGATTGAGGTGGAATCGAACTCTCCATAATAATCTCCCTCACCTCTCCACTAAAGCGCGCAACTAAACGTATGCACGTGATCTCCAAATGTATGCCCAATTCTAATTAGGCAAAAGAATCTAACTTAAACCCAATTGAAATATTTAATTAAAACCATCTAACCTATCTCCCTAACTACACTTATCTATATCCCTTAAATCATATACTTTAACTTTAATGTTATATTTCTCTTTATATTTGTTCGTTTATTGAACATATAATGTTACATAATCATCCTCATAATAACATCATCACAATACATCAACATTCTCTTTTACTTGAATTTCATATATTCTAGTTATGCCCTCATTTGGCAAGTAAATATATATATAGATAATTATATATGAGTTATTAGCATCAAGTGCTAAGGACTAAACTTCTCCCGATTCTCAATACGGCACTGCGTTTCATGCGTGGGACGTCTCGCCGAAGCGAAATCCAAACAAGGAACCCCCCCATTACACTACTCCTGGCAGTATTGATCTTCGATATTCATTATGCCCTCAATGCATGATGCATGTAACCCAAATTATTACTTCATTTTAATTAATTAATATTCCCAATTCTCAACAGTACACGGCGTTTCATGCGTGAGACGTCTCGCCGAAGTAAAATCCAAACAAGGAACCCCCCCGTTACACTACTCCTAGCACTGTCGATCATCGGGATAGGTGATATATATATATATATATATATATAAATATGAGCATTAAGGACTAACTTCTCCATAATTTCCAACATTACACTGCGGTTCGTGCGTGGGACATCTCGCCGAAGCGAAATCCAAACAAGGAACCCCCCCCCCCGATACACTAATCCTGGCAATATTGGTCGTTGAGGTCCATTATGCCCTCAATACCAAATACAAGCACAACAATAATATCATAACCATCCAACCGAGCTATAACTCGAGGACGCCGACTCACATGATATCATCTTCCAGTTTCCCATCCATGTAGCAAACTGTGGCCACCTAGTGGGGTTCAACGACACCCACCTCGTGATCAACTCATGCACACGACGTCCCGGGAAGCAGTCATAGTTCCTAACCGGCAAGTGACAATGACACATACCCACGACTTCTCACTGTAATACCCCGTATTTTTATGCTTTCTTAATTTGGGGATTTATTAAATTTAATGTGAATGAATTATTTGATATAAATCTGGAAATTAATTATTTTATAATTATTAACGTGATGTGAGTTAGTAATTATGGGAAACTTGTTGAATATTACTAATGAGAAAAGTAATATATAATATTGGTTCTATTAAATGTCACGAGTGAATAGAATGACAATTTTGGAAATTTAAGTCGGGATGCGCCTGTGTCGCGTCGGGAATAAATATTGATTAATAAAGGTTAAATATTTTTTATGTTATCCGTATGGTTGTTTTGAGTGCACCAACGTGTCCGGAAGGGTCGAGATAGTTAGAAAAGTGTACCCGGGGGTTTAGTTTGAGTCTCGGGGAGTTTTTAGGCTTAGTTAGTACCCTGGGAGGGCATTTTGGACATTTTACATTTTTGGGTAATTAAACCCACGAAAATTCAAGGGATATATCAGATATCTAAGGTTGTCTTCTAGGGTTAAAACAACCAAAGACAAGTGACGGCCATAGGAGAGGGAAGGAGAGGCTTTTCCAAGCAATCCAAGGCCAACGATTCACCTGGTTGCACCGCCACCACCACCAACGCGTAGATCGCGCGACGGGGAACGCAACCACACCAAATTATTCATCAAACCAGAACGTCGAAAATCCCAAGCAAGTTTTCATCTTGCTTATTTTCATTAATGCATCACTCATGTTAGTCTATGGATGATTAGGATGAGTTTTATGGAAGAAAACCCAAATTTGAGATAGGAAATCGCATGTAGTAATGGTTTGAATCGTTAATTTGGAAACCCCTTAACATGTAGAGGATTAAACCACGAAATATTGATGTTTTAGAAGAAGAAAATTCTAGAAAGGACTGATTAGAACCATGTTAAAAAGAATTCTAGGGTTCTTGAGATTTACATAAATTTTGGCCTGTTAATCCATGATTATTAATGGAAATTTGCATGCTTTACGTAAAAGATGTATGGAATGGATTTATACTATTAGTAGTACAAATTTTTGGACGTTTGGGAATGAGAAGTTTGGATTTGGATGGAGTTATGTGAGAAAACCCGTAACTAGTAACTGCAGAATTCGCCATACCTGTTTGATCGATCGATCGAGCCAAGAGCTTCGATCGATCGAAGGTTCAATCGATCAAGCCCCAGACCTCGATCGATCGACCCCTTCTGATAGGCTCATATTTCCCCTTTTTAAATTAGTTGAATTCAATCTAATGATCAATAATCCTTGGACACCCTTATTAAAATATTTTGGGAGATGGAGAAGACCAGTAGGACTTAT
This sequence comes from Sambucus nigra, assembly GCA_949130495.1. NCBI lineage: Eukaryota > Viridiplantae > Streptophyta > Magnoliopsida > Dipsacales > Adoxaceae > Sambucus > Sambucus nigra. Next base: position 485,048,082 of record OX422215.1, read on the forward strand.
AAATAATTATGGGACCTTTAATGTAAGACGAGAGTTGTATTTTTGGGTTATTTACACATAAGGGACGATGAAACTATGTATTAAAGGGAGAACCGCGTAAGATAGTTACATTGGAACATAAATGAATACCTACTGAATTTTTACACTTGAGAGGATAGAGTCCATGAATATTACATAGTAAGTTAAAAAAAATCCCTCGAATTAAAGTTAGAGAAGAACCGTTATACGTGATAACTAGTAATGGGAAAATCAGGATAAATGTCATGATTAGGGGTTATGAGATGAACCTAAATTGATATGATAAAAGTAGTATATTTATATGACTGTGTGTATGCATATATTATATACGTGTGAAAATCATGCCCGCGCTATTTTCTATCCCTGAGGTTACCGCACTGGGACGGTCTTATCTCGAATGGGCCTTCATGGGGGATATTGACTCATACCCTAGAAGATAGGAATCCAAGGTACAGGTTATCGAATCGATAGTCACGGTCCTAAGAGACGCGAGGGTATGTGCTGACCTCTTGGACTTGGAAACTATGCTTCGCCTCAATATTGTATGTGTACGTATTAATACAGTTCGAGAGTGATTCCGAACTTGTATTCCCCTTAGTACGATTGATACGGGGATCGGATAGCAGAGTATGCTCGCACCATAATTTTTATGTGGGGTGTCTTTAGAATATATATATACTAAACGAGTATTTAATATATATATATATATGTACTTCTGAAATTTGGAACTTTCTACTGTGTTTATGGTGAGTAAGAAATGAATAATGACTTCAATTTGGAAATACTTGATTTGAAGAGTGTAATGTGAAACTTTATTAGAAAATGAGGTTTATGTAATACCCCGTATTTTCGTGATATTTATTTTTGGGGATTAATTGAATTAAATGTGTATTAATTGGAAATTAATCCGGATAAAAATATTAATGAGATGTGAGTTAGTATTTGATTATAATGTGTATATTTGGCAATATATGAATATTGGAAATATTGAAATTGTCGCGAAATTGAAATACGGCAATTTGGGAAACTTTGTTGGGACGCGCGTGACAGTCGCGTCAGGAATATAATTATTTCAATTAAAAAGTGAATTTTATTTTTATTATCCGTATGGTCATTTTGAGTGCGCCAACGTGTCTGAAAGGGTCGAAATAGTCAGAAAACACTAGCCAGGGGTTAATTTTGGGTCCCGGGGCATTATTGGGCCATACCGGTAACTTATAGGGGCATTTTGGTAATTTCGGAAATCTGGGAATTAAAACCCACGAAAATTAGAAACAAAAATATGACTTATTCTTTATCCACTAAACCCACTAACTACACTAAGGGACTTAATGGACTACGGGAGAAGTTAAGATATAGTCCCAACTTGCCAAAAACCAACCACACCTCCATTGTTATCATCCTTAGAGAAACTTGTAGAGAGAGAGAGAGAGAGAGAGAGAGAGAGAGGAGAATTCTGTAGAAAGAGAGAGGAAGAACAACTCAGCCTTCAAGATTCAACATCAAATTCAGAGAAAGATTAAGGCAAGTGGTTTAATTACAATTGATTCAATGCCATGGTTTTCCATGTTTAGGAATTATCGAATTTATCTTGGAAGATGATATAGACCCATGAATTGGAAGTTTAAAACTATGAACTATGTTAGGGACTGCATGTAGAAACATTCTGGACGAATTATGAACTCAGAATTATGACCCTTGATGATTTAAAAACGGATTTTAGAAGAAGTTTATTAATGTTCTTGAAAGAAATAGAAATCTGGAATTCTTGATGAAGATTTGACCCATACAAAGCCTTTGAATGATGAATTATTGGTTTTAGAACGTTAACACTGTTGTAGGATGGTTATATGATGATATTATAACGTTATCTTAGAGTTTCATGCTTGTTAATGGTGTTTTGGGTTGATTTGAAAACTGCAAAACGAAGCAGTCCGTAACCATACCTGGTGCGTACGATCGATCGACATTCATCAGTCGATCGATCGACCACCATCGATCGATCGAAGGAAAAGGTCGATCGATCGACCTTCCCAGAATGAGTAAAGTTTTTCCCTATTTAAATTTTAATGATGTTAACCCTTGAATAATATTGGTGGAGACCATATGAATACCCTTAACCTTAAGGAAGACCAGTAGGCATGGTTATGAAATTTGGACCTTAATTAGAATTCAATTTGAGGAATTATTCTAAACTAATGAAATTTGATAAGTGAGTTAATATTTGGGTTAATAGTGTAAATTTGAATAATTTGATGAAATGAGGTTTGGGGCAGAAGTAAGGACCTTAGGAATAAAGATGTTATACGTGGGAATAATAGGAACTTAATAATCTATTTTAGATAGGTTTTAAGAATAAGAAACTACGACGTGAGACGTGTCGACAGTTTAACTTTTATATTATCGGGAGACGTAAAATATACAAATTTGGAATAATGGTATAAGGATGTAGAGTATACCTTTATTAATATTGAATTATCTAAGATGTGTGATGCTTAGTATATGATTTTTATATGTATGACATACCCACCATACTTGCTATCACGGGAGGTTACGTTCGCTTAGGGCCTTCTTATTCTTGTGTTGCCCGGATTTAGATTGGTACCTCGAGGACATAGTTCAAGAGAACGACTTATTTGTGAGTTAATAAGCCAGCTGACTATGGAGCGTAGGTATGTACGTGACCATGGATATGTTGAATTATGTTCGCCTCTATTTTTGTGTGTGGTGTTTATTCCAACAATTCCTGAGAGATTCGATATTTGTGATCCTTATGTACGTGATGTACCGGGATGGATAGCAGAGTATGTGTGCACCGCAGCTTAGCCTTTCGGTGCTTGTATTATATATTTATGATGTGAATAATATACGGTTAAATGAAAAGGAAATTGCTATGTTAAATTGTGGGTATAGTAATTGTAATATTATGAAAAGATAAAAAGGAGGCAGATATCAATAAATGGTTTTGTTAATAATTGGGAATCCGAGAATTAAAGTAGAACTCTCTATTTAAATTGTTAAGGTTGGAAATTAAACGTGAACCGAGTAGAAGTGTTAGAAACTCTTTGGAATTAGATAGTTATGAGATAACACATGAATGGGTACAGGAACGTTAGGAGTGCACAGTTAGACGAGAGGTGAGTATTTCATGTGAGAGCACGTCCTAACATGTATCTTGCATTCATTGTTTTAATTATTATTAAAGCACTTGCTGTTTTTAAAATACTCTCCACATTCGGGCTCTGACCCGTTTGCTTTCAAATCTATCTTTTTGTAAGAACCATTATAGGTGCCCAGCCACAAGGACACCATGCTTAGGATCCTCATTCAGGTGACGAGCTGTAGCGGTTTGTGGAAGTTACAGGACATTGATTATAGACTCTTCATCTATCTTGACTCTATACTCAGTATTTATCAGTTGTAGGGCATGTCGCCCATTTCTTTTAGAGGCATTTCATTTATTTCAGTTATTCAGACTTCGGGCATGTACTTAATTCAGAATTCAGACTTGTCTTATTATTTTCAGTTATGGGATTGTTGTGATGAGTTTTCCTCCGGACTTATTACTATTGTTGGTTATTTCATTACTTCGTTATGGTGAATGGATTTATGTTGTTCTTCCATTATTCTTCTATTGCATGTTAATCAGACTTAACTTAAAATTTGGCAACTTACTTTTTAAATACTAGGTGGCTAGTAATCTTTAAAATGTTTTCGATAGTGATGCTATTAACTGAACCAACTTGACATTTTGTATTGATTTAATAAAGTAGTAGCTACCCGGTATTTAATTAGTCGGGGTGTCACAGGTGGTATCAGAGCATCAGGTTCTAGTGTCCTTTAGGATCTGAACGGCTTATTATGTTTCCGCTGAGCTTTCTTTGATATAGAGATTATATTTTAGGACTGTTGTATTCTTTTGTATATGCTACGTTCTTCAGCTATTTTAAGTTTATAACTGCGAACTTATAGACTTTATTCTTATTTCAGAATGCCTCCACGACATGCACCACGGGTTCCCAGGAATGCAACGCGAGAACCACAGCCAGCACCAGTTCAGGGCACGATGAACGCCGCTGAGGTTGCAGCCATAGTAGCCCAAGCGGTAAATGCTGCATTAGCCGTAGTTCAGCAGGCACCACCTCAGGCGCCAGTTGCCGCGCCAGTTCAACCATATGCATTCCCGTCTGCCTGGGAACGTGTACGTGATGCTTTTCAGAAAGCACATCCACCGGAGTTTGCTGGTAGCTCCGATGTTGTTGTTTCGAGTCAGTGGAGAAAGGATATATAGAGGCACTTGAGGATGTATGAGTGCACTGACGTTCAGAGGCAGGTACTGGCTACTTTTAAGCTAGTGGGATCTGCACTACAGTGGTGGGAGTCTATTACCACCGCAGAGGAGAGAGATACCCTCACGATTCAGGAGTTCTGGATGCGGTTCGACCGCAAGTACTTTTCGTCTGCTGTTCAAATGGAAATGAGGAGGAAGTTGATGAACCTTCGACAGGAGGGTAAGACCGTGGCCGAGTATGAGGCCGAATTCACCAATTTGCTGAATATTGTCCTAGATGAGATACCGACGGAAGAGAAGAAGATTCAGAAATTCATAGATGGATTGACTTGGAGGATCCGTCAGCATTTATTGGGGAACCTCTCGTTGGCCACTTATTCTGACGTGGTTAACGCTGCATTTCTCCATTGCCAGGACCACCGCTTTCACTTGACAGAGGGGAAGCGATCAGGAGAGTCCAACCATCAGGGCAGGACAGGGGAAATGGTGCCAACGGGGCACAGTCAGCTCAGGGTCAGTATAGGCAGAGTGATCAGGGTTCCCAGCAGGGGGATCATAAGAGGTTCCGATCAGGGGGTTTCAGGAATGGACAGGGAGGATTCCGGAATGGCCAGCAGGGTCATAACGGCCATCAGGGCCAGCAGGGTAAAAATGGTCAACATCAGCAGTTTCACCAGGGCCAACAAGGCCAGGCAGAAATGGTAACGGCCACCAGGGCCGAGGGCAGCAGGGACAGCGAGGGGGAAACTTCCCAGGGAAGTGTTTCATTTGTGGTAAGATTGGCCACAAGCGTCAGGATTGTCCTGATAAGGGCAGGGCCCCGCAGCAGCAGCAGGGTGCTCGACATGAGCCACAGAGGCCACTTTTTCCACCTGCTCTTCCAGCTCCAGCCCAGGTGCCAGCACTACCAGCCATTCCAGCAGTTCCTGTGCAGCAGGGGCAGTTACAGTATGGACGTGTCTATAACGTCCACCAGGTAGCAGCTCCACAGGCACCACCCGCGATTGAGGGTATGTTTCCTATCCATGGTACTATGGGTCGGGTTTTGTTTGATACGGGGGAAACGCATTGTTTTATAGCTACACATTTTGCGAAAGCCTTAGGGTTGTTAGCCACAGCAGAGAGCACAGTGACGTGTGTAGACTCATCATTGGGGAGTGGGTCACTTATTTTCTTTATATGTCGGGGAGTGGGGGTAGAGATTGGTAGTCTGGTATTACCTGCAGATATGTTGGTATTGGATATGCATGTTCACGATGTGATTATCGGTATGGATTGGCTCGCTTATTATAGAGCCATGATTGATTGCTTCGGTGGGAGCATTGTTTTTGCCATTCCGGGGCAAGAGATGTTTGTAGTGGCGATGCCTCGCCCAGAGGGAGGTTCGACCGCTCATTTGTACTACTTAGAGGAGGATACCTCTAAGGAGGTTGTGATTCCTTTAGATTCGATCCCAGTTGTCAGGGAGTATTCCGATGTGTTTCAAGAGATACCAGGCCTACCCCCCAGTCGAGAGATAGACTTTGTTATAGACTTATTACCGGATACGAGACCTATAGCACGCGCACCGTACCGTATGGCTCCAGCTGAGATGAGGGAGTTACGGGATCAGATTGAGCAGTTGTTGGGTCAGGGGTTTATTCGGAGAAGTACTTCACCGTGGGGTGCCCCTGTGTTGTTCGTGAAGAAGAGAGATGGTTCACTGAGATTGTGTGTGGACTACCGGGAGTTAAACAAGGTCACGATACGGAATAAGTATCCGTTGCCTCGAATCGATGACCTATTCGACCAGTTGAGAGGAGCTTCTTGCTTCTCAAAGATTGATTTGCGATCTGGATACCATCAGTTGCGTATCAGGGAGGAGGACGTCTCGAAGACTGCATTCTTATCGAGACATGGTTCTTACGAGTTTCGGGTTATGCCATTTGGTTTGACCAACGCTCCAGCAGCGTTTATGGACTTGATGAACAGGGTGTTCAGGGATTTCCTAGATCAGTTTGTCACTGTCTTCATCGATGATATTCTGGTTTACTCCCAGACAGAGGAGGAGCACGCCGAGCATTTGAGACAAGTTTTGCAGACGCTACGCCAGAACGAATTGTATGCAAAGTATGAGAAATGCGGGTTTTGGCTGAAGGAGGTCCAATTTTTGGGACATATTATTTCCGACAGGGGAATATCTGTTGATCCGGGGAAGGTATCCGCGGTGAGGGAGTGGGGATAGCCCACGACACCGACAGAGATTCATAGTTTCTTGGGCCTAGCAGGATACTACAGGAGGTTCATTCGGGGATTCTCGAAGATAGCAGGTCCTTTGACACATCTGACTCGTAAGGGTGTGCCATTCATCTGGAGTGATGCCTGTCAGTTGGCATTCGATGAGTTGAAGGACAAGTTAACCTCATCACCTGTGTTAGCATTGTCGAGACCGGGAGTTGAGTATCTTATTTACACCGATGCGTCCTTACAAGGACTTGGAGGTGTACTGCAGCAGGAGAGTCAGGCCATAGCTTATGCTTCCCGTAAATTTAAGCCTCACGAGAAGAATTACCCTACCCATGACTTGGAGTTAGTGGCAGTGGTATTTTCCCTTCGCATTTGGAGACATTACCTTTTGGGGGAGAAGTTTCGATTGTTCATGGATCACTAGTCCCTACAGTACCTATTCACGCAGAAGGAGTTGAATATGCGGCAACGGAGGTGGCTTGAATTCGTGAAAGATTATCAGTTCAATATCTAGTATCACCCGGGGAAGGCTAACGTGGTGGCAGACGCGTTGAGCCGTAGGCCAGTAGATGAGGTGGCAGGGGTGTGGAAGGCCAAGTGGAAGGAGTTGGGACACCAGGATGCAGTGGCCCGATCATTCATGTCTGTGATGATCGTTACACCGCAAATTGTCACGAAGGTGGTAAAGGCATAGGCAAAAGATTCATTCTGTCAGGAGCAGATAGTTCGATTACTAGCAGAGGGAGCCGAGTCCTGTACCGTTAGCTCAGACGGGGGATTACGCTTCAATGGGAGATTGGTAGTCCCGAAAGGGGAAGAATTTCGGCACGAGGTGATGGCAGAGTCGCACGGCTCACGGTTCGCGGTACATCCCGGAAGGGAAAAAATGTACCAAGACATGAGGCGACAGTATTGGTGGAGCGGGATGAAGAGAGATATTGCCGTGTTTGTTTCAAATGCGCCACTTGTTAGCTAGTTAAAGTGGATCATCAGAGACCGGCAGGACTTCTACAGCCATTGGAGGTCCCGATGTGGATGTGGGAAAGCATCTCCATGGACTTTATCATAGGGTTGCCTACGTCACAGAGAGGTCATGACTCCATTTGGGTAATTATGGACAGGTTGACCAAAGTCGCTCATTTTCTACCCGTGAGGACAGACTACACTGCGGGACAGTATGCCCGGCTCTTCATTTCAGAGATAGTGAGACTTCACGGTGTGCCCCTAAATATCGTGTCTGACAGAGACAAGATATTTGTTTCACGATTTTGGGAGAGTTTTCAGGAGGCCATGGGCACAGAACTGCGGTTGAGTACGGCGTATCACCCACAGACTGATGGGCAAACTGAGCGTACAAACCAGATGTTGGAGGACATGCTACGTATGAGTATCATTGACTTTGGGGGTGGATGGGAGCAATATCTTCCACTGGTGGAGTTTGCTTACAACAACTCCTACCAGTTCACCATTGGCATGGCTCCATTTGAGGCGTTGTACGGTAGACCTTGTCGTTCCCCAGCATGTTGGTTGGAAGTAGGGGACAACAAACTACTTGGGCCGGAAGTGATTCAGGATACTTCGGCGAGGATAGAATTGATACGAAATCGCATTCGAGTAGCTCAGGATCGGCAGAAGAGCTATGCTGAAGCGAAGAGATTCTTCAAGGAGTTCCAAGTGGGGGACCAAGTTTTGCTCAGAGTATCTCCTATGAAGGGGATCATGCGTTTCGGGAAGAAAGGGAAGTTGGCACCGAGATATGTGGGACCATTTCCTATTATTGAGCGGATTGGACCGGTTGCGTATAGGCTTGGATTACCGGAGCATTTAAATCGGATTCACGATGTATTTCATATTTCCTCGCTTAGGAAATATCTTAGAGACGATTTGGCTCATTCTCACATTGCTTTGGAGGACATCGATCTCCAGCCGGATAGCTCCTACGAGGAGGGGCCGATTGCTATTTTGGATCGAAGTGAGCAGAAACTGCGGTCAAAGATAGTTCCGTTAGTGCGTGTTCAGTGGCGACATCATAATGTCGAGGAGTCCACATGGGAGCGCGAGGATGAGATGCGCGAACGTTATCCGGTGTTGTTCTTACCAGGTACTTTCTAGTTCCGAATTTCAGGACAAAATTCAGTTATTAGGGGGGAAGTATGTAATACCCCGTATTTTCGTGATATTTATTTTTGGGGATTAATTGAATTAAATGTGTATTAATTGGAAATTAATCCGGATAAAAATATTAACGAGATGTGAGTTAGTATTTGATTATAATGTGTATATTTGGCAATATATGAATATTGGAAATATTGAAATTGTCGCGAAATTGAAATACGGCAATTTGGGAAACTTTGTTGGGACGCGCGTGACAGTCGCGTCAGGAATATAATTATTTCAACTAAAAAGTGAATTTTATTTTTATTATCCGTATGGTCATTTTGAGTGCGCCAACGCGTCCGGAAGGGTCGAAATAGTCAAAAAACACTATCCGGGGGTTAAGTTTGGGTCCCGGGGCATTATTGGGCCATACCGGTAACTTATAGGGGCATTTTGGTAATTTCGGAAATCTGGGAATTAAAGCCCACGAAAATTAGAAACAAAAATCTAACTTATTCTTTATCCACTAAACCCACTAATTACACTAAGGGACTTAATGGACTACGGGAGAAGTTAAGATATAGTCCCAACTTGCCAAAAACCAACCACACCTCCATTGTTATCATCCTTAGAGAAACTTGTAGAGAGAGAGAGAGAGAAGAGAATTCTGCAGAAAGAGAGAGGAAGAACAACTCAGCCTTCAAGATTCAACATCAAATTCAGAGAAAGATTAAGGCAAGTGGTTTAATTACAATTGATTCAATGCCATGCTTTTCCATGTTTAGGAATTATCGAATTTATCTTGTAAGATGATATAGACCCATGAATTGGAAGTTTAAAACTATGAACTATGTTAGGGACTGCATGTAGAAACATTCTAGATGAATTATGAACTCAGAATTATGACCCTTGATGATTTAAAAACGTATTTTAGAAGAAGTTTATTAATGTTCTTGAAAGAAATAGAAATCTGGAATTCTTGATGAAGATTTGACCCATACAAAGCGTTTGAATGATGAATTATTGGTTTTAGAACGTTAACACTGTTGTAGGATGGTTATATGATGATATTATAACGTTATCTTAGAGTTTCATGCTTGTTAATGGTGTTTTGGGTTGATTTGAAAACTGCAAAACGAAGCAGTCCGTAACCATACCTGGTGCGTTCGATCGATCGACATTCATCAGTCGATCGATCGACCACCATCGATCGATCGAAGGAAAAGGTCGATCGATCGACCTTCCCAGAATGAGTAAAGTTTTTCCCTATTTAAATTTTAATGATGTTAACCCTTGAATAATATTGGTGGAGACCATATGAATACCCTTAACCTTAAGGAAGACCAGTAGGCATGGTTATGAAATTTGGACCTTAATTAGAATTCAATTTGAGGAATTATTCTAAACTAATGAAATTCGATAAGTGAGTTAATATTTGGGTTAATAGTGTAAATTTGAAAAATTTGATGAAATAAGGTTTGGGGCAGAAGTAAGGACCTTAGGAATAAAGATGTTATACGTGGGAATAATAGGAACTTAATAATCTATTTTAGATAGGTTTTAAGTATAAGAAACTACGACGTGAGACGTGTCGACAGTTTAACTTTTATATTATCGGGAGACATAAAATATACAAGTTTGGAATAATGGTATAAGGATGTAGAGTATACCTTTATTAATATTGAGTTATCTAAGATGTGTGATGCTTAGTATATGATTTTTATATGTATGACATACCTACCATACTTGCTATCACGGGAGGTTACGTTTGCTTAGGGCCTTCTTAGCCTTGTGTTGCCCGGATTTAGATTGGTACCTCGAGGACATAGTTCAAGAGAACGACTTATTTGTGAGTTAATAAGCCAGCTGACTATGGAGCGTAGGTATGTACGTGACCATGGATATGTTGAATTATGTTCGCCTCCATTTTTGTGTGTGGTGTTTATTCCAACAATTCCTGAGAGATTCGGAATTTGTGATCCTTATGTACGTGATGTACCGGGATGGATAGCAGAGTATGTGTGCACCGCAGCTTAGCCTTTGGGTGCTTGTATTGTATATTTTAGATGTGAATAATATACGGTTAAATGAAAAGGAAATTGCTATGTTAAATTGTGGGTATAGTAATTGTAATATTATGAAAAGATAAAAAGGGGGCAGATATCAATAAATGGTTTTGTTAATAATTGGGAATCCGAGAATTAAAGTAGAACTCTCTATTTAAATTGTTAAGGTTGGAAATTAAACGTGAACCGAGTAGAAGTGTTAGAAACTCTTTGGAATTAGATAGTTATGAGATAACACATGAATGGGTACAGGAACGTTAGGAGTGCACAGTTAGACGAGAGGTGAGTATTTCATGTGAGAGCACGTCCTAACATGTATCTTGCATTCATTGTTTTAATTATTATTAAAGCACTTGCTGTTTTTAAAATACTCTCCACATTCGGGCTCTGACCCGTTTGCTTTCAAATCTATCTTTTTGTAGAAACCATTTTAGGTGCCCAGCCACAAGGACACCATGCTTAGGATCCTCATTCAGGTGACGAGCTGTAGCGGTTTGTGGAAGTTACATGACATTGATTATAGACGCTTCATCTATCTTGACTCTATACTCAGTATTTATCAGTTGTAGGTCATGTCGCCCATTTCTTTTAGAGGCATTTCATTTATTTCAGTTATTCAGACTTCGGGCATGTACTTAATTCAGAATTCAGATTTGTCTTATTATTTTCAGTTGTGGGATTGTTGTGAGGAGTTTTCCTTCGGACTTATTACTATTGTTGGTTATTTTATTACTTCGTTATGGTGAATGGATTTATGTTGTTCTTCCATTATTCTTCTATTGCATGTTAATCAGACTTAACTTAAAATTTGGCAACTTACTTTTTAAATACTAGGTGGCTAGTAATCTTTAAAATGTTTTCGACAGTGATGCTATTAACTGACCAACTTGACATTTTGTATTGATTTAATAAAGGAGTAGCTACCCGGTATTTAATTAGTCGGGGTGTCACAGTTTAAATGAGAACTTTGTGATCAAATGAAATTATCCTTTTAAACAATTATATTGTTCACTTTTAAATCTTACGAGTAACCTAAGATAAGTTAAATCAATGGGAAGATTAGTGCGATATATGATAAGATAAACCGTTGGGAAGGTTAGTATGATAGGTGTGCACATTAGAAGAGAGGTGAGAATTTCTCAAGAGAGTGTCGCACTAATATGTTGTTGCATTGGCCTGTAAACATTTTAAATACTTTCTAAACGAATTTTAAATCATTTACACTATCGGGCTATGACCCGTTTCTATTTCTCTTTCTCTCTTGCATATATATATATATATATATATATGTATATAATACAGGTGCCCATCCACAGGGGCGTCTTGCATAGGATCCATTGGAAGGAACGCGCTGCAGCTTAGGTGGGAGTTGCAGTCCTCTTGTTTAGACGACTTCATTTATTTGATTCCACTCCTAGCACGTTCATTTAGTGGGGCATGTGTCACCCTTTCCATTATTCATATGTTTTATTGGACAGTATGACTCATTTATTTCTAGTTTTGTCATCTTGGGATTTATTACTGTCTGGATGTTTTACTTTAAGTTTTAAATGTTCGGATTTAGTTGTTGAATGATTAAATTATTTGGATTATATGTTCCAGGATAATTGTGGTGTGATTTTTTTTATTATTGAACTGTTGTATACATTTAAATCTTGGTTTATAAAATAAAATTGGAAAGTAATGTCTAAAAATGGTTTTGACACTTAGCTTAATTAATTAGGGTGTTTAAACTGGAAAAGTTATTTTTACGACAGTGATGCTAAGAATGAACTAACTGGTCACCTTGATATTAATTTAATAAAGGAGTGATCGCCCAGTATTTAATTAGGCGGGGTGTCACACTCACCCCCAAAATAATAAATGTAAATCACATAATAATCACCATGGACGACTATGACCTGGGGAATATCTACACACTGCTCATCGAGCCAGAGTGCTCACCCTCATCACACGTAACTTCCCAATGATAGAAAGGAGGGGGTATGCTTCACTATAAATATATATACCATCATATAAGGTATACATACATCACATCATATAAACATATACCAACATATAAGGTATACTTGTCACATCATTTTCATATTTATTATACGCTCTTAGGCGCAATAGAATTTATGTCATTATTTAGCATAATTCCCTCTCGATATACTAATCGTCAATACTCACACATTTTCCCCACTTAGTATACACTATACTATTTCTCGCTTGAATCTCACATGTCGCTTCTAATTTTTAATTGTCTCTTAATTCTATTTATGTTAAGTATATTCTCTATATCCTAATTATCTTCAATTAGCATTTTTAATTCCCCATCCATAATAGGGTTTAATTCATTTTACGAACCTTTAAAGTTATCCCGTTTGGGATTGGATCCTAAGATCCAATATCTCTAGGTTATTATCATTCTTTCATAGAATTTAATTATTATCTCTAACTAGAATCTCCAATTAAGGTGGTCTTCCCCACTTAGTATATACCAAATCTCTAATCAGTATTCCTCAAATCAAGTCTATTTGACCCCAATAATTTCTTATAAGGGAAACTCTCTAAAAGTTTCCAAACATACTCCAAATAACTCCTATAAAGGTTCCCAATTGACAACCTTAAATGAAACGGGGTGAAATTCTTCCTAGAAAAACATCTCCAAATATTCCCTTGTTTTCGAATCGATTCGGCCCCACCGAATCGATTCGGCCCTAAAAGAGAATCGATTCGTCCCATACGAATCGATTCAGTCCTATGGACCTGGGAGTCCGCTACACGCCAAATCGATTCGCAAGGGGAGAATCGATTCGGCCCTAAAGACCTGTGGCTTCTGCAACAGACCGAATCGATTTGGAAAGGCCGAATCGATTCGGTAAGTGCAGCAAGCTACGAAATGGGTTATTTTCTTCAAAACCCAGAGTCCCCAAAAATCAATTATATCATCTTATCTTCATTTCTCATCAATACAATCACATATATGACATCAATAGTCATCCAAAAACATATTTAAACTAATTTCCAACCTCAAATCTATTTATACACGATAAATCTAAGGTTTTCCCAAAAGTTAGGTTTTGATAAACTAAACCTAAAACCCAAAGATTTAATCCTCAAATCATGCAATAAATGGTACACACCAATTATTTAGCAAGTTTAATCACTTGCCTCGGGTTCGTAGGGTCTGATCCATCCTCGAGATCTCGTTATGGCCGAAAAATCCTCTTTCTCTCTCTTTTCTCCTTCTTTCTCTTCTTCTTTCTTATTCTCTCTTTCTTTCTTTTTATTTCTCTTTCTCTTTAAGGAGAATTGATCTCCCGTAGGCTTTTAAGCCCTGTCTCCCAAAATAAACAAATTTAAATGATAATACACACTTTAAATGACTCGGTAACTTAAATTCGATCCAAACGAGCTTAAAATTTTTCGAAACCTAAATACACCCCAAGTATAGTCATTTTGATTTTCTCGACCCTTCCGAACACAAATACACCCTCAGAATCACCATTCGAGACACTTTTTAACGACTTCAATTTTTGACCCCAATTGCCAATTTAATGTAACAACCCTCGCTTTTGAGGTCCTATTTTATATTTAATTTGCTAGATATAGTGATTAGATATAAAGATGTTGGTATGTGGAGTATGTATTAATTTAAGAAAGAAAAGTTAATATCTACTATGATGTTGTATATTTACCGTAAGTATAGGTGAATTTTACTATGTTATGTTTTTTAATGTCATATGATTTAAAATGACATTTGGCTTAAAATGAAACCGGAACCAAAAAAAAAATGAATTATGAAATTTCCAAATGATAATTTGGAGGGTACAGATAGTTCCGGGAGGTTCAAGATAGTCAAATTATGTGCCATATTGTATTTCGAGGTTCCGGGCACTTTTGACTGGTTGTAGCTTATATGAGTAGTTGCGTATTATTTTACAGCGTATTAATCACTTAAAGCTGCATTTTGGACTTAAGCCACGATTTATGTCTTATTTAAGTCACTTTTCCGCTAATTGAATTGGTAAACCTAGAGAAAGAAAAGAGGAAGAGAACTTGTGGAGAAAGTGAGAGATTGAAGCTTTGGTGATTGTTCTTGCATACAAACTTCATCAAAATCTGAACTTGCAAACTTGAGGCAAGTTATCTACTTGCTATTTTATGATTTAAGTACAGTAATTAGCATTGGTAGTTGTGGATATGTATGGTTTATGGAAGTTAGGGGTTTTATTTTATTTATGGGTTTTAGATCTTTGGAAGTTGAATTGATATGATTTTGAGGTAAATTATGGTTGGATGAAGTATTTATGATCAGTTGGTAGCATTAAAGGATAGGGATTTTAGTTGGTTGAAGTTGTGTAGAATTTGAAGTCAAAGACTCCATAGACAAAACTTGTAATTTTTACTGAACCGAATCGATTTGGCCTGGCCGAATCGATTCACTGAGAGACAGTTTCCAAGCCTGGGTCATCCGAATCGGTTCGGCTCGTCCGTATTAATTTGGCAATTATGCAGAAACTCATTTTTCCTGACCGAATCGATTCGGCTAGTCCGAATCGATTCACCTTTAAGAAACCAAATCGATCCGGCTAGTCCGAATCGATTCAGAAAGCCTGTACTTTTCTTTTG
Organism: Sambucus nigra; assembly: GCA_949130495.1. Taxonomy (NCBI): domain Eukaryota; kingdom Viridiplantae; phylum Streptophyta; class Magnoliopsida; order Dipsacales; family Adoxaceae; genus Sambucus; species Sambucus nigra. Next base: position 485,063,397 of record OX422215.1, read on the forward strand.
TTTTTCTTTTCAAATTTGACTCCTTTCTTTAGGATTATGACCTAGGACCCTTCTTATAAGAAGTAAACATAGGATTCTAGAGTTTTAGTCGAGTTTGGTCATTACCCTATAGTTGAATGGGATCACTTGGGGTTAATTCAGGGGTACTTAAAGTGATGTTTAGGCATCACTTCTCATTTGGTAAATAAATTGGAAAATAGAATTCTAAGCCCATACGTGGAGATTTTAGATGCCTTTTTGAGGTGTATAAAACCTTGGGACCTATAAGATTTTGGGAAATTGTTTAGAGAATACTTTGGGACCTAATCATATGATGAAATTGAATTAGAAAAAAAAAATTCAAGGATAATGGTTTCAAGTAAAATGAAACACATGTGATTAATGGTAATGAAAATGAGATTTAAATTGGTGATTGTTAAATTACTTAAACACACCTCTCTAAATGCTATCATAAGGGAAGCTCATGCATGAGGTGATGTCCCCTGACTATTGAATGTAGGCTGGCTATAGTCCTCGGCCATATGCGGGGTTTGTATATATTTTTCTGCGCTAGTGAGGTAATTTCGGGTGTGGTTATGACTCACTCGTAGGCAGATGGCCACTTCCCGACGTGCATTAGGTGCCTAGGTTATCTTATATAGATAGGCCCTAGAAGATGATAGTCATTTAGGGGCGCGCCCAGTGGGGAAACTCGGAGGGGCTGTCTTAGAAACGTTATATGTATAGGAATATAACCTTTCTAACTCAAGTGGGACTTGATGTGTGTGAATTGCCATAAGATATGAGATGATAATTATATTCCTGCTAAGGAATGGAAAACGGAAAGATATGATGGAAATTATATTCCTACTAAGGAATGGAAAATGATAAGATATGAGAAGAAATGAGATTTAATTTTATTTCTATTGCTTAATTTAATAATTGCTAGAAACCTATATGAATGAATTATCACATTTGATTATTAGGTTGTTAGATTCTCATTCACATTATTCATGATTAATTATCCATATCTATCATGCTCCTTACTCTTCTGGGAATCATATATAAATCGGGCCCTAACCCGTTCATTTTTTGTGTTGTGTATGTTATTGTATCCGCTCATGTGCTCCTCCGCAAGGGCGCCCGTTATGATTTTTTTACTCCTATGCTTTTGACGATCTGTATGATCTTACGGATTATTACATGATGTTTGTTAGACGCCTTCATTTTTGGAATCTAGATATGATCGGGTCTTTCATTCGAGCTAGTGGCCCATCTTTTGTACTTGTTAATGAATGTAGTATGTAAAATACTAAATTATTGAAACACTTTGAATGTAACTATGGACCGACAGATTATTCGGTCCTTTTATTGTATGTTGTTTTGGTATTTATCTATATGTTCCTTTGATATTCCACTTTCATCAGATTTGGGTTGTTTAATTTATTTCTTAACTTGTTATCAAACCAAATTTTTTGACAACCTGCTTTTTGATTTATTGAGTGGTTTTCCCGTATAACTATTTTATTGTTATGATGCTTAGGATGATATCCATCCATGATTCCGTTATGTCAAGGTAATTGGACTGGCAACCCCTTATTTCGGAATGCGGGTTGTCACAGATAATATCAGAGCATCAGGTTCTAGAGTCTTTTGGATCTTTGTGGACTTGTCACGTTCTACCGTAGCTTTCTTTGATATAGAGCCTAATGTTAGGACTGCTTTGTTGCTTATATATACTATCTTCTGCAAAATAGATTGTTTTAAGTAGAATTCTAACTCTATTGTTTCTCCATCTCAGATGCCGCGTAAAATAGGTCGCCCGACAAGATGCAATAGGGTCTTAGATGAGGATGTTGGTCCTCCCCCGCTGCCACAAGGAACATTCAATGTTGCGGATGTGGCGAATATAGTGGCTCAAGCCGTTAATGCGGCTATGGAAGCAGTGGCCCAACAAGAGCCACAGGCTCAACAAAGAGCGCCAGATGCCCAAGTTCCTACCGAACCTTCTCCGTGGGAGAGAGCTAGGGCATTTTTTCTAAAGGGTCAACCCCCGGAATTTGACGGGAGCTCGGATGTTATAAAGGCGAATCAATGGAAGAAAGATATACAACGCCATCCACTACACTAAAATGACAAAATTGTCATCTTTCAGCCGGTCACCCTTGTCAAGGTCATTGACCGTGACAAAAAACACGCGTTTTGTGTCACGGTCATTGACCTTGACACGACCGTGACAAAGAATTGTCACGGTCATTGACCGTGACAAGTCCGTGACACATTTACTTGTCACTGACTTGTCATGGTCAATGACCGTGATAATTCTTTAAATAATTGTCACGGTCAATGACCTTGACACGACCGTGAAAATGTTTGCAGCAAAAACCCTTTCCCCCTTCTTTTTTCCCTCCCGCCGTTCCCTCCCTCTCTCTCTCTCTCTCGACGTTGCTCTCTCTCTCTCTACTTTCAGGTTTAATTATCTCTCTCTCTCTCTCTCTCTCTCTCTTCCATTTATATATATGTTTGTGTGTATATATATGTGTGTATATATGTGTGTGTGTGTGCGGGGGTAGGGGGTCGGGCAGGGTGGGGGTAGGGTGGGGGCAGAGTGGGGGTAGGGGTGGGGTAGGGTGGGGGTAGGGGGTTAAAAATGTAATATTATTTTGATACAACATTAATTTGTGTATGAGTTTCATAATTATAAATAATATCCAAAAATATTGGATAACAATTTATTTTCATTCAAAATAAATAAGTAATTTTCTACAATTTTCATAAAAAAATGAAGGTTGGCTTAATATGTGATTTAAGTGTGAAATAATCGCTATATACTTATATTAATGGAGAAAAAAACCATATATGGCGTTTTTTGTTTTTATTAGATGCAAAATAACACATATAGGTATCACATGACTTTATATCCATCAAATAAAATTTTACCATAAAATATCATTTTGTGGAAGGCAAGATCTATTACAATATATTTACATACCTAAATGATTTTTTTTAAATGACATTACCACAAAAAACTACAATAAGGGTTAAAATGGCATCCGAAATTGCTAAAAGCATGAAAAATAAAATATCATTTAGTCTATGTTGTTGAAAAGTTTGATCAAATTGGTGAGCCCTTCATATTTTAAAAATGTTGTTTTTATTCCTATTTAAATTTTCTTTCTATACACCCTTAATTATATTTAAAGTTTAATAAAATAGGAGTTATAGAAAGAAAAGTGGGGTTTAAATAAAAACACTTTTTTTAAATTTTAGGTTCTGGTGCATAATCTTACTTTGTCACAATTAATTTATATGCCTCAAAGTTATTTTATCACTCTTAGTTTATATTTGTGATAATACTTTATGAACCACAACTTTAGGTTGATTATTTTAGAACTTAAACTTCAAGATACAAAAAAATAATTCTATAGAACAGCTTAGATATCTTAACAAAACACATATCTAACATTGAATATGATTTATAAAACACATATCTAACATATCTAACAAAAAGTATTGAAATATTTTCCCGTTGGGCCTAGATTAAAGCAATTTTTCACAGTACCATGGATTACAGAGGCAATGACTTGGCATGCTAGGGCGGAAGTAGGGGGTAATATCATGCGTCATCCTATTGATTCTACTGCCTGGCGGAGGATGAATTTTGAGTATCCCAATTTTGCTCGAGAACAACGCAACATTTGTTTGGCTATATCAACAGATGGTTTCAATCCATTTGGAAATCTAAGCACCAATCAGAGTGTATGGCCAGTGATCCTAACCCCACTTAACCTCCCTCCTTCACAGTGTATGAGACCTGAATTTTCGATGATGGCTTTATTGTTACCTGGGCCAAAGGCACCAAGTGATGACATTGATATCTACCTGGCTCCTTTGGTAGAAGAATTAAATGAGTTGTGGGAAGAGGGTGTGCAATCATTTGACTCTTTTAGAAAAGATGAGTTTACGCTAAAACCTATGTTGATGTGGGCAATTCATGATTTTCCAGCTTATGGGACATTATCCGGATGTGTAGTACATGGTTATTTGGGGTGTCGTATTTGTGGAGAGTAGACCGAATCTCTTCGTCTATCCTCTAGCTTAAAAAACGTATACCATTGCCACAGGAGGTTTTTACCCCCAGCTCATAGTTTCAGATTTGAGAAAGGTTCCAATTTTTTATTGGGCGGAGTTGAACATAGGCTACCGCCGAGACAACTTTCGGGTTCAGAAATTGAAAGTAAATCTTCTGAATGTGGCCCAAATATGCCAGGTAAGAATCCCAAATTTAAGAATGTCAAGCATAAGAAGACCCCAACTGGGAATGAAACTGAGATAAGAAAGGCATGGTCTCGGAGGTCAATTTTATTTGACTTGCCTTATTGGAAGAAAAACTCGGTGCGCCATGTATTGGATGTGATGCATGCAAAGAAGAACTTCGTTGAACATATTGTGGGTACTTGCCTTGGGGGGAGTCATTCGAAGGATGGAGAAAATGCACGAAAAGAACTTAAAACGTTAAAACTTAAGCCACAACTATGGTTGAAAGAAGATAGTAGGGGAATGACAATAATTCCCCCTGGTGCGTTTACTTTGACGAGTGGGGAAAGGAAGGTGCTTCTAGACACAATATATAATTTGAAGGGCCCATCTACTTTTTCGTCCAACTTGCAAAGGATTGTGAATTATGCTACTCATGATTTACATAAGTGTAAGTCCCACGATTGGCATGTGATCATGCAATTGGTTCCTCTATTGTTTAAGCACTGTTTCTCCAAGCACAAGAATTTGCGTAGGGCTATTATGCAAATTAGTATTACCTTCTCCCTCTTGTGTGAGAATGTAGTGAATCGAGAACACATAGTGGCCGCAAAATTGGCTGTGAATGAAGCAATTTTTGTATTGGAGAAGTACTTTCCCCCAGCATTCTTTGACATAATTGTTCACTTGTTGGTGCACCTATGCGACGAGGCACTTCTTTGTGGTCCAGTTAGATATCGGTGGATGTATCCGTTTGAAATATTGATGAAAGTTTTTAAAGATTACGTCAAGAATACGCGATATATTGCAGGATCAATTACAGAGGAATACATCACCGTGGAGTCATCAATATATACTCGGGAATATATGCCTGACTCGACCAGCGTTGATGACACTGATGAATTCCTCGATGATGGTGGTAATGTGATGGGAAAACGAGTGAAATTAACGAGTTTGCAACATGAACAAGTAACTCGTTATCTATTTGACACACATGAAGATGTCGAAGAATGGAAAAAGTAAGTTTCGAATATTATAATGTTTAACATTATTTTAGATTATTTTATACATGATTAATTTTGTAATATGCAGTAAATATGAAGCCTGTGAGAACAATAAAAGACGAAAAACAATGGTACAATCAGACAGCGAATTAGGCTATGGTTGACACAAGAGGTAATTATAATGAAACAGTCGTTATATAACGTTATATTACACTCAGATTTTACCACTAATATAATTAATGTATCTATATTCTCAGCTCCTAAAGATGGGTGATGCGACATCAAGGCTTGCTTGTCTAGCCACTGGACCCTTGTTCGTGGCACAAGAGTACAAAAAGTATTGAAATATTTTCCCGTTGGGCCTAGATTAAAGCAATTTTTCAAAGTACCATGGATTACAGAGGCAATGACTTGGCATGCTAGGGCAGAAGTAGGGGGTAATATCATGCATCATCCTATTGATTCTACTGCCTGGCGGAGGATGAATTTTGAGTATCCCAATTTTGCTTGAGAACAACGCAACATTCGTTTGGCTATATCAACAGATGGTTTAAATCCATTTGGAAATCTAAGCACCAATCAGAGTGTATGGCCAGTGATCCTAACCCCACTTAACCTCCCTCCTTCACAGTGTATGAGACCTGAATTTTCGATGATGGCTTTATTGTTACCTGGGCCAAAGGCACCAAGTGATGACATTGATATCTACCTGGCTCCTTTGGTAGAAGAATTAAATGAGTTGTGGGAAGAGGGTGTGCAATCATTTGACTCTTTTAGAAAAGATGAGTTTACACTGAAACCTATGTTGATGTGGGCAATTCATGATTTTCCAGCTTATGGGACATTATCCGGATGTGTAGTACATGGTTATTTGGGGTGTCGTATTTGTGGAGAGTAGACTGAATCTCTTCGTCTATCCTCTAGCTTAAAAAACGTATACCATTGCCACAGGAGGTTTTTACCCCCAGCTCATAGTTTCAGATTTGAGAAAGGTTCCAATTTTTTATTGGGCGGAGTTGAACATAGGCTACCGCCGAGACAACTTTCGAGTTCAGAAATTGAAAGTAAATCTTCTGAATGTGGCCCAAATATGCCAGGTAAGAATCCCAAATTTAAGAATGTCAAGCATAAGAAGACCCCAACTGGGAATGAAACTGAGATAAGAAAGGCATGGTCTCGGAGGTCAATTTTATTTGACTTGCCTTATTGGAAGAAAAACTCGGTGCGCCATGTATTGGATGTGATGCATGCAAAGAAGAACTTCGTTGAACATATTGTGGGTACTTGCCTTGGGGGGAGTCATTCGAAGGATGGAGAAAATGCACGAAAAGAACTTAAAACGTTAAAACTTAAGCCACAACTATGGTTGAAAGAAGATAGTAGGGGAATGACAATAATTCCCCCTGGTGCGTTTACTTTGATGAGTGGGGAAAGGAAGGTGCTTCTAGACACAATATATAATTTGAAGGGCCCATCTACTTTTTCGTCCAACTTGCAAAGGATTGTGCATTATGCTACTCATGATTTACATAAGTGTAAGTCCCACGATTGGCATGTGATCATGCAATTGGTTCCTCTATTGTTTAAGCACTGTTTCTCCAAGCACAAGAATTTGCGTAGGGCTATTATGCAAATTAGTATTACCTTCTCCCTCTTGTGTGAGAATGTAGTGAATCGAGAACACATAGTGGCCGCAAAATTGGCTGTGAATGAAGCAATTTTTGTATTGGAGAAGTACTTTCCCCCAGCATTCTTTGACATAAGTGTTCACTTGTTGGTACACCTATGCGACGAGGCACTTCTTTGTGGTCCAGTTAGATATCGGTGGATGTATCCGTTTGAAATATTGATGAAAGTTTTTAAAGATTACGTCAAGAATACGCGATATATTGCAGGATCAATTACAGAGGAATACATCACCGTGGAGTCATCAATATATACTCGGGAATATATGCCTGACTCGACCAGCGTTGATGACACTGATGAATTCCTCGATGATGGTGGTAATGTGATGGGAAAACGAGTGAAATTAACGAGTTTGCAACATGAACAAGTAACTCGTTATCTATTTGACACACATGAAGATGTCGAAGAATGGAAAAAGTAAGTTTCGAATATTATAATGTTTAACATTATTTTAGATTATTTTATACATGATTAATTTTGTAATATGCAGTAAATATGAAGCCTGTGAGAACAATAAAAGACGAAAAATAATGGTACAATCAGACAATGAATTTAGGCTATGGTTGACACAAGAGGTAATTATAATGAAACAGTCGTTATATTACGTTATATTACACTCAGATTTTACCACTAATTAATTTATCTATATTCTCAGCTCCTAAAGATGGGTGATGCGACATCAAGGCTTGCTTGTCTAGCCACTGGACCCTTGTTCGTGGCACAAGAGTACAAAAAGTATTGAAATATTTTCCCATTGGGCCTAGATTAAAGCAATTTTTCACAGTACCATGGATTACAGAGGCAATGACTTGGCATGCTAGGGCAGAAGTAGGGGGTAATATCATGCGTCATCCTATTGATTCTACTGCCTGGCGGAGGATGAATTTTGAGTATCCCAATTTTGCTCGAGAACAACGCAACATTCGTTTGGCTATATCAACAGATGGTTTCAATCCATTTGGAAATCTAAGCACCAATCAGAGTGTATGGCCAGTTATCCTAACCCCACTTAACCTCCCTCCTTCACAGTGTATGAAACCTGAATTTTCGATGATGGCTTTATTGTTACCTGGGCCAAAGGCACCAAGTGTTGACATTGATATCTACCTGGCTCCTTTGGTAGAAGAATTAAATGAGTTGTGGGAAGAGGGTGTGCAATCATTTGACTCTTTTAGAAAAGATGAGTTTACGCTGAAACCTATGTTGATGTGGGCAATTCATGATTTTCCAGCTTATGGGACATTATCCGGATGTGTAGTACATGATTATTTGGGGTGTCGTATTTGTGGAGAGTAGACTGAATCTCTTCGTCTATCCTCTAGCTTAAAAAATGTATACCATTGCCACAGGAGGTTTTTACCCCCAGCTCATAGTTTCAGATTTGAGAAAGGTTCCAATTTTTTATTGGGCGGAGTTGAACATAGGCTACCGCCGAGACAACTTTCGAGTTCAGAAATTGAAAGTAAATCTTCTGAATGTGGCCCAAATATGCCAGGTAAGAATCCCAAATTTAAGAATGTCAAGCATAAGAAGACCCCAACTGGGAATGAAACTGAGATAAGAAAGGCATGGTCTCGGAGGTCAATTTTATTTGACTTGCCTTATTGGAAGAAAAACTCGGTGCGCCATGTATTGAATGTGATGCATGCAGAGAAGAACTTCGTTGAACATATTGTGGGTACTTGCCTTGGGGGGAGTCATTCGTATGATGGAGAAAAGGCACGAAAAGACCTTAAAACGTTAAAACTTAAGCCACAACTATGGTTGAAAGAAGATAGTAGGGGAATGACAATAATTCCCCCTGGTGCGTTTACTTTGACGAGTGAGGAAAGGAAGGTGCTTCTAGACACAATATATAATTTGAAGGGCCCATCTACTTTTTTGTCCAACTTGCAAAGGATTGTGAATTATGCTACTCATGATTTACATAAGTGTAAGTCCCACGATTGGCATGTGATCATGCAATTGGTTCCTCTATTGTTTAAGCACTGTTTCTCCAAGCACAAGAATTTGCGTAGGGCTATTATGCAAATTAGTATTACCTTCTCCCTCTTGTGTGAGAAGGTAGTGAATCGAGAACACATAGTGGCCGCAAAATTGGCTGTGAATGAAGCCATTTTTGTATTGGAGAAGTACTTTCCCCCAGCATTCTTTGACATAAGTGTTCACTTGTTGGTGCACCTATGCGACGAGGCACTTCTTTGTGGTCCAGTTAGATATCGGTGGATGTATCCGTTTGAAATATTGATGAAAGTTTTTAAAGATTACGTCAAGAATACGCGATATATTGCAGGATCAATTACAGAGGAATACATCACCGTGGAGTCATCAATATATACTCGGGAATATATGCCTGACTCGACCAGCGTTGATGACACTAATGAATTCCTCTATGATGGTGGTAATGTGATGGGAAAACGAGTGAAATTAACGAGTTTGCAACATGAACAAGTAGCTCGTTATCTATTTGACACACATGAAGATGTCGAAGAATGGAAAAAGTAAGTTTCGAATATTATAATGTTTAACATTATTTTAGATTATTTTATACATGATTAATTTTGTAATATGCAGTAAATATGAAGCATGTGAGAACAATAAAAGACGAAAAACAATGGTACAATCAGATAGCGAATTTAGGCTATGGTTGACACGAGGTAATTATAATGAAAACAGTCGTTATATAACGTTACATTACACTCAAATTTTACCACTAATATAATTAATTTATCTATATTCTCAGCTCCTTAATATGGGTGATGCGACATCAAGGCTTGCTCGTCTAGCCACTGGACCCTTGTTCGTGGCACAAGAGTACAAAAAGTATCGATTGAACGGTTACATTTTCGGCGCTAAAGTGTACGAGGAAAGTACAAATGTACAGAACTCGGGAATTTCATACAAGGCTCTTACTTTCTTTCGAGGGAGCACAAAAGATAAAAACCTCGTTGAAGCTGAAATGACTTACTATGGTGTAATCAAAAATATATTTGAATTGGATTATATAAGCTTCAAAGAGGTTGTATTTTACTGTGAATGGGTAAGAGTTGAGGATAAAAATGCTTGTAAAGTTGATCCTGTCACCAATTTGATCATGGTTGACTTGTCCAAGTTGAAGAGCAACGACCACGTGAGCGATGAGCCGTTTGTTTGTGCATTTCAAAAGGTTAAGGAAGTGTTTTACTCGGAGTATATCAACAACGAGACGTGGTCAATTGTCCAACACGCACCAAGGCGTCTAAATAGTAGTGTGGATGACTTGGTTGCTCCTACCGAATATCAATCCATTTTTTATGATAACCCGAATTTGAAACAAATTTTCAATTTATAATAAATATTTCAATTTGTACCGAAACATCCATTTTTAATGCTTTTAATTGATCTGCACTTTATCATTTTCACTCTTGTGTAGTGTGCGTGTGTGGAGAGGAGATTAATACATAAATATTCCAACTACATCTAAGTTTTGTTTATACTAATCCATGAATATATGCTTCTTACCTTTAATAGGTGATTAGTACATAGTTATTTGGGGTGTCCTATTTGTGGAGAGGAGACTGAATCTCTTCATCTATCCGAACACTAAGAAATGCCATAATCCTATGGAGCGATGCTCTGTAAATTCCTCCCAACCGTTATGTAGCCAAACATCACCAGTTGAAGTTGTCAATTCCACTTTCCATACCCCACCACTTGGAACTTCTAGCAAAATATGGGAGACCATTGAAAGGTGGAATTGACAACTTCAACTGCTGATTTTTGGCTACACAACGGTTGGAAGGAATTTGCAACTCATAACTCCATAGGATTATGGTATTTCTTAGTGTTTAGATATGAAGAGAATTATATTTGACACGATTGCCCGGGGTACATTAGTTGGAAGGAGGTGCCATATGAGCTCAAGTTAGCTGTTTGAGTGACACTACAGGTAATGTATTTATATTTATATGTCAATTTCGATTTCGATTTCAATTACGATTTATATTTATCTATATTTGAGGGGCGGATACTAATTTTACTTTATTTCAATTCAGGGGACAGGGAGTGACCCTAAGGGTAGGCCACATATGCTCTATACTTATGGGGCTATTCGGACGAGAAGGGAAGCATAAGGAGGTGTCCCCGAGCGTCGCGGTGCAAAATCTCTTTTCCATGCAAATAGTTTGTAGATTTGAGATAATTGATGGTGATGTTGTTTCTTCTTAAATAGTTTCTATTTTGAATATATATTTGCATTATCTTTAGTTTGTTTGGATATATGATGTTTGGAACAGGTACAACGTTGCTATAATAGGTACAAATATACTGCTAGGCAGTGGCAGTGGCCATACTGCCCAGCAGATTTTTTTTAAATTCTGCCCAGAATTGTCACGGTCATTGACCGTGACAAAAAGTTATCACGGACGTGTCACGGTCAATGGCCGTGATAATTTTTTTAAAAAGGGTCACGGCTTTGTCACGATTATAAACCGTGACAAACGTGTCACGGTCATTGACCGCGGCACGACCGTGACACAAAAGGCGAGTTTTGTGTCAAGGTCAATGACCGTGACAAAAAAAAGTTGTCTCGCCTCGAAATGTCACGGTCATTGACCTTGACAAGTTTGATTTGTCAAGGTCAAAGACCTTGATAATTCGGCAGATTTGGTGTAGTGATCTACGCATGGTGGAGTGTTATGAGGACAGGAAGTAAGTCCTTGCTACTTTTAAACTGGTTGGGGCCGCATTACACTGGTGGGAGTCCGTGACTACGCCAGAACAGAGGGATACAATGTCAATCTCTGAATTCTGGGTTTTGTTCGATCATAAGTACTTTCCTCCCGCAATTCAAGGGGAGATGATAAGGAGGTTGCAGGACCTTGTGCAAGGGGAGAGGTCTGTAGCGGAATATGATGAGGAATTCACCCTGTTGGCAAGTTTTGTACCGGATGAAATGACTCCCGAAGAAAAGAAAGTTTTGAAGTTTATGAGAGGGTTGAACTGGAGAATCCGACAACAGTTGCTGGGTAATCCGACTTTACAGACTTTTGGGAAAGTGATGAATACAACTCTACTACATTGCCAATATCATAGACTATTTTTGCAAAGTGGAAATAAGACCTCTGTAGTGGGGCAAGCGGGAAGGCCGGGAGGTAGTGGGATTGTAGGAGGAGTCTTTCCCTCATCCCAACCTTCGGGCAGTAAACAGAAAGAAAGGGATCCCCAACAGGGGGACTTGTCGAAGAGGCAGCATTCTGGTGGGTTTAATTCTGGGAACCATAACAATAGGCACTGCCAGGGCGCCCCACAACAACAAGAAGGTCGTGGTGGTCAGGGAGGTAGAGGCCAGCAGGGACAAGGTGTGAATCAGTTTAGAAATAATCGTGGTCAAAATGTCAAAAATATGATAGGTCGGTGTTTCCAATGCGAGGAAGCGGGTCACTATAAGAAGTAATGTCCTCAGTTGATTGGGGGACAGTTTCCTCGAGCTCCACAGCAGCAGTATGTTCAGTTCCCTCCACATGTGCCTAACCCAGTTGCTCCTCCACAACAGGGTCAGTTACAGTATGGTAGGGTCTATCATATTCAGGATGCTATGCTTCACCCAGCTCCGCCGGCACCGCCAGCCATTGAGGGTAAGTTCCTTATTCAGGGACATATGGGTCGTGTTTTATTTGATACTGGTGCAACGCATTCATTCATTGCTAGGAGCTTTGCTCAGACCACCGAGTTGATTAAATCTGCTGAAAAAACTTTTACTAGGGTGGAGTCCTCTATGGGTGATGGTTCACTCATCTTCTTTGTTTGTAAAAATATAGAAATCTCTCTTGGTAATTTATGCGATGAGGCCAATTTACTCGTCCTGGACATGGTCGGGTATGATGTGATTTTGGGCATGGATTGGCTTATGAAGTATCATGCTAAAGTAAATTGCTACGGAAAGAGTATAGTCTTCGCCGTTTCGGGACAAGAAATGTTCCTGGTAGTTTTACCTCGTTTAGAGGGGAGTACTAGTACTTATTTATATTGCATTCCCGAGGAGACTTCTAGGGATGTAGTTGTTCCCTTGGATTCCATTCCGGTTGTGAAAGACTTTGAGGATGTTTTACAGGAAATATCGGGTTTGCCTCCTAGCCGTGAGATTGAGTTTGTGATAGATTTAGCGCCGGTAACGAGGCCTATTGCGAGGGCTCCATATCGAATGGCTCCCATTGAAATGAGGGAGCTAAGAGATCAAATTCAAAAGTTGTTGGAGTAGGGATTTATTCGGCGTAACACATCGTCGTGGGGTTCTCCAGTGTTGTTTGTTAAGAAAAGAGATGGTTCTCTCCGGTTATGTGTGGACTATAAATAATTGAATAAGGTCACCATCCGGAATAAATACCCTTTACCTCGTATCGATGACTTGTTTGATCAACTTCGAGGAGCGTTGTACTTCTCCAAAATCGATTTAAGGATGGGGTATCACCAATTGAGGATACGGGAGGAGGATGTATCCAAGACTGCTTTTCTAACAAGGTACGGGTCCTATGAATTTTTGGTTATGCCCTTTGGACTAACCAATGCCCTCGTTGTATTTATGGATCTCATGAATAGGGTGTTTCGGAATTTCCTGGACCAATTTGTTATTGTGTTCATCGATGACATTTTAGTCTATTCTCGAACGGAATCTGATCATTCTATGCATTTAAGGTTGGTCCTAAAGAGATTACGGGACCATCAACTGTATGCCAAGTTCGAGAAGTGTGGCTTTTGGTTACTGGAGGTACAGTTTTTGGGTCATGTGGTGACGTCCCAGGGTGTATCAGTGGATCCGGGCAAGGTGGCTGCGGTGAGGGAGTGGGGTCAGCCCACGACACCTACCGAGGTTCGTAGTTTTCTGGGTTTGTGTAACAGCCCGGATTTTTTTAAATGGGAATTTTTAAATTAATTTTGGAAATCGAAGAAAAATGAAATTTTGGATTTTATAAATTTTATAATTTAAAGTGTTGATTTTTATATTTCAAAAATGAATTTTCAAATGGAATTGGAATCGGAATTAAAATGGAGTTTTAATTGAATTTTTATTATTTAGAAGAGTCCTCAAAATATAAAACTCTCTAAGAGTCCTCAAAACATAAAACTCTCTAGTAAAAATAATATTTTTAGAAATTCGACCGTCCGATCAAGCTAAATTTTTGTCAGCAGTCCTGTCTCGCCGTTCGGTACAACATACTAAATTTGAAGCGATTCCAACGATCCAATCGCCCGGAATAAATTTTTTAGTGTTTGTATGTGATTAGAACTCTTTTCTTAATCAAACACTTAATCCTTTATATATCAACAAATTCGTGGCTTGTCTTTTCAAATCACTTTTTCTCAAACTTTTCAACCAGAAGACCTCTCCAAAATTACTCCCTTTCATCTACAAACCATAGCCCCAAAATTATTCAAGATTTCAACCTTAGATTAGAAGGCTTATTTGGCGTTTCCTCGAGTTTGGGCTAGAACGAGATTTGATTATTTTTGCGAGAGGAACGTGATGGTGTGATTAGATTTTGAGGCTGGAATTATGTGATGATTCATGTTGGTTCTTTTTGGTGGTTTAAGGTATGGGGTTTTACACAATATGCTCCTGAAATCTCGCGAGTGTTTATTCCGTTGAATTCTTGTTAATTGAACTCATATTTTGAATTGTTAAATTCTTGGAAATCTGGAAAAATAATTGTTGGAATTATTTTCATTCATGAGGTATTATTCATGTTGTTTTGAGCACGCTGTCATGAGATTTTAATATGGCACTGATGTTGGGCACCCGCCAAGACTCCTTTTCCGGCTACTTGATAAAGTATGGCGCGGTATGGTGAGGCCTGGTGACTCCGGTTAATGTGTTGTTGAGAAATTTATTGATAAAATGCTATTGAGATTTGCATTATTTGATTTGAGTATTCGTAGTCGTATTGTTGCGCTTTGTTCATCGCTAACATCTTTGTTGAGCATATTCCTGTCGTATTGTGTACTTCCCCATCTTTTTCTTAGTTGGCAGGTGAGCACGGATTTGAGTGCTATGGACCAATTGGGATGATTTTAGCGAGGATTATTTGGGAAGAATTTTTAATACAAGAGATGAGAAGACTTGTATTTATTTTGATGTATAGAGCATTTGGAGATTTATTTTATTTTCGAGATAGTTGGATTGTTGTAATTATTCGAGAGAATTGTTGTATTTATTTTAAGAGATTTGAGATTAGTGGTTTCTTTTCTATTGTGGGATTTAGATGCTCTATACCTTGTTATATTGCGGATTTGATTCAGTTTTATCGATAGTAGCGCGCCGTTCGCTCTCCCCGGGCGGGCGGGGTGTTACAGAATGGTATCAGAGCTTAGGTATACGACCACCCTCGGGTCTTGGGTTTTGGGTCTGTTGCGTTTTTGGGGCGCGAATTTGAAGATAGAAGTTTTTAGAAAATCGTTTCGCGTTAGGCATCTAGATTAGATGTGAGGAAATTATTTTGGAGACGAGATTATTTTGGAGATTGTTGGCCTGATTTTTGAGAGTTAGGCATTCGGCGAATTTCGAGGAAAAAATTCTTTGCTAGTGGGGAAGTATGTAACAACCCGGATTTTTTTAAATGAGAATTTTTAAATTAATTTTGGAAATCGAAGAAAAATGAAATTTTGGATTTTATAAATTTTATAATTTAAAGTGTTGGTTTTTATATTTGAAAAATGAATTTTCAAATGGAATTGGAATCGGAATTAAAATGGAGTTTTAATTGAATTTTTATTATTTAGAAGAGTCCTCAAAATATAAAACTCTCTAAGAGTTCTCAAAACATAAAACTCTCTAGTAAAAATAATATTTTTAGAAATCTGACCGTTCGATCAAGCTGAATTTTTGTCAGCAGTCCTGTCTCGCCGTTTGGTACGACATACTAAAATTTTAAGCGATTCCAACGGTCCGATCGCCCGGAATAAATTTTTTAGTGTTTGTATGTGATTAGAACTCTTTTCTTAATCAAACACTTAATCCTTTATATATCAACAAATTCGTGGTTTGTCTTTTCAAATCACTTTTTCTCAAACTTTTCAACCAGAAGACCTCTCCAAAATTACTCCCTTTCATCTACAAACCATAGCCCCAAACTTATTCAAGATTTCAACCTTAGATTAGAAGGCTTATTTGGCGTTTCCTCGAGTTTGGGCTAGAACGAGATTTGATTATTTTTGCGAGAGGAACGTGATGGTGTGATTAGATTTTGAGGCTGGAATTATGTGATGATTCATGTTGGTTATTTTTGGTGGTTTAAGGTATGGGGTTTTACACAATATGCTCCTGAAATCTCGCGAGTGTTTATTCCGTTGAATTCTTGTTAATTGAACTCATATTTTGAATTGTTAAATTCTTGGAAATCTGGAAAAATAATTGTTGGAATTATTTTCATTCATGAGGTATTATTCATGTTGTTTTGAGCACGCTGTCATGAGATTTTAATATGGTACTGATGTTGGGCACCCGCCAAGACTCCTTTTCCGGCTACTTGATAAAGTATGGCGCGGTATGGTGAGGCCTGGTGACTCCGGTTAATGTGTTGTTGAGAAATTTATTGATAAAATGCTATTGAGATTTGCATTATTTGATTTGAGTATTCGTAGTCGTATTGTTGCGCTTTGTTCATCGCTAACATCTTTGTTGAGCATATTCCTGTCGTATTGTGTACTTCCCCATCTTTTTCTTAGTTGGCAGGTGAGCACGGATTTGAGTGCTATGGACCAATTGGGATGATTTTAGCGAGGATTATTTGGGAAGAATTTTTAATACAAGAGATGAGAAGACTTGTATTTATTTTGATGTATAGAGCATTTGGAGATTTATTTTATTTTCGAGATAGTTGGATTGTTGTAATTATTCGAGAGAATTGTTGTATTTATTTTAAGAGATTTGAGATTAGTGGTTTCTTTTCTATTGTGGGATTTAGATGCTCTATACCTTGTTATATTGCGGATTTGATTTAGTTTATCGTACTAGCGTGCCGCTCGCTCTACCCGGGCGGGCGGGGTGTTACAGTTTGGTGGGTTATTACCGTCGGTTCATCAAGGGTTTCTCTAAAATCGCTAGCCCTTTGAAAAATTTGACCCGGAAAGGGGTGAGATTTATTTGGGATAATTCTTGCCAAGCTTCATTTGATGAGCTTAAAGAAAGATTGACTTCGGCTCCGGTCCTTGCATTGCCAAAACCGGGATTAGAATATTTAGTCTTCACCGATGCATCTCTTCAAGAATTAGGAGGTGTACTTCAACAAGCGAGACGGGCTATCGCTTATGCTTCCCGGAAGTTGAATCCCCATGAAAGAAACTATCCGGTGCATGACTTAAAACTAGCCGCGGTTGTCTTTACCTTGAAGATATGGAGGCATTATCTCTTGGGAGAGAAGTTTAGTCTTTTCATGGACCACAAATCGCTGCAATATTTATTTTCACAGAAGGACTTGAATAAGCGACATTGTCGATGGTTAGAGCTCATGAAAGATTATCAATTTGATATTCATTATCATCTGGATAAGGCAAACGTTGTAGCGGATGCCTTGTGTAGGAAGCCCGGTGGAGAATTAGCTGAGGTTTGGAAAGCTAAATGGAAGGAACTTAGTCAGGAGGATGCGGTGGTGAGAGCATTCATGTCGGTGATGACTGTTACTCCTACCATTGTGGCAAGGGTGGTAGAAGCCCAAGGAAGGGATAAGGGGTGTCAAGACCATATTCGCCGATTGTTGTCCGAGGGAGCGGAGTCCTACTCAATTGGTTCTGAGGGTGGATTACGCTTCTATGGAAGACTCATTGTTCCGGAGGAAGGCGATTTGATACGGGCAGTAATGGCCGAATCTCACGGGTCTACGTTCACGGTACATCCTGGTGGGGATAAAATGTATCAGGACATGCGCCGTCAGTATTGGTGGCCAGGTATGAAGAGGGATATTTCAGAATTTGTGTCCCAATGCACTACTTGTTAACTGGTCAAGATCGATCATCAGAGACCGACAGGTTTGTTGCAACCGTTAGAGATCCCGATGTGGAAATGGGAAAGCATATCGATGGATTTTATCACGGGCTTTCCAAGATCACAAAGTGGATGTGATTCTATTTGAGTGATTGTTGACCTCTTGACAAAGTCGGCACACTTCCTACCCGTGCGAACAGATTTTGACACTGCTCGGTATGCCCGTTTGTTCATCGAGGAAGTGGTGAGACTCCATGGGGTGCCTTGAATATAGTTTCCGACCGAGACAAAATTTTCTTTTCTCACTTTTGGAGGAGTTTCCAGGAAGCGACGGGGACCGAATTGAGGTTAAGCACTTCGTATCATCCTCAAATAGATGGCCAAACTGAAAGGGTAAACAAAATGTTGGAGGATACGCTTCACATGTGTATGCTTGACTTCAAAGGTGGTTGGGAACAATATCTCCCATTGGTTGAGTTTGCTTATAATAACTCTTACCAATTCACAATTGGGATGGCACCTTATGAAGATTTGTATGGAAGACCGTGTAGATCACCCGCTTGTTGGTTGGAAGTGGGTGATAATAAATTTCTTGAACCTGAAATGATCCAAGATACTTCCTCGAAATTTGAATCGATTCGGGATCGCATTCGGATAGCCCAAGACCGTCAAAAGAGATATGCTGATGCGGGTCGGCGACACATGGAATTGGAGATTAGGGACCAAGTCTTGGTTCGAGTGTCGCCCATGAAAGGCATAAAGCGTTTCTGTAAGAAGGGGAAGCTTGCGCCACACTTTATTGGACCTTTTCCAGTTATTGCGAAGGTGGGTCCAGTGGCATAACAACTTGCTTTACCGGAACCATTACAACAAATTCATGATATATTATATGTTTCCTCCCTAAAGAAGTATAGAAGGTGCGAAGGTGCTCTTTGGCACATCCCTTTCGAGGATATCGATTTGCAACTCGATGTTTCATATGAAGAACAACCGGTTACTATTTTAGAGCATGGGGAGCGCAGATTAAGGTCTCATGTGTTGCCCTTAGTGCAGGTTCAATGGAGTCACCATAACGCCAAGGAATCAACATGGGAACGCGAGGATGACATGCGGGAAAAGTATCCGCATCTCTTTATACAAGGTACGCCTGAATTTTGGGGACAAAATTCCCTCATAAGGGGGGGAGTATGTAACAACCCTCGCTTTTGAGGTCCTATTTTATATTTAATTTGCTAGATATAGTGATTAGATATAAAGATGTTGGTACGTGGAGTAGGTATTAATTTAAGAAAAAAAAGTTAATATCTACTATGATGTTGCATATTTACCGTAAGTATAGGTGAATTTTGCTATGTTATGTTTTGTAATGTCATATGATTTAAAATGACATTTGGCTTAAAATGAAACCGAAACAAAAAAAAAGAATTATAAAATTTCCAAATGATAATTTGGAGGGTGCAGATTGTTCCGGGAGGTTAGAGACAGTCAAATTATGTGCCATATTGTATTTCGAGGTTCCGGGCACTTTTGACTGGTTGTAGCTTATATGAGTAGTTGCGTATTATTTTACCACGTATTAATCACTTAAATCTGGAATTTCGACCTAAGCCACGATTTATGTGTTGTTTAAGTCACTTTTCCCCTAATTGAATTGGTAAACCTAGAAAAAGAAAAGAGGAAGAGAACTTGTGGAGAAAGTGAGAGATTGAAGCTTTGGTGATTGTTCTTGCATACAAACTTCATCAAAATCTGAACTTGCAAACTTGAGGCAAGTTATCTACTTGCTATTTTATGATTTAAGTAGAGTAATTAGCATTGATAGTTGTGGTTATGTATGGTTTATGGAACTTGGGGTTTTTATTTGATTTATGGGCTTTAGATCTTTGGAAGTTGAATTGATATGATTTTGAGGTAAATTATGGTTGGATGAAGTATTTATGATCAATTGGTAGCATTAAAGTATAGGGATTTGAGTTGGTTGAAGTTGGGTAGATTTTGGAGTCAAAGACTCCAAAGACAAAACTTGGAATTTCTGCAGAACCAAATTGATTCGGCCTGGCCGAATCGATTCGCTGAGAGACAGTTTCCAAGCCTGGGTCGTCCGAATCGGTTCGGCTCGTCTAAATCGATTCGGCAATTATGCATAAACTCACTTTTCCTGGCCGAATCGATTCGTCTAGTCCGAATCAATTCGCCTTTAAGAACCCAAATCGATTCGGCTAGTCCGAATCGATTCGGAAAGCTTGTACTTTTCTTTTGTTTTTCTTTTCAAATTTGACTCCTTTCTTTAGGATTATGACCTAGGACCCTTCTTGTAAGAAGTAAACATAGGATTCTAGAGTTTTAGTCGAGTTTGGTAGTTACCCTATAGTTGAATGGGATCACTTGGGGTTAATTCAGGGGTACTTAAAGTGATGTTTAGGCATCACTTCTAATTTGGTAAATAAATTGGAAAATATAATTCTAAGCCCATACGTGGAGATTTTAGAGGCCTTTTTGAGGTGTATAAAACCTTGGGACCTATAAGATTTTGGGAAATTGTTTATAGAATACTTCGGGACCTAATCATATGATGAAATTGAATTAGAAAAAAAAAATTCAAGGATAATGGTTTCACATAAAATGAAACACATGTGATTAATGGTAATGAAAATGAGATTTAAATTGATAATTGTTAAATTACTTAAACACACCTCTATAAATGCTATCATAAGGGAAGCTCGCGCATGAGGTGATGTCCCCTGACTATTGAATGCGGGCTGACTATAGTCCTCGGCCATATGCGGGGTTTGTATATGTTTTTCTGCGCTAGTGAGGTAATTCCGGGTGTGGTTATGACTCACTCGCAGGCATATGGACACTTCCCGGCGTCCGTTAGGTGCCCAGGTTGTCTTGTATAGATAGGCCCTGGAAGATGATAGTCATTTAGGGGCGCGCCCAGTGGGGAAACTCGGAGGGGTGGTCTTAGAAACGTTATATGTATAAGAATATAACCTTTCTAACTCAAGTGGGACTTGAGGTATGTGAATTGCCATAAGATATGAGATGGTAATTATATTCCTGCTAAGGAATGGAAAACGGAAAGATATGATGGAAATTATATTCCTACTAAGGAATGAAAAATGATAAGATATGAGAAGAAATGAGATTTAATTTTATTTCTCTTGCTTAATTTAATAATTGTTAGAAACCTATATAAATGCATTATCGCATTTGATGATTAGGTTGTTATATTCTCATTCACATTATTCATGATTAATTGTCCATATCTATCATGCTCCTTACTCTTCTGGGAATCATATATAAATCGGGCCCTGACCCGTTCATTTTCCATGTTGTGTATGTTGTTGTATCCGCTCAGGTGCTCCTCCGCAAGGGCGCCCGTTATGATTTTCTTACTCCTATGCTTTTGACGAGCTGTATGATCTTGCGGATTATTACAGGATGTTTATTAGACACCTTCATTTTTGGACTCTAGATATGATCGGATCTTTCATTCGGGCTAGTGGCCCATCTTTTGTACTTGTTAATGAATGTAGTATGTAAAATACTGAATTGTTGAAACACTTTGAATGTAACTGTGGATCGACAGATTATTCGGTCCTTTTATTGTATGTTGTTTTGGTATTTATCTATATGTTCCTTTGATATTCCACTTTCATCAGATTTGGGTTGTTTAATTTATTTCTTAACTTGTTATCAAACCAAATTTTTTGACAACCTGCTTTCTGATTTATTGAGTGGTTTTCCCGTATACCTATTTTATTGTTATGATGTTGAGGATGATATCCATCCATGATTCCGTTACGTCGAGGTAATCGGGCTGGCCACCCCTTATTTCGGAATGCGGGTTGCCACATTTAATTAATCTCCAAATAAAATATTATTTATTTCTCCCAAAATAAATAAATCATCGTCTCCAAGACCTCGGGTTTTTATACAAACTTCCCCACTTACAAAAATTTCGTCCTCGAAATTTAGCTAAGCCTAATTCTCCAAAGCTCAACTAGTTCCTACTACACTCATCCTCACTAATCTTATACTCAAACCTCTAATTTCCAACGACGAATTATTTTAATTTGTTTTAAGTTTTACAACATCCATTCATTAACCACTAGGGCGTCCATACACCCTTTATATTCGATCTTTATGCTCGCAGCAATCATAATGAGGCTTCATTTGCCTCTACAGTTCCATAATCCCATAAATATAAATTTATACTAGAATTGTAATAGTGTAAAAAATTTGAATGGTCCAAAGAAATAACTCCTCTCAATTCCTGACATTCCCCACTTTCGTGCGAGGGACGTCTCATGTAGCGACGTCGGGGATTGAGGGTTTGCTAAATCCGGACTAGAGTTTGAAAATATTTTGGCAAAAAAATCATTTTGATATGGCCCAAAGGACGATAAAAAGTTTTATTTTGAAAACAGTTTATTTTAAAAAACGGTTTATGTCATACGATATATATATACAGTGCCTTATGTCCAACACAAGGTCTTAGAAATTATCATACATATAACAATATGTAGCTCACAAAAAATAGCATAATTATGGGCTAAACTTTCCTGCGTCCCAACAATCCACAATCTTTAAACTCTTTTTCAGTAATGATATCTCATATCATATTTACATATTGCCATTTATAAGGCTCATCCATATCTGGAATTCAACAATTATATAAGTCAATAATGACTATATAAAAAGAAGTAGCTTTATCATTACTACTTATCTCACAATAACCATTCTTACATTAACCATAAGATTTATAGCTCTCTTTGAGCACATTACAAAATTATATATTCTTTCAAAAGATAATAGCATAAGAGCCTAACTTGCTCAAAATTCCCCTTAGGATCACTACATACACAATAGGGCTCTAGCGCTACCCTTTCGTCAATATCTCCCATACGATATTCCCAAAATTCATTTTAGTAATTATCCTATTCATAAAGGAAAATAACTTACATCATCCATCTCTAATCCGATTGCCCTTCCTCATCAATGGGCTCCTACACGTAGTCCCCCGGTCTAAAATGACCTCGAATCTGTTGTAGGGGTTGCACTTCCAGAACTTCATCAAAACGTGGTCATTTACCTCTTTTAGGACAATCTCTCTTTCTATGACCTATTTCTTTACAAAATAAACATCTGCCCAAAATTCCTCTCGGCCCACCTTAAGGAATAAAACGTCGTTGTGACTCTCTATAGTCCGACTTATACCCACTCGCATTACTGGCACTCTCTTCGCCAAATTTACTTGATGAACTCGAATCTCCATAGTTCTTACCCTCTTGCGAACGAAGATGATATTCATGACACTTTAGTAGTGCCACATTCACTACCTCAACAAAAGTCATTAACGTAGGACTATCTAACAAATGTTTCCGGATTCTCCAATCTATACCTCGAACAAACTTCGATATACGCTTTTCTTTCGTATTTACCTCATCAGGTACTAATTTCGTCCATCTAGAAAAATCTTTTTCATATTCTTCCACCATTCTATTACCCTGAAAAATCTTCATATCTTGAGTCGGGGAAGGAAAATACCTTCGATCGAAAAGTTCCCAAAAATCTATTATAGGTAAAGTATCTCTCTGTTCAGATGTAGTGACAGACTCCCACCATTGAAGAGTTTCACCCGATAACTTAAAGGTGGCTAAAAATTACTTCTGCACCTCACTACACTCAACCATACGGAGGTGCCTTTGCATATTATTCTTCCATCGACTTGCACCCATTGCATCAACTCCCCCGACAAACTCTGGAGGATGCACCTTACTAAAATCTTCCTTCACTCTTTCCCACAAAGACAATCCTAAATGGGTTTGGGATGCTCGAACGGCAGATTATTGTGCCATCGTAGAGATGGCAGCAGTTACTGCTTGTGCCACAATATTGGCAACTTCATCTGTAGTCATGTTCCTTTGGGGAGTTTGGGGTTCCACATCCCCTTTACTTGCCTTGACTGAACAACTTCCCTTCGGTGGAATTTGAAACAAGAACAATTGTATCAGGACACCTTTCAAATGTTTTCAAATTGCAAAAGAAATATGGACGTATGAATGCAACCGTCCTAATAATAAGGCTCTACATCAAGAACGCTTAGGGAAGATCGTAGTAATGCACACAGATCCTAAAGACACTAGAACCTGATGCTCTGATACCATCTGTGACAACCCGCTCAAAATAATAACGGGTGGCCATCCCTATACTACATTTAATCAGGTATCTCAGATGGTACAGTCTCAACATCAACTGACAATACTAAATAATATAAGGCTAACTACCCGAAACCATTAAAAACGGATTGCCAAAAAAATTTAAAACTTTTATTTAACACCAAAACAAAACCAACCATGCAACCGAAATAACACAATACAACATCTAACTCTGATGAGTGATATGTGCAAACTCCAAGAATATAAAAGAGTACAATACCATGTACAAAGTAAAATACCCGAATATGTTGTCGGGTCACAAACAATACAATTATCTGAGAAATAAAATATAACAGTGATAATCTACAACACTAGGGTATAAACTCGATATACAAACTGAATCCTAATCAAGATATACAAAGATAGGAATCGACTAAAGTAAAATGCCGCAACAGTCCGCTACTTCCACAGCTCCACGAATACACTGGATGGATAGTCCTCAATGGCATCCTTGCGAAAGAACACCTAAAGTAATACAATATATACATAGCAGGAGAAAATATAAGCGGGTCAGAGCCCGAGTTGAAAACATTTTATAGAAAGTGCATTAAAATGCGTAATAATTATAAATGCATTATTACATGATTAAGGTGGAATCGAACTCTCCATAATAATCTCCCTCACCTCTCCACTAAAGCGCGCAACAAAACGTATGCACGTGATCTCCAAATGTATGCCTAATTCTAATTAGGCAAAATAATCTAACTTAAACCCAATTGAAATATTTAATTAAAACCATCTAACCTATCTCCCAAACTACACTTATCTATATCCCTTAAATCATATACTTTAACTTTAATGTTATAGTTCTCTTTATATTTGTTCATTTATTGAACATATAAAGCTACATAATCATCCTCATAATAACATCATCACAATACATCAACATTCTCTTTTACTAGAATTTCATATATTCTAGTTATGCCCTCATTTGGCATGTAAACATATATATAGATAATTATATATGAGTTATTAGCATCAAGTGTTAAGGACTAAACTTCTCCCGATTCTTAATATGGCACTGCGTTTCATGCGCGGGACGTCTCGCCGAATCGAAATCCAAAGAAGGAACCCCCCCCCCCCCCCATTACACTACTCCTGGCAGTATTGATCTTCGAGATTCATTATGCCCTCAATGTGTGATGCATGTAACCCAAATTATTACCCCATTTTAATTAATTAATGAAAAGCCCCGGATTTTAAATAATGTCAAAATTAAAACCTAATTTCCTTTTAAATAAATGCGGAAGCGAATATAAGTGATGGTTCAACAAATAAACAAGGCATAATTTTAATTTCTCAAAACAAATTAAAACATAATTCAAGTCCTAGAATTTGCCTAAATCATAATTAACAATTATCCAAAGTTAGGCGAAACCAAATTAATGCAAGTGACTAGAATTACACAATTTTACCCAATATTAGATTAAAGTCCAATTTTAATATAGTGTGAGAATTAAACCAAATTTTATCTTGAATTAAACCTAAAGCATGCGTTCTAAATTTTGTGCAAGATAAAAATAAACAATGTCACACTACACCGCGATGTACGAGGAAAAACCCACTAACGGGAAAAAACCTCGGGACGGCCCTAGCCTCAAATCCACTAAAAACGGTATTACAAAATACAAGACAAAAGACTTACTTCCTAAACTCGAACCCTCTCAAGCCGTGATGCTCCTTCTTGTATCAACCTCCAATTAGCGGATAACCAACGGAGCTCCACCGTGGTCTCGGAATACACCGATGGGACTTTATATGGTCACCGTCACCCAAGCATGGAGCCTTTCTCCTTGTGGGTAGAATCTCAACAAAAGTCTTCTTTGTGATGGGGTGTAGAAGCAAACCCGAAACGTCTCTTGAATTCAGTAGAGAAAACCGGTGCCAAAGCAATTGATATAAATATAGAAACTTGGATAAACAATTATTGGGTGTAGACTAGAGTGTGTATGAATTTTTCATTAAAAATTAACACTCAAAACTTGAACATTTTCCTAAACTAATTTTGCTCTCGAACTCTCTTTTGGAGATAAACAAATGTTGGAAAAGTTGTCTTGGAAAATGTGTTTCCCGCACATAATAATGTATGAAAAAAGTTGGTTGAAAACCAAGTGGAGGAGTGGGGAAAAACTGCAAAAAACTGCCAAATAACTGTTCCCGCTGGAATCTCGTTCGAACGAACGTGATTCTCGTTCGAACGAGACTTCTAACGAGTGACCAGCCTGGGCTCGTTAGAAGTTCGTTAGATACCTCGTTAGAACGAACATTCGTTCGAACGACATATCGAACGACTGACCAGTTAGGGTCGTTGGCAAAACTCGTTCGAACGAACCTGGTTCGAACGACAAAACTCGTTCGAACGAAACAGGTTCGAACGACAAAACTCGTTCGAACGAAATCTGGTTCGAACGAAAAAACTCGTTCGAACGACATTTCTAACGAACGACCAGAAAGATTGAAAAATTCGATTTTGGCCCAGAAACTTTTATATTCTTATTTTAAAGTTCTTAATTGATTCTTTCTGAAAATAAAAATGCAGTTTTTATTACACCTAACACCCAATACATATTGTTCCAAGCTCCTATATAAATATAATTACATTCATACCTTGGGAGCATGGAACCTTAGTTGATGACGTAGAAACGAGGCACACAAACCGGCATTTTGATGAAGCTTTAAGTTCTTTGCCGCTACGTCTTCAACATACACTTCATAGGCTTGAGAATATTACAATAAATACTATCCTATGAATAAATGTTTTTGTACAGAATTGAGCCAAAACTATATATGGACTCAATTGGAAATTTGTGTCCTTACAAATCTCCCCCTTTGGCTATTCCGGGACAAAAACCAAACAAAAATCCTAAAGGTCCGTCAAGCTCTACTAGACTCAAAACATAACCCGCCCAATCTTGACTCAACCCAAGGATCAAACGCTTTGCCATAGAAAGATGACGCTTTAGAATAATTCCTACACACTTAAGCAAACTCATCAAATGCATAGGGAATATCAAAATATTAAATGCAATTAATTAATTACTCCCCCTAAATTAATTCTCCCTTTAAACACATGACCTACTTAGAAAGACGTCTCCCCCTAAGATAAATCTCCCCCAAACGAAGATATGATAATAATAGGATTAGATACCATTTCTCCCCCTATCATCATTCTCCCCCTTTTTGTTCGGGAATAGGCAAAGGATAAAGAACTATACATTAGAAATATAAGCATATGGGCAATAAAAGCAGGGCAAAGACAAACAAATATCATATATATATACATTAGAAATATAGAAATATAGTACTAGCATATATATATAGATATAAACACACACATGACACAAAATACAATAAGTTTGCACACTCGTATGGCAAAAATGTGTCATATGGAAACGGAAGTGTAGGGGTGTGAACTAGCAACAATTAAATTTAGACCCAAACACTTAAGAAACGTTCACGGAGTTCTCATTTGATTGCAAACTTCATCACATTGAAATATAACCTCATGTGACAATATAGATTGAACTCAATGAACAAACATACACAATGCATACAAGCCTAGCATGATGATGATTCTACAAACCAAATAGAGTCATGACATTAAAGACAACTAGGATAAACGGACATTGTGCAAACCGTTGATATACCATCCAATTCTCCCTCAATGAGCATATATATTCTTTTGTTTTTGAATGAATATATCAAACAAACATAGGCCTTGGCAATTGCTTTCTTTTAAATGCCAAATATTCTGTTTTTAGGCCTTTGGATCACGTATTTCTTTTAGATCCAATCAAAGGTGGCTTACTATCGCAAAGGATTTAATTCATCCTTTCGGAGCCCTTCCCCGTGCATATATTAATTTATCATGTTTTCATTTTTCACACAAATCTCACATGCAACGGATTTTGACATGCACTAGTCCTCCTAGGTCATAGATATGTAGATGACTAGATTGATAGGAGAACACCTCAAAAAGCTCAAATATAACATGTGACATTAAGATTTCAAAAGAGCTCGTGCATGTGTGAATAGAGGCATATATAAATAGAATCCATTTAAACAATACAAAATCCAACTACTCCATATAAAACATGGTAAAGAACATTTTAAGGATTGAAAATCTGAACCAAAAGTTCTAGCCACGTGGGAGCGTAAATGATGGGATTCAAACACAAGTATATGCCACATAAAGTGTGTCAAACAAAAATACACACCAAACAAAATCTTTTTGAGTTTTAACATTTTTAGTCAAAAAGAAAGATATATACTCAAAAGACTAAAGAAAAATCATTTGTATTTTTCATTAAGCATAACTGAAATGAATAAAACACAAATGATAAACAAAAAAATCTTTTTATATTTTGCAGTTAAAACAAACAAAAATAATAATACAAAAAGATAAACAAGTCATAATTTCTAGCATGTGATATGAAATAAGGCAATGACTAGAAAATAACTAAACAAGCATACATTTAGCATATGAATATAGCATGAAGTACAAACGCTAAAGTATGCAAACACTAACACATTCATCCATTAGATTTAGCAAGGGAGGAAGCATGTGTAAGTAAATGAGAATCAACAACCCTATTTTGTAAGGCAACCAAGTCGGATTTCCTAACCCAAATTAATGAGGAATGACTATCTTGGGGTGTAGGAACGTTAACTACCGTGATTACTTTACTATGGGGTTTTCTAGGAATTCGTTTAAGATCTAAACAAAATTTCCTAAGATGACCTTGTCGACCACAATGTGTACAAGTGAGAACATGTCGAAAAGATTTACTTAAGGAGTGATCTTTAAAAGTATTCCTAGTTTATTCTCCTAAAACATTGGTTTGGGCATTATGAGTAAATTCATTACAAGGATTGAAGCCTAAACCACAAGTGTCATTTTTAATTTGGACCGTTCCTAACATTTTATCTAGTTTTTCAGAACGACATTCCAAATCAAATTTGACAATACTAGAATCTTTTAATTTATTTTCCAATTCTATAATGTTAGATTCTAGTAAAACATTTCGCTCTTCAAAAGCAAGAAGCTCCTTTTTCAAGGATTCCATTAAACCCCTAAGGCTATCTCTTTCGCCTTCTACATAATCAAGCTTCTCTTGAAGAGTCCTCACATGTGTCCTAAGGTCTTCTATTAAGGCACTATCATCAACGACCTTGACACTCTTTCTTAAACAAGCTTCTAACTTCAAATTAGTCCTTTTCAAATTAATAGATTCTTTATACAATTCATGAAAAGCATTTTGAAGTTCACTCACATCAACCTCTTCTTCATTTTCACTCTCTCTTTCTTCTTCACTCTCACTATCATCAAAAATAAGAGAATCATGTACAATGACCTTGGAAGTGGCATGTGCTATTATTTCATCATTCGATGAGTTCTCATTATCACTCACATGTCTAGCCATAAAAGCCACAAAATTTTTCTTAGTGGGGGAATCGGGCTTCTCTTCCTTATCACTATCACTAAGGGTCGCATTATATGAAACGGGTCGTTTACCCTCTTTCCTTAGTTTAGTGGGGCACTCAAAAGCCCTATGGCCATAACCTTCACAACCAAAACACTTATTAGACTCGTCCCTATCCAAATTGTCATTACTAGTTTTAGGGATCTTCTCGGCTTTAGAAACCTTCTCGCTTTTATCATGTTTAGAAGTATCAAATTTCTTAAAATCATTTTTAACTTTATCTTTGTTAAATTTAAGAAATTTTCTAAATTTACGAGCAAACAAAGCCATGTCTTCCGAGTCACTATCACTATCGCTCTCTACTACTTGTTTGACCTCTTTTCGGGCTTTTAAAGCAACGCCCTTTTCGATTTTCTTTTCATTTTTAGAGGGAAACATATCTAGTTCATAGGTTTGTAAATCACCTACAAGCTCTTCTAATTTCGTAGAGGCTAAAGTGGGTAAAGAATTTAAAACGGTCACCTTTGGAATAAATCTATCGGGTAGGGACCTTAAAATTTTCTTTACTACACGGTCGTCAGGTATTTTCTCTCCCAAGTTAAAGGATGAATTAAAAATATCAGAAAGTCTAGCATAAAATTTATCAAAAGTTTCTTTTTCATCCATTTTGATAGTTTCAAATTGAGTGGTGAGGTTTTGGAGTTTTGAAGCTTTAACGACACTAGTTCCTTCATGAGTTAATTGTAAAATATCCCAAGCTTCTTTAGAGGTTTCACACGTCATAATACGTCGGAATTCATCCGGTGTGACAGCGCTAAATAAGGCATTTAAACCACGGGAATTAAAATTTGCAAGCTTAAACTCATTTTCAGTCCATCTATCGGCGGGTTTTAAAACACGTTCATTTTCAACTAAGTAAGTTGGTGGGGAATATCCGGTAACAACAGACATCCAAACTCTCTCGTCGATAGATTTTAGTGCCGATCTCATTCGCGCTTTCCAATACGCGTAGTTAGAACCATCAAAAATAGGAAATTTTGAAAATGGGGAAAAATCCATTTTAGCCAAAAATTAAAGGATCTTAACGAAATAATTTATCGTTTTTGGCTCTGATACCAATTTGAAAAGCCCCGGATATTAAATAATGTCAAAATTAAAACCTAATTTCCTTTTAAATAAATGCGGAAGCGAATATAAGTGATGGTTCAACAAATAAACAAGGCAGAATTTTAATTTCTCAAAACAAATTAAAACAGCCTAAATCATAATTAACAATTATCCAAAGTTAGGCAAAACCAAATTAATGCATGTGAGTAGAATTACACAATTTTACCCAATATTAGATTAAAGTCCAATTTTAATATAGTGTGAGAATTAAACCAAATTTTATCTTGAATTAAACCTAAAGCATGCGTTCTAAATTTTGTGCAAGATAAAAATAAACAATGTCACACTACACCGCGATGTACGAGGAAAAACCCACTAACGGGAAAAAACCTCGGGACGGCCCTAGCCTCAAATCCACTAAAAACGGTATTACAAAATACAAGACAAAAGACTTACTTCCTAAACTCGAATCCTCTCAAGCCGTGATTCTCCTTCTTGTATCAACCTCCAATTAGCGGATAACCAACGGAGCTCCACCGTGGTCTCGGAATACACCGATGGGACTTTATATGGTCACCGTCACCCAAGCATGGAGCCTTTCTCCTTGTGGGTAGAATCTCAACAAAAGTCTTCTTTGTGATGGGGTGTAGAAGCAAACCCAAAACGTCTCTTGAATTCGGTAGAGAAAACCGGTGCCAAAAACTCCAAGCAATTGATATAAATATAGAAACTTGGATAAACAATTATTGGGTGTAGACTAGAGTGTGTATGAATTTTTCATTAAAAATTAACACTCAAAACTTGAACATTTTCCTAAACTAATTTTTCTCTCAAACTCTCTTTTGGAGATAAACAAATGTTGGAAAAGTTGTCTTGGAAAATGTGTTTCCCGCACATAATAATGTATGAAAAAAGTTGGTTGAAAACCAAGTGGAGGAGTGGGGAAAAACTGCAAAAAACTGCCAAATAACTGTTCCCGCTGGAATCTCGTTCGAACGAACGTGATTCTCGTTCGAACGAGACTTCTAACGAGTGACCAGCCTGGGCTCGTTAGAAGTTCGTTAGATACCTCGTTAGAACGAACATTCGTTCGAACGACATATCGAACGACTGACCAGTTAGGGTCGTTGGCAAAACTCGTTCGAACGAACCTGGTTCGAACGACAAAACTCGTTCGAACGAAACAGGTTCGAACGACAAAACTCGTTCGAACGAAATCTGGTTCGAACGAAAAAACTCGTTCGAACGACATTTCTAACGAACGACCAGAAAGATTGAAAAATTCGATTTTGGCCCAGAAACTTTTATATACTTATTTTAAAGTTCTTAATTGATTCTTTCTGAAAATAAAAATGCAGTTTTTATTACACCTAACACCCAATACATATTGTTCCAAGCTCCTATATAAATATAATTACATTCATACATTGGGAGCATGGAACCTTAGTTGATGACGTAGAAACGAGGCACACAAACCGGCATTTTGATGAAGCTTTAAGTTCTTTGCCGCTACGTCTTCAACATACACTTCATAGGCTTGAGAATATTACAATAAATACTATCCTATGAATAAATGTTTTTGTCCGGAATTGAGCCAAAACTATATATGGACTCAATTGGAAATTTGTGTCCTTACAATTAATATTCCCAATTCTCAACAGTACACGACTTTTCATGCGTGAGACGTCTCGCCGAAGCAAAATCCAAACAAGAAACCCCCCGTTACACTACTCCTGGCACTATCGATCGTCGGGATAGGTGATATATATATAAATATGATCATTAAGGACTAACTTCTCCCCAATTTCCAACATTACACTGCGGTTCGTGTGTGGGATGTCTCGCCGAAGCGAAATCCAAACAAGGAACCCCCCGATACACTAATCCTGGAAATATTGGTCGTTGAGGTCCATTATGCCCTCAAAACCAAAATACAAGCACAACAACAATATCATAACCATCCAACCGAGCTATAACTCGAGGACGCAGGCTCACATGCTATCATCTTCCAGTTGCCCATCCACATAGCAAACTGGGGCCACCTAGTGGGGTTCAACGGCACCCACCTCATGATCAACTCACGCACATGACGTCTCGGGAAGCGGTGATAGTTCCTAACCGGCAAGTGAGAACGACACATACCCACGACTTCTCACCCCCAAAATAATAAATGTAAATTACATAATAATCACCATGGACGACTATGACCTGGGGAATATCTACACACTGCTTATCGAGCCAGAGTGCTCACCCTCATCGCACGCAACTTCCCAATGATAGAAAGGAGGGTGTATGCTTCACTATAAATATATATACCATCATATAAGGTATACATACATCACATCATATAAAGATATACCAACATATAAGGTATACCTGTCATATCATTTTCATATTTATTATACGCTCTTAGGCGCAATAGAATTTATGTCATTATTTAGCATAATTCCCTCTCGATATACTAATCGTCAATACTCACACATTTTCTCCACTTAGTATACACTATACTATTTCTCGCTTGAAGCTCACATGCCGCCTCTAATTTTTAATTATCTCTCAATTCTATTTATGTTAAGGATATTCTCTATATCCTAATGCTCTTCAATTAGCATTTATAATTCTCCATCCATAATGGGGTTCAATTCATTTTACGAACCTTTAAAGTTATCCCATTTGGGATTTGATCCTAAGATCTAATATCCTTAGGTTATTATCATTCTTTCATATGAATTTAATTATTATCTCCAACTAGAATATCCAATTAAGGTGGTCTTCCCCACTTAGTATATACCAAATCTCTAATCGGTATTCCTCAAATCAAGTCTATATGACCCCAATAATTTCTTATAGGGGAAACTCTCTAAAAGTCTCCAAACATACTCCAAATAACTCCTATAGAGGTTCCCAGTCGACAACCTTAAATGAAACGGGGTGAAATGCTTCCTAGAAAAACATGTCCAAAAATTCCCCTGTTTTCAAATCGATTTGGGCCCTCCGAATCGATTCGGATTCGGCCCATCCGAATCGATTCGGTCCTTTGGACCTGGGATTCTGCTACACGCCGAATCGCTTCGCAAGGGGTGAATCAATTCGGCCCTAAAGACCTGTGGCTTCTGCAACAGACCGAATCAATTCGGACGGGGCGAATCGTTTCGGTAAGTGTAGCAAGCTACGAAATGGGTTGTTTTCTTCAAAACCCAAAGTCCCCAAAAATCAATTATATCATCTTCTCTTCATTTATCATCAATCCAATTACATATATAACATCAATACTCATCCAAAAACATATTTAAACTAATTTCCAACCTCAAATCTATTTATACACTATAAATCTAAGGTTTTCCCAAATGTTAGGTTTTGATAAACAAAACCTAAAACCCAAAGATTTAATCCTCAAATCATGCAATAAATGGTACACAACAATTATTTAGCAAGTTTAATCACTTGCCTCGGATTCGTAGGGTCTGATCCGTCCTCGAGATCGCGTTATGGTCGAAAAATCCTCTTTCTCTCTCTTTTCTCCTTCTCTCTCTTCTTCTTTCTTCTTCTCTCTTTCTTTCTTTCTATTTATATTTCTCTCTAAGGAGAATTGATCCCCCGTAGGCTTTTACGCCCTGTCTCCCAAAATACACAAGTTTAAATGATAATATACACTTTAAATGACTCGGTAACTTTAATTCGTGCCAAACGAGCTTAAATTATTTCGAAACCTAATGTAACAACCCTCGATTTTGGAGACTGAGAAATTAAATTTTGGGAAAATAAAATTTAATTAAATTGGAGAATTTCAAAACTTGGGAACTTAGGCCCAAAATAGAGAATATTTTAAAGTATTTCGGATGATATTTTTTAGGGTACCATCGATCCCAGGAGGGTCGAGATAGTCAAAATGACTGTCATTGGGTCTTATTTCGGCTCCGAAATGTTTTTAAGTTATTTTGGCTCGAATTGGAGTAAACGAGTCATTTAAAGTGTGTATTAACATTTAAACTGGGATTTTGTTTTAAAGGTTTATGTGGCTTACGGATTAAGCCATTCTCATTTGAGAGAAAGAGAGAAAAAGCCCTAGAGAGAGAGGAAGAAAGGAAAGAAGAAGAAAGGAAGAGAGAGAGGAAGAAAAGCTTGGAGATTTTCGGCCCAACTGCGACTTCGAGGACGATCCAACCTCTACAAATCTGAGGCAAGTGTTTAATCTTGCTAAATAGCTATTGTGTATCTTCATTTCATAATTTGTGGGGTAAAGAATTGGATTTTTGGGTATAAATACCAAAACCTAGATTTTTGGGTTTAAATCTTGAAATCAATGTTATTCTATGATTTAATGCCATATAAATGGTTGGGATGATATGTAGGATGGGTTTTCTTGTTAATAACATTATTGGGTTAAAGATTTGGGGGCTTGGTGATGATATTTGGGTATTAAATTCGTGGGGTTTGCTGAAATGGAAAAACGGCCAGCTTAACTGGTATGGCCAGTCGACCGCGGTCTGGGGACCGGTCGACCGCGCCTTAAAGGAAAAGCCTACTGTATTTCTTCGTAGGAAAAATTTAAACCCGCGGTCGACCGGGGGTCTGGGACCGGTCGACCGGTCCCCTATTTTTAGCCCAAAACTTGGATTTCTTCTCCCCCTTTTCTTTTGGAGTTTATTCTTATTGGCTTCCTTAATGAGCTGTTTTATGGGTTTCCTAAGATGACTTCTAGCCCTTTTTGGTTGGGTTTGTTGATTTGGGGTTCTCTCTTATAAGGTAAGAGATATCTTTTGGTGACTTAGGGGGGTCTCTCGCTTAGTATTTTATAGTGGGAACTTCTTGGAATAAGTGGATAAGAAATATCCATGTATGGGGTGAAATTTCTAGGCCGACATTTATGTCAAATCCTTATAAGGATAGGATATGGTTAAGATATAATTTGGGGCCAATGAAGAGAGTGGTTGCATACTCTTTAAGAGTGAGGGGTCTTATATCCTTAGAAAAGTTTAGTATAAGGGAAATTGATAACTCTATAGGAGTGAGGGTTTCTGATTTCGACTCGAACCATAGGTGACTTTGAGAACGGCTTGGGATCGTACTATCGACTAGAATAAGCGGTAGCATAAATTATAGTTAGGGTAGTTTTCACGTATTATGGGGATATGACCTGTGAGATTCCAATACTTGAAATGAGGTTGGAATAAATTGAGGTTTTAGACTATTAAGTCATGTGTGTGCCTATGGTTAAATAGTACTAAAGGTAATTATGTACTTTGGTTATGGATGACATGTGTAGTGATGGATTACTACACATGTTCTTGGGTGATAACCCTAATGTTGAATATATATGTATAGATATATACATATGGTTTTGGGAGACTATTCATCATAGGAAAAATGATTGAATATGTTTCAAGTGAGGGATTGTATTCACTTGTCGAGGAACATTTAATGGAAATTGTGGTGACGGCTTGTATATTGAGGATTATGTATACTTATTATAGTCGGGTTTATATATCTTATACATATGAACGGGAATTAGTTTGTATATATATTGATATAGCGATGTGTGAATTTATGTACATATATCTATGTATGAATGTGAATATATAGATATATTTTATGTTGTGAACATACATGGTATGGATATTTAAACCGTATATGATGGTTTATTATATTGTATCATATGATGGGATCATATGGATGTATGTATATTGCGTATATGAGCGATATATATACTTATGTGGTTAAGCATACCCCGCTCATGCTATCATTGGGAAGTTTTCGCGCAGAGGGTGAGCATCCTGGCATATAGAGCAGGGTGTGGATATTCCCCAGGTCATAGTCGTCCCTTGTGTTATTATATGATATAGATATATTTTTGGGATGAGACGTGGTGGGTATGTTTCGTCTCATTGCCGGTTGGAACTATGACCACTTCCCGGGACGTCGTGTGTGTGTGTTACCACGAGGTGGGTGTCGTTGATCCCCACCAGGTGGTCCCCAGTTGTTACGTGAGCCGAACTCTGGGAAGATGATAGCATTGATGCAGTTTTATCGGCGCTACATATAGCCGGGTATTATATTTGCATGGCCATTGTACATCATATATGGTATGTGCACTTGGTCATGGGTATATGGATGATTGGTATATGTATATATATGGTGAGCATAAAATACCTATATATATGTATTTATATATCCTATATAGGAAAGGATATAGAGTTTTGGTAAAGTACATCTTAGATGATTATGGTGTACTAGATTGATGGGGGTTGATGTATCGCACATAAGGTATTATTCGGTTACATCATCCCAAGGATATTATTGGAGATTCTTTTATTTTATTTCTTTTGTTTTTTTTTTCTTTTTTTTTTCTTTTCTTTCTTTCTTTCTTTCTTTGATAGTTAGTTTAGCAGAAATGGTAGTATTATATAGTATGTTAAGAATTATGGATCTCTAGGATCGACATTGCCCAGGAGTAGTGTAACGAGGGGGTTCCTTGTTTGGATTTCGCTTTGCGAGATGCCTCACGCACAAAACGCAGTGCTATGTCGAGAGTTGAGAGAAGTAATTCTATTTGTGGCATCTCGGATCTCTGGTCTTGACCTTGTCAGGAGTAGTGTAATGGGGCGGTTCCTTGTTTGGATTTCGCTTTGCGAGACTCCCTACGCACGAAACGTAGTACAAGTTTGAGATTAGAGAGAGGTTTTTGCCAATATTCCTTGTGCATGATATTAGGAATACAAATTCTTACATTTTAGGCTATATATAAGTATATATATATATATATATATGTATATATATATATATATATAGGGGTAACGTATTAAGAAGTATAATTCATTATTATTATGAATCGGAATTCATTATGCCAATTAAGGCATAATTGTTGTTATCATAATCTAGTAGGATTAAAAGGGTGGTTCCTTGGATTATGATGGGAAAGTAGCTCTCGTGGGTATAGGCTAGGCCTATGATAAGTTAGGTTGTCCTAATAACATAATGGGGTAATTTAACTAAAACTTGAGGACGCGAATAGGTGCGCGCCTTTAGATGAGAGGTGAGTTGGGGTTCCACGAGAGAGCGGTCTCACTTTAATTATGAAATAAGTGCACCGATAATTATTATGCACGGTTAACACACTTGCTAAATATTTTTCACATTCGGGGCTCTGACCCGTTTACTTTTCTCTCCTCCTTGTATATATATATATTACCACAGGTATCCTACCGCATGGATGTCGGATGACTTTCTATCCAGAGTCTTGGGAGCCGTGACAGATGCGGACTGTTGCGGGATGTTTCATGTAGTCGCTTCCTACTTCTTTAAAATTCTAGGTAGGATTCATGTTGTATATCGGGTTTGTACCCAAGGGATATTTATATACATATTTATCTTTATTCCATTTCAGTTGTTGTATTGGCTGTGGCCCGACAGCTTATTCGGGTCTATGTTGTGTAGTACATTCGGTTGTGTTTATTTAGTTCATTTTATTTCTAGAATCTCATTTATCTTAGTTCTTTCATGCATCTTTCTTTTCTTAGTAGTGTTAGTTGGTTGGTTGTTGCAAATTATATTTAAATTTTCATACCCCGCTTATATGATTTCGGGTAGTTAGTCCTATATTGTATAGTACCGGCAGTTGATGTTGAGACTGGACCATCTGAAACTCCTGATTTAATATAGTATAGGGTTGGCCACCCGTTATTATTTTAGGCGGGTTGTGACACCTAAATAGACCCCAAGTACAGTCATTTTGATTTTCTCGACCCTTTCGAACACAACTACACCCTCAGAATCGCCATTCGAAACACTTCTTAACGACTTCAATTTTTTACCCCAATTGCCAATTTAATTAATCTCCAAATAAAATAATATTTATTTCTCCCAAAATAAATAAATCATCGTCTCCAAGACCTCGGGTTGTTACACCCAGTTCCAACAATGGTGAT
Organism: Sambucus nigra; assembly: GCA_949130495.1. NCBI lineage: Eukaryota > Viridiplantae > Streptophyta > Magnoliopsida > Dipsacales > Adoxaceae > Sambucus > Sambucus nigra. The sequence continues at coordinate 485,101,956 of OX422215.1, forward strand.
CTCAACGAAAATATATATTTAGGAGTTGGATCAAAACAAACAATGGGTGTCAAAACTTGGTTTTGTTCTAAAGATTAAATCATTTGATTAACAAAGACCAAAGAGACTTTTCGATAAAGGTTTTTTCTCTCAAGAGAACTTAGAAAATATGGAAAAGTCTTGCTAAAACATTGTTCCCACACATATTAAAGTTGGTAAAAAGATAGTGGGGAAATGGGAGGTTAATATTAAAAACTGACGAAACCGTTCAAAAACTGCCGAAGTCGTTCGAATGACTTTGAATGTCGTTCGAGCAACATTGTTCAAATGAGATTAATAAAGATATGACTAATAAAAATGCAATGAAAATGTCATTAGAAATGTCGCTCAAACGAAACTTCTGACTAGAAAATAGAGAAAATCTCGTTAGATATGTCATTTGAATGACCTCGTTCGAATGAGAAAAAAATTCTTTCAAACGACTTTTCAGAAAAACCAAATATGGTTTTAAGACCAAAAACTCATATGAACGTTTTAAAATGATTTTCTAAGAAAAATAAAAAGTCGTTATGACAAAAAAATTTTAAAAAGACACACAAAAAGTAACCAAGTCTCTATATATATTAAATGCACTCATACCTTTAGGGACCTTGGAAATAATAAAATATTGATGACGTAAAATCTTGCCACATAAATCGACAATGATGTAATATTCAAACCTCTGCCTCTACGTCTTCAACTCAAATGTCATAGGCTTGAAAGGATATGACAAACTACTATCTTATGACTCAATTAGTTTTGTCCAAAATTAAGCCGGTACTACAATAGACTCGATTGGAAATTTTCCCTTACATTTATCTTAATACATTCTAGTTGGCATCTTTTTTATATAGCATTTTAGTTGGTATCTATTAATATTTTTGTGGATTATTTGATCTTTTGTTGTATTGTTGCTTTATTGCACTTGTAACTCAATACACTATTGCATGATATACTGGTTTTTTCATCATACTTATCCCTTGAATCATTTAGTAGGAAAAATTGTTTTGATTGGGGAGAAATGGGTTCCTGGACAAAAAGGGCGAGACATGGTATCTAACTCTTTTAATTTGGGCAGATCTAACTTAGGGGGAGACGTCTATCTTAGGTAAATCATGTTAGACAAAGGGGGAGGATTTAATTATGCAATTTAAATTGTTATATTCCTTATGCATTTGATGGTGTGTTTATACGTGAAGGTTTTCACCTTAAACGAAAAAAAATTGAAGCAAGCAAAGCTTCTCTACTATGTGTCAGTCAAACATATGTAATTTTAATTTTAGGTGGGATTGTGCGGCTCATAGGATATTTATTTTGGTTTTTTCCCCGAATAGCCATAGGTGGATATTTGTAAAGGTTAAATTTCCAATTGATTCAATTTGTAAGTGTTGGCTTAATTCTTGACAAAACCATTTGAGTCGTAGGATAGAAGTTTGTGACCTTCAAGCCTATGATGTTTGAGTTGAAGACGTAGCGGCCAAGCAAAAATCGAAGATATCATCATTGTCGATTTTCGTTTCATGTTTAACGTCATCAACCTTTCAATTTTCTACGGTCTCTAAAGGTATTAATGCACATGATATCTTTAGATACTTGAAATTTTTATTAAGTGTCATTTTTTATTGAACTAAGTTTAAAATGATTTTTAATTTTTTGAAGGAAAATAATTTTTTTTCTGAAATATCATTCGAATGAATTTTCAGTCTCGTTCGAACGAGTTCCCCAGGTTATTCGAACGAGGTTTCAAACGTTTTATTTTTTCGGTCTCGCGTTCGAAGATTCATTCGTGTTGTCGTTTGAATGACATTCTCTTTTGCAATCTCATTGGAACGAGATAACAGAGTAGTTCGAACTACTGACGATTGTCAATAGTTTTTTGATATTTTTTGTTTAAAACCTTCCCACTATATCTTTAACGACCTTTTTAAGTAGTCCGAGAATGATCTTTTTGCAGAGACTTTTGAGAGCCATTTTGCTACACTTTTTAGAGAAGAAATACTTATCCAAAAGTCCCACCTATGTTGTTGATTTTTAATGGTTTAATATCTAATAAAACACAAAGTTTACACCCATGGAGTTTCATGATCCAAGTTTCTTCATATATTATGCCTTGAGATCATTGGTTTGGCATCGGGTATCATTATCTACCCAGAAGAGACAATTTCCTACGGATGATTTCATTTTGTTGTTCTTGGTGCTCACACAGAGGAGGACTTCATGTGTTTATCGATAGTTGTGCCCCATCGGTGGACTCTCATGTTTATCGGTAGTTGTGCCCCATTGGTGGACTCCGAGATGAAGGTGGATTCCAAAGTTGTCGAATAGGTAGAGGTGGAGGAATGAAGAAACGTCAAGGCTTGGGAGAGCGTCGGATTGTTGCGTCAGTCTTTCTGGCATGTCCTTTGTAAAGCCATACCTAGTGGACTTATGGATGGGTCGTCCGAGATTTTTCCAATTGTGGGGTTTCCTCGTACATCGTGACTTTGTGCTGTGTATGTTTCTATCTTGCAAATTATCACATAGATGCATGCTTAGGGGTAACAAGATAAAACTCGATTTAATCGCAACATTTGTTTAGATTGGTGCTAATTTAAAATGGGGTAAATTTTAGTTTAATTTCAATTTGGACTTAATTAATTTGGAAAAATTCATGTTTGGCATGTTTTTCCTAATTTGGAACTCGAATTATTTTTGTGTAAAATTTTTTTTAATATTTGTTTAGTTTACTTTATTTTAATTTGGAAGAAATTAAAACTTTGAAGATCTTAATTGTTAATTTGAAAGAATTTTTATTTTGGAAGATTGTGTGAACCATCTCGTTTTTTAATTTCAAAAATTTGGATTTACAAGTGGTATCAGAGAATTTTTATTCTCACAAGTGGTATCAAAGCGGGTTACGCCAATTTATCGCATGATCCTGATTTTAAGGATTTTTTTTTATAATATGGAAAAAAATTCATTTTTGATAATTCCTCTTTTGCTTGCACATGACACCTCTCATGATAGGTATAATGGTTTATTGTTTTAGCTTTATTTATATACCCTAGATTTTGTGCTTCATGATAGATTCTTTCTAGTTGTATGTTTGTTTGTCATATTCTAGTCTACGCTTCATTATATAAATTTTGCTAGAACTATAATATGTGTATCTTTTGTATTTTAATTTTTGTTTATTTATTGGGTCTTATTTAAATAAAATATACAAAAAGATTTTTGTTTATCTTTTGATTTGTCCTTTTTGTTTGCTTAAAATTTTGAAAAAATCAAAAAGATTTTTTTCCTATGTATTTTAGGTTTACACATTTTATGTGGCATGTACTTGTGTTTGAATCCTATATCATTCCCCCGCTCCCATGTGGCTAGAACTTTTGATTATGAATTTTAATTCTTAAAATGTTCTTTATCATGCTTTCGTGGAGAAGTTTGATTTTGAGTTTCTTAATGGATTCTTTGTATATGCCTCTTACACACATGCACGAGCTCTTTTGAACTTTGACTTAACATCTATATTTGAGTTAAGTGAGATGTTATATCAATTTTGTCATTTACATATTTTTGTGACTATGGAGGATTTGTGCATATAAGAACCGTTTCTCGTGAGATTTATTTTAATTTTATACAAAAATTATAAATGAGTGTGCACAGAAAAAGTCCTACAAAATGAGTATATATCCTTTGTGTGAAAGCCACCATTGGCAAGGGCACAAAAAATGCGTGGTATTGTAAAAAGTAGCCAAGGACAACATAGTTTAGTTTGATATGTTCATCCAAATGAAAAGAAAATATTACTTATTTATGAGGGAGTTTTGATGAAAATATTAACGGGTTTTGATAATGACAATGTGTCATAGTTTTTCTTATTTTGTCATGACTCTATTGGTTTGTAGAATCATCAAAATTCTTATCTTATCACATGTGGCTAGATCTATGTTTAATAATTATTTTGCAATCAAATAGAAATCCTTGAACAATATTTAGTGATTTGGTCATAATTATTTAGTCTATAGCTCACACCCATTCACTCCATTTACCATAAATTTATTTCGACACATTTATGCCATATGAATGTGAAAAACTTATTGTGTTTAGTGTCTTGTGTGGTATTTGTACCTATATGTTTGTGTTTGTGCATCATTGGTGTGTTTTTTTAGTATTTTTATATATGTTATCATTTGGTTTTGTCTTTGCCTTACTATCTAGTCCATATATGCATCTTGTTGAAATAATTACCTATCTTGTTTCATTTTTTATTGATATCCCATGTTTATCTTAATACATTCTAGTTGGTATCTTTTTTATATAGAATTTTAGTTGGTATCTTTTTTACATAGAATTTTAGTTGGTATCTATTAATATTTGTGTTGATTAGTTGATTTTTTGTTGCAATATTTCTTTATTGTACTTGTAACTATATACACCAATGTATGATATACTTGTTTTTACATCATACTTGTCCCGTGTTTCATTTAGGGGGAGAATTCATTTTAATTGGGGAGAAATGGTTTGTTTTTATTCATGTTTATCTTTGTATTTTCCTGAAGAAAAAGGGGGAGAAATGGTATCAAGCTCTTTTAATTTGGGGAGATATAACTTAGGGAGAGACGTCTTTCTTAGGTAGAGCATATTAAGCAAAGGTGGAGGATTTAATTACGCAAATAATATTGTTATTTTCCTTATGCATTTGATGGTGCGTTTTAGTGTGTAGGTTTTCACCTTAAGCAGTAAAATTTTAAAGCAGACAAAGCTTCTCTAATATGTGTCAGTCAAGCGCCTGTAATTTTATATTTAGGTGGGATTGTGTCTTTTAGATGAGATTGACGGCTTATAGTATTTTTATTTTGGTTTTGTCCCGAAATAGCCAAATGGGGAGATTTTTAAGGATAAGTTTCCAATTAGGTCAATTTGTAAGTGTTGTCTTAATCCCGGACAAACCTATTTTTGTTGTAGGATAGAAGTTTGTGACCTTCAAGCCTATGACATTTGAGTTGAAGACGTAGCGGCCAAGCATATATTGAAGGTATCATCATCGTTGGTTTTCGTGTCACGTTTAACGTCATCGACCTTTCAATTTTCCATGGTCTTTATAGGTATAAATGCACATGATATATTTAGATACTTGGAATTTTTATTGAGAGTCATTTTTTTTCTTTAACTAAGTTTAAAATGATTTTGAATTTTTTGAAGAAAAATAATTTTTTTCCTTGAAATTTCGTTCGAACGTTTTTTCAATCTCGTTCAAACGAGTTCCCCAGGTCATTCGAATGAGGTTTCAAACATTTTATTTTTCTGTTATCTAGTTAGAAGTTTCGTCCGTATTGTCGTTCAAACGGCATTACCTTATGAAATCTCGTTCGAACAAGATAACAGAGTCGTTCGAACGAACGACAGTTTTTCGCAGTTTTTTGATAGTTTTTTTAAAAACCTTCGCACTATCTCTTTAATGACCTTTTAAGTAGTTCGGGAATGGGATTTTTGCAAAGACTTTTGAGAGCCATTTTGATACACTTTTGAGAGAAAAAATACTTATCTAAAAGTCCCATTTATGTTGCTGATTTTTAATGGTTTATGTGCGAGCTCATTTTTTATAAGCCCGTGAAAGTAGCAAAACAAGTCTCAATTTGTTAAAACACTTGGCCCTGCCCAAATCATGGCTCAATTTCCACACAATACTTTGAGTAACATGAGAATACTCGTGGATATTGTCAAATCAGGTACCAAGAATCTCGGATGAGATAATTAAGTACCTTATGGAAAATCCGCATGCTACTATAGAGTTCCTTAAACAACTCGAACTCTGTAACAACATATTTATAAACATTACTCCCTGAACCGGGGTAAAGGGATGAAAAACTTGTGACTTTGATAGACACTTAATAATAACAAGTAACCTCTCCATGGAGGTAGGTAAGTTATCGAACCATGTTCATCGTTGTTGTGTGTGATTCCATTTACTTTCTGCCATTCATGATTATTTTCATAGTTTTTTTAATGTGAATTTTCCTGCACTCACAATTGGCGCCATCTGTGGGAATCGACTTGTATTCTTACGATAGCATTCATTACCAGAAAGCCCTCAATGTCTCACCACAACAGTAACATTCCACAAACTGACGATGTTCAGGAAGACCCAGCTCCTCATAGGGTCAGGTGTGAAATTCGCCAACACACAAACCCAAGGTTTTTCCAAGAGAGGCAACCTTCAGAAGAGAGCCATGGTTCACCAAGGTCCACCCAGATTTCTAGGTTGGTCGATACCTATGAAGCCAGACTTTGATAAAAAGAAGAGGTAACGTACCACCAAGAAGAAGAACATGCTCACCTTAAGAGGTGACTTAAAAGAATGGAGATAGATCTCCCCAAAAACACAAGGCGACATCGAGATAAGACTCTTAACCCTCAGGGGGAGATTCCCCCAATCAAGGAAGGATCACTAGGCATGACCAAGAGATAACTGAACATGACATATCAAAGCGAGCACGATTAGAGCGTGGCCAGCAGGCGAGGCACCACCGGAACAATGATTGACTAAGTGAGGATTTAAGAATTCTGGTCTGTAGGTAGATGGACCAACATCCAGCACACTAGGGAACTAAATCAAATAGAGAGATTTCCATAAGATCTGTCAACTCTCAGATGAAGACCAATTTTTCAAGCGATATCGAATGCGAGGAGCACCCCTAAGAAATTCTCTATCCCAAGGTTCAAGGTAGATCACAGGAAAGCAGACCCTATAGACCATGTTAGGCAATATCGGCAATCAATAACCTTATGAAGCCACAACGATGTACTCATGTGTAGGATCTTACCTTCTAGCCTACATGATGTAGCACATAAGTGGTTTGAAAGTCTTCCCCATAGGTTGATTAGGAATTTTGCAGCACTGACAGAGGCTTTCACAGCACGATTCATAACGAGCATCTCCTATCATAAGTGAATCGATACACTACTCACTATGAAGTAGAAGTCGTAGGAGAACCTCAGAGATTATGCCAAGAGATACTGGGAAATCTATAATGAGATTGAGGACTGCTGGGAGCAAGTTTCCATAGCGTCCTTTGAAATCGGCTTGCCGACCACCTCTTTAATGCACCAATCCCTCATCAAGAAGGAAGCCATAGTCACCGATGATCTTATAGCTCATATCGAGAAGTAGGCCAGGGTCGAAGACGTGGTCCATCGTAGTGGGGGAGATAATGGACGAGCAAAAGAGAACAAGGGGACGAAGAAGAATGACACCTAAAAGAAGGGAAGTAAGAATGGGGGCAATAATGGCTCTAAGAGTAAAACAAGAATGACCCCTCCAAGGCATTCTAGGTTGTTAATACAGTCTTTAAGGAACCCATTTACAAAATTCTTAGCAAGATCAAGGATGATCCTTTTATTAAATGGACCAAGATCCAATTAAAAGGAACAACGTGCTGAGATGCACGTTCCATAAGGAGTGCAGTCACCGAACCAAGAATTGCAAAGCTCTGAAGTCACATCTAAAAGATCTCATTCAGGAAAGGCCCCTCGGTGAGTATGTTGAAAAGAATCCAGAGAAGGCCGCAGCCAACAACAACCAAAAGCCAGATAATGTCCTCGATGATGATACATGACACGAGTTTACAATAATTCGTGGGGTGTCAGACCTCAAACAGATTCAGGGCAACGCCGTTCGAATGGAACTCGACTACTGTGTTGGAAGCTTTTCAGACCGATCCTGCCAAAACTTAGGCAGGAAAGCATCAGATAGCAGAAAATGTTGATTAGACCAAGCACATCATGTTCACCAAAGAATACTTGGTTGGGATGAGGATCCCACATCATGACGTATTAGTGATCACACTCTGAATGGATAACTAGGATGTCGACAAGTTAATTGTGGACCAGGGGATTTTGTTCAAAGTGATGTATCTAGACCTATTCTATAAACTAAAATCAAATGTCTCCGACCGCAAAGAAGCTATTTGTTCCACCGGTCGGCTTAAGATAAAGGATCACCATGCCACTAGGAAAGATCATCTTGCCAGTCAGGGTAAGAAACATCTCAAAGTTATTTGAGTTTGTAATAGTGGACATCGAGTTCCCATATCATGCTATTTTGGGCAGAGGTTGGCTCTCCAAGCCACGAAAGATGTTCCATCCACTTGTCATCAAAAACTAAAATGCATCATAGATCATATAGTGGCAGAGATTCGCTGCGACCATGCTATAACCCGAAAGTTCTTTATCGTAGCCATTTGCCTAAAGAAAAAGAAGAAGAAAGAGCCCAAGAATGCCCAAGAGAAAGCCCAAGAGAGGGTTGTTCTCTCCAAATAACAACTATGATATGGTCTACAGGGGCAAAAGAGACCAAGGTCCACCCCACCGACATGATCATTGAAAGCCTAGAAGAAGTTATAGCCGATGACAACTTGACATAAAGGAAATTTTTTATTGGATCTGATCTCACCGAATGAGAGAAAAGGGAGCTGGTTACACTCATTAAAAGTAACATATATTTTTTTGCATGGGAGACTTACGAGTTACCAAGATTGACCCTAGAATGGTGTGCCACCACCTACACGTTGATCCCACTTTTAATTCCATCACTCAAAAGGCTCACCGAACGTCACTCGAGAAGGATAAAGCATGAAGAAAGAGGTAAGGAAACTACTAGATGAAGGATCCATCAGGTAAGTTAAGTTCCCTATATGGTTATCCAATCGAGTGGTGGTACCCAAAAGTAATGGCAGTTAGAGGGTGTGCATCAATTTTACCGATCTCAACTAGGCATATCCAAAGGATGGCTTCCCTCTCCCGAAGATAAATCAGTTGGACGACCCAACAATGACACACGAGAGGATGAGATTCCTTGATGCTTACTCAAAATATCATTAGATCCCCTATATGGGCCCAACCAGGATAAGACCTCCTTTATAACCTCAATTAAGTTATACTGCTACAAGGTCATGCCGTTTGGCCTCAATAATGCAGGATCAACTTACCAAATATTATTAACCAAGATGTTCAGTAAACAAATAGGAGAAACAATAGAAGTGTACATCGAGGACATACTTGTTAAAAGAAAGAACAAGGATGATCACATCCTAGACCTAGGAGAAACCTTCGAAATCCTTAAGAAGTATAGATTGAAGCTTAATGCAAGTAAGTGTTCATTTGTTGTCCAGTCAAAAAAATTCTTAGGTTACCTAGTGAGTAAAAGGGAAATCAAGACCAACCCAGATCAAATTGATGCTATCATCGGGGTCCATCCTCCTCAAACATTGAGAGAAGTTTGGAAGCTTATTGGGATGCTTGTGGTGCTCAATCGCTTCATTTCCAAGTCTTCAGAAAGCTACTGACCATTCTTTTAACTCTTGAAGAAAGGCAAAGGCCTCATATGGAATGATGACTGTTCATAAGATCTGAGAGAGATCAAGTCTTACCATACTAATCCCCCACTGATCGTAATTTTGAATGATGGAGAACAACTATATCTTTACCTGGCAGTATCAGACCATGTTGTGAGCTCTTTCTTACTATGTGAAAAGGAGGGAGAACAACATTCAATTTACTATTCTAGAAAGACGCTCCTAGATGCTGAACAACGATACTAACCTCTAGAAAAGCTTTCATGCGCCCTCGTGATCGCTTCAAGAATGTTAAAGCACTACTTTGAAGCCCATTCCATAACAGTAACCACCTCTTACCCACTTAAAACCGTTATAAGAAAGAATGACCTCTCTAGGCGGCTTTCAAAGTGGTCGGTCGAGCTTGGTAAATTCAACATCCACTTCCATCCCAGAACAGCCATCAAGAGACATATCCTAGCATATTTTATTGCAAAGTTCACAGGAGATCGAACAATATATCATCTAAACGAAGAAAAAATTATCATATGTGAAGCACCGTCTAAAGATTGGAAATTTTATGTTGATGGAGCCTTAAATTCCTAGGGGGGAGGAGTGGGGATTGTTCTCATCACCCCTGAGGACACCATAATTTAGCCGGGAATTAAATCTGGATTTGAATCCTCTAACAATAAAGTTAAGTATAAAGAACTGATTGCCGATTTGCTAAAAGCCAAACTACTGGGGGGGAATGCCTCCATATATTCGGTGATTCCAAACTGGTCTCCAAGCAGGTAAATGGAGACTTTAATGCCATGGATGATCAAATGGCATCATACCTCATTGTAGTAAGAGGACTCATGGGAGATTTTAAAAATGCGGAAATTCAACTATTATCGCGAGAACATAATAGTCATATGCTAATGCTAATGTTTTAGTAGGACTAAGCTCAGTAATTGACTCAGACTTAAGGAGGACAATCCAGATAGAGTTCCTCGCACAATCCAGTATGAATCATATAATCATAGCTGAGCAAGTCCTCCTCACAGATAAAGCCTCAAGTTAGATGGACTTCATCATGAATTATCTATGGAGCAACATACTGCCAGATAACAAGAGGTTAGCCCATTATATCAAGGTCAAGGCCTCTTGTTTCTACCTTAACCCTGAAGGAAAACTATATAAGAAATCATTCACATGCCCTACCTCCAATGCTCCTACCCACAAGATGCCGAGAAAGTACTTAGTGAACTCCACGAAGGCACATATGAGAGTCATGCATGTGGAAGATCGTTAGCCTTCCGAGCGATTAAGGAAGGCTATCGGTGGCCTCACATATAGAAAGACGTTAGTGCATATGTTCACAAATGTGAAAAGGATCAAAAGCACTCACATATGGTTCACCTTCCCACCAACGATTTGAAATCACTTACTAGTCCATGAACTTTTGCTCAATGGGGATTAGACATTGTGGACCACTACCAATTGTGTCTAGAAATTGTAAGTATGTGCTGGTCTCCATAAACTACTTCACTAAATGGGTAGAGGCTGAACCATTGGCACACATTCGAGATTCGAACATGACAAGGTTCATATGGAGGAACATTATAACTCGATTTGGGATACCAATGACCATCATCACCAATAATGGTACACAATTTAAAAGTGCTTTATTTTAAGATTTCTGCGATAAGCACAACATCAAGCACCACTTGAGTTATGTGGCATGTCCCCAAAGCAATGGGCAAGCGAAAGTTTCCAATAAAACCATAATCGATGGAATAAAAAAAAAATGATTGTAAAAAGTTAAGGGCACTTGGGTGGATAAACTCTCTTATATTTTATGGGCCTATCACACAACACCCATGATACCAATTGGGGAAATACCATTTTCCATCGCTTATGGCATGAAGGCTGCCATCCCTTTGGAAGAAGGTCTCCCCACTATAAAAACCACTATGGTCGACTAACGCCTCAACAATGATGCACTATTCTCTAAACTTAACCTAACAGATGAGCAGAGAGAGATAACCTTGATCAAGTTGGCATCCTACAAAAAGCAACTAGTTAAGCAATACAACAAAAGAGCTAATCCAAGAAAGTTTTCAATAGGAGACTATGTCCTATGAAAAGTCATCGGCAGTGTTGTAAAACCATTAGACGATAAACGAGGACCAAACCGGGAAGGACCTTTTAGAATAATCAGAGATGATCTTCAAGGAGAATATTATTTGGAAACTCTAGAGGGCAGGGAGATACCAAGAGCATGGAATGAAGCCAATCTCAAGATGTTATACTTTATATCTTTTTTTTGTATTTTAGGTTAGCATAATTTTTATTTTTTGTTGCTTGATAGATAATTTCCAATGAATAAAGGTCGGTTGGTCTCCCTATTCTCGTATTTTGCATTGGTTGCTTAACTTATGTTAATTATATCTCGCCAATTTTCACCTTTTCCAATGATAACTACTTTGTGCATATCTAAATACCTAACGAATAGGGTTAGAAAGTTAATTATAGGTACTTCAAATCACCTTTAGGCCTTAGTTGCAAACACAAGAGGCCTCATGAGTTGCCCCGATAACAACAAAATCCCTACAAGGGATCCTTAGGCAATAAAGATAACCTCGGCTAGTCACCAACTTCTATAGGTTGAAAAAATCCTGCCCGGGTGGATTACCCACTAGTCAGGTGCATTCTCCCCATCATCTCACTTAGGCCTAAGGGAATGTGACGACACGACCTAAAAGGCAAAGTGAATGGAATGATATCTCTTAGGCATATTGGACTGGGAGAATGCTCAAATGCATAAAAGGCAGAGTGTTAATGCTTAAATATCATTTAATCAACTAAAAAGGCCCAAAATGATTGAAATTAAGTATGAGCCAACCTAAAGACTAAGATTGACCATCCATCATCACTTTGGTCAATAAAAATAACATATCACCATCAACATCTTTCAATGTCATTTAGTCAGATATAAAGCTCAAAATGATAAAGCTAGAGGGAAATGGATGTTAGATAATCTAATTATATAACAAGCCGAATGTTTAGTTAGCATGAGCTCAAAACATAAACGATTTAAAGATAGTAAGCAAAAAATTTCATAAATAAAAAGTTATGCCTACAACCAAAACTTAAATATAAAAGGAATTTATGATGACCCAGAATGGCGAGCTAGGTAATTTGCTACACGTGCTCTTAGACCATCATTTGGGTGTGGCACAAGATCTTCTCCAACATCCTCTAGGTGGTGTTCCAGAAGCTGAGCAGGAATAGCATCAATTGGGATCCATCGTTAATCTCTAGAGAAGGTATTATATCGATAGGCTAGGAAATCAATCTGATACTTTTACCACAAGGGGGAGTCCTTAAGCATCCTTATCTCTCTAAGGCACTTAAGGTATTTTCCCTCCTTCAACTTTGTTGGGGCATCAGTTAAGCATTGGTCATAACCATTCACACAGACCAGTTTAGGACCCCTTTTGAATAAATGCCTTAACCTTGTCATATACCTTTGAAGCCCAGCAGCAATTACATATGCCCGTTGGACATCCCATTTTATCTCAGCAACTTCCCTTTATAAATCTTGGAACTCATCTCGAGCAACCTCACCAAATGATGATGAATTTACTCGCAATGCCAAGGAGGACCCTGATAGGGTACTCCACTTTAGATGAGTAATCTCCTTCTTCAAGTCATCATTCTCCTTCTGGATCAGCTTGCTCACTTGGTTTACCTCGCTAGAATCTAGAAATTGGGCCGTTAGGTCTTTTACCCTCTCTTGGACTGAAGCCCCAACTTCTTCCATCTTCTGGAGGTTATCTTTCAGCTTAGTGACCAATTCAGAATGGTCCTTGTCTACTGATTTCTTGCTCTCAAAGAATTGAAGATATTTATAAAGGCCTTATGACCCTTCAGATCTACATTCGGCCTAAGAATTTATCCTAGTTGAGAGTTCACATGAATATATTCATCTATATCAATGGGCTATAAATAATAAAACAAGCAATAGATTCGATAAAACATCGGCATCAACATAAGTTAAGATGTAAAAATCTTCTCTTTATTCAAATTATAATGGGAGAAAATGCTAAAGTACAGGTTATAGAACCACAAAATTCAATACACAGAAGATAACGTAGTAGAAGCCCTAGACCAACAACAAAAGCCTACACTGCTCTGAAAAAAACTTACCCTTTCCCCTTGTCAATAGTTGAGGCAGTCTGATCACAAGCAACCACGACCACACCAAAGCCATAAGCGACTTAGCCAGGAAAAGAGTCTTCAATAGTAGGACCAGCAGGTTATATCCTAACTTGAACCGGAGGTTGGTCGATCAAGGGTTCCTCAACTTCCATTGGTTTCGGACCCGGCACATACCAAGAAAAATAGAGGGGAGTCAGTTGGATCTTTGGCTGTGACCAAATCTTGGTCCCATCCTTTCTTAAATCCCAAGTTCCATATATAGGTAATCTGGTTCTTGACATCGTCATACGCTACCTCCCAACCTTTATTATATGAACCTTCTCGAGCAGCAGCGGGTTCTCCCCCTAACTTCTCCACTTTAACAAACAGCTCCTTATTGGCATATAACACCTTTAGATTATCAGCGATCACTTGGGTGTAGGCCTCCCAAATATCGGTGAGCTCTTTTATAAAATCCCTCTTCATATTGTCCAAGGCCTTCTACTTTTCCAAGTTAAAGCTAGCAATAGTGTTGGCCAGGCCCTCTTCAGAGCTCTTCAAGGACTCTTCCATCTTAGCGTACTTCCTGGACTGGTCATCCCTACCATGAAGCAATACGGTAATATAAATAATAAAATATAAATAGGATTAGGAAACAAAAGTCAATTTACTAAAGGATTGAGAAAAATGATTAACAAACTTAAGAGGAAAGTTACATACCAATGCAAGACCTTGAGCTGAACGGCACAAATTTTAAGAGATTGCTCGTGATCATCAATGAGCATAGCCCCCTCTAGGAGTGTAGGGGTAAGAAGGGGAAAGTTAATTCCACTCCTCTCCTTAGCAGTAGTAGAAGAAGGCACAACGGGAGCCCTCAATGCATATGTCTTCTTCTCTTCTTCCCCATTTCTCTCTCTTTCTCTCTCCCTCTCTCTTGCTTCTGCTCTACCTCTTCCTTCTTATTATTCTTCTCTTCCTCTTCCCTCTTGTTCTTCTATGTATCATTCACTCTAGCTCCTGATTTATATTTACTTGTATTAGGCGAATCCCCATCCTTCCTCTCCAAAGACTTTATATGATCAGACAATAGATCGTCATCATCGTCATAGTTAATCAAACACCTCCTTCTTGGTGGTTCTATTCTCTTTTATTCTTTTTATACTTCTTCGCTAACTTCTCCTTCAACCTCTCCCTCTTCCTCCCATTCTTGTTCAAACAAACTGGGTTCATGAAGTCTACCAACCTTCTCCTCTAAAACCCTTAATTCAGGAATGGAGTCAAATGGCCTGGTAGTGAAACTAGAGGTAGTATTACTGTACTCAAGGAGATAAGAATCTAAACGGGTATGCTCACCATCAGCAAGATTATCCCTAATTTATTAAGCTTTCAAAAGTTTAAAAGCACTAAACTCGTTGGAGTCAGGTTCTTGATTCTTTGCCTTAGCTGCAAGAACAACCATAATAGAAAATCATAAACATATCAGAAAAACTAAGAAGAAGAAATATCAAGAAAATAATGGAAAAGGGAAACAATTTTAGCAACCTATATATTCTTCCCTAAAGCTTGGGATCCTAGGTCCCTTGTACCTTATGCCCTCTGTGTGGGGAGAATACTACCAATTTCTAGCAATACAACTTTCATTCCAGTAATCCTTATGAGAATCAAGCTAGTTTACAACTAGAACTCGATCACCACTCTTTGCCTTTAAGTATAGGAGTCCACCTTTTGTACGAGAAAATACATACCAAAAACAAATCTCAGCAAGCCCTACATTGGTCCCATATACCTCATTTATCATATATACGCCATTTATAATTTTCCAAAACTTGGGAGTACACTGGGCAGGAATAATGTCGAAGAACTTGAAGAAATGCAAAAATAAGCAATTTGGGGGAAAGGTCAAGCCCCCTTGAGAGACCAATCGTATAGCCTTCGTCTATAGTACAAGCGTTCTGACGAATGGAAACACACTCGATGTCTACCAAATCGGGAATATTATAGCATTTTCTAATTTCAGAAAGAAATTTATTATCAAGCATTGCCCTTTTTTAAATAAACCATAGCTACAACTATAAAACATTGCAAAAGAGAAGGACCATAGAAGGTTTAAATATAAAACTTACTAGCGTGGATGAAGCCTTGAGAAATCACTGAAGAAAAGAAGCTCTGATTTTGAAGAAGAAGGTGGACAGAATAAGCTTAGAAACAAAGTACAAATAGAAATGACTAAAGACATTGAACTGATGGTTAAGTTTCACCTGAACGATTTTCAAAGTGTCTCAAATCATGAGTCGCGCTTCCCTAAGAAGATCCCAACTCTTGAAATTTCACCTCCAAGACTAGTGCATCTAGTTCTCACAAACAACAAAAATGCCATTTTGCCATTTCAGGCCATGGGCCTATTAGCTCGATTAAAATCTATAATCCCAAACTTGTTGGCCCAAATATTTTAGGGGCAATTGTGGGAGCTCATTTTTTATAATAAGCCCATGAGAGTAGCTGAACTAGTCTCAATAAATTAAAACACTTTGCTCAGCATAAATCACGGCTCAATTTCCACACAAGACTTTTACTAACATGAGAATACTCGTGGATATGGTCAAATTAGGTACCAAGAATCTCGAATGAGATAATCAATTACCTTATGATAAATCTGCACGCCACTATAGAGTTTCTTAAATAACTCAAACTCTGTAACAAAATATCTATAAATTGTACTCCTGACCCGGGGTAAAGGGATGAAAAACTTGTGACTTTGAAAGATGCTTAATAAGAACAAGTAACCTCTCTGTGGATGTAGGCAAGTTACCGAACCACGTATATCGTTGTTGTGTGTGATTCCATTTACTTTCTGCCATTTGTTATTATTTTTGTAGATTCTTTTATTGTGAATTTTTTTGCACATGCAGTTTAATTTCCAGCAAAACACAAAGTTTACACCCATAGAATTTCATGATCCAAGTTTTTTCATATATTATGCTTTGAGATCATTGGTTTGGCACTGGGTATCATTATCTACACAAAAGAGACAGTTTTCTATGGAGGATTCTGTTTTGTTGTTCGTAGTGCGCATATAAAGGAGGACTTCGTGTGTTTGTCGACTAGGCAGAGATGGAGGAATAAAGAAGCATCAAGGCTTGCAAGGGTGTTAGGTTATTGAGTAAGTCTTTTTGTCGTGTCCTTTGTAAAACCATACCTATTGGATTTATGGCTGGACCATCCGAGGTTTTCCCATTGTGGGTTTTCCTCATACATCACGGCGTTGTGGTATGCATATTTTTATCTTAAAAATTATCACATAGATGCATGCCTAGGGGTAACAAGATAAAAATTGATTTAATCACGACATTTGTTTAAATTGCTGCTAATTTAATATTGGTTAAAGTTTAGTTTAATTTAATTCAAGTTAAACTTAATTAATTTGGCAAAACTCATGTTTGGTTTGTTTGGCCTAATTTGAAACTTGAATTAATTTTGTTTAAGAAATTTTTTAATATTTGTTTAGTTTACTTTTTTTTAATTTTGAAGAAATTAAAATTTTGAAGATCTTAATTGTTAATTTGAAAGAATTTTTTATTTTGGAATATTGTGTGAAACATCTCATTTTTGGATTTCAAAAATTAGCATTTACACTCTTATTTCACACTATAAAATACATATTAAGTCTAGTCCAAGAAGTCTTCATAAAGCTGTATCAAATTTATACCGGATCATATATGATGTTTTATACTAATTAATCACTTTGAATAAAGGTATTTGTCTAACGGACTTAGATTCACACTTGGTTAAACTAATTTTCGTAATTGGAAAATATTTCTTTTTTAACCTTGTTGTTATTTTGACTTGAGATTGCCAAATTTAATGATGTTATATTCTTCTTATATAAAAAATTTACGTTTTTAATGCATATTTATATTTAGAATTTTTCTTATCATTCATTGATAAAGTAGAAATTATATGTTTTGTGAAATTAGAAAAAACAATCATTTTCTATTTCCATCTACAACCTTGATCGCTAGAGATTCGATATAGCAAAATAGGACTTTACATCAGCAAAGGCCTATTTTGTTAGTCACGATCATGTGGAAAATAAATTAGTGTCAATAACAAGCAAAACTCATGATATCGCTGACGGTTCTCTTGAATGAAATATTCTTTGCATCGACGAAGGTTCCATCTCATTAGTTGCAACCATTGGTAACCATAGTTAAAAAATATTTTGCCATATTCCCGACGAGGTTCATTGACCCTTCTCAACACGGAGAAATTGTCTCACTATAATAAAGGTTCCCGCCAGCAATATCCACCTTATTCAAGTTTTGAGATCATTTGATTAAGATTTCATTGGAAGTTGCGCCCTAAACACAATCTTTGTTTATGTCTAACTATGATTGTTTATTATCGAATGTGAGTGCTTCACTTGAATGTGTACCACTTGTCTTCACACACAAGTACTATACATACTCTTACAAGCCATCTTCTTCCTTGTTGATTTTAATAAAGAGAGAGCATTTAAAGAAGAAAAAATATTGAGCGTATTTTCTTATTCTTATCTTGTGTGAATTTCAAGTTTTTTGATGCATTCTTGAATACATGAAAGTAAGACTATTATACCCAATCAAGATTTTACAAATCATTTTACAAATCATATTTGTTCTTCAGTGTTTCCTTCTTTCAAGCTTATAAATAAATTTGTGAGTTTTTAAAAAGAAACAAAACTTTTTACTACATATTTTCAACCATAGGATATCCTCACATACCCTAGTTATAGTCAGTGATTTCACTGAATCGAAAAAAAATGTTCTCCCACTTTAAAGAAAATTTTAGTAGGGTGACACTTGAAGACATTTAATGAGTCCAAAATGGGTTATGACTGAGTAGCGACTCAAGTTATTGGCGCTTTCCTCGAAGAATATAGTGAAACGATTTGATAGTTAGTCAGTGCGTTATTGGGTTTTAAGCCATTTTCTTCTATTTTTAATACTCTATCACAATACATATCTCTTTCATTTTGGTCCAAGGTTTTTTTTCGTTAGTAGGTTTTTCCTCGTACATCCGATGTTGTGTGATTTAATATATCTTTGAACATACTTGAATCATTTGTCTTAATTTAAAAATAAAATTTGATTAAGATTTTAATATTAATATAAAAATATATCACGTGGATTATTGGATGATTTTAACCCTTTAATTAATTTTTATCACCCAATTGATAACTTAATTTACTTGGGTAGAAACAACCGAGAGCTCAAAAATCTCATTTTATTCATATTATTCCAAACCAGGTGGATGATGCCTGCATAATTGGGTATTGTTATTTAAGTGTTGCAAGTTTGATCTTTGGATTTGTATCCAAGTTAGCTTGATGCTTTATGTTCATCATGATCGGTAGCTTTCTTGTCGCATCCACAAATATTTATGATTTGATAATAAATAAGAGTAAAATGGAATACAACAATATCTTTAATGCAACAGAATTGAAAAGACTTTTATTAGGGAGATGCCTAGAATCTTATTACATATCAGAGTATGATAATAAAAGAAATTACAATATTAGTTGTTCATGCCGAAAATAAATTTAAATCATAAAAAAAATTGGGATTCATAAGAGTTGATTGGTTGCAGTATCAATATTCCAATGGAGACTACCATCTTTGTCAGTCACTGGCCACACATATGTAACTGCGAATATTTTCGAAGGTAGAAGAGAATAAAAGTTCAAAGACGCGGGCAGTAATTTATCTTCTTCAGATTCTTCCTCCATCTAGAATGAAAACAATTAAGAAAACATGCCAAGTAGATAGTTTTTATTTCTATACAAGATATAAAAGATTAATGGGTGGCCAAAAATAATGGAAGAAAATTCTTGAATTTATACTAGTTGAAAGAAAATGAAATATCATAAGACTATCAGGGGTATACTGACGCTTACTAATATGTAAATGATTAATATGGTGAAGATAACTGGATAACTGAGTATCAAGTTACTATAAAATTGGTCCAAATTATAACACGATAACCCATAAATTATCGATTATAGGGATTCAATAGCGTAAACATACCATTACAATATCGCTCAAGGCATAAAATACACTTGAACAGGGAATCCCAATAATCGAGGAATAGTAAAATACAGATTGACACACTTAGCTAGAGTGACACTCATACATATGGCACTCAACATCTAAGTCCTATAGGCCATTTAGAATCATCATGGGTATACCTGGGTCTAATCCCTGAATCGCAAGGTAGGCTAGTTGGGGTTTATACTGATAAGGATAATAAATTGTACGGTTATATTCAATTGACAATAAATTGTAGCGTTCTTCCATAATGAAGGGTGAAGAGTTTAGAGATTCGGTATAATGGTTTTGAGAATAATTGACAATATCGAGGAAATCAATATTACAACAAAAATTTTAACTACTCAAAGGAGTTCGTATTTGAATTTTATGTTAAAAATTATCACAAAGTGATATAGCGATCAATGATTAAAATACATAAGGTGCCTAATATTGAAATTTAAATAACCTACTTTGATTATTATGAATTTCAGTTGGTTGTGTGGCTAATTTGTTAGTTGGCTGGGTAGTCTGAAACCATAACAAGTGTAAGTAGGTTATATAGGTCTAAAACAATGTTTATGTAATGTAGTAGGATGGGCAAAAATAATTAAAAGGTTAACCATTTTAATTAAATATTTTTGTCTTATTCATTAAGATTTAAAGTTAGTGACAGAAGACAAAGTAAGTACAATTATACTCAAGTAATTATGGAAAAAGTTAGGGAAAGTTTTGAAATGCTTGAAAAATTATGCAGGGGTTAAGTGTGATTATAAAAGTTAAATTTTAAACTTAAAATTGACTTCCTCGAGAAAACACTTTCCTGGAATCCAAACAGGATGATGTAATATACAAATTTGTTCATAATTTAAAAATAAAAATATTGGGAAAAATCAGAATTTTTTTATTGGAGACACACCCTCACGCACTCAGTTAAATTTGGGGCGTGCCTTGTTTGACTTACACATGCATGTGTGCAGGTTAATCATCTTCAACCTCTCGACATTTTGACTTAAGGGTTGTAAAACTTTTACCTTAATTTCAAAACATTTTAGAATTCTTTTCAAGTTGATTTCTGAATGAAATTTATCTGATTTTTGAAGAGGAATCTAACCATATTAGTTTTAAGAATTTTGATAGGATAAACCGAGTTATTGAATTTATGTAAAAATGGTGAAATTTTGACAAAGTTGAACTATTTGAAAGTTATGATTCTCATTCTGGCATTATAAAGGTGTTATTTTAAATAAAAATGTGGAAGATTAAACTTGGTTTGAGCGATTTTGGTGGAGTAAAAGCTGAGAATTTGGTTATAGAAAATTTTAGGGGTGGAAACTTAAATTCATGATTTGCGGTATCAAGAGTTATTCTTAGTTCAACTAAACACAGAGATAGTTTCCTTGGAACTTAAGCTGAACTTACCCTACTTTGAAATTGGTTCAAAATCAGGGAAGTGGAATCCACCATTGAAGCTCAAGCATTAATGATTTTTTTTAAACTTTTGAGCTCTTCTAGTGCATATACACATCAACTTTCACATGTAAAATGTATTTCTATTCTAAAGATATGTAGAAACATAAACACATTCAAGAAACAAGCATCCGTGCATAAAATCACGAAAATGTAAAAACTCTCAAAATTTTTGTGACAACTCGCTATCCGAAATAAAGGGTGGCCAGCCCTATACCCCGATGAAACAGGAAACATGGATAGATATCATTCTCAGCATCACAGTAAACATACAAAGTATACCGAATAACCACACCATATTCCAGAAAACGGGTTATCAAAAAATTTTAGTTTTGAAATTTAAAGAAAACATTTTCAACAACCCATAATAGAAAAAGCGTGGAAACTCCCACAAGCATATATACATCAACAACAATAAGGAACTGATCGAATGAAGCATTGGTCAATAAAATTTATACAGTACACAGTAGATCTCAGGTGTTACATAATACATCCATAACAAAAATTACAACAGTTTGGGCAACAAGCCCGAATACATTTCGATCGTAACTAGAGAACAATAATGGAGGCGTCTACACAAAATATCCCGTGACACACGCAAAGTGTCACGGCTCCTCAAAAGACATAGGGATGGGAAGGTCATTACGGGCGACCTTGCGGCGGAACACCTGAACGGATAGTATGTACAAATACAACAAGAAAGTAGAACCGGTCAGAGGCCGGTTTGATATTATCACTAGATAAATGACATGCATGACAATAATGCACAGGTAAGCATGGATGATATTCTAGCATGGTAACATCATATACAGAACTAAGACAGATAAATGATTATTCAAAATGAAATCCAATTATACAAGAATTAAAAGTACTTATAAGCTTTTTTCATCTTTCATCCTTTTCAATTCCATCTTCTTTAAATTCCTTATCAGGAATGCATTTATTTCCATGTGCTCTTTATGGCACTTATCTCAATAGTATGCTCTTTGGGGCATATCCTTTGGTCTTTATGGCATTATTTTCCATCGAGTCCAACTCGATAATAGAATAGTTATAAATATAAATATAACGATTCTAAGACTGCCCGTCCGGGTTTCCCCACTGTGCGTGTCCCTAAATAACCATCATCTTCCAGGGCCTAACATGAGACAACCTGGGATCCTATCGCAAACTTCGGGAAGCGGCCATATGCCTGCGGGGTAGTCAAGACCACACCCAGAATCTCCTACCCATCGCAGAAAAATATCAAACAAGCGCTCATATGGCCTAGGACTATATCCGCCCTGCATTCACTAGCCAGGGGGCTTCACCTCACGCACAGACTTCCCTTAAGATGGTATTTACAGAGGTGTGTAACATCCATTTTATTTATCTCCATTACATGATTTTGTAAATTATCATTTACGTTATTCATGTTACATCTTACCAAATGCATTATGATTATGGAATTCACATCATCCTAATAACCTCGAAGAATATTTAACTCCCAAGTTATTTCTCCCAAATGTCCCTTTTTGGACTTTATCCCAAACCATCAATCAAGATCTAGTGCACATTGACTCCTAAAGTCTCCAAAGTTGGATTTAAGATCTCCTAACCTTATATAGAAAAATACGTAAAAGAAATGCCTGAACATTTCTTTAAATTCTCCCCTTGAAATAAACCCTAGATGAACCCCTTCAAGTCTAGGGTATCGACCAAACTCAACTAATACTCTAAAGTCCTAGGTTTACTTCATTTAAGAAGGCCCCTACTCACTAATCCTAAAGGAAAGGGTTTACAATTTAAAAAGAAAATTTGAAAAAAATGCAGGGTTTCTGAATCGATTCGGGGCCTAACCGAATCGATTCGGCCAGGAGATATGGGATTCTGCATTTGCCGAATCGATTCGCCCCTAGGGCCGAATCGATTCGCCCAGGAATACTGGGTTTCTGCATAGCTACCGAATCGATTCGGACAAAGCCGAATCGGTTCGGTTCACAAGACCTGAGCACTGGACCTAAGCGAATCGATTCGCCCAGAGGGCCGAATCGATTCAGGCCTGCGATTTTGCCAAGAATGGCTATGGAGTCTTGGACTCCAATTTCTACCCCAACTCAAATTTCCTCAAACCAAACTCATTTATCATCACCAATAGATCATCCATACTACTAGTGACCACCTTAAACCTCATTCATCATCCCAATCATATTTGAATGGATCAACACCCACAAATACATAAAGAGAACCCTAAACTAATTAAACTAGGGTTAATACACCATTATCATACAAATCATCTATCTTAAACCATAAATAGCAAGTAGAAACTTGCCTTGATTCAGAAATTGCAGGTCTTCTTGGTATAGAAGCAAGAATCCCCCTCAATCTTCAACCTCTTTCTCTTCCTCTCTCAAGTTCTCTCTAGGCTTAGAAGTGAAATTAGGGCAATTAGAAGACTTAGTGAGACTAAGTCTTGGCTTAAGACAAAAGTCCCACTTAATTAACCAATAGTGCGATAAAATAATACGCAAATGCATATTTAAGGCATAAGCAGTCAAAAATGCCCTAAAACCTCAAAATACAATATGGTACATTATTTGACTATCTCGAACGTTCCGGATTCAACTACAGCCTCCAAATTATTATTTGGACATTTTATAATTCAATTTAAGTTCCGGTCTCATTATTAAGCCAAATATCATTTTAATTCGAATGATATAATAAAACATAACATGGCAATATTCACCCATAGCTACAATGCATGTGGAAACTCATAGTGAATATTAACTTTCTTCATGAAATTAGTACTCAATTCATAATCTAACATTTATATCTAATCACCATACTTAGTAATTAATATAAAATACGTTCTCATAAGCGAGGGTTATTACATACTCCCCCCCTTATGAGGGAATTTTGTCCCCAAAATTCAAGCGTATCTTATGAGAAGAGATGTGGATACTTCTCCCGCATTTCACTCTCACGCTCCCACATTGATTCTTTTGCGTTATGGTGACTCCATTGAACCCGCACCAAAGGCAAAACACGATATCTCAATCTAGGCTCCCCATACTCTAATATTTCAACCGGTTGTTCTTCATATGAATCATCAGGTTGCAAATCAATATCCTCGAAAGGAATGTGCCATAGCGCACCTTCACACCTTCTATATTTCTTTAGGGAGGAAACATGGAACACATCATGAATTTGTTGCAATGGTTCTGGTAAGGCGAGTTGATATGCCACGGGACCCACCTTTGCAATAACTGGAAATGGTCCAACAAAACGTGGTGCCAGTTTCCCCTTTTTACCGAAACGCTTTATTCCTTTCATGAGCGACACTCTAACCAAAACTTGGTCCCCAACCTCCAGTTCCATGTGTCGACAACCCGCATCGGCATAGCTCTTTTGACGATCTTGGGCCATCCGAATGAGATTTCGAATCAACTCAATCTTTGAGGAAGTATCTTGGATCATTTCAGGCCCAAGGAATTTATTATCACCCACCTCCAACCAACAAGCGGGTGATCTACACGGCCTTCCATACAAAGCCTCGTAAGGTGCCATTCCAATTGTAAATTGGTAAGAGTTGTTATAGGCAAACTCAACCAATGGGAGATATTGCTCCCAACCACCTTTGAAGTCAAGCATACACATGCGAAGCAAATCCTCCAACATTTGATTTACCCTTTCAGTTTGGCCGTTTGTTTGAGGATGGTATGACGTGCTTAACCTCAATTCGGTCCCCATCGCTTCTTGGAAACTCCTACAAAAGTGGGAAACGAAAATTTTGTCTCTATCGGAAACTATATTCAAGGGCACCCCATGGAGTCTCACCACCTCCTCGATGAATAAGCGAGCATATCGAGCGGCGTCATAATCCATCCGCACAGGTAGGAAATGTGACGACTTTGTCAATCGGTCGACAATTACCCATATAGAATCACACCCTCTTTGGGATCTCGGCAAGTCCGTGATAAAATCCATCGATATACTTTCCCATTTACACACGGGGATCTCTAGCGGTTGCAACAAACCGATCGGTTTCTGATGATCGATCTTGACCAGTTGACAAGTAGCGCATTGGGACACAAATTCGGAAATATCCCTCTTCATACCCGACCACCAGTACTGACGGCGCATATCCTGATACATTTTATCCCCACCAGGATGAACTGTAAATCTAGGCCCATGAGATTCAGCCATCACTGCCCGCCTCAAATCTCCTTCCTCTGGAACGATGAGTCTTCCATGGAAGTGCAACCCACCCTCGGAACCAATCGAGTAGGACTCTGCTCCCTCGGACAGCAATCGGCGAATATGGTCTTGACACTCCTTATCCTTTCCTTGAGCTTCTACCACCCTTGCCACAATGATAGGAGTAACAGTCATTACCGACATGAATGCTCTCCCCATCGCATCCTCCTGACTGAGTTCCTTCCATTTAGCTTTCCAAACCTCAGCTAATTCTCCATTAGGCTTCCTACTCAAGGCGTCCGCTACCACGTTGGCCTTACCCGGATGATAGTGAATATCAAATTGGTAATCTTTCATGAACTCTAACCATCGGCGCTGTCTCATATTCAAGTCCCTCTGTGAAAACAAATATTGCAGCGATTTGTGGTCCGTGAAAAGACTAAACTTCTCTCCCAAGAGATAATGCCTCCATATCTTTGAGGCAAAAACAACTGCAGCTAGTTCTAGATCATGCACCGGATAGTTTCTTTCATGGGGCTTCAACTTACGAGAAGCATAAGCGATAGCCAGTCGCTCTTGCTGAAGTACACCTCCCAATCCTTGAAGAGATGCATCAGTGAAGACTAGATATTCCAATCTTGGTTTTGGCAAAGCAAGGACCGGAGCCGATGTCAATCTATCTTTAAGTTCATCAAATGCATCTTGGCAAGAATCATCCCAAATAAAGGTCACCCCCTTTCGGGTCAAGTTGGTCAGAGGGCTAGCAATCTTAGAAAAACCCTTGATGAATCGTCGGTAATAACCTGCCAACCCCAGAAAACTACGAACTTCGGTAGGTGTCGTGGGTTGACCCCACTCTCTCGCCGCAGCTACCTTGCTTGGATCCACTGATACACCCTGGGACGTCACCACATGACCCAAAAACTGCACTTCCGGCAACCAAGAGCCACACTTCTCAAACTTGGCGTACAATTGATGGTCTCGTAGTCTCCGTAAGACCAACCTCAAATGCATAGCATGTTTAGACTCCGTTCGAGAATAGACTAAAATGTCATCGATGAACACAATAACAAACTGGTCAAGGAAATCCCGAAAAACTCTATTCATGAGATCCATAAATACAGCCGGGGCATTGGTTAGTCCAAAGGGCATGACCAAAAATTCATAGGATCCGTACCTCGTAAGAAAAGCAGTCTTGGACACGTCCTCCTCCCGTATCCTCAGTTGATGATACCCCGTCCTCAAATCGATTTTAGAGAAGTACATCGCTCCTCTAAGTTGATCGAACAAGTCATCGATACGAGGTAAAGGGTATTTATTCCGGATGGTGACCTTATTCAATTCTCTATAGTCCACACATAACCGGAGAGAACCATCTCTTTTCTTAACGAACAACACTGGAGCACCCCATGGCGATGTACTACGCCTAATAAACCCCTGCTCCAACAACTTTTGAATCTGGTCTCTCAACTCTCTCATCTCCACAGGAGCCATTCGATAAGGAGCTTTAGCAATCGGTCGAGTTCCCGGCATTAAATCAATTACAAACTCTATTTCCCGACTTGGAGGTAATCCCGGTATCTCTCAAAAAACATCTTCAAAATCTCTAACAATTGGGAGAGAATTTAGGGGAATCAAAACATCCTTAGATGCATCTTCCGCAACACAATATAAATAAGCACTCGTACTCCCTTCCATGCAAGGCATAACAACCAGGAACATTTCTTGTCCCGAAACTGCAAAAACTATGCTTTTCCCATAACAATTTACTATCGCGTGGTATTTCACTAGCCAATCCATCCCCAATATTACATCGTACCCGACCATATCAAGGACGAGCAATTCGGCCTCAAAACACAAGTTACCAAGATCAATCCCTACGTTTTTACAAACAAAGAAAATCAAGGAACCATCGCCCATAGAGGATTCAACGCTAGTGAAAGTACTTTCAGCAGATTTAATCAAACCCGTGGTCTGGGAAAAACTTCTAGAAATAAAGGAGTGTGTAGCACCCGTATCAAATATTACTCGACCCATATGTCCATGAATGAAAACCTTACCCTCGATCGCTGGCGGTGCCGGAGGAGCTGGAGGAAGCATAGCCTCCTGAATATGGTAAACCCGCCAATACTGCAACTGCCCCTGCTGAGGAGGAGCGATCTGATTAGGTGCCTGGGGCAGAAACTGTACATACGGCTGTTGTGGGGCCTTAGGAAGATGCCCTCCAACCAACTGAGGACACGCCCTTTTATAATGGCCCAACTCCCAACACTGAAAGCATTTATTAGCCGCATTCTCCTGATTCCTATCTTGATTATTTCGAAATTGCCCCGCACCTCGGCCTTGCTGGCCCCTACCTCCATTTCCACCTCTACTTCCCTGTTGTTGTTGACCGCCTTGACCCGGCCTATTATTATTGTTGTTGCCACCAGCATTAAACCCACCGAAACGTTGACGCTTGGACAAATCCCCTTGCTGAGGATCCCTCTCTTTCTGCTTGTTCCCCGAGGATTGAGACGAAGAAGATGTTCCCCCTCCGCTCCCATTTCCTCCAGGTCTCACCACTTGCCCCATTGCTGCAGCCTTCTTATTGTTTTGCACAAATAATCTATGCTCTTGACAGTGAAGTAAAGCAGCATTCATCACATCCCCAAAGGTTACCAAGGATAGATTTCCGAGCAAATGTTGTTTTATCCGCCAGTGCAACCCTCCTACAAATTTGGAGATCCTCTTCGCTTCCGGAGTCACTTCATCCGGTATAAAACTTGATAATCGAGTAAATTCCTCTTCGTACTCGGCTACCGATTTCTCCCCTTGTACTAAATCTTGAAGTTTCCTCTGCATCTCCCTTTGAACTGGGGGAGGGAAATACTTTCCATCAAACATAGTCCAAAAATCGGTGATTGACATTGTATTCCTCTGTTCGGGCGTCGTCATTGACTCCCACCAGTGTAAGGCCGACCCGACAAGCTTAAAAGTAACGAGGATTTGCTTTTTCTCCTCACTACACTCCACCATCCTAAGATGGCACTGCATATCCTTCTTCCACTGGTTTGCCTTTATAACGTCAGAACCTCCCTCAAATTCCGGGGGATGACCCTTTAGGAAAGATTCTCTTACCCGTTCCCACTGAGAAGGTCCCGTAGGAACTAGTACTTCTTGTCCTCTAGCTTGAGCTTGTGGAATTTGTTGTGCCACTGCAATCATCGCTGCATTAACAACTTGGGCCACGATATTTGCCACATCAGCGGAGCTAAGATTTCCCGGTGGCGGCGGTGGAGGACCAACATCATCCTCAACTCTATTGCGTCTAGCGGGACGTCCTCTCTTTGGCGGCATCTGAGATAGAGAAGAAATAGAGTTATAATATAACATAAAACAATCTATCTAGCAGAAGATCGCATACGTAAGCAACAAGAAAATCCTAACATTAGGCTCTACATCAAAGAATGCTACGGTAGAACGTGACAAGTCCGCATAGATCCTAAAGACTCTAGAACCTGATGCTCTGATACCATCTGTGACAACCCGCTATCCGAAATAAAGGGTGGCCAGCCCTATACCCCGATGAAACAGGAAACATGGATAGATATCATTCTCAACATCACAGTAAACATACAAAGTATACCGAATAACCACACCATATTCCAGAAAACGGGTTATCAAAAATTTTTAGTTTTGAAATTTAAAGAAAACATTTTCAACAACCCATAATAGAAAAAGCGTGGAAACTCCCACAAGCATATATACATCAACAACAATAAGGAACTGACCGAATGAAGCATTGGTCAATAAAATTTATACAGTACACAGTAGATCTCAGGTGTTACATAATACATCCATTACAAAAATTACAACAGTTTGGGCAACAAGCCCGAATACATTTCGATCATAACTAGAGAACAATAATGGAGGCGTCTACACAAAATATCCCGTGACACACGCAAAGTGCCACGGCTCCTCAAAAGACATAGAGATGGGAAGGTCATTACGGGCGACATTGCGGCGGAACACCTGAACGGATAGTATGTACAAATACAACAAGAAAGAAGAACCGGTCAGAGGCCGGTTTGATATTATCACTAGATAAATGACATGCATGACAATAATGTACAGGTAAGCACGGATGATATTCTAGCATGGTAACATCATATACAGAACTAAGACAGATAAATGATTATTCAAAATGAAATCCAATTATACAAGAATTAAAAGTAGTTATTAGCCTTTTTCATCTTTCATCCTTTTCAATTCCATCTTCTTTAAATTCCTTATCAGGAATGCATTTATTTCCATGTGCTCTTTATGGCACTTATCTCAATAGTATGCTCTTTGGGGCATATCCTTTGGTCTTTATGGCATTATTTTCCATCGAGTCCAACTCGATAATAGAATAGTTATAAATATAAATATAACGATTCTAAGACCGCCCGTCCGGGTTTCCCCATTGTGCGCGTCCCTAAATAACCATCATCTTCCAGGGCCTAACATGAGACAACCTGGGATCCTATCGCAAACGTCGGGAAGTGGCCATATGCCTGCGGGGTAGTCAAGACCACACCCAGAATCTCCTACCCATCGCAGAAAAATATCAAACAAGCGCTCATATGGCCTAGGACTATATCCGCCCTGCATTCACTAGCCAGGGGGCTTCACCTCACGCACGGACTTCCCTTAAGATGGTATTTAGAGAGGTGTGTAACATCCATTTTATTTATCTCCATTACATGATTTTGTAAATTATCATTTACGTTATTCATGTTACATCTTACCAAATGCATTATGATTATGGAATTCACATCATCCTAATAACCTCGAAGAATATTTAACTCCCAAGTTATTTCTCCCAAATGTCCCTTTTTGGACTTTATCCCAAACCATCAATCAAGATCTAGTGCACATTGACTCCTAAAGTCTCCAAAGTTGGATTTAAGATCTCCTAACCTTATAGAGAAAAAATACGTAAAAGAAATGCCTGAACATTTCTTTAAATTCTCCCCTTGAAATAAACACTAGATGAACCCCTTCAAGTCTAGGGTATCGACCAAACTCGACTAATACTCTAAAGTCCTAGGTTTACTTCATTTAAGAAGGCCCCTACTCACTAATCCTAAAGGAAAGGGTTTACAATTTAAAAAGAAAATTTGAAAAAAATGCAGGGTTTCCGAATCGATTCGGGGCCGAACCGAATCGATTCGGCTAGGAGATATGGGATTCTGCATTTGCCGAATCGATTCGCCCCTAGGGCCGAATCGATTCGCCCAGGAAAACTGGGTTTCTGCATAGCTGCCGAATCG
This sequence comes from Sambucus nigra, assembly GCA_949130495.1. Lineage (NCBI taxonomy): Eukaryota > Viridiplantae > Streptophyta > Magnoliopsida > Dipsacales > Adoxaceae > Sambucus > Sambucus nigra. The sequence continues at coordinate 485,132,481 of OX422215.1, forward strand.
ATTCGGACAAAGCCGAATCGGTTCGGTTCACAAGACCTGAGCACTGGACCTAAGCGAATCGATTCGCCCAGAGGGCCGAATCGATTCAGGCCTGCGATTTTGCCAAGAATGGCTATGGAGTCTTGGACTCCAATTTCTACCCCAACTCAAATTTCCTCAAACCAAACTCATTTATCATCACCAATAGATCATCCATACTACTAGTGACCACCTTAAACCTCATTCATCATCCCAATCATATTTGAATGGATCAACACCCACAAATACATAAAGAGAACCCTAAACTAATTAAACTAGGGTTAATACACCATTATCATACAAATCATCTATCTTAAACCATAAATTGCAAGTAGAAACTTGCCTTGATTCAGAAATTATAGGTCTTCTTGGTATAGAAGCAAGAATCCCTCTCAATCTTCAACCTCTTTCTCTTCCTCTCTCAAGTTCTCTCTAGGCTTAGAAGTGAAATTAGGGCAATTAGAAGACTTAGTGAGACTAAGTCATGGCTTAAGACAAAAGTCCCACTTAATTAACCAATAGTGCGATAAAATAATACGCAAATGCATATTTAAGGCATAAGCAGTCAAAAATGCCCCAAAACCTCAAAATACAATATGGTACATTATTTGACTATCTCGAACGTTCCGGATTCAACTACAGCCTCCAAATTATTATTTGGACATTTTATAATTCAATTTAAGTTTCGGTCTCATTATTAAGCCAAATATCATTTTAATTCGAATGATATAATAAAACATAACATGGCAATATTCACCCATAGCTACAATGCATGTACAAACTCATAGTGAATATTAACTTTCTTCATGAAATTAGTACTCAATTCATAATCCAACATTTATATCTAATCACCATACTTAGTAATTAATATAAATTACGTTCTCATAAGCGAGGGTTATTACAATTTTACTTTGAAATTGCACTCAACTGGGATAAATTTTGAGTGAGGTAAGAAGGGGTATTTATAGGGTTCATTGAGGAGAGTTTATTGGTTGAATTAGAGGTGAAGTTTGGGTTGGTTTACCAACGTTTCTAGCATGGTGCTATTGGATGTAAAAAGGGTATGATAGGTTACCTACATGGTACAACCTATATTGGCTATCCAGTTGCTGCCATGTCACAAGGGCATAAAGAGTAAATAAGTTTGGGTTTGATTTTGAGTTTGATCCTTGGGTAGCTCTCATGTAAGTTTCAAGGTTTTTTATTTGTTTTATCAAGGTTTAGTGGCCTTTGTGTCATTATGCAAACATTTTGGATTAGTTTATGAAAATCCTATAAAATATATGTCCTTAGGTCAAACTTTGAATGAAAGCTAGGGTCAAATAGGTATAAGAATGTGTAAAGTATCATAATTCTATATATAGGGGTACTTTGGTAATTTAGAAAGATTTTGGGGTTATGCCTGGAATTTTGCTAAATTAAAGGATTGAAGGTTAATTTAAGGTGGGTTGTTACATTCTTCCCACCAAAAAAATTGTCCTTGAAATTACTTGGGAAAATCACGCGGTATTGTTGTACTATCATGTCTTATTTTTCCCATATAGCTTATTCAAATTCGTGATGTCGCCAAAGAACCTTGACTAGTGGTACAATTTTTCGTCGGAGAACTTTTTTTTGTCGGTCGATAATTTGGATGGGAATATCTTTAAATTTGTGGTTGGGTTTAATGGTGATATCTTTCCAAGTAATGACCTTACTGGATCCAGGATGTATTTTCGTAATTGCAAGACATTAAATACATTATGAAGATTAGATAGTTTGGGAGGTAATTATAGAGGCTAAGCTACTGGTCCATTACATTCAATAATTCTGAAGGGACTAATATAGTGGGGTGATAACTTTCCTTTCTTTCAAAAGCGTATTATTCCTTTTTATGGAGATACTCATAAAAACACTTGATTATTGACCTGAAATTCTACGAGTTTTTACCGAGTGTTAGCGTAATCTTTTGTCAACCCTAGGTTGAATCTAATCTTTCTCGAATGATATGTTTCTTCTCTGTGGTTTCGGTGATGATTTCGGGTCCAAGCGAATGATTCTCTCCAAATTCATTCCAGCATAAGGTTTAATGACAGGGTTATCCATATAGTGCTTCATACGGGGTGGTTTGAAAGATGGATTGATAGCTATTGTTATAGCAAAATTTGATCAAGGTAATATGATTGTTCCATGACCCAGAAAAATCTACGGTATAGGTTCGTAACATATCCTATAAATTTTGAAGTACTCGTTCAGATTGACCATCAGTCTGGCGATGAAAGGTTATGCTTAGATAAAGTTCGGTTCCTAAATCTTCTTATAAATCACGCCACAATTTTCCTATAAATCTGACATCTTGATAGGATATGATATAAATAGGTACGATGTGTAATCTCACAATTTCTTTGATGTAAATTTCACTTAAATTTTGTAAATATTTAGTGGATTTGATTGGTTGAAAATGGGCAAATTTTGTCAGACGATCAACGATAACCCATATCGTATTGAAAACTTGAATCACTCCATAGTTATATGATCCCATTTTCATTATAGGATAGGAAGGGGTTGGAGTAAACCGCTGGAATGATTATGCCTAATTTTTACCTCCTGTCATATTAGACACTTGGCTACAAAGTGTACATTATCTTTATTCATGTCAGGCCACTAATAATGTTGCTTGAGATTCTGGAACATTTTGGTGCTATCGAGGTGAACCGTGAATTTGTAATGATTAGCTTCATGTAAGATTTATTCTCAGAGTGAAGATGTGAGTGCAATACATACTCAGTTTTTGAATTTTAAACTAAGCCCGAGGTCCAAATTCCAATATTTGTCTAGGGGTTGTTTTGAAGTTTTTATTTTGGGGAATGCAAAAATTCATCTTGAAATCCGTGATTTTTTGTAGAATGGGTCAAGCCACAATGTTTCGTAATAAAATCCGAGTTGTAGAGGATTCTCGTCGTAAATTGAAATCTCCAATAGTTTCCAAAAATACAAATATATTATGGAGGCTTACTTACGCTTTGCGACTTAAAGCATCAACAACTACATTACATTTTCCACGATGGTAAAGTAAGTTAAATTTGTAATCTTCCAAAAATTCCATCCATTGTCATTATCGAATATTAAGATCTTTCTGCATGAATATGTACTTAAAACTTTTACGATCAGAGAAAACCTAAAATTCTTCTACATATAGGTAACATCTCCAAATCTTTAGAGAAAAAATACTCCAGCTAATTTCAAATCATGTATCGGATAGTTACGTTCATGTGTCTTTAATTGTAGAGAACCATACTCGATTACTTTATCTTGTTGCATTAACACATATCTGAGTCCTTATAAGGATGCGTCAGTATAAACATCGTAGCTGATATTACTCAAGAGAATGGATAAGACAGAGGCAGTGTCCAACTTTTCTTTCAAAAAGAGAAAATATTATTCTCACTTAGGGTTCCATATGAATCGGACATCCTTTCTAGTTAACTTCATCAGGGGTGGGTCTATTTGAGAAAATCCTTCTACAAAATGTTGATAGTATCCGGTAAGACCTAGAAAACTTTGTAGTTCTATGAAGAGGCCATTCAAATACTACAATAGTTTTGGCTAGATCTACCTGTATTCCTTTTTTTGAAACTACATGTAAAACAAACTTCACTTATTTCATGAGAAAATCACATTTCCTTTCCTTTGCAAACAACTGATGTCTACAAAGAGTTTCCACTACTAGACGTAAATGTTCTTCGTGTTCTATCCGGGTATTGTAATAAATTAAAATGTCATCTATGAACACGATCACAAACTAATCTAGGAAAGGTCAAAATATTTTAGCCATTAAATCCATGAAGGCGACAGGGGCATTAGTTAAACCAAATGACATGACCAAAAATTCAAAATGGCCATAGCGGGTTCGAAAAGTAGTTTTAGATGTATCTTATTCCTTCACATGTAGTTGGTGATAACCAGATCGTAAATCAATTTTGGAAAATATTATTTCTCCTCCTAATTGATTAAAAAATGGCCCATCCTAGGCAATGGGTATTTTTATGGTAGCTTGGTTAAATTTTCAATAATCAATGCATAATCGAAAAGATACATCTTTATTTTGCACAAATAATACTAGGGCTCCCCAAGGGGATCTGCTTGGGAATATAAATCCTTTACTAAGTAAGTCGTCCAACTGTGTTAGAAGCTCTCTTAATTCTAAAGGAGTTATATGGTAAGGGGGTATTGAAATATGGGAAGTATTTGGGAACTGGTTGATGAAAAGCTCAATCTCTCGAGTGGAGGTAATCCGGGTAAGTCTTCAAGAAATGCATCTTTGTATTGGGTCAAAATATAGGAAAGGGAGGAGGTCCTTTTGTCACTTATTTGAAAAAGTAAGGTTTGGCGAGATTTCTTCCTTGAAAACAGACTGAAGTTTGGTGAGGTGGTTTGAGAGTAATTGTCTTCGTATGATAGTTAATATGGGTGTAGTTTGCAGATAAAATGTCCATTCCTATTATTAAATTGAATTCCATCAAATAAAGGAAAATTAAGTCTAGCGTTAATGTCCAAGCTCCAAAACGCAAGGTATGATGTTTATAGATTCTATTGGTAATGGTCATTTCCCCCACTAACATTCCTGTAGTAAATGGATAAGCTAATGGACTATAGGATAATTGCAACCTGATTAGGCATGACTAACTAATGAAATAGTGTGTGGATCCAGAATCAAACAATACATGTGACCAAATATTATAAAAAAGGAATATTACCTTTTACCACACCATGATAATTTAGATTTTTCGTTGGGAGAAGGGAGGAATCCCGACTTTGATTCTTAATAACTGGTTCCTACTTCTTTTCATGAGGATTCGATTTTAGCGAACAATTATAGTTATTAGTGGGATTTTTAAAAAGATGTTTCACAAAGTTAGGAGAGGTAGAAGGAGGAATCATTTGTAGGTTTGGGCATTGAGGTCTCAAGTGTCCTACTTGATTGCATTCATGGCACCGTATAAAAGGTCTATTAGTACTGTGTTGAATTCGGATGAATGTTCTGCCATCCTTGGGTTTATTGTAAGGTTGATCTCATTGATTTAGTTAATTCCGAATAACATATGAATTTCAGGAAGGATTTGAAATATGGGTTGGGTTAGTAACTGCGGGATTTTTCTCTATAAGAGAGTATATTTCAAAAATTTAATTAAACTCGATCAGTAAAGGGATAACAAAATATTTTATGGTTTGGCGTAAACCTCGTTCAAAATTCTTGCACTTTTTAGGCTCGATGTCAACGTATTCTTGGGCGAATCGAGATAGTTCGATAAATTTGGTTTCATACTGGGCCACCGTCATTTGTTGTTGGTGTAGGTTTAAGAAATCTACAGTTATTTGATCTCTTACAATTTCTGAAAAGTACTTGTTGTAGAAAATTTCTATAAATTATCCCTAATTTCTATAAATTTGTATAAAATAATTTTCATGTTTGTGAGATTGCTTTATATTTATGTTTATTAAATAAATTATTTTATATATATCGATTAATTGTACTAGTAGGAATTACGGTGTCTTGGGTTCGACTACATCATAGGAGATCGAAATTTCGATTTTAGTAGCATTAAACGATTCACAACCTAAATAGGGAGTTAACATCTTATCGAAATTGTTGTGGTATCATCCTAGTGGTTAATCTAAAACAATGGGAACATATATAATGGTTCAAGAACTTGTATGATAGGTCAAAAGAGGATTATGACTGGTATATCTAGGAATGTATTGACCAAGACCACCCATGAGATTTAAGTCTAAAGGTTGTCTTGATTAAACTTAGGTAATATGAGATAATTTACAAGTGGTTCATAAATTCTTAATTCCTAGGGTTATCAGAATTATAATGCTTGCACAATTGTTTCTTTGACTGCTATGGATAATATTCAATTTTATTGGATCTCTATGTCCACAGATTGGGTGATAGTTGTGTGAGTATGTCTGAGATCATAACTTGGAGGAATTCACATTTTAGATATTTCTTAGATTATAATACCCCTCAATTATAATATATATTTACACCAGCTAAACCTGATTAGTGGATCCATTTCCACCATCCAGTACCTTAAGTGTTTGGCGCATCCATTTCTTTTCTTCAAATGTGTCGGGATTTCTAAAAAATGTTGGGGGTTTCTGCCTTAGAAATTCCTTAAGAGCATTCATCCTTCTAGTTTCGTGCAGAATTTCATTATTCATAGAAGGTGGAGGTATAGTTTGTTCTCACTGGGTTGGCATAACTAAATCTTGAAGACAACGTAAGATTCTTTCATTTTTGGTAGTTGAATTTGACATTTGGTTCTTCTTGAGTTCCACTGATAGTTGCTCGAGTAGTAGCCATCATATATAGATGATATTGTAATAGATAAATTACAAATAATATACTGCAATGACTCATTATTTTATATCGTATTAGATTTTCCACTACATAGTTAACGTATAAAGAAAACAAAAAATAAAAAGTACATGGTCGTCAGTTCTATTTTATAACTCACAAAAAAAATGAATAAAAGAATTATTATGTTATACTACGGTAGTGAAGGTCATCTACTTGCACACTTGAGCCTTTATATTATTACATCCATATTCTGGTGATTAGTTTAAGCCATTATAGGAACTCCTTACTCATATTAGGGATCATCATTATCTTCGAAAGGATTGGAGTCATCATCTGAGGAGTCTGATGAAGTAGTGGTATCGGTAGGGGTCTTTTTGTAGAAATTATGGATCTTCGAAAAATCATTTTTCTTGTTGAGTAGCCTGAGCTTTAACCCTCAGGTGACCAATGAGTAAACTAGGTTTAATGTATGGAGTAGAAATTTCCCAGTCAAGGTCGATGCTTCGGTGGTCTTAGCACAACTTGCAATATCCAACCTTTTTGATAGCTCGCTCAAAGCGAGCGTGCCTCAAACCGTGAATGTCGAGATAAATGTCATCCCCAATATTCAAAACTGCAAAACAATATGAACAACAAAATATAATGAGGAAGATATTTTAAAATAATAACCATTTAAGATGAGGCAAAAATTTAGGTAGTTGTACCGTACCGGCCTAAAACCCGATTAAGCTCTGATACCATGCTGTCGCATCCGAGAATATTTATACTTTGATGATAAATAAAAATAAAATTAAATACAACAATAATTTTAGTGTATTAGAATTGAAAATCCTTTTACTAAGGAGATGCCTAGAATCTTATTACATATCAGAGTCTGACTATAAAATAAAATACAATATTAATTTTTCATATTTCTTTTGAAAATGTTGAAATTCAAAATCATTATATTGAGATGGGACCTTGGTCTGTTGATAGCAGACCCCTCATTGCTAAACCTTGGACAACAGATGTAAGTATGGTAAAGGATGGTGTGACTAGAATTACAATTTGTGTCAGGTTTCCTGGTCTGAAACTACATCTTTGGACATATTTTGTTCTTAGTAAATTGCAAGTGTTATTGGCAACCCCTTGTTCAATGATAGAATGATAGGAAACAAAGGGAGACTTAATTTTGCTAGAGTATGCGTGGAGATCAACCTCAAATGTGCACTACCAAATGAAGTTACTATCTATGATACTGATGGTACAATGGTGAGACAATCAATTCAGTATGAATGGATGCCTGCAAAATGTAACCTGTGTAATTCGTTTGAGTACAAGGATGAAGACTGTGGGACTTTTAAACTGAAGAATGTATGGAAGCAAGTAAACAATAATGAGACTTGGACTATAATTGAAAATCTAAGTTGCAAGAATGAGGACAAAATAACGGAGATGAAAAAGGATAAAGGGAAGGAGGTCATGCATCTGGAGGTGGAGATCATAACCCAGATATGTTTGATAAACTAGGAGAAAGGAGTAATCAATATATTTTAAGGATAATAAATGGAAATAGTTTAAACATGGATATGGGGAAGTTAATATAGTTGATATGATATATACTAATACTAGTTATATGGAACCAGTGCTAAAGGAACAGGAAAATAACACTGAAATATATTTCGCATTCTGTAATCTGTTGAAGTAGAGGTTGGAGAAGACAATGATATAGAGCCAGAAAATTTTAAAGATCTTATTGAGGTGGAATCAGTTATAATTGAAAAAATAATGATGAATGATACATGGAAATGTAGGTTAAGTGGGAGGATTCTAGTCTTAAAAAGAGTAAAAGGAGGAGAAATGGCAGGAGAAAATTCAGTTCATCATGAAGCTAGCCATTTGGAATATTATGGGGTGTAATACCCCCCCCCCCCCCCCAAATTACGGAGAAATAAATAAGTTTATAACTTATAATAACCTCTCCTTAATATGTCTAGTGGACGTTAAGGTGAGAAGGGGAAATATAGAAAATGTTAGAGGAAAATATTTTCGAAACTAGAATCTTATTCACAACACTTCCCCAAATGTGCCAGGAAGGATTTGGATAGCATGGAACCCAAATTGTTTTGAGGTTGATAATATCTATAGTACCTCTCAAGCTCTATCTGTCAGAATAAAAATTAGAGAGAATAGTATGTTTTTTGGGTTTACATGGACTAGGGTGCTAATAAAAGAGGCCAGAGACTGACTATAAGGAATCACTTGAAAAGTGTATCTACTAGTTTGAATAAAGAGAATTGGTTATTGGGAGGCGATTTTAACACTATTAGAATTGATAATGAAAGGGATAGGGGAGTAAGAGTTGACTGGAATGACATTGAGGACTTTAATGATTGCATAAATAGTATTCATATTGAAGAACTCAATGGGCATGGATTGTGGTACACTTGGAATAATGGGAGAGATGGCAATGCTAATATACAACGTAAACTTGACAAGGTCTTGGCAAATGATAATTAGCTCCCGCAATATACTTTTGATCTTCAAATTGACCTTCCAGGGATAACTTATCCTACCTCTTTAGTCCTTAATATCACTTTTGACAAAGTGAAGATCAACAAACCTTTGACTTTTGGATGAAAAATAAAAAATTTTAAGAGATTGTTAAGAAGGGATGGGAATTAGAAGTGAAGGGGCGCAACATGTTCGTTGTGGTAAAAAAGATGAAAGGGATTAAGAAATATTTAAAAAAGATTAATAAGAATTCCTATTTTTACATTTCTAAGAGATATTTGGAGATGAAGGAAATTTTTTATGAAGCTCAGAAATAGTGTTTTGAAGATTGTACCAACATAGATTTAAATATTAAGAGGCAAAAAGATAAAAAGTGGAATATTTAGAGCATAGGGATACTGAGGAAAGTTTCCACAAGAATAAATCCAGAATTAAGTGGCTTGACCTAGGAGATAAGAATACTACATTCTTTCATCAGAAGTTTAAAAGTCATGCTGTAAGGAATAGGATTTTGAGCATAAAAGTTAAAAATGGGGTTCTTTTGGAAGGTCACATAGAAGTTCAAAAGGAAGTTGTCAGGTTGTTTTAAAATCTCCTAAACAGAAGCAATCAAAATTTTCATAGCTACTCTAATATGCTGAAGAATATTAGGGGTAGTTACTTAAATGAAGATCAAAAGGAGAATCTTTTTAGGCATGTCACCGAGAGGGAGGTTAAAGAGACTATGTTTGATATATGTCCTAAAAAAACTCCAGGCCTTGATGGTTTTAGTGATCGTTTCATTAGAGAAAATTGGGATATTGTGGGAGAAGAAGTTACAAAAGTAGTTCTGGAGTTTTTTCTTAAGGGGAGAATTTTAAAAGAGTATAATATTACCATTATCAGTCTTATTCCTAAAATCCTGTGCCCTAGTTCTATGAAAGATTTTAGTCTTATTTCATGTTGCAACACCCTCTACAAAGTCATGTCAAAGGTTTTGGTCAGTAGATTGAAGAATGTCATGCCTTGCCTGGTTAGTAACAAATAAACTTCTTTTGTCATAGGCAGGAATATTAGGGATAATGTTCTGCTTATATAGGAGATCACGCGGCTCCTCTATATTGAAGTCTTCCATTACTGATCAATCAAAATGTATCCTTTCTTGGAATGATTCAATTTTTATCATTTCAATATTCACACACTCACACTTTTTAGATCATGCCAGACACTTTCTAAATGTATCATTTGTGTTTCCTTTGAGTATGCACATGGCTATGATTTGTCCCCATGGACACGAATCTAGTAATTTTGATATAAATTTATCGCTGCCTAAAACCATGATGGTGCTTATTTTCACCCATACGCAAGGTGGCGCAAAAATTTGTAATATTAAAAAGAACATACTTATTTCCCTCCAAATGAAATAACATTTTTCCTCATTTATAATCAGACGTGATTGGAGGTATTTTTCTTATTTAATATCATCTATTTGTTTCTCTTATTGTAAATCAGAAGTGTTTAATTCAGAGATTTTAATATATAAATCTAGATCCAGATTTATTAAATGGTTTGAGTGATTTAAAATTCACAGTAGTCATGATTTCCATTTGATTCACTTTTATTCCATATGTTATATTGTCCAAGATATCAAAGGAGGTGTTTAAGTTACTGAAGAGTTAAAGCATGTTGTGATCCATGAAGGAAGAATACTACTTTCATTTTTTTATTAATGGAGCTTTGATCGGATTTCTCATTAAAACTCGAGAGAGTCTCAGTATCCATAGGTAACTTCTTGTTAGGGAATAAGAGAGAGGTACCTTCTTGTGTCGTATAGATGAACTGTTGTGGTTTTATTCCTAAAGTCATGTAATGACATTTCTATTTATTAATAGAAGGATTTTCTAGTTCATTTAGAAATGAGAATCATGTTTGTGAGATTGATTTATATTTATTTTTATAAAATAATTTTCATGTTTGTGAGAATGCTTTATATTTATATTTATTAAATAAATTATTATTATTATTATATATATATATATATATATATATATATATATATATATCGATTAATTGTACTAGTAGGAATTACAGTGTCTTGGGTTCGACTTCATCATAGCAAATTGGAATTTCGGTTTTAGTAGTATTAAACGATTCACAACCTAAATAGGGAGTTAACATCTTATCGGAATTGTTGTATTATTGTCCTAGTGGTTAATCTAAAAAAATGGGAACATGTATAATGGTTTAAGAAATTGTATGATAGTTCAAAAGAGGATTATGACTGGTACATCTAGGAATGTATTGACCAGGACCACCATCTGATTTAAGTCTAAAGGTTGTCTTTATTGAACTTAGGTAATCTGAGATAATTTACAATTGGTGCATAAATTCTCAATTCCTAAGGTTACAAGAATTATAACGCTTGCACAGTTGTTTCTTTGACTGCTATGGAAAATATTCAATTTTATTGGATCTCTATGTCCACAGATTGGGTGATCGTTGTGTGATTATGTCTGAGATCATAACGTGGAGGAATTTGCATCTTAGATATTTATTGGATTATAATACCCCTCAATTATAATATCTATTTCCACCAACTAAACCTGATTAGTGGATCCATTTCCATCATCAAGTACCTTATGTGTTTGGAGCATCCATTTTTTTTTCTTCAAATGTGTCGGGATTTCCAAAAAATGTTGGGGGTTTTTGTCTTAGAAATTTCTTAAGATCATTCATCCTTCTAGTTTCGTGTGGAATTTCATTATTCATAGAAGGTGGAGGTATAGTTGGTTCTCACTATGTTAGTATAATTAAATCTTGAAGACAACGTAAGATTCTTTCATTTTTGGTAGTTGAATTTGACATTTGGTATTTCTTGAGTTCCACTGATAGTTGCTCGAGTAGTAGCCATCATATATATATGATATTGTAATAGATAAATTACAAATAATATACTGGAATAACTCATTATTTTATATCGTATTAGATTTTCCAGTACATAGTTAACATATAAAGCAAACAAAAAAGATAAAGTACATGGCCGTGAGTTCTATTTTATAACTCACAAAAAAAATTAATAAAAGAATTATTATGTTATGCTACGGTAGTGAAGGTCATCTACTCGCACACTTGAGCCTTTATATTATTACATCCATATTCCGGTGATTAGTTTAAGCCATTCGAGGAACTCCATACTCATATTCGGGATCATCGTCATCTTCAAAAGGTTCGGAGTCATCATCTGAGGAGTCTGGTGAAGTAGTGGTATCGGTAGGGGTCTTTTTGTAGAAATTATGGATCTACGAAAAATCATTTTTCTTGTTGAGTACCCCGAGCTTTACCCCTTAGGTGACCAATGAGTAAACTAGGTTTAATCTCTGGAGTAGAAATTTCCGAGTCAAGGTCGATGCTTCGGTTGTATTGGCACAACTTGGAATATCCAACTTCTTTGATAGCTCGCTCAAAGCGTGCGTGCCTCGAACCGTGAATGTCGAGTTAAATGACATCCCGAATATTCAAAACTGCAAAACAATATGAATAATAATCATGAAGATATTTTAAAATAATAACCATTTAAGACAAGGCGAAGATTTAGGTAGTTGTCATGTATCGTCCTAAAACCCGATCAAGCTCTGATACCATATTGTCGAATCTGCGAATATTTATGCTTTGGTGATAAATAAAAATAAAATTAAATACAACAATAATTTTAGGGCATTATAATTGAAAAGACTTTTATTAAGGAGATGCCTAGCATCTTATTACATATCGGAGTCTGACAATAAAATAAAATACAATATTAATTTTTCATATTTCTTTTGAAAATGCTGAAATTCAAAATCATTTTATTGAGATGGGAGCTTTGTCTTTTGATAGAAGACCCCTCATTGTTAAACCTTGGACAACAGATGTAAGTATGGAAAAGGATGGTGTGACTAGAATTTTAATTTGTGTCAGGTTTCCTAGTCTGAAACTACATCTTTGGACATATTTTGTTCTCAGTAAAACTACAAGTGTTATTGGCAACCCCTTGTTCGCTGATAGAATGATAGGCAACAAAGGGAGACTTAATTTTGCTAGAGTATGTGTGGAGATCAACCTCGAATGTGCACTACCAAATGAAGTTCCTATCTATGATACTAATGGTACAATGGTGAGATAATCAATTTAGTATGAATGGATGCCTGCAAAATGTAACCTGTGTAATTCGTTTGAGTACAAGGATGAAGACTATGGGACTTTTAAAATGAAGAATGTATGGAAGCAAGTAAACAATAATGATACTTGGACTGTAACTGAAAATCTAAATTGCAAGAATGAGGAAAAAAAAATGGAGATGAAAAAGGATCAAGGGAAGGAGGTCATGCATATGGAGGATATATGGAGATTATAACCCATATATGTTTGATAAACTAGGAGAAAGGAGTAATAATTATATTTTAAGGATAATGAATGGAAATAGTTTAAACATGGATATGGGGAAAGTTAATATAGTTGATATGATAGATACTAATACTAGTTATATGGAACCAGTGCTAAAGGAACAGGAAAATAACACTGAAATATATTTCGCATTCTGTAATCTGTTGAAGTAGAGGTGGGAGAAGACAATGATATGGAGCAAGAAAATTTTGAAGATCTTATTGAGGTGGAATCAGTTCTAATTGAAAAAATAATGATGAAGGATATATAGAAATGCAGTTTAAATGGGAGGATTCTAGTCTTAAAAACAGTAAAAGGAGGAGAAGTGGCAGGAAAATATCCAGTTATTCATGAAGATAGCCATTTGGAATATTATGGGTTGTAATACCCCCCCCCCCCCCCCCCAATTACAGAGAAATAAACAAGTTTATAACTTACAATAACCTCTCCTTAATATGTCTAGTGGAAGTTAATGTGAGAAGGGTAAATATAGAAAATGTTAGAGGAAAGTAATTTCGAAACTGGAATCTTATTCACAACACTCCCCCAAATGTGCCAGGAAGGATTTGGATAGCATGGAACCCAAATTTTTTTGAGGTTGATGATATCTGTAATACCTCTCAAGCTCTATCTGTCAAAATAAAAATTAGAGAGAATAGTATGTTTTTTGTGTTTACAGGGATCTACGGTGATAATAAAAGAGGACAGAGACTGACTCTAAGGAATCACTTGAAAAGTGTATCTACTTGTTTGAATAAAGAGAATTGGTTATTGGGAGGTGATTTTAACACTATTAGAAATGATAATGAAATGGAAGGGGAGTAAGAGTTTACTGGAATGACATTGAGGACTTTAATGATTGCATAAATAGTAATCATACTGAAGAACTCAATGGGCATGGATTTTGATACACATGGAATAATGGAAGAGATGTCAATTCTAATATACAATGTAAAATTGACAAGGTCTTGGCAAATGATAATTGGTTCCATCAATATACTTTTGATCATCAAATGGACCTTCCAGGGATATCTAATCCTACCTCTTTAGTGTGACACCCCGCCTAATTAAATACCGGGCGATCACTCCTTTATTAAATTAAAATCAAGGTGAACATTTGGTTCATTCTTAGCATCACTGTCGCAAAAATAACTTTTCCAATTAAACACCCTAAATAATTAAGCTAAGTGTCAAAACCATTTAAAACCGTATTTCCATTTTATTAAATCCAATTATAAAACCTTTAACCATTAACATTTTAAGAGTCACGCATTAAGAATAAGAATAAAAATGAACATTCAAGAGTTTAACCATCAATAATAAATCCCAATATTAAAACACTAAAGGAAAACATCCTGACTGTAATAAATCCCGAAATAAAGATACTGAAAGTAAAAGAATTACAATCTCTGACAATACCAACTAAATAATGGGAAAAGGGCGACACATGCCCCACTGAGTAAAATTGAACTAGAAGTGGAGTCAACAATGAAGTCGTCTAAGCAAAGGCCTGCAACTCCCACAAAAGCTACAGCGCGTTCCATTCCAAGAATCCTAAGCATGACACCCCTGTGGCTGGGAACCTGTAGTACATATATATATACACACAAGAGAGAAGAGATAACAACAAATGGGTCAGAGCCCGAATGTAAAACTGTTTTAAAAAAAGTTTAGCAAGTATTTAAAATGCTTATCGGCTAGTGCAACAGTCATATTAGTATGCGACACTCTCTTGAGAATTCTCACCTCTCATCTAGTGTGCACGTCTACCGTACAAATGAATCCCATATATCTCTCTAACTTATTTCCAATAAATTTTAACACGTGAAATTAAGGTTATGGTATTCACTTTAGGAAAATCTATCTCTTTAAGATTTCTTACGTAATTTAGAATAATTCCGCATCGTTATAATGTTTCCGAAGACTTTACTTAATTACTATTTCGCTCAGTAGAAAGTTCTCATATAGATATACGTATATGTATTAGTACCACATATAATATATATACAACCGGCATCCCACATAACATCTATGGTTCAAAGTTTCCATAAATAAGTATATATATACCAATCACTCATATAATACATATATACTAACGGCACCCCACATAAAAACTATGGCGCAAAGTTTCCATAAATAAGTATATATATACCAATCACTCATATAATACATATATACTAACGGCACCCCACATAAAAAACTATGGTGCTGAGTTTCCATAAATAAGTATATATATACCAATCACTCATATAATACATATATACTAACGGCACCCCACATAAAAACTATGGTGCTGAGTTTCCATAAATAAATATATATATACCAATCACTCATATAATACATATATACTAACGGCACCCCACATAAAAACTATGGTGCTGGCATACTCTGCTATCAAGTTCCTATATCATACATACTTAGGGAAATGCTAGATCGGAATCACTCTCGAACTGCATTAACACAAACACATACAACTGGAGGCGAAGCATAGTTCCAAGTCCAAGAGGTCAGCACATACCCACGCGTCTCTTTGGACCGTCTGAACTATCAATCAGATAGCATGTACCTAGGAATCTTATGCTATAGGGTACAAGTCAATATCCCTCATAAAGGTACCATCGAGATAAGACTGTCCCAGCGCGGAAACCCCCGTGATAGCAAGTAGCTCGGGTACGATTTTTACACAGAAATAATATATGCACATTCACATCGTCATATATAAATATGTATTCACATCCACATTATTAAATTAGGTACTCTCACGTCCCATAATTATCATTATCCGTTATTACACATTTTACTCAATTATATCGTATAACAGACTCATTCCTTTTATTCTCATAATTAATTTATTCTGAACTCACTTCTCGTCACTCGAAGTATTCTCTTTATTTAAGTACAATTTCAGTAGGCCATCACTCGCCTTCTAATCCAACTTCTTAGACATTTATATTATTAAATCAATGCACGTATGATTTTCTAAGTATAAATATCTTCCCCATTTACCCTTTATTTCCCTTCACATTAAAGTTCCACTTAACGGGGTCTATCTTGACCCTACTGGTCCTTTTTATGTCCCATTATGTTCTAGCGACCCTAATCAAGGTTTACTACGCCTAAAATCGGATTAAGATAACACGAGCAAAAATGTAGTTTTCCAGGAGGGGTCGATCGATCGATGAAAGGGGGTCGATCGATCGATCGATGCTCTGGGCTCGATCGATCGATCAAGCAGTTATGGTGAAACTGCAGAAAACCCAGTTATGGGATTCTCACCCCAAAGTCCTCCAAATCATCATGTTATAGTCCCAAACTCTCAGAAATTTGTACCACAGACGTCCTAAACCCAAATCGACGATATTTAACATAAAGCATGCGAGTTTTCATCAAGATTCATGGATTAAAAGTGCCCAAATTTATACAATTCTCATGAACCCTAAAAATTTCTTTAACTTAGTTCAAATCATTCTTTCTCCAGAAATTCTACTTCTAATTCATCATAAATCCGTGGTTCAACCTCTACATAAGAAGGGGGTTTCCAGATTATCAATTATATCTCTTAAACATGAAATTTTCTAATCTCCAACAAGGGTTTTCTTTCAAGAACACTAATTATAGTCAACCCTAGACTAATATAAAAGGATGAATTAACTTGATTAAAGCAAGATAGATACTTGTCTGGAATTTAGTCTTTTATTTGTGGACGAAAAAGGTGTGGTTGTGATCCCCTTCGCGCGATTTACGATTTGGCGGTGACGGCGGTGCAACCGGAGGTGTTCTTGGCCTAGAACTCTTGGAGAGCTTCCCCTCTTCCTCTCCAATGGCCGTCATTAGTTTTTGGTTATGTTAACCCTAGAAGATAACACTTTCCATATGATATAACCCTATAAAATTCGTGAGTTTAATTACCCATAATTACGAAATGTACAAAATGCCCTCCCGGGGTACTAAATAGGCCTAAAAATGCCCCGATACCCAAACTAACCCCTCGGGTATACTTTTCTGACTATTTTGACCCTTTCGGACACTTTGGCGCACTCAAAACGATCATACGAGTAACTTATAATTTATTCACTTTTATTAATCAACATTTAGTCCCGACACGACACGGGGGCATCCCGACTTAAATTTCCATAATTGCCATTTCATTCACACGTGACAATTTTATAAAATAAATCTCATATATTACTAATCTCATCCAGTAACATTCAAAAAATTACAAATTTCCAATAATTACTAACTCTCGTCACGTTAGTAAATATTTAAAACAACATTTCGGATTAAAATTAAATTAATTTATCTCAATTAAATTTAATAAATCCCTAAATTTAAAAGCCATAAAAATACGAGGTATTACATACTTCCCCCCTAATAACGGAATTTCGTCCCAAAATTCGGAAATAAGGCCTACCAAGTAGCACAATTCTGGATAACCTTTTCAGTACGCAAACTATCTACATCGTAAGGCGCTCAATCACTATAGCCCTTTCCTCACAGCAAGCTTGTTTTACATTCTCATTGGAGACACTTCACATGGTGCTCCCAACGACAACATTCGCATAGGTCACGCCTATACGTTATAAATTTCCATTATCTCACTATCATTAGGAGGCCGCACCTCACTACATGACAACTACTCATATTTATTCATATACAAAACTCTCATTCTGAGAAAACCATACGAACATTTGACCACTCTTGTTCGCCTAAAATAGTCGTGGAATTCCACCATAGTTATCGGATATTTTCTCGACCGATCCAAAATTCTGATTATCTACTCACGTCTAAACATACGGAAGGAGAATAGTCGAGGTACGAGTGCTTCTATAGAGCATTCCTGAAATCATCGTACCAAGATTCCAAAATTTCCTTCATGTGGCTCCACTAATCTTTAATCACCGTGCGCCTATTCCCTGGCTAAGGGTGATACATCCTACTCAAAATGAAACCTTATCTCCGCTGGTTCTTGAATTCCCATATCAAAGGTGGGATTCACAAATCTCATCCCGATTCAGAAATTAATACTGTGTCGTACCATGTACTGGCGCGATCCTTCCTTTCAAAGGAAGTCTCGGGCATACTAGTTAATATTGTTAATCATCCCAAAGGAATATCAATTACTTCCTTCTCGAGCGTCTTAAATTACAGGTCCGGATGAACCCTTGATCTTGTTTTGAGGATGGTAACCCATCCAAGAACTTTACCGACTTTACCGACCTCTGCCAATTTCAGGAACTGTCGACACGTAATACTCCCCTTCCTTCCTTGGTGTATGTCGAAAGTTCTGACCCGTGCTCTTTCCTCCACGATGCGCATTTCTGGATCTTTTATTTCATACTAACATCATCACTGTTTGTATGTGCAAGTCGCTCTCACACTTGACTACTAACAACTCTGCTCCGAGTGTTCTTCATAATAATTAAATTCTACTATATTCAAGGAATACTCCTTCTTACATGGCTTCCCACAATCTTCTAATTATATTAGGGTGTGCTATTTTAATTTTACACTTATGTATGGATTATCGCCCCTCATGTGACGTTTAATCGACTCCATCACTTCCACTTCGTTATGCTAGTCCCACAAACATATATTTCACATGTCTATTACCACGTCCCCTTAACTCGGACGATTCGATTATCAGATAACCGGGATGCCCACACACCCTATAAACGGTGCATACTAGCGTAAGCATCTCATACGCTACACGCCTAACACCTAATTCTTTATTTTCTCTAGTGCTTGCAACGTGATCACAACACTTGGGTACTCTCAATTATTCTAGAAATCAAAATTTTTAATTCCTCCTTATCATCGTTCCACCCCTCAACTCGTGGGGATAACTTTCAATGATTCTTACCACATAACCGGATCCATTGGCCTTAAATCATGATTCAACTTCCAACATACATATGTAATTACTTGATCCCATTTCGACTGGGGTACCAAACTCATGGAATAGTGACCAAACGTCTCCCTATTTCAAACCTTATGCTAAGTTTCGTGCATGGGATGTCTCGCAAAGCAAAATCCAAACAAGGAACCTCCCTGATACACTACTACCTAGCATTGTCGGTTATTGAAATCCGTTAGGTCCTCCGTCCATAGCATGTACCCCTTTATTCCGTCTCTTGACGAAAAAAAAATTACAATTCCTCCTGTAATTACACTTAACAAATAACGTTTTACTAATTTCACTATCGTTCAGTATTGGTTGGTGGTAATTGCATTCTATAAACCTTGATTACATACAATCGGAATTTCTCGAAATCCCTTTCCCTAATAATAGGGGAATAAGTCTTAACTCCCACATCTCTAGAGGATAGATATAACAATGCACTCTTCCTATTACCAAGTCCTGAGTGCTCAATATAATACTAAATTAAATCTTTTCGCTCAACGGTAAACCCGATACATACTAAATCATAATGATAAAGTCTATACATACATTATCATCGAATGTCTCGAGCCCACTATCCCCTCCGAAGCCACTAGGATAGATAATATAAGTGAGAGTCCGACCTTCTTTCAGGTGAAGCCTCGCCAGAACAAAAATAAAACATGCTGCACAGATACAGCCACTCCGATAGCCTTGCAATAAATGCCCACTATCATACTAACCATTTCTATAACGTTTTAACAAGGATAATATCATACTCTCATATCGCATCACTACAACGAGTAACCTCAATAAATTACAAAACATTGTTAATATACTCATTCATCCTCCGCGGATAGCACTAAAGAAAAATCTTGTTACACTAGGGACAAATATTCACATAATGGTAACGTTTATAATTATATGCATTAAACTCGTCTCACATGCAAATCTAGCAATGAACAAAATATAGTGACTCGCTCCTGTCACCTAAACACGCCTCATCCTCTGAGGATACAACTTATACTTCCACCTTGGCAATCGTCTTCACTGCACAAATGGTTTCCGAACGTAACATGTCTGCCCAAACCAAAACAAAACTACTTTAATCGTTGTCTTTTACTAGGCACCGTATTTTTATCGCTTTTTTACTCACTTCGGATAATATTATCGCGTGCAATTTCGCTTCCCACAAATTAACTTAACACATTAATCCACTTGCCACCTGTCCTACTAACCATGTTTGGATTGTCCTTCTCTCGAACTTTAGTAGACTCGATTCCTGTTGGCTACCCCAGTTATACCCTTAGCCTTTTAGGCCCTAAAGAACATGTCACTGACTATAATAGTCCTTACTGAATTTACCATCTCTTGGTAAGAATTTAACTATTTAAAGCATTTAAATGGCTCCCCTGATGTCCATCAACACCCTTTTTGTGGTGCTACACCACCACCGTTGTATTCAGTCTTATTCTCGACTAACTTCTTCGATTCTTTTAGCTTCCCCCACAAAGAAGCGTTATCATCTATATTGACAAAATACGACATTGTCAACCTCTGAATCGTCCGTCCATCAAAATTTCCTCTTTGAGTGTTATCAACTATTATTACGAGTCGATCTCCCACTTGGAGTCTTTTCCTCCACTTGTACCTACATCTCCCAATATAAAATTCGCTAACGGTTAAGATCCATATTCACCAATGGACTTCTGTCACATCCTCCTGTGATGATTTCAGGACAACGTTCACTTCTAATCCTGAACAGTTGAGGAAGGAACATACGATCAACACTTTACCTAAGGTTCTCCTTTAGACATGGCGTTCCACTTTTAAATTGATGGTTGACTTCCACCATTATAATTTCGTTCCGACAACCAAGAAAAAAAATTCTCTAAATTTTCACTTTCAGTTAGCCACACTCCGTCCTATATCTAAACCTTTGGATATTTTACCTCCTTTGGTAAACACACACAATTCTCGCATTTCTAGAATTTCCACAGACAGTTCTCTACCCGTTTTGTAACACGTTTGGTAAGTTTACTCTCGCACCTCATTCGATCATAGCAGCACTTGGAAATCATTATTGCGCCTTAGTCGCCTTTCTAGTCTTGGCTTCTCGTGCCATAATGGAGGTGACCTCGACTACGGTCATCATTCTCGGATATATTTTACAACCTCAACTGAGCCCTGCCTCCTGATATCCTCTTAACGGTCCTCTTCTGACATCCGTTATCGCTCGGCACACGCACACATCCGAACGAAATTAGAATTCACTAATGTATACACATTATAGCAGGAGAACGAAATCTCATCAAAGAAATCGACAATCCTAAACATAGGGCTCTATATCAAACAAAGCAACGCTGAAAACATAATAAGTCGCACAGATCCTAAAGGACACTAGAACCTAATGCTCTGATACCACCTGTGACACCCCGCCTAATTAAATAATGGGCGATCACTCCTTTATTAAATTAAAATCAAGGTGAACAGTTGGTTCATTCTTAGCATCACTGTCACAAAAATAACTTTACCAATTAAACGCCCTAAATAATTAAGCTAAGTGTCAAAACCAATTAAAACCGTATTTCCATTTTATTAAATCCAATTATAAAACCTTTAACCATTAACATTTTAAGAGTCACACATTAAGCATAAGAATAAAAATGAACATTCAAGAGTTTAACCATCAATAATAAATCCCAACATTAAAACACTAAAGGAAAATATCCTGACAGTAATAAATCCCGAAATAAAGATACTGAAAGTAAAAGAAATACAATCTCTGACAATACCAACTAAATAATGGGAAAAGGGCGACACATGCCCCACTGAGTAAAACTGAACTAGAAGTGGAGTCAACAATGAAGTCGTCTAAGCAATGGCCTGCAACACCCACAAAAGCTACAGCGCGGTCCATTCCAAGAATCCTAAGCATGACTCCCCTGTGGCTGGGCACCTGTAGTACATATATATATACACAAGAGAGAAGAAATAACAACAAACAGGTCAGAGCCCGAATGTAAAACAATTTTAAAAATAGTTTAGCAAGTATTTAAAATGCTTACCGGCTAGTGCAACAGTCATATTAGTATGCGACACTCTCTTGATAATTCTCACCTCTCATCTAGTGTGCACGTCTACCGTACTAATGAATCCCATATATCTCTCTAACTTATTTCCCATAAATTTTAAAACGTGAAATTAAGGTTATGGTATTCACTTTAGGAAAATTTATCTCTTCATGATTTCTTACGTAATTTAGAATAATTTCGTATCGTTATAATGTTTTCGAATACTTATAGTGAAGTTGATGAATTTCATACTTTACTTAATTACTATTTCGCTCAGTAGAAAGTTCTCATATAGATATACGTATATATATTAGTACCACATATAATATATATACAACCGGCACCCCACATAAAATCTATGGTGCAAAGTTTTCATAAATAAGTATATATATACCAATCACTCATATAATACATATATACTAACGACACCCCACATAAAAACTATGGTGCAAAGTTTCCATAAACAAGTATATATATACCAATCACTCATATAATACATATATACTAACGGAACCCCACATAAAATCTATGGTGGTGAGTTTGTATAAATAAGTATATATATACCAATCACTCATATAATACATATATACTAACGGCACCCCACATGAAAACTATGGTGCTGAGTTTCCATAAATAAGTATATATATACCAATCACTCATATAATACATATATACTAACGGCAACCCACTTAAAAACTATGGTGCTGGCATACTCTGCTATCAAGTCCCTGTATCACACATACTTAGGGAAATGCTAGTTCGGAATCACTCTCGAACTGCATTAACACAAACACATACAACTAGAGGCGAAGCATAGTTCTAAGTCCAAGAGGTCAGCACATACCCACGCATCTCTTTGGACCGTTTGAACTATCAATCAGATAGCCTGTACCTAGGAATCTTATGCTCTAGGGTACAAGTCAAAATCCCCCATAAAGGTCCCATCGAGATAAGACTGTCCCAGCGCGAAAACCGCCGTGATAGCAAGTAGCCCGGGTACGATTTTTACACAGAAATAATATATGAACATTCACATCGTCATATATAAATATGTATTCACGTCCACATTATTAAATTAGGTACTCTCACAACCCATAATTATCATTATCTGTTATTACACATTTTACTCAATTATATCGTATAACGGACTCATTCCTTTTATTCTCATAATTAATTTATTCTAAACTCACTTCTCGTCACTCGAAGTATTCTCTTTATTTAAGTACAATTTCAGTAGGCCCTCACTCTCCTTCTAATCCAACCTCTTTGACATTTAGATTATTAAATCAATGCATGTATGATTTTCTAAGTATAAATATCTTCCCCATTTACCCTTTATTTCCCTTCACATTAAAGTTCCACTTAACGGGGTTTATCTTGACCCTACTGGTCCTTTTTATGTCCCATTATGTTCTAACGACCCTAATCAAGGTTTACTACGCATAAAATCGGATTAAGCTAACACGAGCAAAAATGTAGTTTTCCAGGAGGGATCGATCGATGAAAGGGGGTCGATTGATCGATCCATCGATCGATCGATGCTCTAGGCTCGATCGATCGATCAAGCAGTTATGGCGAAACTGTAGAAAACCCAGTTACGGGATTCTCACCCCAAACTCCTCCAAATCATCATGTTACAGTCCCAAACTCTAAGAAATTTATACCACAAATGTCCTGGACAATATTTAACGTAAAGCATGCGAGTTTTCATCAAGATTCATGGATTAAAAGTGCCCAAATTTATACAATTCTCATAAACCCTAATTTTTTTTTTAACTTAGTTCAAATCATTATTTCTCCAGAAATTCTACTTCTAATTCATCATAAATCCGTGGTTCAACCTCTACATATGAAGGGGGTTTCCAGATTATCAATTATATCTCTTAAACATGAAATTT
This sequence comes from Sambucus nigra, assembly GCA_949130495.1. Lineage (NCBI taxonomy): Eukaryota > Viridiplantae > Streptophyta > Magnoliopsida > Dipsacales > Adoxaceae > Sambucus > Sambucus nigra. The sequence goes on from OX422215.1 coordinate 485,156,589, forward strand.
TCTAATCTCCAACATGGGTTTTCTTTCAAGAACACTAATTCTAGTCAACCCTAGACTAATATAAAATGATGCATTAACTTGATTAAAGAAAGATAGATACTTGCCTGGAATTTAGTCTCTGATTTGTGGACGAAAAAGGTGTGGTTGTGATCCCCTTCGCGCGATCTACGATTTGGCGGTGACGGCGGTGCAACCGGAGGTGTTCTTGGCCTAGAACTCTTGGAGAGCTTCTCCTCTTCCTCTCCAATGGCCGTCATTAGTTTTTGGTTATGTTAACCCTAGAAGATAACACTTTCCATCTGATATAACCCTATAAAATTCATGGGTTTAATTACCCATAATTACGAAATGTCCAAAATGCCCTCCCGGGGTACTAAATAGGCCTAAAAATGCCCCGAGACCCAAACTAACCCCCCGGTATACTTTTCTGACTATTTCGACCCTTCCGGAACCTTTGGCGCACTCAAAACGACCATACGAGCAACTTATAATTTATTCACTTTTATTAATCAACATTTAGTCCCGACACGACACGGGCGCGTCCCGACTTAAATTTCCATAATTATCATTTCATTCACACGTGACAATTTTATAAAACAAATCTCATATATTACTATACTCATCCAGTAACATTCAACAAATTACAAATTTCCAATAATTACTAACTCTCGTCACGTTAATAAATATTTAAAACAACATTCCCGATTAAAATTAAATTAATTTATCTCAATTAAATTTAATAAATCCCTAAATTTAAAAGCCATAAAAATACGGGGTATTATATTTAGTCCTTAATATCATTTTTGACAAAGTGAAGATCAACAAACCTTTGACTTTTGGATGAAAAATAAATTTTTTGAAGAGATTGTTAAGAAGTGATGGGATTTAGAAGTGATGGGGCGCAACATGTTCATTGTGGTCAAAAAGATGAAAGGGATTAAGTAATATTTAAAAAATCTTAATAAGAATTCCTATTCTGACATTTCTAAGAGGGATTTGGAGATGAAGGAAATTTTTGATGAAGCTCAGAAACAGTTTTTAGATGATTGTACCAACACTGATTTAAATATTAAGAGGAAAAAGATAAAAAGGGAATATTTAGAGCTTAGGGATACTAAGGAGAGTTTCCACAAGAAGAAATCCAGAAATAAGTGACTTGACCTAGGAGATAAGAATACTACATTCTTTCATCAGAAGATTAAAAGTCATGCTATAAGGAATAGTATTTTGAGCATTAAAGTTAAAAATGGGGTTCTTTTGGAAGGTCACGTCGAAGTTCAAACAAAAGCTGTCAGGTTCTTTTCCAATCTCCTAAACAGAGACAATCGAAATTTTCATAGCTACTTTAATATGCTGAAGAATACTAAGGGTAGTTACTTAAATGAAGATCAAAAGGAGAATCTTTTTAAGCCTGTCACCGAGAGGGAGGTTAAAGAGACTATGTTTGATATATGTCCTAAAAAAGTTCCAGGCCCTGATGGTTTTAGTTCTCGTTTCTTTAGAGAAAATTAGGATATTATGGGAGAAGAAGTTACAAAAGCAGTTCTGGAGTTTTTTCTTAAGGGGAGAATTTTAAAAGAGTATAATATTACAATTATCAGTCTTATTCCTAAAATCCTGAGCCCTAGTTCCATGAAAGATTTTAGGCTTATTTCATGTTGCAACACCCTGTACAAAGTTATCTCAAAGGTTATGGTCAGTAGATTGAAGAACATCATGCCTTGCCTGGTTAGTAACATATAAACTTCTTTTGTAAATGGAAGGAATCTTAGGGATAATGTTGTGCTTTTATAGGAAATCACGCGGCTCCTCTATATTGAAGTCTTCCATTACTGATGAATCAAAGTGTATCCTTTCATGAAATGATTCAATTTTTTTCATTTGAATATGCACACACTCACATTTTTTAGATCGTGCTAGACATTTTCTAAAAGTATCATTTGTGTTTCCTTTGAGTATGCACATGGCTATGATTTGTTCCCATAGACACGAATCTATTAATTTTGATATAAATTTATCGCTTCCTAAAACCATGTGCATGGTGCTTATGTTCACCCATACGCAAGGTGGCGCAAAAATTTGAAATATTAAAAAGAACGTACCTTATTTCCCTCCAAATGAAATAACATTTTTCCTCATTTATAATTAGACGTGCTTGGAGGTATTTTTCTTATTTTAGATCATCTATTTGTTTCTCTTGTTGTAAATCTGAAGTGTTTAATTCAGGGATTTTAATATATACATCTAGATATAGATTTTTTAGATGATTTGAGTGATTTAAAATTCACAGTAGTCATGATTTCATTGGATTCACTTTTATTCCATATGTTCTATACTCTGAGATCTCAAAGGAGGTGTTTGAGTTATTGAAGAGTTAAAGCATGGTGTGACCCATGGAGGAAGAATACTACTTTTATTTTTTATCAATGGAGCTTTGATCGGATTTCTCATTAGGACCCGAGAGAGTCTCAGTATCCATAGGTAACTTCTGGTTAGGGAATAAGAGAGAGGTACCTTCTTGTGTCATATAGATGAATTGTTGTGGTTTTATTCCTAAAATCATGTAACGACGTTTATATTTATTAATAGAACGATTTTCTAGTTCATTTAGAAATGAGAATCATGTTTGTGAGATTTATTTATATTTATTTTTATAAAATAATTTTCATGTTTATGAGATTGCTTTATATTTATGTTTATTAAATAAATTATTTATATATATCGATTAATTGTACTAGTAGGAATTACAGTGTCTTGGGTTCGACTTCATCATAGAAGATCGAAATTTCGATTTTAGTAGTATTAAACGATTCACAACCTAAATAGGGAGTTAACATCTTATCGGAATTGTTGTGGTATCATCCTAGTGGTTAATCTAAAACAATGGGAACATGTATAATGGTTCAAGAACTTGTATGATAGTTCAAAAGAGGATTATAACTGGTACATCTAGGAATGTATTGACCTGGACCACCCGTGAGATTTAAGTCTAATGGTTGTCTTGATTAAACTTAGGTAATCTGAGATAATTTACAAGTGGTGCATAAATTCTTAATTCCTAGGGTTACAAGAATTATAATGCTTGCACAATTGTTTCTTTGACTGCTATGGAAAATATTCAATTTTATTGGATCTCTATGTCCACAGATTGGGTGATAGTTGTGTGAGTATGTATGAGATCATAACTTGGAGGAATTTGCATCTTAGAGATTTCTTGGATTATAATACCCCTCAATTATAATATCTATTTCCACCAGGTAAACCTGATTAGTGGGTTGTTTTATAATCTGGTGGAGTAGAAAAATAAGTTAAGTCTGAGAATCGAGGAATTGATTAGATGTTGGTTAAAATCATTTCGCAACAAATCTTTTTAATCAAGCCGGTATCGCAAGCTTAGTTCAGGGAATCAAATAAGAACTCATTATATTATATTTTTTTAGGTAATTAATAGGAGTGTAGTCATAGATAATTAGCGGGATTAATTATGATTAAATAAAGAAAGAAAATAAATTACGGGATTTGTAATTTAGGATTTTTGAGTATTTATTTAGAAGACAATTTAATTATTTATCTTGGGATCCTAGTATAGTCCATATACATACGCAGTTAGGATCAAACTCCTTAGAATCCCAATTTAGCCCATACCCACAACCTATATTAATATAGTGGTGTGAGCTAGGGTTTTAAGTGGTACATTCATAATGAAGGGTTAGAGTGGGAGAGAAAACACTATTCATAATTTTGTGAAGAGACCGGGAGAGAAGTTCATAACTTACTCAAAAGAAAGAGTTTTCATCTGAAAATGTGCCCCCCGCACACCTATCTATATCTGGTAGGATCATATACTGAAAGATGCTAGCATTTCGTTGAACACAATCAAGCTTTTGGAGGTCCAAAATAAGGCAGCCCCTTATCACCAATAAATACCTTTTCTCCACATCATATTACAACCAAATCCAGAAAGGTATTATATTCGTAACCCTAAGCTTAGGATTCAAACCTAGTTTTTGTAGTTTTTTCTTCCTGTTGCATAATCATTCAAAGATTCATGGGTTAAATTTTTCATACCACATATATCGATTCCCATAAATTGGTATAAGATTCTACGTTATAGAATGATCACATTTTGGGAAGAAACCATGTTTTCCACATTCAAAACCTAGATTATATGTAAGAAATATGTGCATGGATGTATATATTTGGGTAGTAATATGGTTTTATTGAATGTGAATATTTTTATTCCTTGAATCATGGGCAATGAATGTATTTTATGTGAATAGATCCTACGGTGATTTATACGTAGTTATTTGATGCTCTAGATTCAATTTGATTGAAATGATTAGTGGTTGTAATTATTATTTTAAATCAATGTATTGGAGGACATGGTGAAAAGATGTAATTTATAATTTCATATTCTGCATTAGGTTTGAATGCAAAGGAGTTTTTATGGGTTTCTACAATTTTTGGATGTCATACATGGAGGTCACAGATAATTACAGACGTTATTATGGAAGAAACGGAAGAAATAAGAAGAAAGAAACAAATGAGTAAAAATGGAGCTCACAAAAGCTAAAGTTGTTATAGCAGAGGTCAATACCACTATAGTGGAAAAAGGAGCCCGCTAGGGTGGAGGGTAGTGGTTCGCTATAGGGTTTTAGAAAATTTTCCCATAATATTTTCTTCACAAGTTTTTCTCTCGAGGGATTATTTTTTGAATGATTTCCTCTCCAACAAGGATTATTTTTCAAATAGTCCCCATTCTTCGGGGAGCCTACTCAAGGAGGAATTTAGGCCATGATGAAAAAGGGGAAATTTTATCTTTTTATTTTATTCTGAAATTATTTATTTTTTAATTTCTCTTCACTATAATGTTGTTGCATGATTTCATGTGCTAATTAATTAGATAATTAAGAAAAACCCAATTTTATGGACAACATGGTTTATTTTTTAAAGACCGGCCTGGATCATGATTTTTTTTAAATTCGTTTTGATTTATTCTTTTCTAAATTAAATTTATCGGATAATTAATTTTAAGCTGTAATTTAAATTTAGATCGAAGGGTTTTATTTTAATTTAAAAATGGATTTCACTTTTGGAACATTAAAATTATGAGATGGGGAAATTTAATTTATATAAGTAAATTGGAAAATTACTAAGGATTTGATTCAGACTTTTAGAATTGAATAAATTATTTTCCAAAACCCTCAAGTTTTTTAAATACTAAGTGGGAGAGGGTTTTTAATATAAAACCCGTATTCTCCATTGGAATTATAAAATTGTGATGCGATTAATTACTTACGTCATCTTAATCTCCCCCCCCCCCCCCCCCCCCCCAATACACACACACAATCAGATGGTTTTAATTATGGTATCAAAGATATATAAAATTCTCAAGTCATAGCTCATTGAACTTGAATGTGAGTATGTTCAATTTCCCATTGAGGAATTTCTGCACGAGTGCATTTAATTTAATTGAATGAACCGATGATATACACTTAGACGCAACTAATGATATCATCCCTATCAAAATTACGGTCATTGTGTGTGGGACCCAATGACACTGACTATTTAATTATGTTGGACAAAATTTCCTGAGCTATCTCAAGTACATAATTGAAAGATAAAAGTCTGTTACACTCTAATTTCTCTATTGCGAGTTTTATCTTAAAACAATGATAAATCATAAATGAGCCATGTATACTGAACCGACTAAAAAATTTATTGATGCTAAAATGTCTTATAACTATAGTTTAAGAACTCATTCCTCTAAAATCCTTCCATATGTATCTCTTCTGTTGCTCTATGTTTTATTTCTTCTTATAAGATCTCTCATTGTCTCTATGTATCAAATGTTTCCTGAAGTGTTTATCATTACATATAGGTACCTGTGCAATATAACTGGAAGGAAAAGAATCAGCAAAGTTTCTAAGTAGATTTAAAAAGATTTATAACAAATTTGTTTATAAAAGTTGGAGTGTATATAGCTTTAACTATTTTCCACATGAAGCGTAAGCAATGTTTCTCATATAAGATCGAGGATATTATAAAGAAAGTCAATGATCTTTAAACTAATAATCCCATACTTATCAGTTTATAAAGGAGTATAGAAATAATCAAGCATAATTAGTATAACACAATGTCAACCCAAAACCTTTGGGGAATAAATAACAGCTAGGCACACTAACTAGAGTGTCACTCATATGTATGTAGCGATAAACCAGGCTCTCAAACATCTGAGATCTTAGGCTAAGTAGAAAATATGTGTGGGATAACACAAAAATATACTCCCAAGTTAATACTGATCCTTATAACGAAGATAATTGGTGACTTGATTCAGTCATTGCAATAATTTCATGAATTCAAATATTAGATATGATGGGTTTAAATTGATCCAAATGATCCATATTAAATTATAAAATGATATTTATCAACATACCCAGCATGGTAGTATCATAGCAGGCGTTTACTAAAATCAATTTACGCTTATCACATTGTGATATTAATAGCAGTTATATCAAGTACGCCGAATTTCCTATTGGAGAGGCAAGACCTACCATAAACTTATGATTAGCTTGAATAGTTCTGTATTTCTTGTCATGTTCGGTTGTGATTTTTAAGACAACGGTTACTAGGGATAATTAAAAATAAATATTTCACTTTATATGTAGTTTTGTTTATAATTAAACTTTCGTGGATATTTGGGTAGCGAACTCATATTTATATACAATTCTTATAAAATTTAAGTTACACTTTTTTTTTAATTATTATAATTTATCGGGGTAATTTCTTTGGAAAAATATAATAAAAATAATATTTTCTTGAAGTTGTAAATAAATAATTTGGTTCAAAGTGAAAAACATAAATTAATGCAGGTTGATGTTTAGTAAATGTTTTATATAATAAAAATGATATTTTAACTGATATTTTGGACTCTTAATTGACACAATGGTCCAAATTTGACATTGTAAAGATAGTGTCGAATAAAAATTATTTCTATTCAAATTTTGACACTGCGAACCCGACAGTATGTTCTTCGTATTTTTTTTAATAACAGTTTAAGAGATATGAAGTTTCAAAGGTTACAAAACTTGCTTTTATCGTGTATATTTATATTCACCGTTGGTTTCAAAAGAACGGTATTTTTCTCCGATCTAAGACACGTATGTAAAATTTTATCCCGACCAATAATTGTACCCTTTCGTGACTAGACTCTATCTTCTCATAACACACATATATACCCATAAATATATAACATACACATATAACTTATATATATACCTCTGTATATATAGGTATATACTTCAAAAACATGCACCCTTATATATATATATATATATATATATATATATATATATATATATATATATATATATATATATATATATATATATATAATCACACACACACACAAACTCACACCCCTGTTATACACACACATGCACAAATCATATACCCACACTACACGCTCTCACCCCTGTTATACACACACATAAACAGCTCACATACTCTCTCTCTCTCTCTCTCTCTGTATATATATATATATATATATTTAATTTTTGGTTGTTTTGTGGGTATATATATGTTGGGTTATGCATAAATTTTTCCCTGCTCAGGAAACCATGGAAAGGTTGGAAGGTATGTATATTACATCCTTAACTATCAAAATAAACAAAAAAAAACTTCAATCGAACCTACTGCCATATATATAGATACACACAACCACTTACATACGTATACATACATACATTCATACATAAATGTATACATACATACATACTTATATATATATATATATATATAACTTGGAAATCTTGGAAACAGGTATAAAACTTGGAAAGCTTGGGAGAAAGAAACTTACTTGGTTCAAGCTCCCTCCTATAGTGAGTTCCTTTATTTTTTTTCTTTTTCTTTTCCTCATGTCCGTGTGGTTTAAAGTGGAGGAGAGAAGGGTTGAAATGTGTTTTTTGGGTTTGATTCTAATAGGGTGTGTACATATATGGGGAGAAGGACGATTTAAGCTCGGGGCGGTTTAGGTTTATTATTTTTTCTTTTTTTTCTCCTTTCTCAACAAGTAACAGGTATAAGGAAATAGGGGAGGGGTTATTTAGGTGGTTTTGTGGTATTTTTTATTTTCTTCCCTAAGGTTTTAAACCTAAGAATTAAACTTTAGACCCCTTAAGTTTAAACACACAAAACTTATCTTAGTTTAACAAATTTTGTTTAATGTAATTTGATATAAAATTTATTTTAAATATACACGATATTTTATATGTGTATGAATTTGTAAAAATGTATACTCAGTTTAAAACTATTATTTATTTTTCGACTTGATTTAATAAAAATAAAAATGATTTAGCTTCTTACAAAGTCTGTCTAGTTCACGGTGATGTGATGTAAGCTCCCATCGAGAAATCTCGCTGCATAAGGGAACTAAGATATTCGAAGGGATTTTATTTTTAATTGTCGGTGAGGGATCCCACTTTAAAATTAAATCGAAATTAGTTCTGACATGTAAGTTCTGTTAAATTAGTTCTATTTTTTAAATTTATGATTCTCTAATTTCAAAATTGAGTCTTTATTTAACCAACTTGCTTCAATCTTAAAGGACAACAAGCTTAATGGTATGAACTATATAGACTTGAAAAGAAACTTAGACATTGTCCTAACTAGTGAGGACTATATGTTTGTTTGGACTATAACCTTCCCTGCCAAGCTCAGGAGAGAGCACATGAAAGGGATGTCCAAACCTTTCAGAGGTGGCAAAAGGATTATCAGATGGCTTGTTGTTACATATTGGCCTCTATGACCAATGTGTTACAACATCAACACAATCACATGTCAAGCGCTTACGACATGATTATGAACCTCAGGGACATGTTTTAGGATGAAATATTGGTTAACACCAAGATGCTAGATGGTACTCCAGTACGCAAGCACATTCTTGTGATGATGCCCTTTTTAGGAGAAATAGAATTGCTTCGATCTATAATTAATAGGAAATCCAAGATGATTTTATGATCTAATCACTGTCAGAGTACTTCAAGTAGTTTTCCATAAACTATTCTATGAACAAGTTAGATTACTCATTGGCAAAACTTCTTAAAGAACTCCAAGTTGTGGAGAATATCACCAATTATAAAGATATGGTTTAGGTTATTTAGGAAGGCCCATGTTTTTATGTCTCACGAGGTAGTAGTAGTAGTAGTAGTAGTAGTAGTAGTAGTAGTAGTAGTAGTAGTAGTAGTAGTAGTAGTAGTAGTAGTAGTAGTAGTTGTAGAAGTAGTAGTAGTAGTAGTAGTAGCAGTAGTAGCAACATCATCAGGAGTAGTAGTAGTAGTTTTTGTTGTTGTTATTATTGTGGCCATCCCTGGAGGCATCGGGGGGAAAGAGATCCCTCGAGAAGACTGCATTTCGATCTCGTACCCCTCTTTGAAAGGTGCTTCGGTCGTCGTCGGTGTGGGGGTAAATGTCAAGAGATGGATTCGCCAGCCTATTTTGCAAAAAACAGGCAAAATTACATGTTGACACTTTTAGAGAGCGACATCAAGGACAAACTAATGTATACGAAACCAATAGTTTGAAGGTTCGGGGGCTAAGTTATGGAATGGGAAGGTGTTAGGCACCCATCTCGTCCTTTCGGTCTCTCATGGACTACTGTTATTAATTTCCTTTATATCCCCGTGAAGTGTGTGTGCGTGTTTATATAATGGACATCAGAATTATTCAACTTATTCCATGGACAAGGTAAAGTGAGGTCATCTATAGGAATATTCCCAAAATAACATATGTAGAAAGTATGATTTATGCATTTATAATTATATTGATCGTTATTAGGAAATGATAATATGTGTTAGATGAAATGCAAACAAGCATGAAACATATATAAAAATATGAAAGTGGAAGATTTAAGAAAATTAAGGAATTCGAGAAATTGAGAAAATTGGAAAATTGGACTCGAGACTCGAATTTTAATCCGTGATGCCTACGTAGCCTATAAAGGCATCAAAGTCCATGTAGTTAGAATGTAGCATAGGTGGGGTTTATCCCATAGATTCAAACATAATTTTATTATATGTGTATGTGTAGAAAATGAGTTTTTTCCGTTTTTGAAAAAATGGTGTGATGGATAATTCCATTCGGAATTTACGGGTGTAACCCTCTTTTATTTTATTTCTTGGAATTTTCGTAGAAAATAAAGTATTTGCAATATACTAATAAAAGTGTATATATTAAGGTGTATGAACTAAAGGAAGAACTAGATTATGAATCTAATATATATTATGCCAAAATAATGAATTTAAAGAGAGAGGGAAGGAGTTGGACCTTCTGTTTGGAGCTTGATTTTTAATATTGGATGAACTCCCTTGAGTGTTGATGAATGTTGATGAAAGAGAAGGATATTTTTCCAAACTGGTTATAAAAAAGGATGGGAATGTAAGCTTGAATGGAACTTCACATGAGGAACTTCGCTGATTTCGAGGAAATGTTGTTAAGATCACTGATGCTGATGGATCTGTTATCTTGGTCTGCTTTGGAGTGAGGTCATTCCCTCCTTTTATACGGTCAGGGGACTGCCAATCGGCCTACCCAATGGGTGTCTATCGAAAGGTGATCCTTGACAGTGTGCCGATAGGTAGGGATCTGGACCTTTCGATTGGCAATCTCATGTAGGTTTTCCTGGAAAAATGATTGTAGAATGCAAAACATTGATCTGAATCGCACACGAGGTATACCATTAGAAAGGTAATTTAGAGACCTTAAATAGTCCTTTGGACCACTCCTTGGTCCGGGAGTTGACTTTGGGTCAAATATGGCTTGAAAGGGCACGTCGGTCTTTTGGACAGGAGATCATCGGATGGAAACAGATCGTTCGTCCGCATAGTAAGCCAGAATCGTGCACGGGGTGGACTGTTGGAGAGTTTAGGAGATTTACTTTGACATTCCAAAGATTTTCACTCGGTTCGAAAGGTTAACCTTGGTCAAGCGGGGATTGAAAGCACCCGAGAACCTCTCGGAGTAAAAATGATCGTTTGTCCATACCGTAGGTCAGAATCACGCATGGGGAAGACCATTGGAAATGGTATTGAGTGACCTTCAGAGATTCATTCAGTCACATTCGAGCTAAAGAGTTGACTTTGGTCAAACGGAGCCCGAGAGCGTCCGGTGGCCTCCAGATTGATTTTTGAGGGAAAATTAATTATTCGTTTATAACGGTTATGCCATTTCACGTACGGGGCAAACCGTTGGAAAGGGGTTTCAGTGACCTTTGAAGATTCAAAGAGCTTTTGATTTGACGATGAAGTTGATTGGGGTCAAATCGGGGCCCGGGAGTGCCCGGTGGCCTCCGAATCGATTTTCGGCAGTAAAATGGTTTGTTCGTCCGAACCGTTATTCCAATTTGTACACGGGGTGGATCGATGGAAAGGGTATTCAGAGCCCTTCAAAGATATTTTGGCCCGAGAGTGCCCGATGGACTCTAGATCGGTACTCGGAGTGCGACCTAGGATTTGCAGTGAGATGAGGAGGTGCTAGGGACCTAAGGGGAGACTTAGGGGGTCCTAGAATGTGGTGTCTATAGTAGTAGTAGTAGTAGTAGTAGTAGTAGTAGTAGTAGTAGTAGTAGTATTAGTAGTAGTAGTAGTAGTAGTAGTAGTAGTAGTGGTAGTAGTAGTAGTGGTAGTAGTAGTAGTGGTAGTAGTAGTAGTGGTAGTAGTAGTAGTGGTAGTAGTAGTAGTGGTAGTAGTAGTAGTAGTAGTAGTAGTAGTAGTAGTAGTAGTAGTAGTAGTAGTAGTATTAATAATAATAATAATAATAATAATAATAATAATAATAATAATAATAATAATAATAATAATAATAATAATAATAATAATAATAATAATAAGAAGAAGAAGAAGAAGAAGAAGAAGGGAAATTCTCAGGCACAACATGTGCTGGTTAAAACTGCTTTTAAGCCTCAGGTTGCAAGAAGCCGAAAGGAAATTATTACATTTGCAATGAGTTTGGACATTTGAGGAAGAAGTGACTCGTCTTTTTAGCAAAGAAGAATGGAAATGGTAATTTATTGTTAGTTATTGAGATATATTTTGTAGTACAAACTACCGGTACACAGTGTGTAGATTTAGGAGCCATTAATCATGTTTGCGATTCCTCATAGTGGTTCCAATTAACGAGGGAGATCAATAAAGGAGAGGCATTTATGTTCATGGGTGATGATCACAATCTAGCAGCCGAAAATTAGTTATAAATTTTGTAAAGATAATAAGTTAATATTAGTAAACTGTTATTATTTTGCTACCATTAGGTTTATAATCTTGTGATGAATGGATATCTGGTTTATTTTAATAAAGGTATTTTTATCAAAATTGGAAAATTTCTTATCTATTCTAATGCATTAGAAAATGATTTTTATATTATAATGCTCGACTCACCATTGCTGCTTAATATTGAATTGAATAACATAAATGAAAATAACGTAGAGATAAAAAAACCTTCTAAGTTGAACTAGACATATATTTGGCACTTACACTTAGGTCATATTAATCTGAAAATAAATTAAAGATTAGTCTTAAATGGACAATTAAATTCATTAGAAGTGGAGACACTTCTAGTCTACGAATCCTTCTTAGAAGATAAAATTACTAAAAGGTCGTTTACAACCAACGGCTATAATGTCAAAGATGTGTTGGAACTGGTTCATTGTAATTTTTGTGGCGCTGTGACTATCCAAGAAAGATGTGGTTACAATTACTTAATAACTTTAATTAATGACTAGTCGAGGTTTGAGTATGTTTACCTTATGCATCACAAGTTTGAAGTATTTAATAAGTTCAAAGTGTATAAGGTTGAGGTGGAGCATCGGGATGGTTTACTAATCAAAACTTGATGATTTGATCGTATAGGAGAGTATCTCTTGGGAGAGTTTAGGAATCACTTATCAGAGATTGGGATTACATCCTAATTTTCTATATCGGACACTCCACAGTAAAGTGGTTTAGAAAAAAGAAGGAACATGACTCGTTTGACATAGTTAGATCGATGATGAATTTTTAGAACTACCAAATTCCTTTTGGGGTTATGCATTAGAGATGAAAAGTTATTTAATGAACTCAGTTCCTTATAAATAGATCTTAAGAACGATTAAAGAACTGTGGACTGGGTGCAAATCTAGTTTAAAACATGTTAGGATTCGGGGCTACCTGGAACACGTGCTGAGGAAAGATCCCAGTAAGTTAGAATCAAGGACAAAAGTACGTCTCTTCACAGGTTACCTGAAAGAAACTAAATCTCATTTATTTTATATCCTAAGGACCATAGGGTGTTGATTAGCACTAATGCCTGGTACTTACAGGAAGATTGTGTGATAAACCATAAGCCTAAGAGAAAGATTATCTTGCAAGAGCTAAGAGGGAAAGACCAAGTAATTTCTTCTACACCACCCGTACAGGATGAAATACAAGTTGATATCAATAGTAAACTTCTTAGTGTAAGTGAGAGTATTACCGATGTTTAGGATACATATGTGACCTCTAGTAAACCACAAGTAGATCCACATCACAGTGGGAGAGGTAGGCATTATCGTGATAGGTTTGTGTATATAGGTGAACACTTCGATGAGATCCTAACGGAATATGAACCTAATCTCGATAACTACAATGAGGCACTCTAGTATAAGGATTCTGAGATTTTGCTAAATGTTATGCATATTGAAATGGATTTGATATATTCAAATCATGTTTGGTAACTTTTATACTTATCAGATAGGATGCGAAAGGGTTTACTCAGAAATAGGGGATCGACTATGAGAAAACCCTCTCATTGGTAGCCATATTAAAGTTTGTCCAGATTCTCTTATCCATTGTGGCTCATCTAGAACTTGAGATTTATAAAATGGATGTTAAGACTGTGTTCTTGGACGATAGTCTTAGCGAGTGAATTTATATGGTTCAACCAAGGGATTCATAGAAAATGGCTGGGAAAACAAGGTGTGCAAGATTAAGATATCCATCTATGGACTCAAGTAAGTGTCAAGGTCTTGGAACATCCGTTATGATGAGGAAATAAAATCATTTGGTTTTGATCAATGTTCAAATGAAAATTGTGTGTATAAGAAGCATGACAAAACCATGATGGTATATATAGTATTTTACATGGATGGTACCATCCTAATCGAGAATGGTATTATCTAGTATATGAGTCTGATTGTCTAGTTAGCTCAATATAAAGGACATATGAGAAGTTAGTCATATCCTTGGGAACAAGCTTATGCGTGATCGAAAAAATAGGATGTTGGTCTTATCCTAAGAAACTTATATAAATAACGTGCTCACAAAGTTTAGCATCTAAGATTCCAAGAAAGGGTTTACGCCTTTTAAGCAAGGAATTTCTTTGCCTGTAGATCAGTGTACTAAGACACCTAATCATATAAAGAGGATGAAGAATATACATGATGCTTAGACGATGGGTAACCTTAAGTATGATATATTTTATACGGAACCGAATATGGTCTTTGTCATTGGCATGGTTAGTAGATTCTAGTCTAACCTAGGTAAGAAGAACTGGATCATTGTTAAGCACATTCTAAAGTACTTGAAAGGGACTAGAGATTATTTGTTATTTTAATCAGTGAATAGTCTAGTAGCCATTGGTTACACAGACTTGGATTTTCAATCGGAAATAGATTTTAGTAGATCAACCTCGGTAGATGTGTTTATCTTAGGAGGTTCATGCATAAGTCATAGGAGTGTTAAGAAATTATTCTTTGCAAATTTGACCATGGAAGTCGTATATGTTTCCTCTTTGGAGGCAATACAGGAGGTTATTTAGCTCTAAAACTTCTTTTGTGACTTGGGTGTGGTTCCTTTAGTGCAGTCAGCTAATACACTTTATTATGATAATATCAGAGCGATTGCCAATTTGAAAGAACTAAAGACTCATAAAAGGGCAAGGGACATGGAACACAAGTATCACCTGATTTAGGATATCATACACAGGGGCCATTTCATTGTAACTAAGATTGCATCTCAGGATAACCTTGAGGATACCTTTATGAAGATCTTACGATCTAAGAATTTTAAAAGTCATTTATAGCGAATGTGAGTCAAATGCATAGGCACGTGTCTCTAAGACTAAGTGGGACATTATTGGGGTTTTATTCTTACAACCATGTAATGATATTTTTATTTATTAATAAAAGGATTGCCTAGTTCATTTTGAAATGAGAATCATGTTTGTGAGAAGGCTTTATATTTATGTTTATTAAGTATATTGTTTTATATATATGTCAGTCAATTGTGCTTAGTATGAATTCCAGTGAGTTATGTTCAGCTTGATAACAAGATTTATAATTTCGGTTCAAGTACTATTGAATGATTCACAACCTAGATATGGATGTGACATACTATTGAAATGGTTACGATACAATCCTAGTGGTTTATCTTAAACTACGGGAACCTTTCAGATGGTTTGATAACTTGTTTGATAGTTCAAAATAGGATTGTGACAAGTACATCAATTAATGTATTGAATAGGACCACTCACAAGATTTAAATCTAAGGGATATCTTAATTAGACTTGGATAATATCACATAATTTTCAAATGGTGAATAAATTCTTAATCACGAGGGTTATGAGGATTGGAATGCTTGCACAATTATTCCTTTGACTTTCATGGGAAAGATTTTATTTTATTAGATCTCCATCTTCGTAGAATGGGTGATCATTGTGCGAGTAGGCATGAGATCATATTCGAAGGAATACACATCCAGAAGATATCTTGGGTTGAGATAAACCCTTGACAGACTTATAATATTTGTTTTCACCAATTAAACATGGTCAGTAGATTATTTTATAATCCAGTGGAGTAGAAACATAAGTTAAGTCTGAGAAAAAAAGGAATTGATTAGATTTAGCTAAAATCAATTACAGATAAATTAATTTGATCAAGCGAATATCGAAAGCTTAACGTGGGTAATCACATTATATACCTTAATAAACTTTCTAATTAAGACATCATTACATCTAGGTTATTTTTTAGACAATTAAATTGAAGTGTAGGCATAATTATTCATTGAATTAATTATGATTAAATGAAGAAAGGAGGTATATTCCTGGATTTATAATTTGAGATTTCTGAGTATTTATTTGGAAGTCAATTTAATTAGTTGTCTTAAGTCCCCAATATAGTCCATATACCTAGTTAGTCCCAAGCACTTTGCAAGGCTGGTTTAGCCCAACCTCACAACTTACACTAATATATATTGGTGTAAGTTAGGGTTTTAAGTTGTACATTCATAATAAAAGGTTAGAGAGGGGGCGATAGAATAATATTCATATTTTTGTCAAGCGGCCAAGGGGGAGGGGTTCATATTTTACTAAAAAGAAAGATTTTTCATCCCAATAAGTACTCACACACCTACCTAGGTTTGGGTGGATCATATATTATAATATCTAATAGTTTTGGTGGAGACAAGCAAGCTTTTGGAGGATCAAAGGAAGGCAGACCCTTATCACTAACAACTACCTTTTCTCAACATCGGATTCAATCGGATCTGCAAAGGTATTATATTCGTAACCTTATGTTTGGGATTTAAACTATTTTTTATAGTGTGTTCTTCCTATTGATAAGCATCCGAAGATTCTTGGAATAAATTATTTATTCTACGTATGTCGATCCCCATTAGGAACTTTTCAAATATAATGAGAAACTAGGATGTAGAGAGGTTTTTTACCCATAGGTTGGGTTTTTTTCCTCATAAATTGGTATTATGTTATCATTTTGTAGTGTGTTTGATTTTTTAGTGGTTTGTTTGATTATCATCTTGTTATATTCATAGTTAAGCTATATCTACTTGTTATAATTGATAATGACTTAAATCTAGGTTTCTAGTTATTGTTTTAAATTTAAAATTAGGATAAATTGCATTGAAACCTATTAACCTCCCCTCTAGGTTTAGGTCTAAACTACACAAATTTAGATCCTTAATTTGTATCAAGGAATGGTTACTCATATTTTAGGCTTAATATCCTCAGTTGATCCTTATTTGTAATTGTGTGTTTGCTTAATTATGTGTTTTCATGGAGATTTATGATTTTTATGCTTTGGGAGTTAGTTTGAAAAATATGCGTTCATCATCTCATTAATCTATATGTAAGAACACATCTCATGCATCTAGTAAGTCTAGTTACGAAATCGCACATAATGGAAATTCATCAAGTGATGAGGACGAGATGAGTGAAATTAATCATGAAAATAACAAATTATTTAATGAATTATTGAAATTGAAGAAATCAAATATCAAGATGAGAAAATAAACAAATGTTTTGAAGAAAAGAGTTCTTCATTCAACGAAAAATATGAAACGATTTTTAAACTCAAGCTTGAGTTAAACCTTGTGAATGATTAAAAATCTTCCCTAGGAATAAAAAAATCTGATCTCCTTGAAACGAATATAAACTTGAGAAAGAGCGTAAGATGTTTGAAATTCAAGAGGGAAAAGAATTTCAAAAAGAAATTATTTCTCTTAAGAGTTATTTGTATAATGCTATGAAAGTTAATATTTGTTTGTATGATAGGTCCAAGAAAATGAACAAAATGTTATTTGAGAAGTCTACGATAGAAAATGGTAAGAAATGCCTTGGTTTTGACTTGTTTAATACTTGTTCAAATACATCTATTACCTTTGTGCATGAAATGTTTAATGTTGTTGAACAAGGGAGTTATACTCAATTAAATAAAACAAATGTTTCTTTAAATAATTTCAATGATTTTTTAAATAATGTCAAATCAAAAGAACATAAGAAGAATGTCTTGTTTAGTAAGAATCCAAAGGTACATGTTTCAATGTTTGAAAAATATTCTCAAGTAAAAAAGCCTAAATGAATCATCATTGTAGACATCATGAAAATCATTTTAAGAGTGAAAATTATTTTCGAAATCAAAGAGAACAAATGTTTTTAAATAGAAATATATTTTTTTAAAGTCTTTTTAAACTTACAAATGCTCTTCTTATTTCATGAGATGGCATTTGGTACATCCTTGCTATAAAATTCAAATCGATGAACAATATTCATACACTAGGTTCTCAAGGAGAAGTTATTATCAAGGAATTAACTTAAGACTTGAAAATGAACTTAAGAAAATCAAAAGGTAATTGAGTGTGTTGATAATGGGTTCCTGAGATAAACCTAAATGGGTTATAAAGGAGAACCGTAGTTGTTGTGTTATCCTCGCAGCTCTTAAAGCCTCAAACTCTATTAATTAGTATATTGATAATGTTTGATCGAGACATATGATGGGAGAGAATTCGTTTGTCACCTCACTGGAGGATTATAATAATGGTTTGGTCACATTTGAAAATGGGAAGAAATCTAGTGTGAGTGGTAGACGTACCATGAAAATTTTCAAGAGCACTACACTTTACAATGTTCTTTATGTTTAAGGACTTAGCTTTAATCAATTTAGAATAAGTCATCTTTGTGGTTTCACTCATATTGTTAGTCTTTCAAAAGGTTAGTGCTTAATGAGAAAGGAAGAAAATGGAGAATTAATGAGAGGGATTACATCGAGT
Source organism: Sambucus nigra (assembly GCA_949130495.1). Lineage (NCBI taxonomy): Eukaryota > Viridiplantae > Streptophyta > Magnoliopsida > Dipsacales > Adoxaceae > Sambucus > Sambucus nigra. Next base: position 485,175,158 of record OX422215.1, read on the forward strand.
GAGAATTAGTATGTTCTTGTGAGTGAACCCAAAATTGTTTGTCAAAATGCAAAAGTAGAATCCATTGATTTATGGAATCAAAGTCTAGGATATATCAACTTAGAGATTTGGAGAGTTTTTTCAAAGAAAGAGAGAGTTAAAGGTATTCCTAGGTTAGGAAAATCCGTGAGTGAACTTTGTAGGGCATGCAAAAAAGGAAAACAAATTAAGAGTTTCCATAAGAAATTGAATGAGATTACTACCTTTACAATTCTAGAGTTAGTATATAGTGATCTTATAGATTTCTCAATAATGGTAAGCATCAAATTAAATAGATATTGTTTTGTGGTGGTTGATGACAATTCTAAATTCATATTTTTGCGGCTTATGATAGATAAAATGGATTAATTTGAGATCATTGTGTCAGTTTGCAAGAAAATTCAGATTGAACAACCATTGCCCACTATAAGACTTAAAATTAATCATTGTTCTGAGTTTATTAAATTCGAGGTTAAAAATTTTTGTGATGTGGTTGGAATTAAACATGATTTTTTTATCATTGCAACTCCATAATAAAATGGAGTTATTAAGAGAAAGAATGGAATATTGCAAGAGATGGAAAGATATATGCTAGGAGGTAAGAACATACATGAAAAGCTCTGGGCCGAACCAATGAAAATCCTTTTCATACATCCAATAGAGTTTTCCTTAGACCCTTCATCAAAAGGACTCTATATGATATTTTCAAAGGAAAGAAACCTACTATTAAGTACTTAAAAGTATTTGGTAGTAAGTCATACATTCGTAGAAATAGGGGGAAATTGACCAAGTTTGATTATGGAAGTGAGGAAGGGATATTTCTTTATTATTCACAAAATATCTAAGCATATCATGTTTATAACATGGAGAAAAATGAAGTGATGGAAACATAAAATATTTTTATTGATTATGATATCTCATGTGTCATCACATTGGATTATTAAAAGTAGTAATGTTGATGTATAAGAGTACTTTATAGAGAAATATTGAGGGAACTTTATTCTCGAATTGAGAGAGAGAGAGAGAGAGAGAGAGAGAGAGAGAGAGAGAGAGAGAGGGGGGGGGGAATTCCTACTTGGGTTAAGAAAGAGCATAAACCATGTAAAATAAATGGAAATCTTAGGTTTGGTGTAGGATAAGAAATCAATTCTTAATGAACTCAATTTTTAATAGTTCACGTCTCAAATTGAACCAAAAAATATTAAAGAATCTTTAAAAGATGAAAATTGGATAGGAAAAATTAAAGAAGAATTGAATCAATTTGAAAGATTAAAATTTTGGGAATTAGTGTCTAGATTACATGATGAAAAAATCATAGGTACTAAATAGGTGTACAAAGACAAGTTCGATGAATATAATGGGATTGATAGAATTAAAGTTGTACTTTTAAATCAAGGATATTCTCAAACTGAAGATGTGGTTTTTGATGAAACCTTTTCCCCCCATTAAAAGGTTAGAGGGTTTTAGACTTGTGTTGTTCATTGCATGTTTAATGAAACTCAAGCTATATCAATTGGATGTTAAAAGTGTTTTTCTCAATGGGGGTTTGAATGAATAAGTGTATATTGAACAACCCAAGGGGTTTGAAAACCCCTAGTTTCTCAATCATGTGTTAAGGCTCCATAAAGCTGTATATGGTCTCAAACAATCTCCTAGTGTTTAGTATGAGAGGTTAAGCGCGTATCTCTTATAGAATTATTTAAGACACTTTTTTACAAAATCTAGGGATCATATTCTTTTTGCTTAAATTTATGTGGATGATATTGGGTTTTTGAAAAATATGCTCATAGTTTTACGAATGAGATGAAAGAGTTTTAAATGAGCATGGTTGGCGAGTTAAAATTTTGACTTGTCGTGCAAGTGAAACAAATGATAATTAGATTTTCATATCCCAAGCTAAATATTCTAAGGAGTTGGTAAAAAAATTAGCATAGAATCGAAAAAATATGTTAACATCCCTATGTGAATTGATTCAAAGTTGACCAAAGATGATAGTGGGAAAGATGTGTAAGAGAAGTTGTATAGAAGAATGATAGGTGGTTTTCTATACTCTTCCACAATCTGTCTTCATATATCGTCTAGTGTAGGATTTTGTTATAGGTATTAAGTGAAACCTAACGAATCACACCTACAAGCAATTATAAGAGTGATAAGATATGTTAGTGGTACTCAAACGAACAGGTTATGATATCCATATGATATTAATAAATCACTTTATGCATATTCGGTTCTATTTGGACGGGTGATGCCATTGATCGAAAGATCATATCATGCGGATATCTCTTATTTGGCGTGTCTATGGTGATTTGGCTTTCAAAGATGAAAAATGCAAGGACCGAGTTATATGAATAAGTCATAGAGTAGGTCATACACACAAACACAAAATTCCTTTAGACCAAATTTTATCTTGATTAAGTTATGCGAACATGAAAGATAATTTAATCTAAGTGAAGCCAAAAACACAACTAACATCAAAACCAAAAGAGAAGAATATGAGGAAAAATCCCTTCTGGAAAAAACATATATTCAACACTATGTTTGAAGAAGATAATAATAACAAACTTACAAAATACTTAGAAGTCCACTAAGCTATACAATAATGTCTTCAAGTCATCCACAACAAACGATGCAACTCCAACACCATCCCATAGCAAGCAGGTCTTGTCTTGGTATCCATCGATCACCCTCAGGAATTGATATTCCTTTCTTCTTTAGCCGTAGACAATAATCTCCACATAGGTCAATAGTAGAGAATTAACTCCATAAGGTTTGGAATATGAAATTTATTCTTCTTGGTTTAGTAAAGTAATCTCAAATGATCAAAAGGGTTGAAATTTAAAAATAAGAGAGTTTAAATGACAAAAACACTACATTTAAGAAAAAAATACCTCAATTTTCCCCAAATTTCCTCATTTTCTCATAACAAAACCCATCATAACATTGTAAGGCACATTTCCACCCAAGACATATGCAATTATAGCATTCCTCCATCTATGAATTTCATCCTCCACATCAAGTCTGTTTATCATAACACAGTCTCTTTCTTCATCATCTTTACTATCATGCATGAATTTAGTTTATAACCTGCATATTTATCACGGTTTGAAGACATAATATTTGCCCATGTTTTTTCTTTGTTAACTGCTTGAACCTTAATCTGACTGTCTTATTTCTAAATTTGTAAGTTTAAAAAATGAGAATCATCCATCATCTTTTCATCCCTATTAATGGTAAGGTTTTTATTTGGCAAAACCCTAACATGTCCATCATTCAGTTTCTTTAGTTCTTCAGATTTCATGTTCATAACCGACATTGGTCCAATAGCTTGATCCAAAATTTCAATTTCACACAAAGTCATAAATTTTGCATCATTTATGCCTGTGGTACTCCCCACTTTATTTGGATTCTTACGCTCTTTCACAACTGAATATTGAAATTTCTTATTTTTCAGATTTGCACTACTAATTTGCCCCAAACCTGTTTTCCTCATTTGACTCCATCTATCTTCAACAAAATCATTTGTGGACTGATCAATATCGGGACCTCTAACCCTAGCAGATCGTCTCATGACATGATTTGATTAATTGATTAGATCACAGATGATAGCTGTGTTAAAAATTATAGACTGATGAAATCACCTTTTAGAGAGAAAAGTTTTTTAAGTGATAGTTATGTTTTCACATAATCTAGTAATTTTTTAGTTTTGTGATCCTATCCTTTTGTTAACAAAATGGGTAGGCTATCTTGTCCTTTTGTCTTCTCGTTTCTCCTTCTCTTAACATGATCGTCTTTGTAATTCATTTTTATAATAATGTTATTGTTTGGGATAAAGTAATGGCATTTGTGTTTCTAATCCCATGACATGCAGGAGAATAGCTTACGATGTTTAGCTGCGGAGAATTATTTTTTGTTTTCTATTTTTCATTTTTATCTTTATTTCTAATTTTTATTTTTCATAATTTTTTTTATAAAAATAGAAAATGCATTCATACGATTGATAAATTAATATTTTCAAAATATAGTTTATAGAAGTTCAGGAGTCAAATATAATTACACAAAGTTTGGTGTTATAATATAATTACAGAAGTTTCACCAAATGTAATTTATATACAGTCAAAAGAGTCAAAATAAAATTTATAGAAATTTTATGGGACAAAATATAATTCTCAAAAATCTCAAGGATAAAATGTCAGTTTTAGAAAACTAAGAGATTAAAATGGAATTTACGAAAAAGTTAAGGATCTTGATGTAAGTTATAGAAAGATTCGTGTTAAAATGTAATTTTGGAGATATTGTAAATTGGTGGAAAACTTGTTAAAAATGTTTTTCAGTTTCTTGAAAATCTAGAAAATTGTTTTTCAATTTTCTCTTCTGGAAAAATATCAAACTTGAACATATTTTATAATTTTCTATATTTGTGAAAAAATTTAGGAATTTTTTTCTAAAAAACATCTTTGTTTTTCATAAATAAAGAGGGTCTTAGCTTCCTAGCTTTGTTGTTTTCTGCAAGAATGCACCAATCTAATCTAATACTATTATATAAACATGAAATCTTCAAGCAGTTATTTAACACGTGTCTTTATTAATTATGTATATAAAAGGTTCAAATATGACCATTTGACACGTGTTCTTATTTATTATGTATATGTAATTGACAAGTCATCCATTTCACATTTTCTTCTTATATTCTCTCTCATCCGGTTTTAAATCAAGGAAACTATTTCTCTTTATGTCCCTTCATTTAGTTGAGTCTATACTCATACACATTAATTTGTTGGTCTTCTTATCTCTTCGTCTTCCCAACTCACTGCTAAATAACTATTTATCGCTAAGTAGTTGACGATATATAATGCCACCATTTACACCAGGTACTCCCTAAAAGACAATATAGACTTTTGTCTTCCATCTTACACTTTTCTATCTTTTATTACTGGGACTCAAAATCTCTTATTTCAAGATTCAAGTCGACATTTCTCTCTCCCTGACATCTTCTTTGTCTTTCCATCACCTTCCCTCTGACGATAAGTTTAAACCACATAGGATGGAAAGAATTTGAGGACTTTGCTAAGAACTCTCTCTAAACCCCATGGATTTGTTCATATTTGTATTCGTGTATTCAGTTATTTTAATATACTAAAAGGGGATTAATTTTTCATATATATGATGGCCAATGATTATTTGTTATTTGGTTAATGGTCTTGATAATATAGTGTGATAAACTAATTTTAATTTCTCTATGGTGTTCAACCAATCAAAATACGCAGTCTTATAAATTCTATTACAGTTCAATTGATATGAATATCATGTTGGGATAATATAAAAAATGAACAAAATGATCTGCAGTTGATTATTGATGCATTTATGATTAATGTGTATCTATTTACATTCAATTGTTTTCAATTTTGATATTATGTTGGAATTGAAGCTTATTGTATAGATCTCTCCGTTGAATAGCACAATTAGTTTCCTTTATCAGTTTTTACTTGGTGCATATCAGTCATTTGACGGGACATATGATGGAAACTCACATGATATCTATTTTATCCCATTTCATTTTAATCGTTTGATGGAATCTCATAAAGAACATGTCTTTCAATTTATTTTAATTATTTTGAAATATTATATTGAACAAGGTGTTTCGTCATACAAGTGGGAACTATATATCCACTATATTATGAAAGTGGAAAATATTTCTTTACAATTCACTTTTTATCTTGGTTTTCTACAATATTAATATTGAATTGAAGCACTGTAAAGGAAAATATAATATATGTCAACTATAAAAAAAGGGAGATTCATTTTCTCATCAAATTTTGTATATTTTTAGATCTGATTTGTTAGAAGTTAAAAAAATATCAATAAGTTATTCATTGATTGATTTTAATGTGAATTTCATAAGATGAAAAATGTAAATATCCTTAATAATGTTTGTATTTAGAAACATAATTTAATATTATGTTAGTTTTTCTTTTTTTCCATCTTTAGGTGTTCTGTTCTTTAAATTTTAAGACTTGCTCCAAAATCTTAATACTATAGGTGGTATATCTTTTCTTTACAGGAACTATATTGTTACCACATTCATTATAACTATTTTACTGAAAGAAAAAAATTATTGTAATTTGCTTTGTATTTAGAAATATAATTTAATATTATGTTAGTTTTCTCTTTTTCCTTATTTAGATGTTTTGTTCTTTAAATTTTAAAACTTTCTCCAAGATCTCAATATTATAAGTGGTATATCTTTTCTTTACAGGAACAGTATTGTTACCGCATTCATTATAACTGTTTTAGTCATAGAAAAAACTATTGTAATTTGAACCATATTTTTTTAACCTCATTGATTTTACTATATCAAATGTGAATACTGTGTTAGTTACATTAATATTTTATTTCTTTAACTAAATGGTCGATGTGTTGCAGAAACACATTTGGTGGAGAAATGGAGGAAAATCTGTGTTGTTGATGTGATTTAAGATGTCCATTTAGTTTTGAAAGAATAAATAACTAGCTTTAATTTTTGTAGTCCATTATGAATATAGAAAGATTCTACCACATATTGAAGTCAGTTTGAATTAATTTTGATTAGTCTTTGTCAAGTTCTATTTTGCTTATTTGAATAAAAACTAACAATGGCAAAAATCTTTGTAGAATCTTCCATAGATGGTTTAACTACTGATTACAATAATGACATTTGTTTTCTGTTATTCAGTAATTGAGAATCTAGGGTTTGTTGATTGTTTTTTTTTACTTTCTTAGAAATAACTTATGGATTGGATTATGATTCCATACTTAAATGTATATTATCTACTTATAAATTATGATTCTTTATTAGTCAATTTCAATTGTTTTGTGGTGATGGTAAGTAATTTAATTGTTTCATGGTGATGGTAAGTAATTTCAATTTCAACTTCAATTGTTTTGTGGTGATTCACTTATAAGTAGTATTTTATGGTGATTGAAAGTAATTTAATTGTTTTGTTATTCAATAATGGGATCTAAAGTGAATTGTCCACCACCTAAGGGATTTGTGTGTTCAATTTTGAGCTCAATTTTTTTGTTTTGGAAAGACTGCAATGTTGCTTTGCATGTGAAACTACTATTTGGAGTGCTAATATGGATTGCTATTATAACAAAATTGAGCACGATGTGAATGGTATCGGATGACTTTTAGCCATTTTTTTAGTTCTCTTTATATAAATAGAGTGTTTTAGCACTATGTTATTAGATAAGCTTACAATATTCCTATTCATCTATTTGGCAATGGATATTTTAGAAGCTTTCATTTTGCGGGAGATGTACTTGGATGTTCAATGTCTTTTTTGGATATAGATGTTAATGTAACATCCTGTAATTTTGAGGATTTAAAATTTAATTATTTTTTGGAGAAATAGAAATATTTAAATTAGAGAAACTTAAATTTATGATTTGGAGAATTTATTTGAGGGGAAAGAATTATTTATTATTGAGCGACTTTAAGTAAACTGTCTGAATTAATGTGTGTCGCATTTTTGAGGTCAAAATTGGAGAATGTTATAAAGTATTTCGAATGACAGTTTTGAGTGCACGGTTGAGTCTGGATGGGTTGAGATAGTCAGAAAAGAGTACTCGGGGTAGTAATCGGGTCTCGGGGCATTTTTGGACATAGCCGGGACCACACGGGGTGATTTTGGCCATTTTAATTAGGCCCGTATGGCCTAAAATGGGATTAAGGGTTTTAAACCTAATTGGGGGAAATGTTGAACAATAGTTAACAAATTCTAAACCTAAGGTTTGAGAGAGACACAGAGGAAAGAAAATCAAGAGCCAATTGGGGATTTTTGGAGCCAAATTAAGGGACTAATTGCGGTGTTCTTCATCAACACCTTAACTACACCAACGGAACAGACCCTACGAACGATTCCAGGCAAGTGGTTAACTGTTATGATTCTAAATTGGTGATAATCAATTCATATTTTTGTGAGGTGTAAACCAAAATCCGTTTTGGGAATAAATGGGCATTCGGGTGAAATCGGTATTTGGGAAATGGTATATCTTGATGAGATTTGGGATGAAATTAGTAGGTTTCATGATTCTGTAGTTTAGGAATATGAACCGTATGATTAAATTCAGCATGAATGGACATTTAAATTCTGATATTAGAAATGTAAAGTGTTTGGGTGTTTGAAACCCGGGTAAAACCCGAATCTGTAAAACGTTAAGATTTGTGGAAATTGGTGATTGAATTAAGGCTTCTAGGTTGAGTAGAACTTGTTTTCATGTGTTAATATGGTAGATTATGATCGGAAATTTTTATGGGAGAAAGTAGAAGCTTGAATGGGTTAATAATGGCTAAACAGCAAGCCGGAGAAGAAAGGGACCTTCTCGATCGATCGATCGATCGATCGATGGTCCCAGAATTTTAGCAATTCGGCAAGTTTTATATATATAAGGGAAATTAATTTAGGATTTAATCCCTACTTTTTTTTAGTGATAAATTCATATGTGACACATATTCCTTAGAAATTATAAGGTGATATAATTGGGTTTAGAAGGGTGATAATTGTAAGCCATGAGATGAATAAATTTCGGGAAATAATTTGTGAGTATTGATTTTGAACCGAGGGAAAATATTCGGGTATTGTAGTTGAGAGTCACTACATTTTTAAAGAAATTTAGGTGTAATCAATTAGTTGTGGGGCGAAATATAGAATCGGGTATTAACGATGGTACGGGCCAAGTGAACGAGTTCGGGTATAATGGTTGGGCGACACCAAGTGTCAATTAATTAATGTGTAAATTAATTAAATTAGAGTCGGACCATAGGCTCGGATTGGTATGAATTAATTAATGTGTAAATTAATTAAATTAGAGTCGGACCATAGACTCGGATTGGTATTAATTAATTAATTAATTAATGTGTAAATTAATTAAATTAGAGTCGGACCATAGACTCGGATTGGTAATAATTAATTGATGTGTTAATTAAGTAAATTAGAGTCGGACTGTAGACTTGAGAAACTGATAAATTTATTAATGTGTTAATTAAGTAAATTAGAGTCAGACTGTAGACTCGGGAAAGTGATAAATTTATTATTGTGTTAATTAAGTAAATTAGAGTCGTATCGTAGACTCGGGAAGGTAATGAAATTCATTAATGAGAGATTAATTAATTTAGACTTGGACCATAGACTCGGGAATATATAGGCTAGTGTTACGAGTTTTAGTACACGATAAAGCTGGAATTTATATTATATTATATATATATATATATATATATATATATATATATATATATATATATATATATATATATATATATATATATATATATACGGTGTGGTGATAGTATATATACATGCGTGTACTTTATGTGTGCTATTAAATATCAGAGACTAAATATTTATTTAAGTTATATACTCTAATGCTATCAAGGGAGGTTGCGCGATGTGGGTGAATCCCATAGATTGAGGAGTAGGGTGAGTATATCCCCAAGTCATAGCGTCCGGTATATGGGTGAGGGGTTTATCTCACTTTCAGGAAAGGAATATGACCGCCTCCACTACGTTTATATGTTGGGCCAAGTTGGTGAGCGATTCCAACTTGGGTATCTAGGTTATGTGAGCACACCTAGGAAGATAACACTTTAGAGGGAATCATCCGGAGAGGGTATACTCGAAGGGATGGATATACATGTGATATATGTGTGGATGTTATGGTAAAGGTACGTATATAATGGTAGTAAATATTATATGCAGGTAATAATACAGTGTGTAATGTAATTGTTTTATATAACTTGTGACACAGTTATATGATTATTATTTAAAGGAAATTAATTAATTTCATCGGTGAGATAAATTATTAATCCAGGAATTATTATACTCGGGTTAGAGTAGTATGGCAAGGGTAGATTATACTAGGACTAGTTGGACGGGGTAGTACAGCTAAGCGAGATTAAGGTAACCATTAGGTGTGCACATTAGTGGAGGGGTAAGAATGTCCTCAAGAGAGTGTGACACTAACTTATATATGAAGCGCATTCATGCATTTTAAATTACTGCAGTTAATTCACTTGCTAAATATTTTCAAAATGTTTTTGGTTCTAACCCTTGCTATAAAACTATTTTTAAAACCGTTTAGGTGTCCATCCACAGGGACGCCAGGATTGATATTCTATTCCAGGGACATGACACTTCGGCATATGTGGATGCTAGCAGGAGCTTAGATTAGACGCATCGTTCTTTCATTCCTATAGCAGGAATCATTTATCAGTTCCAGTCTTATTTAGGGCATTTCGCCTAGACTTTTAGTTCATTTTTCAGATTTATTTTATTCCGGTGTTGAATATTTGTATTGAATTATTTACTTTGGTGATCGATGGTTTATTCGACATGTAGTCATTATTTATTCAGTTGATTGAATTCAGTTGTGTGAATGGATTATATTTATTTCCGCATCTGTTTGGCTTAATTAATAAGATAAAAATTGGCACCATCTTTTGGAATACTAGGTGGTTAGTAAGTTTTAAAAAGGTTTTCGATAGTGATGCTAAGAATGAACCAACTAGGATTCCTGTTTTAATTTGGTATATGACTAATCACCCGGTATTTTATTAGGCGGGGTGTCACAATTAAATTACAAGGTAATTTTAGAGATATTTGTGTTTGGTTAACTCTTAAAAGTTAAGGTCTAAATAAGTTGTTTTTTCACTGTTATTCTTTCCTCTATTTGGATTTTTTGTGATTGATACTACATATGGATATTTTTTTACCACTAGCAAGTGTATGATTTTGAATTTTAATTTAGAAATATAAAATTAATAATTTAATTTATGATTTATTTGTTTTCACCCATTTTCATAGGTGGCATGTGTGACTTGCGTGTTTATATGGAAATTACATTGGTCAATGGAAAAAATCATATGAAGATGAATCTAGCTACCGATGGGGCTCATCATATGAAGACGAATAGTATAATGAATGCTCACCTCAACAAAGTAACTTAGAGTGTAATATTTTGTTATTTTCGTTATGTTGATCAAAACCATGGATTTATTGTTATATTTGATTAGTTTATTTTGTTTCATTAATATATTATATATATTCGACAACACATTTGATTTTTATTTTTTATTTTTGTTTTATTGAGAGGCTATGGCATTCATAACCTATTCCATATTTTTAGCATGTTTAATAATCATAATTTACTATAATACATGATTTATAAGGGGAGGGAGTTAAAATATAGTTGAAAATAAGAGCAGAAGGAAAAACTTTAAGTTGAGGCTATAAATACAATCCTCTTTCTTTTAATCTCAACGAAAATGTCTTTAGACAGCCAAACATCTTCCTAAAGCTTCAAGGCCATGGATCTCATAACCTTCATTGACGAACACCATCCTCGATTCCTCGATCAAGGCTTTTCAAAGCCTCAATCTTTTAATTTCACAACTTTATTCCAAAACTCTTGCCTTAAAGCTATTACGAGCATCCAGATCATTGAGGGTGATGGAGTAACCGGCAGCATCAAGCAGATCAACTTTCTTCAAGGCTAGTTCACTAACTCAAACAACAGTTAATAAAGGTTATTTTCAGTTATGGATGTCGGAGGAGTAGCCATTCCTGACACAAAAACTAAAGAGTAATGCTAGGTCGACTCAAAATTGGGATTCAAAATCGCGACTCGCTGACATGGCATGTCTCGATTGGTTACTGTCGCTGGCGCAGATCTACGTTTATAAAGGATCAACCAATGACAACACACTACGTAAGCGGCAGTCCCAATTTTTAGTCCCAATCAAGAGTCCACCAAGTTTTATCCAAAACTAAAATAAGAGTCGAACCTAACATGCACGTAGTGGGCTCATGTTGACCATTATTTTTTTTTATAGGAATACGAGGATAATAAATTGATTGAGTTAGAATAAAAATGACCAATAACTTAAAAAATGACGCAGAATACACCTGTCATTCTATGGAAAAGGCGCCAACTATCTATTATATCTTGATTCGCTTTTACATAAAATTATTGTAGAAAGATCCTTTACTTGACTATAATTTTGTTTTTTTCATTTAAATATAATTTTTATAAAAAAAATTACGTTTGACAACCTACTTTTCATTACTGAATTATAATATTTCCATGTTATAATCAAGTTTTCCAAAAAACACCAAAAATGTATTTTATAAGTTCGATTTTTTATTTTTCAACTCAGAATTATTAATTTTAAATTTTTACTGTATCTATACCTTAATATATAATATACATACATAGTACATTAATATGTGTGTAATTCTTATAAATAAAAAATATTTATGTACGTGTATACAAATTTACGTATATTTATATTATTAAATTATATAATATATTAAGCTCCATATGTTAAATAATATTATTAATAGGTACATGATAGTTATATATAGTTTTATACATGTATTATTAATGTATGGAATAATATAAAATATACATATAGTACATATATATTACATTTATGTATGTATATATGTTTACAATTGTATTAAGTATATATATATAAAATATGAGAGGAGGGTGTTTTATTGTTTCAAAATATCAACGGTCGTGATTAAATTTTTTTGAGTGATCTAAGGGTGTCAGATTGTGCCATGTCACCATTTAACCATTGTGACATGGCAAATGAAGAGAACAACCCCTGAACTCCCAATCCAACATCGACTCCCTCATTTGCTTCCCGCTCACTCATTTCTGCTCTCTCTCTCTCTCTCTTAGTAAAATTGAAGATAACCTAGACTTCCCTATACCGCCGCCCCCACCGTCTCAGATCCAAACTCGCCCCTCTTAACTCCCCGCTGCCGACATCACCTATGTCACCCCTCCCAGTTCCCCGCGCACACACTCATCCATTCAGATCCCTAGACTTCCCCATCACGCCGCCCCCACCGTCTCAGACCCAAACCCACGCCTCTTAACTCCCCGCTGCCAACATCATCTCCGCCGCCCCTCTCAGTTCCCTGCACACACCCTCATCCATTCAGATTTGTAAAAATGTTCAGATCAAAGATTTACCTCTACCTGCCATTGTATGCCAGATCCACAAAACAGTTGAGATCAAAGCTTTTCCAATTTGCCTTTAAGAATATGATTCAAACCGTTCTGAGGTAATACAAAACAGATTCAAAAACTCTTCGTCCCACACACCAGTGAGGTAATATCGTGTTTTGTCACTAGGGTTTAGAGAATTCATATTTACTTGGTTTTTTTAAACAAAGATTTTTTATTGATTTATGTTAACTATGGCTAAATCATTCATCTTTTTACGGGATTTCGATTATCAAATGTTAGCTGAGTTTCTGAATCTGGTGTGCATTTTTTGAGATCTTGGAGTACAACTCATATTCTTTGGTTCATTGGGTCAAATCATGTATTCTCTATTTCATTTTTAGCATATATCATCTCATATTATCTCATATTGGCTTTCAATTTTTTTATTAAGTTTATGAAGGATGGTAAAATATACATTTTTTTTTCATTTTGATGGTTAATTTGAAGTGAGATTGAATATTTTTTGTGTGAAATATCAAATAGTCAGCCCCTGTTACAATAATTTGTTAATAAAATAGTGGACGCTTGCAGTAAACTTATGTGTTGATTTGAATGCTTGCATTGTTTGTTAATTGCCACAAATTTTGGTATAATGGCTTAGAGGTTACGTCTGTTCAGTTGTTCAGTTGTAATTGTGGAGAATGGCATGGTTATTCAGGCTAAAGAATGTTCTTCTAGCTCAAAATATCATACAATACCAAATTTTCATATGGGACCTCAATGGATTGATGGCCTACAGTTCTACATTTTATATTATTGATGTATTAAATTTATCAATTCCTTGTTTTATTGGACGTGTTTTTGCAGATTTGGTTGTTCGTTATTCTTAATTTGTACCGATGAAGCATGTGTATATTGTCTCGAGCATGGGGCATCCCTTCTGACACCCGAAAGATTGCATAACTGAACTTCTCACTCCCTCTTCCATTTTTTAAATAAAAAATCACATAAACTTCTTTATATTCTCTATAATATTTCTCCAAATATCTTACCTCATTTTTGTTTCAGGGCTGATACCAAAGTTTTGGAATGACGATGCTCGAGAGATTGATAAGGTATTCTAAGTTTGTACTTCATTTTTTTGGCGTTGTATAATGTGACTCCCATGTTTAATTTAATTGTGATGTTATACATGTTTAATGGGAGAGAGGTTTTTGATTTCGGTTTACGTAATTCTTCGGATTTTTAGCACTCACAATAGTCGATACTTGGCACATTACCTTTATGCAGTTTGTGATAGTGATGACCTAGATTTACGACATGATTAAAGGTCCCATTTTCTTTGTTTACAATGTATATTATGCATAGGAATCAGGAAACATATTTGACACAAGGAATAATATTTAAGTTTGTTGGAATTTTATTCAGGGATTGATTTTTTGGAATTCGGGCCTCCTAAGATTGCAGAAGCACTAGCAATATCTGTTGCTATATAAACTCAATTAGTTTGGTTTTCAGATTTTCTCTTGTATCTATCTCTCCCCCGTACATGGTATCCTCTCATCCCTCATATAAAATTGTTCAAACTGGGTGGGTTTGAAATATGAAAGTGCGACTTGGGTTTGTCTATATTAATCAATTTCTTCTATTCTATTATATTAACTAAATATACATGGTATGCTTTATATTGTTGGTGAGAATGGGTTACAGAGGATTTAATTGCGTTTTGCAAACCGACTTTCATGGAAAAGTATTTATGTATATAGTCTTATTTGAAAATGTATTTAATTCAGCGTTTTAATAATTTTTTGAAAAAATAGAAAGTTTGAAAGAATAAATAAGACTTTAATCTTCTTTTTATTATATCTTTTGGTTGGCTTTGGGTTATGGTAACTTTCTCAATAGTGTTGATTTTTTATTATTTGTTTTTTAATTATATATTAGGTTTTTTGAGAATTTATTATTTCATTTCTGTTAACCCCCCGCCCCCCTCCAACCACCACACATAATTTTTTTTTTGTTCTTGGGCTGAAATGTTAGGTGTTTTCTATTTTGTTAAGTAAAATCTTAGGGTTTAAACTTCATGATAGGTTTTGAAGTTCAATTGTTTTGTTATTACAACTTTCAAAGACTAGTGTTGAATTTTCACTTGCAACATGTATTCTCTGAGGTTATAAGGTAGTAGGTTTATATAATTTTAATGATTATACACTGGATAGGTTTGTTGCATAGTGTTCTATTTAAATCATATTTAAATTTTTTTGGTTAAATCAGGTTTTGGCTTCTTTGACAATGTAACCAACTTTACATGTAAGTAAGAATATTAGAGTTAGTCATGGGGGATTATAAAGAGGCCTGAACAATTTGTTGTACATGGGTACATGTATAGTGAATTTTCTATATAGGATTACGAGTTCCATTTTCTCCAAAGATTATTTAGTGTCCTTAATCCTGTCATCAATGCATCATTTTGTCTTAAATAGAAAGAAAATGATGATCGAGCACTGCAATTAAGAACCAAACAAAGGAAATTGAACCATTCTTTAGTCATCTAATATTTGACACAAAGGGTAAAAGATGAATGAGATTGTAGTATTTTTTCATTTAAATTCTTATATATAGCCATTGTCCTTTATTTGTTGTCGTTTCAAACTGTTGGTGTACCATAGTATTTGTTATTAGAGTCTTATTTTGACATTCATAATATTCTACCTATTTAGTTAAGCAGGTTGCTAGGTTATATGAATAAAGGACACACCCAAGAACTTGAAATATACTGCAAGCTATATATTCAAATCTCCTTCTTTATCTTTGCACGGGGATTTCATTAATTCAAGGTACGGAGATTTCATTTTTTGGACTGAATTATGGCATTTTAGTGATTTGCCTTTCGCAATACATGAAATACAAATTTTGTTTTGGCTTTTATAATGGGACATATCATATATCTATACTGATTTCATTTATTATCTTTCTTTCTGCAAGATTATATCTAAACCAGAGATATTAAATTTTGATTTCATTTATTATCTTGCTTTTATAGTACTATATGGGTTATAAATTTTGTTCTTTGGACGGGTTAAAACTTTTATGTTGATTTTATATATCTTTGTAATCCAATGTTAGTTATATTATTGGTTGGAGTAAAAATCAATATGAGATATCCAAGTTTTTTTTTTTATATTTATGTTTCTTAATTTTATACTAGCATTAGACATGTGTATTTATGTCATATGGATTATTAAAGATGGTTTGTGTATTTGTTTCAGGGACTTCACAGAGTCGCGTGATGGCAATCGATCATGAGTAGCATGGTAAATATGTGTACTTTGGGATTAGATGTTTGTGATGCATTTAGAGTATTTGCAAGTTATGTTACCGCGGACATGATTCAATATTTTGTTCTGTTATCATTTTGTAAGAACCTTTGGCTTGTTGATATTTAAGTGTTTGCATGTTTTATTCTCATATAATTGATAGCTATTTTTAGTAATTTTTTAGTCGTTAATGCATCTTTTATCCAGTTCTTTGCCTTACGTATTGAATCTCACATATTTTGGCCTTGGAAGTTTTGGTATGACATTTTGGTAATTGTTTGATTTCTTCATCTAGATCTTTGTTAGATTATCTCACATTTGTTGTTGATATATCACGCCATTAACTCTGTTTGTCACCAAGTTTCTCTTTGACAATTTCTATCATTTTATTTTTATTTGCTTGTAGGTTCATTGAAACATTTGAACACGTAAGTTTTTTGTATCCAAACATCAACTAGAAATCAGTTTTTGAATTCTTCTCTACTGATCTAAATAGGGATAATAGATTACATGTTCTTTTTTCACACAACTCTCCAAGTTGTGGGCAAACAGTTTCTTCAAACCTTAAATTCACAAATGCTCTAGCAGAATACATTATTACATTTGGTTGACATTTTACAATAAACTCTCTACCATTATAATTAAATATGAAACTTTATATAATGCTTAAACTACAGGTGTTCAATAATTCTTGAACAATGCCTAAACTACAGGTGTTCAATAATTCTTGAACAGTCCCGCTCGAATAACACATCTTACCAGATCACCTCATCTGAGAGGCAGGACTTGATGTTGCTGCACGAGCATAAATCATTTTTTGCCTTTCTTTTTTATGAAAAACTTTCACCTTGGGGGACTTTGGTTTCATTAGTTCTTTAGAAGACCTTTGTGGTAAGAATGGAGGGTTGAATTGAGGCACCAGCTTCTGTTCTTCCATTATTTTTTCAGATTATGCCTCTTCTCTGTATCTTTTATACATCATGTCTTTCTCCTTAAATCTTTTTATCAAATTATGCTCTATTAATAGCTCAATGTTTGACGTGTAAATTGAATTCCTTAACATCTGTTAGGGGTTTACGTACTTTCTCAGGAACTGGGATGGGGCCATCCTTCAATACTGGCATTGCCTTTAATATCCTCAGGTGAGCTTCTTTCATCTCCATCCTTACACGATTGATTATCCTGTTGTTTTATAGTTCATATGAATATTGGTTGTTATTGTTTATGTTTTTTATTAAGATTTTTCAACCTCATAAACAACCCTTGAAGTTTTTCGTAATTATTTGTATATAGCAGTATGTTCTAAAGGTTTTTTTAAGTTTGAGAAGTCTAATTTGGATTCTTTATTTTGGCCAAGTTTTAAGACATTACAGGTGAATCTGGGGTATATTCGCCCCAATTTCATGTATAATATAAAGCTACAAGTTTTGAGGTACTCTCTCTCTCTCTCTCTCTCTCTCTCTCTCTCTCTCTCTCACGCACACACACACACATAAATTGAATTAATATTTTCATTCTTCATTTTTTAGGCCTTTTAGAGAATAATAAAATTTTTGATATTTGTTATTTAATTTTGAAATCTGTTAGTACTATGGAAGGCCTAAAATGCTTTTGGAGAAGAAGTTTTGGCTATTTATTTTGGGTAAAGTTTAATTTTTTATTTGTTTTTAAGTTTATAAAAACAATAAAAATAATAAATAATTTAAATAAAATAATAAATAATTTAACAGTTATTTTATAAATGTTATTTTATAAAAAAAACTGTTATAAATGTTAATATAAGAAAATAGGAAAAACTGTTAATATAAAAAAAATAGTTAATATAAAAAAACTGTTATTTTATAAATGTTATTTTATAAAAAAAACTATTATTTTATAAATAAATAAAAATTGTTATACAACAAAAAACTGTTATACAACAAAAAAGCTGTATTTTTTTAAAAAATAATTAATATATATAAATAGTTGATATAAAAAAATGTTACAACAAAACTATTAAAAAATAGTAAAATATTGGGGAGCAATATTTTTTCCGTTTTGCAATTACATATTTTGAAAAAAATTGCTGTTTCGCGATTATGACTTTATGAATTTTTCGTCGTGCCTTTAGGCACGGGCACGGCATATGTTTCAGGGTCTCGATAGACAAACTCGTGCGTATGAAATGTATGGTCTTTTCTATTCTTTAGATATGATATTGGTTATTTTATTTTTTTTCACATTTTTTAGAATTTTGACATAATTTTTCTATATTGCTTGCATATACAATTATTCTCGGTCAAAATTCTCCACAAGTTGTCGTCTCGAGAATCTCTAAAGCTTTGAAGGATGTGGCATACTCATTCAGCGAGGATGATGAAGAAGAAAAGAACCGTCTAAAGCCCTTGAACCTAAGTTGATATATATGTTATTTTTGTTATGAAGTTTGTTTCATTGAAGTATTTGTTAGATGAATTTAAGATCATTTAATATTGTTGTATTTGTTGTTATCCCTTAAGAGGTTGGTTAGTCCAATAAGTAAAGGAGATTATGTCCTTTTTTTTTAAATGGACACTTTGTTTAATAGAGGCAATGTGAATTCAGTTGATGAATATTTTATATTTCATGTTATATGTGAGTTTGTTTGACGTATTTAGATTATTTCAATGGTGTTGGACAATTTTTTATTTGTCAAGCAGGGTAGATAGTCTTATAAACAAGGGAGATTATGGACAATTTTTTTAAAATTACACTTTGTTTTGTTGGGAACAATATTTTTATCGTTTTACAATTACGTATTTTGAAATTTTTTGTTATTTCACGATTATGTACTTTCAAAATTTTCGTCGTGCTTTTAGGCACGGACATTTCACCAGTGTGTGTGTGTGTGTGTATATATATATATATATATATATATATATATATATATATATATATATAGAGAGAGAGAGAGAGAGAGAGAGAGGAATGTTCACCTACATCATGATATATTATTTCCAAATTTTTTTATTTTTCTCTTGAAATTAACCTTCCAATCAACCTATATTCAAAAAATTAGGTGAAAATACATTTTATAACTATTTTTAAAAATTCACAAAAAACTGCTGGCGCACACCCTTATATTTTTTGCTGATTTTTTAAAAATACAAAATGTATATTGACCTAATTTTTTTAAAATGAATTTATTGAAAGGTTATTTTCAAGAGAAAAATAAAAAAAATGAAAAAAAAAAAGTTTTTAGGGCCTACAACTAAGTGTGATGTACAAATGGTGTATAGAGCATGATGTAGGTGAGAATTCTCATATATATATATATATATATATATATATATATATATATATATATATATATATATATATATATATATATACACACACACACACACACACACACACACACACACACACACACACAGAGGTTCAAAAATGAATCCAAATAATAATTTTTTTAATGATTCTAACAAGACATTAAAAAATAATCCTTAAATTCTTGTCATAATTAGGCTGCGCTAGCGACAACGGAGACGCGTGCAATACATTTTTTTTTAATACATACTTCCCTACCCCACCCCCACCCCCACCCCACACCACCCTACACACAAATCTACCATCAGAAGCTCCCGTGGTTAAGAGCTTCAAGCTCTTTTAATCCTGTTTGCGAATAGAACAACAAAGGCAAAGGCTATGGGTTTGAATATTAGCAGGTAAATGGGTCTTGGTTTGAACTCGGAATGGATTGGGTTAGAATCGGGTGAGTCTGAAATGGGTTTAATAGGCGCCGGAGTTGGGTTTGGGGTTCCGACTGGAGGTGATTGTTGTGGGTTCAGATTGTGGGATGATTTGGTTTTTGATGGATAGATCCAACAGGACTAAGGCAGGAGGTAAGTTTAAAGGTGATTTTTGATAGATCGGAGTTATGGGTTCATAGGCAGGAGGTGAGTTGAAAGGTGCGTTTTGATAAGTCAGAGTCGTGGGTTCATGGGGTGGGGTGGGGTGTTGGTGGGGTAAGGTGTATGTGTATTAAAAAAACACGCGTGTCAAACATATATTCATTGTCGCTGGCGCGAACCAATTGCGACAAGGGATTAAGGGTTATTTTTTAATGTCTTATTAGGTTCATTAAAAAGTTCATTATTTTGGTTCACTTGATAACCTCTCTCTCTTTCTCTCTCTCTCTCTCTCTCTCTCTCTATATATATATATATATATATATATATATATATATATATATATATATATATGGTGACAATTATATTCAACACAAATAAATGAGAAGAGCGCAATCACCAAGAAAAATAAAGAACATAAGATGCCAATCACACAACACAGTAATGTACGTGGTTCAGCAAGAATGCCTACGTCCACGGTGGTGCAGTCAGTATTATTTCTATAAAATCCGGGGAGCGTTTACAGAGAATACAGTGCGTGCCTCTTGCCCCAGGCTTAGGGTTTATTATATACATCTTTATCTTCGGGGAGTGGGGGTGTTGGACCCCCCACATCCATCTTTTTCTCCTATAATATCTCTATACGAGATCCTAGGAGAAGACTAAGTCATAACGGAATTTAGGTAAGGTGCGAGGGGTCCGGACTTTGGGCCATTTTTATTAGGCTACTCGTCCGGGCCCATGATGGAAAATTCGGGTACCCACAATTGCCCCTAAAGTTGTTGGGCCACAATTTGGGCTCAATAAATTTAAATGATTTGTCATAATGGCTCTTTTGTAAATCGTGTAACTCTTCCCAAAGTCAAGAACTGATTTAGGCGGCAGTTGCTTCGTGTCCTGTGTGCGATGATTGGGAACATTTAAAAGTTATTTGGAGTAGCGTTCCTTAGTTGTCATTTCAAACTTCTTAGTGTTCCTTCATCTTCTACGAGTTTTAGCTATTGCGCCCTCTTCTTTAGGTATTTATTTTCTTCGCTTTCAATCTCCCTCGTAATCTGGGCTTGCGATCTTGCATCGTCCAAGTCAAACTTTCATCTCGTAAGTCCCCTTTGGTCTCTCTCTGTGCTTTCTCTGTTGAGTTTTTTTTGAATTTGCAATTTAGGGTTTACGAATGACAAAGATAGGTAATAGATCAGTGTCTGAGTTTTTTTATAATATTCCAGAGTGGGTGGAGATTGAGTGCGCCACTCTCCCTAAGAATGTTAGAGATATAGAGGGCGCTCATTCGATTCATGTCCTATTGCTTTCCCAAGGGGGCTTACTTTTCCTCTAAAAAACTTGTTCCTTCATTTCTTTGGTTATTTCAACATTGTCCCTGCACAGTGTTCGCCCAACGTCTGGAAGATAGTCAATGGTGTTCATAGAATAAATCAACTTTATGGCACTAAATTAGGGCTCGCTGAAGTTTGTTTTTGTTATTCCTTCTCTCGAACGAGCTCTGGTCTTCTTTACCTCAAGTCCAGGAGTCCTGACAGGGTATTGGTATTAAATTTACCTGATTCCCACAAGGACTACTGGGAAGATGGCTTTCTTTCTAGGAATTGGCAGTTCTCCCCCCAAACCGAGGGGGTGAGGTCTGATAGATTCACTGTTCCCTTTTATGGGGAAGACTACATAGGTAGTCTTCGCTCGGATCTTTTGATCTCCTTGTTAATGTGTGATTTTTCTAACATTTTCCTGTTTTCTTTTCAGTGAGGACAAAGAACTTGGAACCTACCCTTAGCGAGGTTCGAGCTACCGAGATGATTAAAGCTTGGAATATCAGGGAATCTTTGGCTGACGGTGAACATCCCCGATCAGCTACTTTTCTGCTCGAGTACAAGAACGTTGGGTCCAGTTTCATTACGAGACCTGTGGACAGCATTCCTGACTTAGATATTTCTGAAGAAGCTGTTGTCGATCCCATTCATTTGGACGAGGAAGAGAGCAGTTATGAGAGTGATATCAAAGGAGGTACTGAAGGTGGTCTAGTGAGGCGAGCTCCAGTAGTGACAGTTCCTCAAGCTCAGAAGAGGTTTCTGAGGCTCAAGAGTCTTCAAGTACATCCAAAAATTCTAGCGAGGAAATGGTTCCCCCTAGGAGAAACTTGATCCGTGATGATGATGATGAGGATGATGTGCTTCTTGCTCAGAAGTCGAAGAAGCAGACATCCAGCAGTGGGGCAGTTGCCACTGGTTCTCAGTCTTCTTCTCAAGAGCAGGAGAAGAAGAGAAAAGAAGAAGAGCAGTTGAGAGAGAGAGAGAGAGGAAGAGAGAAGAGGAGAGGAAGAATAATGAAGATAAAAAAAAGGTTGAGGAGAGGAAGAGGGTTGAGAAGGAGAAGGAGAGAGACGAGGAGAGGAGGAGAATGGAAGCGATGATGAAGGTTGGACAGGCCTTAGTGCCCGTGTCTGCGTTGCTAAAGGGGGCCTCGGTTTCCATCTCTCCCCAACTGGCCCTTGCGCTGCTCGAAAGAGCAGTCCTACCTGCGGATCGCCAAAGGGCAATGGGAACTGACCAGTTAGCCTTGCAAGCGAGTCAGAGGCTAGCCTTGGTATGTCTATTTCTTCTCTTTAACACGTGTAAAATTATATTTGTTGCTTTCTTCTAATGCCTTCTTTTTCTTGCAGTTCGTGACTGATTTTATCGTGCTCTATCGCTCTCGCGATGAGCTGGTGAATAAGAATGATGAGCTGGAGAAGCAGAATAATGCTCTGAAAGGGAAGAGTATTGAGCTCGAGGCCAGATTGAAGGCTGCTGATGCTGCTCGGAGGTCTTCTGATCTGGCCCTCATTGAAGCTAATCGAGCGAGGGAGGCAGCGGTCACAGAACTGAACGAACTGTGGCAGGCCTATGATTTAGTATGCTCGAGCAAGCTAGCGGTGGTGGAGGAGAATAAAGTGCTGGTGGAGAAGCTGAAGGAGAAGGAGTCTGAGGCAGCCACCATGAAGGAAGATTCATATAATTCCGGGGGTCTGCCACATATAAAGATGATGAGGTTCAGATAGGCTACATCAGTCTTCTGAATTTTAAGAAGGGCTGGAACAAGGCCCTCTTGGCTGCCGGGGTGGATGTTACTTCTCCCTTGTTTGATGAGCATGATCCAGTCCCAAAGCCCGTCGTAGATAAAGCTCATTCCCTATCCATCAAAGGTATTGACCCTACTTCTCAGTCAGTTCTTGTTGATGCCCTTCCTGCTCGGGGGGCATAAGTTGTCCCTACTGAGGGAGATGCCCCTACTGCTGCTGGTAAGGGGAAGCATCCAGCTTCTTCTGAACAAATCGAGGTCGCCAACTAATCTACTCTTAGGATTGCTTTTGTATTTTTGACTTGTTTGTAATGTTCCTTTCTGATTCTCGATGTACTTTGATCCTTTATGAATGAAATGAAGAGACTTTTTCCCTTAGTGTACTAATTCATTTTATTCTTTACTTCTCTTTTATGACCTGTAATCAATTGATGTAGATGAATATATACAGCCACTTCTCAACTAGGAAGAATGCTTGGTCCTAATGTGAGTCCTCAAGTTCTTCATACCTTTGTAAGGATTTGCAAATCGCTGCGGTCGAGGAATAAGCATTTTATAGATCAGATAGAGCTCATTGCTAAACTGAAAGATAGGCTTCAGGAAATGGAAGAAATTGGAGCTTCTGTTTAATAGGAAGTGAACACTCTGAGAGAAAGACTCCTCGATGCTCTGAGATTAACCAAGTCGGAGAAGTTTTGCAACAGGAAAATGAGTCCTTGAGGAAGGAAGTGTTACGCCTCAGGGAGCAATCACCGAGCACTGCGCCTCACATTTTAAGGGGTTCCTCCTTATCACGAGCTGGCAAAGGACCAAGCGATTCTCCTCCGGTGATGCGAGGTTCTACCCCATCGACTATTCCATAAGTTGGTAGAAATGTAAGAAGCCCAGCTAGGGAAATGAATGAGCTCCATGAAGATGTCCGTCGAGCATAGTTGATTGTTGTTGGGCTTCAAAGGGATGTCACACGGCTGAGGCATCTGTTTAAGAGAGGACCTCAGCGCGTATGGGCTGATGGTTACGACCAAGGTTGGGTAGATGCTTCGACGAGGCTGACAGAGTTTGAAGAGCTCGCATTTATTAGGAGATGGTTGAGTGCCCTCAGGGAGCTGCAAGTTTCAAGGAACTCAGTACTCTGGTACCGTCACGAGATCTCTCCTTCCACTTTAAGGCCTAACCCCTTCAGGAGGGATGATCGGTGGATCCCTATCGATGCCATCCCTCGGTAGCTATTGGAGTCAGATACAAATAAGGTTGAGGAGGAATTAGCTCCTCATCCGGATGACAGTCGAAGAGCACAAGTGGCTGATTATCTTGTTTACAGGCCTCAGCCTCATTAGGATTTTACCAGTTGTAACTCTGTGTAAATATGTAATGAAGTAACATAATAATGATGTTTTGGGCGATTTTGCTGATTAAACACACATCGTACATTCTTGTTGTAAATGTGATGAAGTAATATAATATCTATGTTTTGGGCGAACTTGCCGACTAAACATTGTTCTATATTTTTTACGTCATTTATTCTTCGATTAATAATCTTGGGCCTCTCGTGGCCGACTAGATTGGTAGGTTTGCATTATTGAGTAAGTGTCCCTCTAGTCCAGTATGCTTATGAGATACCATTCTGCCTTACTTTACCTTTTAGGTCGTGTTGTCATACTCCCTTAGGCCTAAGTGTGGCAATTGCCGAGGACACACCTGGTGTTGGATGCTCTATCCGATCAGGATTTTGTTAAGCAAACATTGTTTGGCGACCAATTTGACTTGGCCGAATTGCCTAAGGATCTCCAATAGGGCTTCATATATTTCTAGGGGCAATGCTAAGAGGTTGTTCGTGCTTCATAACGAAAACCCGAGGAGGGTGTTTTCCTTGCTATCGTGTATTGAGTAGTGTACCTGTCACTTGGAAAGGGTGTGCAAGTTATAAAGTTCATATATTAGTTAACTGACACCTCATAGAATGCAACTGCCAAACAACTTTTATTAATCACAAGTAAATGATCTGCCAGTTTCATAAATCTAGTGAAAGATGAAAGAAAAAACTAGAAATAGAATCTCTTAAGATTGGCTGCATTCCATGCTCGGGGTATCTCTATGCCCTCCAGCATTTCTAAGTGATAGGCTCCTTACAGATCATCTCTTGCTATCTTGAATGGTCCTTCCCAGTTTGGCCCCAACTTACCGTCTGATGGTTTTACTGCGCTACTAAGGACTTTCCTTAGGACATAGTCTCCAACTCGGAATGCCCTTGGATTGACCTTCTTATTATAGTATCTTGCGAGCTATTGCTGATAGCTCGCTAGTTTCACTAAGGCAAGTTCTCTATGTTCATCAGCTAGGTCGAGTTCAGCGAGCAATGCTGCATCATTATGGCCCTGGTCGATAAGGGTGGACCTCATAATTGGTAGGCCTGCTTCTAATGGGATGATCGCTTCCATTCTATACGTTAGTGAGAATGGGGTTTCCCCCGTTACTCGACGTGGGGTAGTGCGGTAAGCCCACAGAATATGCAGGAGTTCGTTCACCCATGCGCCTTTGGCTCGCTCTAATCGTTTCTTTAACCCATCGATCACCGTTTTTTTGGAAGCTTCGGCTTGATCGTTGCTCTGAGGATACGCCATCGAGCTGAAATAGTGCCTGATCCCGTGTTCATTGCAGAAGTTCTGGAAAGATCCACTCTCGAACTGTGTTCCGTTGTCAGTGATGATGGTTCTGGGGATTCCAAAACGGGTAATTATGTTTTTCCATATGAATCTCATCATATCTGCATCTCAGATGTTTGCTAGTGGCTCTGCCTCGATCCATTTAGTGAAGTAATCTCTTGTGACCAACAGATACTTGTGATCGCCGGCGCCAGTAGGAAGTGGTCCTATGATGTCCATTCCCCATTGGGTAAAAGGCCAGGGGTTGGTGAGTGATCTTAGGTCACTGGCAGGTTGATGAACCATAGGGGCGAGTAGTTAACTTTTCTCACACTTACGAGCGTACACTGCCGAATTTTTTTGCATATATGGCCACCAGTAGCCTTCCTTCATAATTCAAAAAGCTAGTGTAGAATTTTCTCAATATCCCTCGAGTGAAGACATTGTAGGTAAGGGCCGAAGAACGATCTCTTATACAGCTTGCCCTCAGGAGATAAGTGAAAGCGAGAAACTTTTACTCTTATCTGGTGAGCGGTTTTCAGATCATTTGGAAGTGAGCCATCTTTCAAATAGTCCCATAAAGGCTCCATCCAACTGGGTGCTGACTTTATTTGGAGCACATGTTCCATGCTTGGCAGCTCATCACTCTGGTTGATGCTTGGGTAAGCGAGGAAGTCGATGGGGATCATTCTTTTCAAGTCGAAATTGATTGCCGAACTCAGGGCTGCCAGGGCATCAGCATGGTTGTTCTGTCCTCTGGGAAATTGCTGGACACTGACTTCCTCGAAGCTGGCCATTAGCCTCTTTGTCAAGGCGAGGTAGGTTGCCATTCTTTCATCTTTTGCGTTGTAGTTCCCACTTATCTGATTGGAGACTAATTGTGAGTCATCGAACACCTGTAACTGCTTCTCCCCCAAAGTGTGTGCCTTCTGGAGGCCGGCTATCAAAGCCTCACACTCTGCCTCATTGTTGGAGGCTTCAAATCCAAGCCTGATTCCCTGTTCGAGGATTGTATCTTCTGGAGTAACAATCACAATGCCCACTCCTTCCCCCTTTGAGTTAGAGGCTCCATCAACAAATAATTGCCAAACTCCCTCTGTTGTGTGGTTCTCTCTTTGCTTCATGGGTTGAAGTTGGTCTAGAGGATGCTCTTCTGTGAATTTAGCTATGAAATCAGCAAGGACTTGTCCCTTGATTGCATTCCTTGGTTGAAATTGGATTTCAAATCGTCCGAGCTCGATCGACCATTTAGTCAGTCGGTCCGACAAATCCGCTTTCCTCAGGATTGCTTTAAGGGGGTGCGATATAAGGACGATGATGGTGTGAGCTTCAAAGTAGTGCTTCAACTTCCTTGAAGCTACTACAAGTGCAAAGGCGAGCTTCTCTAATGGCGGGTATCGCTAATTAACCTCTAATAAGGTCTTGTTCCCGTAATAAATGGGGTGCTGGATTCCTGCTTTCTCACACACCAACGCAGAACTGACGGTGTGGTTGGAAACGACGAGGTATAAGTATAAGGAATCTCTTTCTTGAGGTATGACGAGCAGGGGTGGTAAGCTAAGGTAAGCCTTAAGCTCGTTCAATGCTTGCGAGCAATCTTGATTTCATTTTACTGTCTTTTTTCCCTTCAAGATATGGAAGAATGGTTTGTATTTCTCAGAGGACTTCGAGATGAAATGGTTCAAGGCAGCGAGCATTCCAGTGAGCTTTTGTACATCCCGTATTGTGCGAGGGGGCTGTACTGTGTTGATTGCATTGATCTGGTCCGGATTAGCCTCGATGCCTCTCTTACTGACCAAGTACCCAAGAAATTTTCCTAACTGGACACCGAAAGAACACTTGCTCGCGTTGAGCTTCATTAAGTATTTCCTGAGGATTTTGAAGGTTCTCGATAGGTCTGAGAGGTGGTCTTCTTTGTTCCTGCTCTTGACGAGCATATCATCGATGTAGACTTCCATGGTGTTTCCCATTTGGTCTTTGAACATCTTGGTGACCAGCCGCTGGTAGGTTGCCCCTGCGTTTTTGATCCTGAAGGGCATGACTTTGTAATAGTATAATCCGATGGTGGTGATGAATGTTGTCTTGTCCTGATCTGGTGCATACAAAGGGATTTGATGATACCTCGAATATGCATCCAAAAAACTCATTCTTTCATGAGCTGCTGTGGCGTCCACCAATTGGTCGATTTTCGAGAGAGGGAAACTGTCCTTAGGGTAAGCCCTGTTAAGGTCAGTCAAGTCAATGCAGACTCTCAATTTCCCGTTACTCTTTGGAACTACTACTGGGTTGGATAACCATTTAGGAAATTGAACCTCCCGTATGGATCATTCATCCAGTAATTTTTTAACTTCTTTTTCTACGACTTTTGCCTTCTCGGGTGCAGTTCATCATGCCTTCTATGTGATAGGTTTGAAAGAATGTTCGACATGCAACCGATGACAAACCACACTGGATTCAATTCCAGGCATCTCGTATGGTTCCCACGCGAAAACGTCGACATTGCTTCTTAACAAAATCACTAATTCCTTCTTTTCTTGATTTGTGAGAGAAGCTCCAATCAAGAATATCATGTCCTTATTGCTACCACCAACTGTAACTTCTTCTAGGTTTTCGACGACCCACTCAGAGGCAAGGAGCCTGGTCTCTTCCACTCCGAGCCTTTCGTACCTTAACTTCTATGTTGAAGGTATCAGACCTTCTTGTTCCTCGACCTTATCATTAGTCTTTTCGGCCTTCTTCTCTGGTCTTGGGCGGATGGACGCTATGAAGAACCTTTTTGCCATCGCTTGATCACCATGGATATCCATTACTCCTCACTCGGTTACATATTTGAGTTTCTGATGGTAGGTCGAGGGGACTGCCTTCATCTCATATAGCCATCCTCTATCGAGGATAGCTTGGTATGGTGAGTCAATATTGACTACCAGAAACTCAATCATCTTGGAGATACTTCTTGCCCTTACCGGTAGCACAATCTTTCCCAATGGGATAGTTAGTTTTCCAACGAAGCCAACTAGAGGGGCAGTGGCTTCCTTCAGGTCGGCGACGCTCAACTTCAATTTTCTGAACAGGTCGAGATATATTACCTCGGATGAGCTTCCTTGGTCGATGAGCAACTTATCGATGTCATAGTTGGCTATCCTGATCATAATGATCAAGGCATTATGATGTGGGGTTCTCACTCCCACCAGATATTCATCTGTGAACATGATATGTTTGCTATAGTCGACATCATCTTCTTGTCGACACTTTCCTGATTGGGTCTTTGCTGGATCGATCTGAAAAGCTTGCATTACTGCTGTAAGCTTTTTACCTCCATCCGAGCTGAATTCCCATGAATCTGCTTCATATCAGATGCCCCGTAAATTATCATGAATTTATTGCCAGCATCGTCTTCGAGTACGTTGTCAGGTCTTATTTCTCCATTGGTAGAAACTTTCTCTACCTTCTTCTCCACAAACTCGTTCAGGTGCCTAGACTGGGTCAGCTCTTCGAGGTGGGACTAAAGAGCTTTGCAGTGCTCAGTCTTATGTCCTCCCTTTTTATGAAAAGCGCATCTCAGCGCGTTGTTTCTCTTTGAGGGATCTCCTCCCATCCTTTTGGTCCACTTAATAAATGGCTCATCTTTGATCTTCGCCAGAATCTTATAAATTAGTTCTTTGAAGACAGTGTTGACTGCCTGAAATGCTTTTGAAACATCGTTCTTGCCTCCGTTCTTGGAGTCATTCTTGCCCTCATTCTTGCCTCCTTTATTCTGGTTCTTAGCTTTGTCGTTTCCTTTGGCAACGAGCTTAGTTTGATAGTTTTACCCTGGGCTGAGGCGGGTCACATCCTCCACTTTGGCGTACTTCTCGATGCGAGCCATTAGGTCGTCGCTGGTCGTGGCCTCTTTCTTCGTCAGGTATTGGTGCAGAAGGCAAGAGCTGGTAGCCCAATTTTAAAAGAGGCCACTGTTACCTGCTCCGAGCAGTCCTCGACCTCATTGAACAACTCCTAGTACCTCTTTGCGTAGTCTCGGAGGCTCTCTTGAGGCGTCTTTTTCATTGTTAGTAAAGCATCCATCCTTTTGGTATGGGAGCTACTAGTAATGAAGCGAGCCGTAAAGAGCTCGGCCAGGGACTCAAAGCTCCTGATAGACCTGTGAGGGAGCCTTTCGAACCATTTCTGCACCACGTCTTGCAGGCTCGAGGGAAAAATCTGGCACATCAGTGCATCCCGATGGTTCCAGAGAGTCATGGCTTGCATGTACAACCTAACGTGATCAATGGGGTAAGTTTTTCTGTCATAAATCTTGAATCTCGGAATAGTAAATTTCTTGGGGGCTTCCTCTTCTTCTATCTCCCTGGAGAAAGCAAGATTCCTAATCGATCTTGCGCCAAGGTGTGCTGGGTGTTGGTCCATCTCCCTTCGGACCAAATTTCATATGTTCTCATTGCTGCGAGCAGCGCTCCTGTAACGGCGAGCCGGTCGCTGGTGCTCGAGAGAGTAGTCGCTTAACTCGTGTTTCTCACTCTTTTGGGATCCACGCCTTGGGATCCTTCCTCGGCTGCGAGACTTGCTCGCCTGAGGGCTAGGAGTGTGGTATGGACATCGCCTAGTGCGGCAATGGAACTCTTTCTCCATCCTTTCTAATTTCCTTTTGAGGCGAGCATTCTCAGCCTCTTGCTTGCGAGTGGACTCCCTTTTCTCTTGGAGCCTTGCCTCATAGGCATCAATCAGTCTGGATATTTCTGTCGACTTTGCTGGTCCTTGGCTCTCCTCTGAGGCTAGCCTCTCTGGGCGAGCCCTCTAATCTGAACATCGAACTTCAGATCTAATCCTATGAGGAGCAGGTTGTTCTTGGATATCTCCTACCTGAGGGGCATTACTGCTGTGACCAGACATTTTAAACTTCTTTGTTGGTGTGGGCTTTCTCAGGGAAGACAAACGTTCCCACAGATGGTGCCAATTGTGGTGACAATTATATTCAACACAAATAAATGAGAAGAGAGCAATCACCATGAAAAATAAAGAACATAAGATGCCAATCACACAACACAGTAATGTACGTGGTTCATCAAGAATGCCTACGTCCACGGTGGTGGAGTCAGTATTATTTTTATATACTACGAGGAGCGTTTACAGAGAATACAGTGCGTTCCTCTTTCCCCAGGCTTAGGGTTTATTATATACATGTTTATCTTCGGGGAGTGGGGGTGTTGGACTCCCCCACATCCATCTTTTTCTCCTGGAATATCTTTATACGAGATCCTAGCAGAAGACTAAGTCATAGCGGAATTTAGTTAAGTTGCGAGGGGTCCGAACTTTGGGTCAATTTTATTAAGCTACTCGTCCGGGCCCATGATGGCAAATTCAAGTACCCACAATATATATGCCAATTTTGTCAAATTTTCAGAAAATTGTATTTAAAAACAAGTTCAACAAACACACACCAATAATTATAAACACAAAATACTGAATTTTAAAACTATATTTAAAAACAACATTTAAATCGAGTTTTCAGAATATAGAACCAAATGGGCGCTTAGTATCTTAACTAAAGCAATCTTTACTTTGTGGCATATCGAGGTATAATTGGGTTGGATGGTTGAGAGAAAAAAATATGAATTTTATGTTTGGGTTAACGAGCTATAAGGACATAATTTTGTAAATGTACGGGGTAGAATCTAGGAATTTTCTATTTGTCCTAGATCACAGTACGTATGACTGATACCGCTACATTTGGCACGTCAACACAATCATCCACGACGACCTTGATCCCAACCCATGCATCCACCATATTCACACATGCATCATGCTTCATGCGACGTGCTGCTCAACCATTCCCACTACTCCACTTCGCGTTACTGGTAAAATGGTTTATTGAAGTTTTTAATATTTGCATAAATATTTGAGAATGTTTTAAAAATATTTTTCGAAGTCTGATTTATTTTTAATACAAAAGCAGAAATTTTTCTAAGTGTAGAAGCGGACTTTTTTGGTCGTCGAACTCGTTCGAATGACATTTCTCTCTCGTTCAAGCGACATGAGCATGCCACGCGATCTCGTTCTTCGAGCGACATGCCTATATCGTTCGAGCGACGGTTCTTCCTCGATTTTCGTATAAATATATGTACCTATTCTGCACGTTTTTCTAAGTCTTTTTTGTACACGATTATGCAATTTACACCCACAAAATAGACTTCAAGTTTTTTAGGTTTAATGCCTTTTGATTCACAAAACCATTCCTAAATATATGTGTGAATCTTTAAACCTTCAAAGGATCGTTTTTACTCATTTGGAGTAACTTGTGGAAAAGACGACTCTTTTCCATTGCTGCCCATCTGGAGTTCTTGTGGGAGATTCCAGCCAACGACATCGGAACCGATATGTGAGGGTATTTCGTATGTCACTCTTGTTTTCAGTATAAACTGTTCTTTACAAATTATAGTGAAAATAAAAAAGTTTTGTCCCTTTGGGGGATTTTTCCTCGTTTGTGTGTTTGTTTGTGATTGAATGTTCTTGCATGATTATATTGTCTTCAATCACACCTAGATGCATGTTTTATGATTTAATTGAAAAACTAAGTTTAATTAAATAATTTCTTTGTTTGAACAAAAGCGCACTCTCAAATTGGTATCGTAGCCAATTACACAATTATACCGTGTAATTTTCCGCAAAATTTTTCTAAAGATATCAATTTTCTGAAAAATTGATTTTTGAAAAATGGCGTGTTCAAAATGGAGAAATTATATAATAAAATGCCAGTTTTTTATGGGACAAATTATGCTTACTGGAAAGCTTGTATGAAATCTGCTCTAAAAGACATAGATGAAAGAGTTTGGGTTTTGGTTGAAAGAGGATGGACACCTCCCTCCATCACTATTGACAACGTGACAAATTTAAAAACTGTGACTGCATGGACTGAAGAAGAATTTAAATGGTCAGCTTTTAACTCTAAGGGTCTTAGTGCTATTTCTGGATCCGTCACACCTGACGAGTACCGGCGAATACTGACGTGTACCACGTCAAATGGGAAGTTTTACAACTTACCCATGAAGGAAATAATGCCGTAAAAGAATCAAAATTGCAAATCTTAACAACTCAATTTGAAACTATCACCATGCTTGAGTCGGAATATTTTGATGAATTCTATGCTAGATTATCTGATATTGTAAACACTAGCTTTAATCTTGGTGAACACATTCCTAATGCTAGAGTTGTTAAAAAGATTCTAAGATCTCTACCTAAGCGTTTTATCCCTAAAGTTACTTTGCTAAATTCTATGTGTAGTTTAAACACACTTCAATTAGAGGAATTGGTTAGAGACTTACAAACCTTTGAAATTGACATGTTTCCTAAGTCTGTTAAACCAAAAGATAAGGGAATTGCACTTCAAGCCCAGGATAGGAAGAGTGAGGGGTCGACAAGAAAGAGAGTAGAGTCATCTAGAAAAAGGGAGAAAGAAATGTTTCATTCCAAGTGTGACCTTGATTTAGATGATTTAGCCTTGTTTGCAAAAAAAATCAAGAAAATTCTCAATTTCAAGAAAAATGAAAATTTCAAAGATAAAAAGAATTTTGAAAAAAATAAGTTTGAAAAGAAAAATGAAAAAGATTTTAAAGACCCTCCTAAGAAAGACGGTGAGAGATGTTATGAGTGTGACGGTAAGAATCATAGAGCTTTTGAGTGTGCTACTATGCTGAACAGACTTGCCAAAGAAAAGGGCAGAGTTGTCCTTAATGCTACCTTTAGTGACGACAGTGAGGTCGAGTCGGTGGACTCTGGAGACGAGTCATCATATGAGTGTAACTTCACCGCATTCATGGCTAGTCACGTGAGTACCTCTAGTTCTCCTCATGATGATGAGGATGCTGCTTCACAGGGACATCTCGATAGTGAGAACGAAGTGAGTGAGGGGGAGGATGATGCAAGTGAGAGTAAGAGTAATCTTTAACGTGCCTACGCTGAGTTATATACTGAGTCATTTAAAACCAAAAAGAGTAACAAAGCGTTAGTTCTTCGGATCACCGCTTTAGAGGAAGATTTAGAAGAAGCGAGAGAAAGAGAGTTTGCCTATGTTGAGAGAGAAAGTAATTTTAGACAAAGAGAGACTGTTTGGAGAGAGAGAGAGAGAGAGAGTTGCTTTGAGAAAGAGAAAGTGGACTTGACTAATCAAGTGGCTAGTCTTACGAGTGAGATCCATTCCTCCCTGAAGACTCAAAAGAAACTTAAAGCCCTTGTAGCCCAGCTTACTCATGATGTTGAGAGAGCACCGGAAGTCAAGGTTCAAATCGAGGACAGATCTGGAAAGATGCTCCCCAGTCCCGCTTTAGGTTTTAGTGATAGGCAGGGAATTGGTTTTGATGGTGCCTGGAACCTGGACCAGTTCCTGAGTTTACTACAACTCCATATGGCAATCGTTAAAAACCATGAAGGAGAGTTTGACCAAGAAAAGAAAACCAAGGCAGCCCAAGACTATGTTCTTTTGTACATAGTGCAAAAGAAAAGGTCACCTGAAAGAGTATTGCTATAGTTTGGGTCGGAATTAACATAAATATGCTCCACCACATAGTACTGATGATTTTACCAGTCTAAGAGAGAGTGTTAAGTTTTTAGCCACCACATCACAGAGTTTGATGGAGGAATTTTGATGGATATCTTTGTCATCAGTGAATGCTTCCCGCATCCCGGCTAAAACCAACAACAGCAAGGGTAAACAAAAGGTTACCACTTCTTTGGTACCTAAGAAAGACGAAAAGGCCGTTGTTGTTCATGTCGCTCATAAAGCCCATAATACCTCATAGTGGTATTTCGATAGTGGGTGCTCCAAACATATGACCGGCGATGTCTCTTTTTTACCTACCTAGAGGATCATAAGGAATGTAGAGTCACGTTTGGAGACGGGAACAAGTCTAGCATCGTAGGACGAGGTACATTAGAGTTACTAGGATTTTCTAAGCTAGAGAATGTTTTGTACGTCAAAGGTTTGAAAGCAAACCTTCTAAACATTATCCAGCTGTGCGATGATGACTTTGCCATAAAGTTTGACCGGGACATGTGTAATGTCTATAATCAAGCCGGTAAACTTTTAGTGCAAGGGGTGAGGACAGAAGATAATTACTATGGGACTGTGCCCAAGTTCTCACTTGTCTGCAATAGTGCCACGATCACTCCTGTGGATCTGTGGCACCAACGTCTAGGTAATGTGAACTTTAGAGATTTGACACGATTAGCTAAACCGAACCTAGTACGTGGCTTACCAACACTTGGAAAGACAACTTCCACGATTTGTGGACCCTATCAGTTGGGAAAGCAAATCCATAGCCCCCACACGAAGTTGAATTCCATTACCACTTCACGAGTACTTGAGTTGATACACATGTATCTCATGGGTACTACTCGTACAGAGAGTCTAGGTGGAAAGAGGTTGATCCTAGTGATGGTAGATGATTTCTCCAGATATTTGATTGTAGGTTTTTTGAGAGAAAAATTCGATGCTATTGAGTTTCTGACGACCAAGTGTCGTGTCCTACAAAACCAATACGGTGTCACTATCAATAGAATGCGTAGTGATAATGACACTGAATTTATGGAGGAAAAAGTAGATATTTACTGTGATAGCCTAGGAATCAAACATGAGCCTTCTGTTGTGAAGACTCCTTAGCAAAATGGGATTGTTGAGAGAAAGAATAGGATGATTCAGGAAATGGCTAGATTTGTGCTTCTAGGTCATAAAGTTGCTAGGAGATTTTAGGCAGAGGGAGTGTCTACTGCATGCTAAATAGTGAATAGGGTTTACCTTCGTCCACACACACTTAAAATGCCCTATGAATTATGGACTGGAAAGAAGCCCAACCTTGCATATTTTAGTGTCTTTGGGAGTAAATGCTACATCCCATAGGATAGAGAGAAATTAGGAAAGTTCGACTCCCGAAGCGATGACGGAATATTGCTAGGATATTCATCAAATAGTAGAGCGTACTGGGTTTTTAACCTGAAGAGCTTTAAAGTGATGGAGTCGATAAACGTTACTGTGTAAGATGACGAACCTTCAACGTTAGTTGATTCCACCCATTTGAGTGTGGATGACACATTCCTTTTTGATGATCCCATTGTGTCTCCCACATCCAGGGTGGACCCTACTCCTGTTCTAGGGGACACACCTGATTGGGTTCGCAAGAGTCATGATCCTACTTCTATCCTAGGAGATCCCACCCTAGGGGTTAAGACTCATTCTTAGCTAGAGAATATTGTTAGCCATGTATGTTACATATCTAAAGTCGAGACCAAGAACTATAAAGAATCACTCAAGGATGAACACTGGATATCGTCTATGCAAGATGAGTTGCTTCAGTTTAAAAAGAACAATGTCTGGGAACTTATCCCCTGACCTAGTGAGACGAATGTTATAGGTACCAGGTGGATTTTTAAGAATAAAATGGATAAAAATGGTACCATAATCAGAAACAAGGCTAGGTTAGTCGCTCAAGGCTACACAAAGATAGAGGGTATAGACTTTAGGGAGACATTTGCTCCTGTTACGAGGCTTGAGTCCATCTGCTTACTACTCGCCATCGCATGTCATCTGCGCTTCAAGTTATATCATATGGATGTCAAGAGTGACTTTCTAAATGGCATTCTATAGGAGGAGGTTTACATGGAACAACCAAAAGGGTTTGAAGACCCTAAACACCCGGAGCACGTCTACTATCTGAGGAAAGCCTTGTATGATTTGAAACAAGCACCCCGTGCTTGGTAAGAGAGGCTTACTTCCTATCTCTTAGCCCGTGGCTTGAAGAGAGGGGGAGTTGATATGAAGTTATTCGTCAGGATAGATGGAGTTGCTATTTTAGTTGCCTAAGTCTATTTAGACGACATAGTCTAAGGATCCACGTGCTCCTAGCATGCTCATAACTTTGAGGAGGAGATGAAAAGTGAGTTTGAAATGAACATTGTAAGAGAGATTAATTTCTTCCTTGGTCTCCAGGTTCGTCAGCTAGAGGATGGGATGTTCATCTCCCAATCCAGGTATGATAGAGACCTAGTGAAGAAATTTGGTTTAGAGTCCGCTAAGTATGCATGTACACCTATGAGTACTTATATCAAGCTTAGTAAGGACACTTCAGGCAAGGACATATAGCAAACATTCTATCGGAGTATGATAGGTAGCCTTCTCTACTTAACTGCCAGTCGTCCCGACATAACCTTTAGTGTTGGAGTATATGCTCGATATCAGGCGTCCCCGAAAGAGTCACACTTACTCGCCCTAAAACGTATTATTAAATACGTGAGTGGGACTCCCTCCTATGGTATTTTGTATTCCTTTGATACCGATAATCGTCTGTCCACCTATTCGGATGCCGATTGGTCTAGGGATGTAGATGGTTGTAGGGGCACTTCTGGTGGGTGTTTCTACTTTGGTTATGCTCTTGTCTCCTGGATGAGCAAGAAGGAAAACTCCATCTCTTTTTCCACTGCAGAGGCTGAGTAAATCACCGTCGGGAGTTATTGAACGCAACTCTTGTGGATGAAGCAAATGTTAGAGGATTATGGGATTTCATAGGACACCATAACCATCTCCTGTGATAATACAAGCGTGATACACATATCTCGTAATCCGGTCGAACATTCACGCACAAAGCACATCAGGATACGCGAGCACTTTATACGTCAATTAGTTGAGGAGAAAGTCGTATCCCTAAGTTTCGTATCCACTGACCTTCAGTTAGCCTATATTTTCACAAAACCTTTAGATGCCCTTAGATTCGAGAGTCTTAGGAAGTCTTTAGGGATTTGCACAGTTGACTGAGGGGATGGTCCGTGTCTAGGATACGATGCATTATTATGTTCATATCATATGATTCCTATTGCTAGTTTGTATCATTTGTATTATTATTTTTTGCTTTGTATATTTTTATTTGAAAAATCCAAAAATATTTTCTTTTTATAAAAATTTTAGAAAAGCACAAAAAGATTTTTGTATTTTGTTTACACCTCTTATGGATGAGCATTTAAGATAAACGAGTCACATCTTCCATTTCCATTTTCACGTGACAATTTGATAGTGATTTGAGACGCTACATCATTGCATCCATGTACTTTACATTGTTTGGAGTCTTCGAGATGTGATTAGTGATATCTTTCTACATGTTTGGCTCCTTATCTCCTTTATTGCACACATACACGGCTTTATTTGATTATTGTACTTGTCTATCACATATTGGCTTGAGTGTTTCCATCTCAATTCTCTCTATACAACGAACCATATGGGATAAAACTTAACAGATTGGAATGCATGTAAAAAATCGTTTGGTGAGATTGTGTGGTATTTTAAAACGGGGAAGGTCTGCAAAAGGTTCACATTTGAACTTTGCGAATACTAAGCCACCGTTATATCGGACCTAAACAATTGAGGAAGTTTATTATCCGGGGTACACAAAGGTTAAAAGAGCCTGAAAAAATTTAAAGGCAATAAAAATAAATTCATGTCGAATATGAGCCAATAGGTTTCGCCATTAATTCTCCAATGTTTGAGAATTTAGATCACCTCTATATAAAATATAAATCTGAGGGAGTTTGGTTGGATAATTTAAATGGGTTTTCACTTTCTTGAAAGTCCTGAAAAAGCTTTAAATAGTTTTGGACGTTATTGGTGTGGAAATCACTTTGAGCTTTGATTTGCTGATTTGATTGAGTCAATTTCTTATAATTTCATATTTTTACGCCTAAGGAAGATGTTAAGTTCATTCGTTAGGAGTATCCGATATTCATCGTGCACATATGTTATGTTTGTATGCATTGATTTTCCTATCGAATTTGCTCGCACCCCTACATTTCCGCTATCATCGACTTGGTTATTTTTGTGTTCTTTCATGGTGTGATTCTTTATTGTAGATCTTGTGTGAAAAATTTTGAAAAAAAATTCAAAAATAGCAAGTTTGTTACCTTGTGACATTCTCTATTTGCATTTATTTATGCTTCTCATATCTATCTATTTGGGTACATCATAAAAATGGGTAGAATGAATTATGGGTGAGAATAGTTTTGGTTGATTTATCAATGATTTCCTTAAGCTTAATTGATATTTGATTTTTTCATGTCATTATATTTTAAACTGTTGCGTGTCGCGGGTATCGGCTTTGTCTCATGTGTGAAGGTACAAAAGTGATGATTATTGGATTGCACACTCTGATGAGAAAAGCTTTGAGAGGTCCTGAAAAACTGAAGATTTGAAGATGTTAAAGTTTTATTGACGAAATGTCAGTTAGTATTCTCAGTTTGAGGGTTTAATGGGGATATTATCTTATATGTCATTTGTGGAGATAGCATAATTCGGATTTTTATGTATGTACCAGCATAGACATAGGGGGAGATTTGTAAGGACATAATTTTATAAATGTCCGGGGTAGAATCTAGGAATTTTTTATTTGTCCTAGATCACAGTATTATTTCTGATACCGCTATATTTGGCACGTCAACACGATCATCCACGATGGCCTTGATTCGAATCCATTCATCCACTATACTCACACGTGCATTATGCTTCATGCAACGTGCTTCTCAACCGTTCCCACTACTCCACTTCGCGTTATTGGTAAAATGGTTTGTTGGAGTTTTTAATATTTGCATAATTATTTGGGAATGTTTTTAAAAAAAATCGAAGTCTGATTTATTTTTAATACAAAAGCAGAAATTTTTCTAAGTGTAGAAGCGAACTTTTTTGGTCGTCGAACTCGTTCGAATGAAATTTCTCTCTCATTCAAGCGACATGAGCATGTTGCGCGATCTCGTTCGAGCGACATGCCTATGTCATTTGAGCAACGGTTCCGCCTCGATTTTTGTATAAATATTTGTACCTATTCTGCATGTTTTTCCAAGTCTTTTTCGTACACGATTCTGCAATTTACAGCCCATAAAACAGACTTCAGGTTTTTAAGGTTCAATGCCTTTTGATTCACAAAACCATTCCTAAATATATGTGTGAATCTTTAAACCTTCAAAGGATCGTTTTTACTCATTTGGAGTAACTTGTGGAAAAGCCGACTCTTTTCCATTGCTGCCCATCTGGAGTTCTTGCGGGAGACTCTAGCCAACGACATTGGAACCGATACGTGAGGGTATTTCGTATGTCACTCTTGTTTTCAGTATAATCCGTGTAAACCGTTCTTTACTAATTATAGTGAAAATAAAAAGGTTTTACCCCTTTGGGGGATTTTTTCTCATTTGTGTGTTTTTTTGTGATTGAATGTTTTTGAATGATTATATTGTCTTTAATCACACCTAGATGCATGTTTTTGGATTTAATTGAAAAAATGAGTTTAATTAAATAATTTTTTTGTTTGAACAAAAGCGCACTTTCACGAGCAATGCATGTCAATTCAAACACAACACGGTTAACAAATATGCTAGTTTAATGTTAGGTCATTTGACAAAATTAATTAAATAGGGTTGGTTACAATGAACAAATACTTGCTAATCAATTTGATCGGATCCAAATTCTGACACGCAAATTCATCATCATCTTTGACTTAATTTCATCACATAAAAAATTATTTTTACATAAAAATCGTTTCGCATTCAATTTATAACTTATAATTTATAATTACCAGAAAATAACTATTTTTTGCATGACTAACTTAACTCACCTATTTTTAACATTTGGTTTGTATAATTTGTGATGAAACAAATGTGAAGCCAGTTTTTTTTGGCAGGGGGACCGCACATTTATATGAAGCACCGAATTGACGAGCGAAAAGAAGAAACATACACTTAAAATTACACATTGATCGAAGGAGAGGGATTGATGGAAAAGATCGATAAATTTCTGATAAAGTTAAGCTTAAGGCATCACCCGTTGCTTATACCCTCTTTAAGATGGAAACCACTTGTTACACCAAATGTGATTTTGGGCACAAAGAAGAGGAAATTAATATGGACAGAGAAAATGTGTTGGGAATGTATAAGGTTGTGGAAGCCTATCTCCCCCAAAACCCTCATGCCGATGTTTAGTTATAGAATAATGATATGTACGCCTACTCTTAGTACCAACCAAGTACTGAATGTGCTTTAAATGATTGTACAAAAGTGTAGGTCCCATGATGGTACAATGCATTTAAAGCACAATCGGTACTGGGTTGGTACTGGGAGTTGGTGTTTGTAGCATTGTCCTTAGTTATAATGAGCTTTCAACTTGGATATGCATATCTTTCCATGAACTCTGTTGTGTGAAAGTTTGTTCTTTGCTTCATTATGGCTATAATTGACCGTGATTTGTCAATAAGGACTCCCTACGCGATATATAATGATATGTTTGTGGCTATAGTTTTACTTTGTAACTAGCTTTTCAACATGGCAATGCCCTAGCGTTGTTAAATTTTCGTATTTTAATGTAATATATTTATATTTAGATATATGTATTGATATATATATATATATATATATATATATATATATATATATATATATATATATATATATATATATATATATATATATATGAATAATTAGTCCTCGAGATGTGAAATCTTAATAAACAATGTAACACCATATGTTTATTAATATATTATTTATCACTTGTCCTACCAATAACTTCATAATTATTTTAATCCCATATATAAATTTACTACACGAATGCTCCACAAAGTCAATTTATACACATAGTGGTAATGTATATATAACGTGTCAATTTTACACCACTTTGATGTGTTTCTATAAAATATCGATCTTAGTCATTACCCGTTTCCATCAAGTTTAAATTGGGCAACGCACATTATTTGAAGGTTGTTGATGGTAGAAATGAGCATGATGATACGAATC
This sequence comes from Sambucus nigra, assembly GCA_949130495.1. NCBI lineage: Eukaryota > Viridiplantae > Streptophyta > Magnoliopsida > Dipsacales > Adoxaceae > Sambucus > Sambucus nigra. The sequence continues at coordinate 485,216,861 of OX422215.1, forward strand.
TAAGTTGTGAATTACTAATTGAAAATTCGAATCAAAGTGTGAAAATATCCTTTAGAGGGGGGTGAATATGACATATCAACCAATTACCCCAAATTTGACCAATTTCCATATTTCCTTTGAACTTGATTTAATTATGTAAATTATTAAACTAATTTTCTCAAATCTTAAGATGATTTACAAAACATCGTGTTTGAGTTGATTAATCATCATATAACTAACAAAATAACAAAATTTATTTTTATGAATCAATGGTTAGTTCAATTTTAAGTTTATGCGTGAAATGAACACGTGTGAATCATGTGATCTAAACCCTAATTTCATCAAATGAAGCACTCATATTCATTATATCCAAGATGAAGTAGAATGTAGAAATTTTTTATGAACTAATTATATCACAAGACGAGAATATACAGGGAAAAAACCAACATAGGGTAAAAATACCATAGGTTACATGGCCTCTCTCAGTTGATTTAAAAAGAAGTACTTATAAGGTGCAATTGACGAGCCCTATACATAAATTCCTTTATCAGTAAATAGCATGGAACATCAAAACTATCTCCCATCTGTAATATCCCGTATTTCTGAGGATTTAGAATTTAATTATTTTTAAAATTCACATGTGTCGTAATTTGAGGTCAATATTGGAGAAATTTAGTAAAATAACTCAGATGATGATTCTGAGTACATGATTAACTCCGGATAGGTCGAGATAGTAAAAAAAGAGTACCCGGGGGTAGTAATTGGGTCTCGAAATAATATTAAGCATAACCGGGTTCACACAGGGGTGTTCGGGTCATTTAGGCTTGGCCCATAGGCTTAATTTCGGGATTAGCAATATAAAACCTACATTAGAAAGTTTTTGGTAGACATTTTTTTTTTCCAAAGAGGGACGGTACCCCCACCCATTTTATTTATGACATAGAGGAGAAAAAGCCTCTCCGTAGCTTACAAACCCAATCACAAAAACTTAATTCTAGAGGATGGATCCATTACTCTAGAATGAGAGAATATAAACTTGGGGATTTATAAACTATCCCCATTACAAGGAGAGAATACTTAATCAACATGAGAGAGCTAAAGAATATTTAAATTTGGGGATTTATCACATCCCCATTACATTTTCTTTATGATAGTTCTAATATTTGGAAGTTTTTGTCTATCCATATTGAGATGTCCTTTAGCCAATGTCGGAAGAGAGTTGAAATTCCAAAAATATTCATCCATGTGAGATACTGAAGCTCTTGAAGCTAAATAATCAGCTACTGCGTTGTTTTCCCTCCAAGTGTGAATGATTTTGAAGTTCGTTGGATAATTGATATTATCAAATATATCTTGTGAAGTCCAAGGAGGTTTAGCTATCTTTAAAACAATGTCAACTAATGTTTTACAATCAGATTCAATGCAAACATTAGAAATATTTAATGTAGAAATCAATTTTATCCCTTCTTGAAGGGCCATTGCCTCAGCATTAAAGGAAATCAGACCCTATGAATTTATTCAGGCAAGTAGTTAACCTTGATTTAATTTAAATTATGGTATTGCGATTCATATCATGGTGGGTGTAGACCATATTTATTTTGGGGTGGTCTATTACATTAAAATGGGTTTTGAGAATTTTTTACACCTGATATGGATTAAAAGGTTAAATTGATGATATAGGATATGTCATGAATGTTTGAAATCAAATTATATATAAACCTAGTTGCAAAATAGGGTTATTCGGTTTATGATGTTGAAAATTAGAAGAGCAAATTAATGAAATCTAGAGAAAAACGAATCTGGGATTTAAGGAAATCTTACTAAGAATTAGTGATGAGTATAGACTAAATCCATGATTTCAATACGTTTAAAAGAAGGAAATTTTATTGGGACTATTGGAATAGAACCCTAGGTTGACGTAGCATCAAACGACATTGCAAAGTGGAGAAGAAGAAGGAGAACTGGATGACGTAGCATCAAACGACATTGCAAGTCATTCAAACGACAGTGCGAGTCGTTCGAACAACAGGGGTGAATTCTGGGCAGTTTTGTCCTTAATTTCTTTTGGGATTTTTCTTTTCAGGATTTAATTAGAGAAAAATTGAATGAAGATTAATACCTCGGATTTGGGAGATGGGTACTAAGGAATATTAACATTTATAAGGTGTCGAACTTATTAACGGAACTTTGTGCGATAAATCCTAAAAGGTTAAATCATGGACTAAGTAAGGGAGTCCGGGTATTTTGATTGAGTGACACTACTTTGATAAAATTAATTTAGGTTAAAATTTATTAGATTAAGGGTCAGAGATTTGACTCATATATTTTTCAGGTTAATGTGACGGGAGCTAAGCACGTGGTAGCCGGTTTAATTTATTATATATATATATATATATATAATAACTTATCAAATATTAAATTTAACGAGGGATGTTAACCTTAATAGTGGGACTTTGTGCAATAAATTCAAAAGGGTGAAGATACGGACATAATGAGTGAGTCTGGGTATTGTAATTGGGTGACAATACTTAAATAAGAAAATAATTAAAGTGTGATTTAATTAAATTACATGTCGGGATATAGACTTGGGTATTTTGGGCTAGTGCTACGGGTGATAGGCATGGGTTAGTCGGACTTTTATTAAATATATGTATACGGTAGTGTGATAGTGTATATATATATATAAATATATATATATATATATATATATATCGGTGTGAATGATATTTATATAAATACATACCCCTTTAATGCTATCATAGGAGGTTGCGTGATGTGGGTGAATCCCCTAGCTTGAGGAGTAGGGAGAGTATAATCCCTAGGTCATAGCACCCAGTATTTATATGTTGTGATTATTTTCGGGGTGAGATGTCTTGGTTATGATTTTCTCTCACTCTCGTGGAACTATGACTGCCTCTGATACGCTTACGATTTTTACTCAAGCTCGAGAATGAGTCCGGCTTGAGGTAGCCGGGTTAGAGTGAGCATACCTGGAACATGATAGCATTTTAGAGAAAGCATCCAGTTAGTTATTACTCGGGAATGGATGGTTATTATACTTGACATGTGTTTGGATGTTGTAGTATACTAGTATGTATATAATATGAGTAGGTAATATATACAGGATTAATACATAAGTTTGAATGTATTTCTTATATAAATAGTGTGAAAGTTATATGAGTTAAAAAGGGGTTTCCTATATAATTAGTGTGAATGTTATATGACTTAATATAGTTGAACCTATTAATAAGTTAATGAGTATATAACTTAATGATCAAAGTAAGAGTTATCGGGTTAGAGTAGTGTGGTAGAAATAGGTGTGATACGACTATTTAGGTGGGGTAGCTTAACTAGGAAGGTTATAAGGCAAGCGTTAGGTGTGGACATTAGATAAGGGGAGAGTTATACCTCAAGAGAGTGCGACACTAGCTTAAATATGAAGAGTTTGTATGTATATTTAATTACTTCAATTTAACTGCTTGCTAAATATTTTCAAAATGTTTTACTTAGGCTCTAAACCGTGTCAAAATCTTTTTCAAAACCTTTTAGGTGTCCATCCATAGGGACGTCCATCTTGAGGTTTCTATCCAGGGATGTGCAACTGCAAGTCATGTGGAAGTTGAAGGACTTTGCTATAAATGCTTATTTCATTTATTCCTAGTATAGGATCTTTACTTCAGTACTCATTTGGGCATGTCGCCCTCAGATTTAATATTTAATTATTTATTTGACCTTGTGTATCCAGGTTATTGTTTCAGTTTACTGTTGTATTTATTATTGGACCGATAGTTGATTCCGTCTTCTTTATTCATATTATCCATCTGTGTTGTATTCAGTTACCAGGTTGTGTGGAGGGTTCAATTGTTATTTATTTCCGCATGTTGTTAATTAATGAAAGATAAAATTTGGCACCGATCTAATTAAATTACTAGGCGGTTAGTGACTTTAAAAAAGGTTTTCGACAGTGCTTTTAAAAATGAGCAATCTGAGACTTAAGCAACGTTGAGTGTGTTTTATACTTGAGCAACGTTGTTGTGCCTAAGTATCTGTCTCTTCACAAAATCAAAGTTTGCGTAGTTCGAGGTCCCTACGATATGTAGGAAACACTCCCTTCTTGGGTGGTTTTGGTGCGCAGGGCGTGACAAATTCAGCTAACCACCTCCAAATGCCCATATATCGTGTAAAATAAGTAAAACTCATGGAAACCATGAAAATTCACTCGTCACTATCAAACCCCGGACGAAGCTCAAAAGGTTAGTGGGGGGGGGGGGAAGAGTTATACTTCCTCTCCTTACCTCGCCCCCAAGACAATCATCCTACCAAGTGAGAGGAAACCCTTTTTTTATATAAAAAGTGCCCAAGTGTGCTTGGCACATGTTACGTTTTTTGTGGATCCAAATGTCCAATATTTATGGTGCCACTTATCACAATATATGTGGTGGTATCTCAAATAATTAATTTAAATCACTACTAGAGCATTATCTAGTTTAATTCATCAAACTTGCGATATACACGGTATATTAAATTGCGCGTAATAATATCTCAGCCTTTGTAGGGTCTGAATTGTAGTAAAACTTGATAAATAATAAATCAATATATGATCAAATCTGTGGAGTAATTTTATTAGAGTAGTGACCCCACTCTACATTTGCCCCCTTGTACGCATAGTTGGTGTGGTGATTCTTTAGCTGAGATATATTAACTGTGTGTACGAAACATATTTCACAATGTTTTAACTTTGTCTAAGACATCACGTGATCACGTTCAATCTATACCATGCGTATATGTGCATATAATTTTGTGGGCTATCATTATCGCCTTTTTTCATTTTGCAGGAGTATTTGAGGGATTGCCCCTATTTCTTTAGTCGGTTTTGATATGTTCAATCAACCTGTGGATCGTGGGTAATAATCACATATCTCATTTCAGTTTCATGACATACATCTATCTCATATCTCACATTTTAGTCTTTCATCTCATGGGTTATTTCCGAAAAACCTCGTGATCATTCGGTTCATGCGAATGAACCATAATAAGTTGTAACAAAGAATAAGAAGGAAAATAAAACTTCCTTAACAATGAAAAACCACTTGCTAAGGCTTTTTCTCAAATTCACACCTACGAGGAAACTTTATCAATGAAAACATGCTTGTTAAGATTTTCACAAACTCTGACCCAAACGAAGATGAGTTAACAATGAAAACCACTTGTTAAGATTTTTCGTGAACTCTACCAAAATATGTGACTTAATAATGAAAACAACTTATTAAGATTTTTCGTGAACTCCACCAAAATTTGTGACTTAACAATGAAAACAACTTATTAAGATTTTTCGCAAACTCCACCAAAATATGTGACTTAACAATGAAAACCACTTGTTAAAATCTTTGCAAACTCCACCAAAATATGTGACTTAACAATAAAAACCACATGTTAAGATTTTTTTTCTACAAACTCCACTAAAAATACTTGACTTAACAACGAAAACCACTTGTTAAGATTTTTTTTTTCCGCAGCCTCCGCCAAAAATAGGTGACTTAACAACAAGAATAGCTTGTTAAGATTTTCCGCAACCTCCACCAAAAATAGGTGACTTAAAAATGAAAACCACTTGGTAAGATTTTTTAAGCGTCCTCATTATACCTAGTCGAGTAACCATAAAGGTGCTTTAGGCGAACTGTGGCTTCGAAAATGACTAATTTACTTAGTCGAGGTTCCATATAAGCCCTTTAAGTAAACAGGTGCTTTTGAGCGACAACAATTTACCTAGTCGAGTGACCATGAAGATGTTTTAGGAAAACTAGGGTTTCGAGAATGCCCAATTTACTTAGTTGAGGTTCTATATAGGTCCTTTAAGTAAACTGATACTTTTAAGCGATAATAATTTACCTAGTCGAGCTACCATAAAGGTGCTTTAGGTAAACTGGGGCTTGGTGAATGCCCAATCTTACTTAGTCGAGCAACCATAAAGGTGCTTTAAGCAAAAATGGGACTGTCATATAGGTCGAGGTTTCTCATAACTATAATGCACCACTTTGGACGACTTAACACAATACTAGTAAGGTATGTGAGAACTATAATGCACCTCTGTGGTAGACTTACCCCAATACTAGTAAGGTTTGTATGCAAACGTTGTATCAATGCTCCAAGTTTTTCAGGGCAGTTTGTTTACCCCCTGTCACTTTGCTGGAAGTAATGTCATATAATCAATGTTGTATATGAGCCATCTGGTGGCTATGTTAAATGACTCTGATGTTTCTTTTGGAGATGATTCATCAATGATTGTCATTCTGGGACCAAATCCGAGCATGATTATCACCTGTGTTTATGTCTAACTACATGCGATACATCATAGAGTACTTTTCCCCCTCTTTACTTTGCTTTGTCTTTTATCTCAAGATAAAGTAAAGTAAAGAAAAACATGGCTACTTGTTACAACACCATCTAATAATTGAAAGAATTTAAATACAATTCAAGGGGTATTTGCACCAATTAAAATAAAACTTCTTGAGCGTTTGATTTTGACATTTGTAAGCTCTGATGTAATTGCTTAAGCTCGATTTGATCATGTGCATTCAATATCTACAAGGATAAGAAATTGACTCAGATTCTGGCACAAAAAGCATTAGTAACTGATTAGGCATATTATAATGCCATATATAATCATGTGGGGTATATCTTTCCCCCTTTATTTTATTTTATGTCAATAGAATAAAAGAAACTCGGAAACATGCTTCAAGGAATCATAGATATAATATTTTATGCCCCCCTAATTATACCAACTCAGGAGCCGGATCTTGCGTCATGAAAATAATAGCTTCTGTAAGGTACTTGGCTGAGGAGTTCATTGATGAAGAAAAGAAGTTATGGCTTCCTTCAACAACTGGATAATTCACATTCAAATCAGCTTTCAGCACGTGTAGTCAACTAGACCAACATCTCTTAGTGTGGAAAATAATTGGCTTCCCCATTGTCCAATTAAGATATCCAACATGAATCTACAAGAGCAACATGAAGTTGCAACAGAGTTTTTCCATCATTTCATTTACATGAGGTGAGTTTTTTTTCATGCATTAGAGTTTTGTCAGTAATTTTTTTTATAACTTAAAATGTGTGACCTTTATTATTTCTCTCTATTGAAGTCTTCTTCTAAACCTTTCTCTCTCTCATTTTGAACGTAGTTGCCTCTCTTCTAAACTACCAGGCAGAGGTGAAGGGGGTGGGTACTGCTGGGTAGAGGGTGCACGTGGGGATTTATGGTAGATGGGGTTCGGGGTTATCTAGATTTGAGAGTGGTAGGGGAAGTAGCACGTGGGACCAGGGAAGTGGGTTGGGAAGTAGGGGTAGTTGGGTATTAACTATGGCAGTAAACATGACACCAGTCTGCCTAGATGAAGTGAGTATTTTGATAATTTCTTATTAGTCACAATGTTAATTATTTCACCTTGCCATAACTGAAGGCACTTAGTTATTTTGTATTATCATTATACATTAGCATCGTGACTTCCTTCAAATATACCTGACAAATGTATTACACTGCTATACATGTGCCATACATGTGTAATACACCGTGCTATACCTGTGTCGCAAGCCTTCTGTTAAATATACCTGATTTGGTGAACATCTTGAATTTGTACTATTTTTACCATGTTATTTTTACTAATACACTGTGCTATTTTTACTAATGAAATACCTTATATAAGATAAGATTAAATGTTCATTTACTATTTGTAGTTACCCATGAACACTTTCGTTTTCGATTTCATCTTTAGCCTTATATGAGAGAGATTTAAATAGTCGGATTGGTGAATAATGTTGTAAAAGTCCAAAAAACTAAAACCTTGGGGGCTAAAGTTAGTTTCAACTTAAAACTTAACAGCCAAATGTCTCACAATAGACAAACTCTAATAAAACTGCCAACCCTTACAAGTGAGATGCTCAATATTAGAAATATTTTATACTCCTACAATATTATATTTTTTAATAAAAATTTCTGAAGCTCCACGACAATTGTGAAACGTCTACCAACTGCAATAGCAATCCCAAAAATTTAGAACAACACTAAGTAATGTACAATAAAGATATGGAGTTCAATCCCTTAAAAGTACAGTTGCAAGGTTCAAGCCTTAGTAATGTGTTTGCTAATATGAATAATGGAGCTACGTGCAAGATTAAAGTACGTTGCAAGATTGGTGGTTAATGGTTTTGTAATGATTTGATATAATGCTTTTAAATCTCCACTAAATTATCATTAGTGTCCTTTGTCAGTCTGTTCTAATTCAAATTATGTTATGGCCTTTAATGTTTCAAATGGATGTTATGTTCTGTTTTGTTTCAAATTGATGCATCGTTGATGTTCTTAAGTTCATGTTCTAAAGTTAAGCCCGGCTCATAGCCCGACTGACATTTCTAGATATTATATTAACATTTAATGATCTCATTTTGCAGTTGATTTATTAGGAGTGTTGAAAACAGATCATGAAGCACACAACAATATCAAGGTCAGTGCCTATGATTTAATGCAAGTATCAAGTTGATGTCAAATATTCCTAAGATATAAGAATATCCTCTACCATTTTATAACATTACAATCTACCTACATATCATTGCGTGGCTGATTTTAGTTTTATTTCAATATGCATTGAATTGTTATTTAATTGCAGTGTTTGTGAATTTGACTCTTGATCGTGTTTACACTTGCATTGAAGGAGATCAAGGTAGATGACAAATTATGAGGACTTGGGGTGAAGGGTTTACCGACTAGGAATCAAGGTGATATTTTGAGATACTTTTTTCCCCTAATACTTCTTTATATAAATTGCATGAGGACATTAAGTATATGATGTAACTGGGAGCAAATATCTGATAGTGTCATGAAGTTAGATTTGTTGTATATATTTATCTGTTATATAGTTGGTTATTATATTTTAATTGATTTCATTTCATTATGTATTTATCTAAAGTTGTGAGTTTTGTTGTTCAAGTGCCGATGAATAGATGTGGTTTGTCATTTGTCATAGGTAATAAACTATGAACATAATTGTAATCGTGTCTTCGGCACATGAACAAAACACAGAAGCTTCCTGTAATTTTTTTTTATTTTTAATGTTTTTGTTTATCTCAACAAATCAATATTGTAAGCCTTATAACATGATGTGACCCAGAGGGGTTAATATGATGTTGAGGTAGACAAAAGAATGTGGGTAGGCTCAGTAGATTGTTGCAAGAGGTACTTTTGTAACATTATGTATTGATATTGAAAGAACAATATTTTTCAAAGGTAATACTCAAACATTCATGACAGTTTACTCAAATAACATTAGTTCTGATAGTTTTAGTATAAAACATTATTCAAACATTCTTGACTTGATTACTTTAATTTTTATAATATACCGTTCAGGCTAATCCGCGACTGAATTTTTTGTTCCATTGTTCACAACTGAAGATTAAGCTATCAAAATATATGTGGCTATGTTCAGTTGTATAAAAAAGTAATAAATCCATTTTTCCATTATTATTATGTATAGGAGGTTCGGAGTGGAAAATTATGCGTCAAGAGACCTGGACTGTTTATGTTTCCACCCAAGGGACAGTTGTGATCTCACTCCTCCTGCCCGTATCCGATTTGTTATCTTCTTTTAAATTTCTATTGATATCATATGAAGCCATCAAGTTTTTACTTCGACACAACTTGAGTTTACTGCTATATAAATTATATATCACTTTTTACCGCTATATAACTTGAGTTTAATCAAAGATATGACCATGTAACCAGGATATAATCATGTTAATTTATTATCTCCTTTCATATAAAGTTGATTGAGTTCATTTTTGGGCGATATAGTTGAGATTATTTGCTATAGACGTTAATGTTAAATGTGAACTTGAAATGTTTGGGGTGTTTCTTTTATTAAAGAGGTTGTTGTTATATGTGCCCTTGAACATGTTTGGCAACCTCATTTTTTAATAGGTATTAGTGGTGAATTTTAACTTGAACATGCTTTCAATTTGATATTGATCATACCTTTCTTTGTCTTAATGTTTATATCGATTTACGTGTCAGTAGGTCTGCATAGGGGACACCCGGGACACAATGAAAATGCAATGAAAGTTGGCTACATGTGCATCGGCAGGGCACACGATGAAAATGATGTCGTCTCTCAAAGTTGTTGCCTTAAGGTAATGAAGCTGGGGAACAATCCTAGCTTCCTCTACATTGTTATGCTTATTAACATGGCTATGAATTATACAGTCAAACCCGCATATGTTATAATCATTTCTAAACTCTGCAATCTTACTGATCGTCCTATTGGTTACAAGTGTGGAGGTGGGTTCACTGTGTTTTAGTTATGTTCTATTTCATGACGAAGTTGAAAAACATCGAACAATAGTTCATTTAAAAAAAACATAGTCCAGAGTTTGCTATTTGTGACATAATACAAATATGAATATATCAGTTCCCATAGAGTAAATGATCCAGATCGATCAAACATGATCGTCCAGATTTTAATGAATATAACCGTTAGATCATATAAGCCATGGATCAATGTAGTCTTATATTACGATGTCAACAATGAAATTTGGTATTATGTGTTTCAAAATCAAAAATATCTCCCCCATTCTTATGTGTCTATGTTCAGTTCTTAAAAGATGTAATAAATCCATTTCTCCATTGTTTTTATGTACAGGAGGTTAGGAGTAAAAAATTAATGCGTAAAGGCATTCGGACTGATTCAGTAGTTGAGTCTAGGTTATTATTATTATTATTATTATTATTATTATTATTATTATTATTATTATTATTATTATTATTATTATTATTATTATTATTATTATTATTATTATTATTATTATGTTGTTGTTGTTGTTGTTGTTGTTGTTGTTGTTGTGCATCTCATTTTATGCACATGGTCAATTTACGTGTTCAATTGCATGTATATTACAAGAGGTTTTCCTTGAAATGGACTTTTATATGTCGATGGAGGTGGAGATGGCGATCAAGATTGATATGAAGAAGAGTAGATAAGAATTGGTGGGTATGCTTATAACTTTTTTGAGCGACTTTAATAAGGCGTTGTTTGTATATTATTATGGATTTGAATTAACACGTTTGTTTTTTGTTGTTTGATTTTCAGATTATGACAAATATGAGGAGTACGTGTCAATTATAAGCTTGAGTTTGGGGTCACATTCAACATTGAGACCCATCCCACCCCATTACAAATGTGCCACGAGTTGTTTAATCGATCAACGATTTATATGTTTATTAGATTGAAAATTTATTATTGAGTTTAAGTATTATTTTTATCATCATTTTGTTGGTTAAATAACTAATAATGATTTTTTGTGTAATTATATCTGAAGTCTATTGTATTCATAAATTGATGATTTGATTTATATAGTGCCTGGGATGGACTATTTGTATACTTGAGTAGTTTTGATTTTTTAGACAGGAGATGGTCCTATAAAAAGAGGAAATTTTGCCCAATTTTCTAAATCGAGTACACATTTGTGTTTTATAATAAATTATATGATTACAAGCCTTAGTCGATACAGTTTTGAGATGTGTTCGTCGTTCCTTTAGGCACATGCATACTATTTGAATGCTATTGGACTATTTGTTATTTGTTAAGCAAGGTGGATAGTCTTATAAACAAAATATATTATGGTCATTGTTGATGTAAAAAATTAGATCACTCTAATTATTCAATCACAGATAAATAAATGAGACAAAGAATTTTAAAGTGGTTCAGCCTTATAAGAATGGCCTACATCCACTGTTTTGGTATTGTTGTTTGTAGGGGAATTCTCGATTACAAGTTATCTCAAGAAATTCCGGTCCGGGAGTCCTCTTACAATGAGGATTGTACAATGTATTTATAGCCCTGAGGCTGTCATGTGAAAGGGTAATACATTAAATGATATACATATGAAAGGGTAATACATTTAATGCCCTCTTTGCGTGCGCATCCAAATGATAAGCATTTAATGAGCAGTTAAACTGTTGGTATCCTGCTTCGAGGTGCAGCTCGGACCGCCTAAGCTTCTCGGTATTTAAGAGTTCCTCGGAGAGATATTGTTCCTCGGAGCTTGTGAGTTCCTCGGGGAACTAGTCTTCCCCATTGTAGTCTTGTTCCTCGGAGCGAGTGGGTTCCTCGGAAATGTTTGTTGTTTCCATATAGATAGCCACGTGTCTTCATATGATTGGTCCATGTCAGCAGATTAATTTTGGTATCAATAGAAGCCCCCAATGTTTCATAGTTCGAAATTTGAGGGGTATGGAACATTCTTTCTCGGAATATGGTAGCTTTAAATAGTCTTCCGGATTTTTAGGAGCGTTTCCCTTGTATTTATTTCTCCTTCCTAATTCGTAGAATCATGCTTTTTTGGACTTTTTTGCGTGCTTCGATTCCCGCGTCACTTTTCGTCTTCTTAACCGTTGTTGTCCGCTTCGATTCTCGTGCCACTTTTTCTCTTTTTAGCCGTTGTTGTCCGCTTTGATTCCCGCGCTACTTTTCATCTTTTTAGCCACCGGTAACGTAATCATCCTTTTTTATAATCATTACTTCACCATTTCCCAAGGCAAGGTATTTAAACTTCACAGACGCTCCCATCGTCTTCTACCTTTCAAATTTTTATCATCGAGTTTTATGTCGTCTCTTCCTACTCTCTTGTGCGTTCATCTTTTTCGTCCTTCATTGTCAACAGCTCTACTTTTTCTGTAAGATCTTCTTCTTTCTTCTTCATTTCTTTTATTCATCATCATGGTTTACTCTATTGAGTCTCTTGAAAAGTTTCGCTCTGATTTTTCCATTCCCTCTTGGGTTGTCTTGGAAGAGCTTTCTAAGCCTTCTGATTATTTCAATTTGGCTGAGGGACATTGGTTCCCCAGCCTTTTTATTACTGAATGTGGATTTTCTTTTCCACCAAATCCCTTGTGTCTGGAATTCTGTCATTATTTTGACGTCGTTCCAGGGAGAATAGCCCCCAACACATGGAGAATAGTTAAGGGGGTGCATAAATTAAATCAAGTCCATGGAACTCGCATAGGAATTCCATAAATCATGTACTGCTATAGATGGGCAGTTAATGATAATATTTTTTATTTAAAAACTAGATTTTTAAATAGAGCCTTAGTAGTCAATCTCCCTGATGCCAATAGGGATTATTTTGAACATGGGGTTGTCATAAAAAATTGGCAACACCCTCCATTAGCTGGAGATGAGGTTTACCAGGGTTTCAGATGCCATCCTTATGGCAATGGGATAGGTTATTTTTATTTTATTTATTTTGAAGTCATGTTTCTTTTGTATTTGATAAAATGTGTCACTGATAACAATGTTTATTTATTTGCAGTTGATAGCAAGAGAAAGTGCCCCAAAGAAGCAGATGTCAATATAAGGCATTTGAAACTTATCTGGAGTCTGCATCAAAGTGTTGCCGACGAGCACATTAGATCAGCTTCGTATCTGCTCCAGTACAAGAGCTACACCACTTCCTTCACTGCTCGTCCAGTGATAAGTGAATCAGAGCCAGTTCCAGCTTCCACAAGCTCATCGCCTGAATCCCATATTCCTTTAAGTGAAAGGATGAAGAAGAGAAGACCTCCTGCCCTCTTTGAGAAGACTGCCTCCGGATCTGGGGAGGTAAAAAGGAGTAGGATTGATGTCCCAAAGGAGGGGACGAAGAAGAATGATGCACCTTCCTCAGCTGCTGCAGTTGTGAAGGTTGCTGAGAAGCCCGTAGTGGCTCCGAGCAGGTCTGCTGCTCCTGGAGAGGTGATTGTGATATCACCGACCAAGGATTCTTCCTTGGTTGAATCTGTACCTGTTCCCCCGAGGAGGCTGGAGAAAAGCTCCTCGGTCAATTTGGTTGATACCATTACTCAGCCTCCAGTTGCTGGAACTGGGATTCCATCTTTTGTTCCCCCGAGCTCTGCCATAAGCTCGATAAAGTCCTCGACCATTCCCGACGTACAAGGTACTGAAGAAAACCTTACTCGGGACATGGTCACCTCACTAGCTTCTCGTCACCTTGCTTCTGTAAGTCTCTTTACTTTGAATTTTTCATATTTCCTTTGTCATTTTTGTTTCTAACTTGCTTTCTGTTTTTGTTCACAGTTGACAAGCTGCTTCAATATAATCCTGAAGAAGGATGAAGCGATTAAGGCTTCTTGCTCCTCGTCCAGCGTGGAGGGAGCTCTGGAAGAAGCTACTAAGTCTCTGGCAGATTCTCGTCAGAAATATGTTGATGAGAAAGCTGTCTGGGAGAAGAAACTTGCCTCCACCGAGCAGGATAAAGCTTGAGCTGTTGAGGCCTCCAAAGAGTTAGAGAAGAAAAATAATGCCTTGGAGAAGGCAAATAAAGAGCTCGCAGAGAAGCTCAAAACTGCTGGAGAGCTTGAAGATAAGCTCAGGGTTGCTGAGGAAAGGTTGGGCCAGCTTTAAGAAGTAGGTCGGCAAAAGGAGGAAGCAGAAAATAAATTGAAGGCTGCTGAGAACCTGCTGTCTGAGAAACTGTCCTCGGAGAAGCTAAAGAGGAAAGCTGCTGTGAAGAAGTCCTTCAGCTCTGGCTGGGACAAGGGTTGGAACAAGGGGTTGGTTGCCATGGTGTTGAAAGTGGACTATGGCGATCTTAAATATTTTAAGGATGGATGGGTTGCCGCCCTTCAGGAGATGAAGGTCGACGAGTCTTCCGAGCTCTTCCAGAGACATATCCCTGGTCCCCCTCCAACTCCAGAAGAATTAGAAGAGGACGAAGAGACCTCTGAAGAATCTTCGATGGTGATGGGAGATAATGCCCTAGCCATCCAGCCTGCTGATGAGGAAAATCAACAAATCATTTCTTCCTCCGAGAAACTGCCTATTCTCCCCGAGCAGCTATCTCTTCCTTCCGAGCAACCTACCTATTCATCCCAGCCTCCCGAGAAGGTTTTGGGAGATAAGGAAAAGTTTTAGTGTTGTTCGGGTTTCTCTTTATTTTGTTTTTCTTTTTCAAATGTAACTCAGAAGATGTAACTCTGAATTATGATCTAATAAAACTTGATTTTTTTTCCATACTGTTGTTCATCTTATATTCATACTCTGCTTGTTTCTTTTATTGATGATTGCTCTTTCTCTTCTCTGCTAGTTTCTGGCCAGGATGGAACTGCTATCTGCCCATGATACAAAGTTGTTGCAGCAATGTAATGAGTACTTTAAGGTCGGTCACACAGACTTGAGTGCTGCACAAATTGCCGACATCCTCGGACAGGATGCTTCAGAACAGGCAGTTGAAGCATATCAGTACCTGAAGTGTCTACTTGACCGAGCAGTGGCCAATAGTGTGGCTTACTATAAAATGATCGAGGATCTCCAGTGCACCCTCGAAGACCTTCAGAATCAATACAAGGAATTAACTGCTCTGTTGCATGAGGGTTACGAGAAGAAATACAAACTGATCATGTCTGACAAGGGCTACGAGAAGCTTTTTGCTGGATATGATCTGAGGGAGAGAACTTTAAAGGGTGAGGTCGAGGAATGCAGACAGATTGCCAAGTTGCTGGAGCAAGAGAACAACAACTTGCAAAAAGTGCTATCACAATTGAAGTTTGCAGCCTCCACTTCCAGTGCCTTGATCCCAGTGACCGACGAGGGATTCTCGTTCCTAGAGGTTGAGAATGCCAAGTTGAGGGACGAGTTGGAGACTTTGAATAGTTCTGGCACCTCTACATCTTCTCGCGGTCGAGCAAGAGCTCCTCGGGAACGAGGAAGAGCAGCTCAAGTTCTCGTCGAGGAACAGAGAACTCAGTCTGCGTTAGAGAACCAAGCTTTCCAACTAATGGCGAAGAACCAGGCCTTGTCTGATATGTCAAAGAAGATTAGGGACCTGGAAAAACAGCTCTCTGCTCAGAAGTCAATCTTAGAGAATAAGGAGCTTTTTATCAAGAATCTCCACGAGCAGCTAGAAAAGCTAACATATCAATTCCACAAACATCCCAGGGAGTTCTGGATGGCTGGATACAACGAAGCACTATTCCATTTGGACGATCGTATCCAGAATGCCAATAATGAGGGCTACAAGCAAGGCTGGATGAATGCCTTAGGTGTGTTGAAGCTCGAATAAGGTCATTATCTGTGGGACTACCATGATCCCAGGTTGCTCGACTTGCCTATGCCGCCATAAAATTTGGATATGGAATGGATCCCTGCTCGATCCATTCCTCGGAGCTTAATTTCAAAGTATCTCGGTGACTACAATTTACATTCTCGAATCGAGGTATCTCGTCCCGAGAATCTCTTAGACCTACCATCCGTGATGAATGTCAGGATGTTGAAGGATATTAACTTCATCAATTCTCCTCTATCTTTAAATGATCCGCCTGCTGGCGAGGAACCTGTGTCAAAAGCAGAGGGGAAGAGACCAGTAGAATAGGAATTTTTTGATGTAATAGTTAGTATACATGTCAATGTAACTGTAATTTCATTATCAATGTAATTTATTTTGAAGTCAATGAAAGACTTTCATTTTTTTTGCCAATCTTGATTGCTATTGTCTTGTAGTTATCGAACACTTTATATTTGCGTATATCTGTTAAAAAAGATAACTATATTGTGTTGTTTGTCAACCAACTCAGTAATAATTAAAAATTACAAGTATCAGTACTGTTGCTCGATCACTTAAAGTAATGAGTATAAAAATGTTATTTAAAATTTTTCCAACCAACTAAGGTTGTTAACTTATGCTTGTCGACCAACTACAGTTAGTGGGTTTTTATCCCCGACCAGCCATACTTGGTAGATTTTTCATAAAATGTGCCCGACCAACCAAGGTCGTTAAATTCTTCTTGTCGACCAACTATAGTTAGTGGGTTTTTATCCCCGACCAGCCATACTTGGTAGATTTTGCTTGTCGACTAACTATGGATGGTGGGTTTTTATCTTCGACCGGCCATAGTCAGTAGACTTTTATCTTAAATGTCTCAAACCAAACAAGGTTGGTGAATTTTCTTTGTCGACCAACTACAGTTGGTGGGTGTTTATCCCCGACCAACGATAGTTAGCAACTTTTGCACTTTCAGGAATAATCTTACCTCCCGACCAACATAAGTTGGCATTTGCGAGAATATTTTGTTTCCTAGCTAAACAGGTTGGAATTTGTAGGAATATTTCGTTTCCTAGCCAAACAGGTTGGCATTTTTAGGAATATTTTGTTTCCTAACCAACCGAGGTTGGCATTTTTAGGAATATTTCGTTTCCTAGCCAAACAGGTTGGCATTTTTAGGAATATTTCGTTTCCTAGCCAAATAGGTTGGCATTTTTAGGAATATTTTGTTTCCTAACCAACCGAGGTTGGCATTTTTAGGAATATTTCGTTTCCTAACCAACCAAAGTTGGCATTTTTAGGAATATTTTGTTTCCTAACCAACCGAGGTTGGCATTTTTAGGAATATTTCATTTCCTAGCCAAACAGGTTGGCATTTTTAGGAATATTTTGCTGCTGAGCAGTCTGAGCTTTGCCGAGTTTTGCTGAGTAGTGTGTAGCACTAGTATTCCCCGAAAAATTCTCAATAAAAAGGAGAGACTTTGGTAGAATATATTCATTTTATTCATACTGATGGAACTGTGTTACATATACATTACTGATAATAGTTGCGTAGATGCTCTGCGTTCCATGTGTTCTTAAACTCCTCGCCTTCTAAAGTTGCTATTCGATAAGTTCCTGGTCGAACAACTTCTGTAACTCGGTATGGTCCATGCCAGTTTGCCTCCAGTTTTTATGCTTTTGAATTACTTTCTTCAGCACATAGTCTCCTTCTTTCAGGTCGCACTTTTTCACCCTTTTGTTGTAGAGCAGAGTTGTTCGCTGCTGGTAAGCAGCATTTCTAATGGCTGCTTCTTCTCTAACTTCCTCGAGCATGTTTAAATCCAGTCTTCTCATTAAGTCGCTGAAAGGGGAATTATAGTTCAGTACCCTGTGTGTTGGGAGGCCCAACTCGGCAGGTATGACAGCTTCACTTCCAAACGCCAGCATATATGGTGATTCTCCAGTTGCTACTCGGGGAGTAGTTCGGTAAGCCCAAAGTAATGATTGTAGCTCGTTGATCCAGTTTGCTTTTGCATCATCTAATCTTTTCTTTAAACCGTTCAGCAGCGTTCGGTTTGTCACTTCAGTTTTTCCACTGCTTTGAGGATGGCCTGGTGCTGAATGAACCTTCAAAATGTTTGACTGATGACAATAGGCGGCAAACTCCTCGTTATCAAATTATGTTCCATGATCTGTGATGAAGCCATGAGGGAGACCATATCGGCAAATTATATTCTTCCAAACAAATTAGTACACCTTCTCGTACGTCATGTCAATGAGTGGCTCAGCTTCTACCCACTTAGTAAAATAATCCACTCCGACGACGAGGTACTTAAACCTTCCTCGGGTCGTTGGCAGTGGCCCAACCAAGTCAATTCCCCACATGGAAAATGGCCAAGGGGATGTTATGGGTGTCAACAAGGTTTGTGGAGTTCTTAGGATGGAGGAAAAGCGATGGCACTTGTCACACTTCTTGGCATAGGCTATGCAATCAGCCCTCATCGTGGGCTAGTAGTATCCTTACGTCATCACCCTTTGTAAAAGCGTCCGACCTGCAACATGTGCTCCACAAGACCCTGCGTGGATCTCTTCAATTAATTCTTTCACCTCGGATGGGTGTACACATCTCTGCAAACCTTCCATAATTCCTCGTCTATATAAAACACCATTAGTTAATACATACCGAGCAACTTTAAACTTCAATTTTTTGGCAGCAAGCTTATCAATTGTCAATTCTCCTTCCTCGATATATGCCCTGATGGGATCCATCCAAGATGGTCCTAAATCAAGGGTGATAAAGTTCATCATTAGATCTTCATCTATACTCCGACCAACTAGCACTTCAATTGGGATTATCCGTCGTAGCTCGGTGCAAGTAGCTGACGCCAGTCGAGCTAGGGCGTCTGCTCTTGCATTCTCCATCCTTGGTATTCTGACCAGCTGAATAGCGGCAAATTCTGACACCAGCTCCTTTGCCTTTGCATGATATCTGATCATTAATTCTCCTCTAACTGCATATACTCCCATCATTTGGTTTATGATCAATTGAGAATCACTCAAAATAATGACCTGTTGCGCCTCCATAATTTTTGCTAAACCAAGTCCTGCAATCATGGCCTCATACTCAGCCTCATTGTTGGAATCTTTGAATTGGAAACGCAAGGCGTATTCCATATCGACCTAGTCCAGAGTGCTCAAAACTACCCCCGCGCCACATCCTACAGTGCAAGATGAGCCATCTACATATAGCCTCCATATAGGTAATTCGTCGTCAAATTTCTGATCAGTCAGAGTTCCTCGATGAAATATTTGTTGCTTCCTTTCATCATCCACTGGTATTTCTTGTTCCTCGTCGATCATCTTTTCTCGCCCTTTTACCAACCGGAGTTGGTCTGAGCTCGAATTTGATGATCCTGTAACATCCATTTGCTCTTTTACCAACCGGAGCTGGTCTGAGCTAATGTCTGTTGACCCTGTAACATCCACAGGTTGGTCAGCGAGCAACTTTGGTTCCTCGGGGGAATCAGGGTAGGTGAACTTTGCTATAAAATCTGCTACAGCTTGCCCTTTTAGCGATGATCTGGGTTCATAGACTATATCATATTCACCGAGCTCTATTGCCCAGTACATCAATCTTCCTGATTTTTTTGGCTTATGAAGGGCTTGTCTCAATGGCGCATCGGTATATACTACTATAGTATGAGCCTAGAAATATGGCCTCATTCTCATACTCGCCTCTATCAATGCCAATGCCAATGCCAATTTCTCCAGCCTTGGATATCTGATTTCTGCTCCTCGGAAGGCTTTAGTTGTGTAGTAAATTGGCTTTTGTAGTTCATTCTCCACTCTGATCAACGCCGATCTAACTGCATTCTCGGACACAGCAAGGTACAAGTACAATTTTTCTCCCATCACTGGCCTGGACAACAGTGGAGGTGCTCCCAAGTATCTCTTCAAGTCTTGAAAAGCCTTCTCGCATTCATCATTCCACTCAAAAGTCTTTCTGAGTATCTTGAAGAATGGGAGACATCTATCAGTTGCTCGTGACATAAATCTGTTGAGTGCCGCTACTCGTCCTGTGAGACTCTGTACTTCCTTCTTCGTCGTTGGAGATCGCAGCCCTAATAGAGCTTTGATCTTTTCAGGATTTACTTCAATGCCTCGTTGATTGATAATGTACCCGAGGAACATGCCTTCTCATACTCCAAAGATGCACTTCGTCGGGTTCAGTTTCATTTGATATTTATCTAGTTGATCAAAAGTCTGACTTAAGTCAACTAGATGATCGGCAACTTTCCTGCTTTTCGTCAGCATGTTGTCAACATAGACTTCCATATTGCAACTGATTTATTCAGCAAAGACTTTGTTCATCAGCCTCTGATATGTCGCACCTGCATTTTTCAAACCGAAAGGCATAACATTATAACAATAAGTTCCCCTAGGGGTGATAAAAGAAGTACTTTCCCTGTCTTCAGGTTTCATTTTGATCTGATTGTAACCAGAATAAGCATCCATGAAGCTCAGCAACTCGTGTCCCGAGGTAGCATCCACCAGTTGATCAATTCGGGGTAGTGGAAAATTATCTTTTGGGCATGCTTTGTTGAGTTCGGTGAAGTCTACACACATCCTCCACTTGTTGTTTTTATTCTTTACCATCACCACATTAGCTAACCAATCTGGATATTTAACATCTTCAATGAAACAAGCTTTCTGGATCTTCTCGACTTCCTCCTGTATAGCTTGATTCTTCTCAGGACTGAATACTCTTCTTCTCTGCTTCACAGGCTTGATCTCCTTATTCACATTGAGCTCGTGACATAAGAAGTTTGGGTCTATCCTAGGCATATCTTCATGACTCCACGCAAAAGTTTGTCTTCTGCTTCTAAGGAAAGTTATCAATTCCTGTTTTAATGAGGCTTCCAACGATGAACCTATTTGAGTAGTTCGCTCAGGGTGCTCGTCGTCCAGAATAATATTTTCAATAGTTTCCACCACTTGACCCTTCACGAGTTGCGACTCATCTCTAGGATCCAATGTTTCAATTTCTGCACCTTCATCCACTTGATAAGTAGTGGTCTTTTTCTTTTATTCTTCCAGCTCTTCTTACTCGGCGGATGAATAATAGCATTCCCGGACTACTTTCTGATCACCTTTCACAACTCCTACTCCAAAGTTTGTTGGAAATTTTAGGCACTGATGCACTGTAGATGGTACAGCCTCAAACTTCTTCAATCCCACTCTTCCCATGATGATATTGTACGATGATTGGACATTCTTGTCCATCACAAAGAAACGTATTCTTTATGTCCGACAAGCAGGCCACGTTCCAATGAATATATCGAACTTGATCGTCCCAAGAGGAAATACTTTCTCTCCAGCAGAACCGATGAGGGGACTGTAGTAAGGCTCCAGTTGAGATAGCTTTAGATTTAAACTATCGAAACACGAGTAGAACATGATGTCTGCCGAGCTACCATTGTCGACCAGCACTCTTGAAATCATTACCTCCTTCATTCTCATCTTGATCACCAGCGGGTCATCATGAGGATATAAAACACCTGCAAGGTCATTTTTTGGAAAAACCGATAACCAATTTCTCCTTGTTCACCTTTCTTGGGCGATCTTCTTTAGCTAGATTAATTCGCTGAATGTACGAGCAAGCTTGAGCCTCATCGAGGTAAGCTTTTCTTTCTATAGTAAGGTCTCCTCCTCCTGCATCTCCTCCTATAATAACATTACAATCAAATGACCCAAAGCGTATTGAAAATACCTCTCGTTCTGGCTGCCTTGGTTTCTTGGGAAGATCGGGGTCATCTTCTGGATCAACTTCATGGTTTCTCTTCTTGTTCTCCTCTGCTCGCCGAGGAAATCTAGACCTCTCTCTAGTTCGATCGTTGTTTCTTCTTTCGCCTCCTCGATCAACATACTTTGCTAGCTTTCCTCGTCGGATAAGCGTTTCAATCTCATTCTGAAGAGTTATGCAATTTTTGGTCATATGGCCATGATCCTTATGGAACTCGTAATATTTTTCCCTATTCCTCGTGTCAGGGTCAGCCTTCATTTTCTTTGGCCAGTTTAACTCCTCGCTGTTCTTAATTTCTTCTAGGACGTGATTGATATTTACCTTCAAAGGTGTGTAATTATCAAATTTCCTCAAGACCTCCCATGACGACCTATTTTTGGATTGTTTGTCACCACCATTGTTCTTATGTTCTTTCTTCTTAGCTTTATCACCTTCCACCTTGGTTTCTTTAGCGTCCATATTCTTCTTCGTAGACATAGCCTCCTCGGCATTCATAATCTTGGACGCTTTTCCCATGAGGTCCGACATGGTTCGAGGTGGATCTTTGGCCAAAGTGTAGTACAACTTGTTTGGCAGTAGTCCACTCATCAAACCGGTAATCGCTGATTTCTCTTCATAATCAATGACTTCAAGTTTCTCGTTATTAAAATGAGTTATATAATCTCTGGTACTCTCACCAGCTTTTTGTCTAACACTTAACAAATGTGCTACTCGTTTCACTGGCTTTGCTCCAAAGCAGAAATTTCCAATGAATAACTCGGCCAGTTGAAGAAAAGTTGAAATCTTACCCCGAGGAAGATTATTATACCATATTTGAGTAGATCCAATAAGTGTTCCCGAGAATGCTCTGCATCTCATCTCATCTGGGACAGCATAGATGTCGGTTGCAGCTTGGTATTGTTCTATATGAAGGACAGGGTCAGTCTTCCCATCATACTTGGGAGTCACAACAGGTGCTTTGAATTTTGATGGTGTTGGAAAATCGACAATATCCTAGACAAAAGGTGTTCCTAGAACAAAGGTTCGTTGTAGAGGGTTCTTGGCCCTAGCCTTTTCCCCTAATCTATCCTCCAGCCTCTGAATAGATCCTTTCCATGCATAATTTCCTTCCTCGGGCCTATTGGTTCGAGCAACTGATCGCGTTGAAGTGGCTTCCTGGGATTTATCATGACGAGCAGCTGGTCGGTCATAGGATCTATCTTGACGAGCAACTGGTCGAGACTGGGCAGATCCTTCCCTTAAATCTGATGGTCGTCGAAAGCTCCTCGACGCTGCATTAAGAGGGCTTTTGTTCCTCCTAGGGACTAATCGATCGAAAGGAGAAACTCTACTTAATCTTTCCAATGCGCTGGTCCTTTCTGGGGAAAGGGTGACACGTTGTTCAGTATCCGTGGCTCGCACCGATGAAGTTCGCCCAGGTTGATAAGAGAAATCATCAGATCCCTCATTGCCATGTGAGTTAGTACGCCTAGTACGCGAAGAAGGCGCACGGGTATTTCTTTGAATGTTTCGTGGTCCGAAATGGGCAGATGCACCGCCATGGAGGGTTTTGATGAGTTGTCGCATTGTTTCTTGCATGACGGTCTGGCCCTGAGCCAGATTGGCCATTATTCCAGTCAGATCTGGAATAATTGGTGGAGCAGATGGATTTGGAGGCGTTCCAGTGTTTCGATTGCTGGATTCAGGAATATCAGCCATTGGTAATGGATTGTTTTTGATGAAAAATGATATTATCAGTCGTTTCCCACATACGGCGCCAATCTGTTGATGTAAAAAATTAGATCACTCTAATTATTCAATCACAGATAAATAAATGAGACAAAGAATTTTAAAGTGGTTCAGCCTTATAAGAATGGCCTACGTCCACTGTTTTGGTATTGTTGTTTGTAGGGGAATTCTCGATTACAAGTTATCTCAAGAAATTCCGGTCCGGGGGTCCTCTTACAATGAGGATTGTACAATGTATTTATAGCCCTGAGGTTGTCATATGAAAGGGTAATACATTAAATGATATACATATGAAATGGTAATACATTTAATGCCCTATTTGCGTGCGCGTCCAAATGATAAGCATTTAATGAGCAGTTAAACTGTTGGTATCCTGCTTCGAGGTGCAGCTCGGACCGCCACGACTTGCTCGGACCGCCTAAGCTTCTCGGTATTTAAGAGTTCCTCGGAGAGGCATTGTTCCTCGGAGCTTGTGGGTTTCTCGGGGAACTAGTCTTCCTCGTTGTAGTCTTGTTCCTCGGAGCGAGTGGGTTCCTCGGAAGTGTTTGTTGTTGCCATATAGATAGCCACATGTCTTCATATGATTGGTCCATGTCAGCAGATTAATTTTGGTATCAACAGTCATTTTTTTAAATTACACTTTGTTTTGATGGGAAATAAAATTCTTTTCATTTTTTAATAATATACTTTGAAAAATTTTGCCGTTTTGCGATTATCAGCGTGCCTTCAGGCACGGGCATACCCTATTTTATATATATATATTATTACTTGGAGGATGTCCCCCTACTATCCTGGTGACAAGGATAAAAATCATTAGTCTCATATGTCTGGAAGGACTTTGCTCAATATACTTTTCTTTTGGGACAGATATTCCCCCAAGTACAATGAGGAAAGACCTTCATGTCATGAATCATCTTCTAATCTAGTAGAGGTTCTACTATTCTCTTAATAAAGAGAAAACATTATTCTAGTGTACCTTTTATTTACCACTGACATTTGTTCGTCTACTTAACATGTTTATTTATTTTAGGTTAATATTGTGAGAGCTCCTATGCCCTTGGAGATTGAAGTACTAAACTGTCATACCTTATATTTATACTTGGCACTTGCTCAAAACTGTGAGTGCTCATATGCCCCTAAAGACTGAGGTACTAAACTGACGTACCTTTCATTTATACTTGGAAGTTGCTCAATACTGTCAACACTCCTATATCCTTGGAGCCTGAGGTACTAAACTATCGTACCTTTTATTTATACTTGTCACTTTCTCGACTACTCAAATGTTTCTTTGTTCTTAGGTTGATATTATGAGCGCTCCGTTGCCATTGGAGCTTTAGGTACTAAACTTTCATACCTTATATTTAAACATAGCAGTTGCTCAATACTATGAGCGCTCCTATATCCATGGAGCCTGAGGTACTAAACTGTCATACCTTTTATTTATACTCGGTACTTTCTCGACTACTCAACCTGTTTCTTTGTTCTCAGGTTGATATTCTGAGCGCTCTAGTGTCCTTCGAGCCTTAGGTACTAAACTGTCGTACCTTATATTTATACTTGGCACTTGCTCAAAACTGTGAGAGCTCCTATGACCTTGGAGCCTGAGGTACCAAACTATTGTACCTTATATTTATACGTAGCACTTGCTCAATACTATGAGAGCTCTTATATCTTTGGATCTCGAGGTACTAAATTTTTATACCTTTTATTTATACTTGACATTTTCTCAACTACTCAACTTGTTTCTTTGCTCTCAGGTTGATATTATAAGCGCTTCAGTGCCCTTGGGGCCTTAGGTACTAAACTGTCGTACCTTATATTTATACTTAGCACGTGCTCAATACTATGAGCGATCATATGCCCTTGGAGCCTGAGGTACTAAACTATCATACCTGATATTTATACTTGACACGTGCTGAATACTATGAGATCTTCTGTGCCCATGGATCCTTAGGCATTAAACTATCGTACCTTATATTTATACTTGGCACTTGCTCAAGACTGTGAGCGCTTCGGTGCCCTTGGAGCCTTAGGTACTAAAAATATCGTACCTTATATCTATACTTGATGCCTGGTTAATACTGTGAGCGATCCTATGCCCTTGGATACTAAGGTACTAAATTATTCTACCTTATATTTATACTTGGAACTTTCTCAATACTGTGAGCGCTCTACTGTCGTACCTTATATTTATACTTGGCACTTGCTCAAGGCTGTGAGCACTCTGGTGAACTTGGAGACTTAGGTCATAAACTATCGTACCTTTTTTATATATTTTAATTATACTTTTGCAAATACTTTTTGTGTTCTCACACCTGTTGTCCTATTTTATTTGGTGGAGAAATAATAACAAGTAAAAATGCACTAGGAGGCTTCATGGCCTATATAAGATAACTTTAAGTTTTATAAGCATTAAACTTTGTTAAGAAGTTATAGTTGATACCTCATACTTTAGTCGAAATGTTTAGTGGGTTAGATTCGGGGACGAGGACCCTTGTGGATTTCTCTCCGCTGCTTGAGATGGGGGAGGGGTCCTCGCACAGGGGCCCCTTGTCATGATCTAATTTCATTAGAGATTCCTCTCTAGAAGTTCTGTCAGCTCTGGGTTCCTCAATCTCGAGATTGAACATGAGGAGTTCACCTTTTCTTGAGATGGGGGATCCTCGCACAGAGGCTCCTTGTCCGGATCTAATTTCATGAGAGGTTCCACGTCTGAGGACTTAATTACCATGGGTTTCGCAATTGTTAGTTTGGAACCGAGGGGTTCAACATTAGAAGTTTTCATAGCCTCGAGTCCCTCGTCTGAGGCTTTGCATTTGAGGGGTATCTCTTCTACCATTTTTACCACAAGGTGTTTCTCGCCTGCCTGCCGCGACCACCAAAGTTTCCTCGCATACCACTTAGGGTTCCTCATTTTTTAGGTTCGCTAAAAAGAGTTCCTCGCGACCACCATTAGTCAATGTGGGTTCCTCAACCCCAAAGGGGTCCTCTCCTACTATTGTAACATCTGAGGGTTCCTCGCCTACCATTATAACACTAGCAAGGGACTTTAGCCTCTTTTTTACCAGGATTTCCTCGACCACTGGTTTGAATCCAAGGGGTTCCTCGCTGAGGGTTTTTTCCACCTCGGGTCTCTCACACTTTAGGGGTATCTCACCTGTCACCTTGACTTTAAGGGGTCCCTTGTACCTTGTAGGAACGATTGAGGGTTCCTCACTTCTTACTGAAATGGAGGGTTCCTCATTTTTTAGGCTTGTTGAAAAAAAGTTCCTCATGACCACCATTAGCCGAGGGGGGTTCCTTGACCCCAAAGGGGTCTATGCTTACTATTACAACATCTGAGGTTTCCTCACCTACCATTCTGATATTGGCGAGGGATTTTGGCCTCTATTAATGTGCCCCCCTTTTTTAATCTCTTTTCAATCCTATGAAAGTGCTCTCTTGGGTTTTCCCCCTTTCAGCCAAACCTGATAAACTTTGGTGGAATATACCCCTCTCGGTATGGTTTCTCATTAACCTCTTGCAAGTAGAGATCCTGCAACTGCTCATACAGATGAGGACCCTCCCTCTGGGAAGAGGAGAGCAACTTCCTAACCTCCTTCATAGTAACAACTTTGGAGGGTGATTCCTCCAAACTCATGCCCTTAGCTACTGATGAGCTTGATGGTTCCATAACTTGCCCCCCGGCACCACTTTTCATGGTAGAGCCATTTCTGCCAGAATAACAACTGTGGTGGCTGCCCCTCCAGAGGGGGAAGTAGCTGTTGTTAAATAACATTGATCCAAATTTGATAGGTATACATTGCTTTGCTTCAAGAAGTCAAAAAACATGATCATAAGACTCGTACCTATCATTAAAACTATTGTCGTGAGCTATCCTGTCCTCCCTGAGCAGCAGGTGTCTTTGCTCGATCACCACCACATCATCCTGAGTGGTCTGGTCACTTTGAGTCCCATTCCCAGGAGGAGTGTTATCAAAAACTAGTTGCTTATAAACGTCCAAACCTTCTTTGTTCATGAAAGTGAGGATACCTCCCTAGTAGATTCGCCAAATGTAGGAGGTAGTTGTACTGGGGTATATGAATAACTAAAAAGGGTGAGGCATGACCCACTCCAATGGACTCTGCCTTAAAGGTCTCAAAAGCAAATGGGAGTAACAACCTTCATTTTCTAGTAAAAATGGAGTTGATGCTAGAACCTCCTCCTGCTAATATGAAACTTCACAAATAATAATATCAACTTGGATAAGAAGGATCTCTTTTGAATGATGGCTATCAAGGTTGGAGTGAAGAAACGGGCACTCAGCACTTAGAGAGAGTAGTGAAAGAAGACTAGGTGGTCTGGTGTGAATTTGACAGAGTAACTTTGTAACTGAATTTTTCTCTATATCCCTTATGACATTGCCCAGGGTCCTATTTGTACTTGGGCACTAGGACTGAGTGGAACTTTGGGCTCCAAAAATGAGAGGGAAACTTGAAGGGACAAGGTCTGCAATGTACCTTTTGTCCCTACTGGGTCTGCAGTCTCCTGTCCCCTCTGACAAACCACAGTTGGTGCAAATCAAAGTCAAAAAGCAAATGTGTTTACGCTATATGAAAAAATATTTGATTTGGTGAACAATATTTCAAACGGTAACTTGTAGTTAGGACTTTGTAAACTTAATAGGGGTCTTAATGACCACCTCCTCTAAAATCTTTGCAAACTTTGAGAGAGATCTCAAGGACCAACTCCTGTAAAATATTTATAAACTTGAGGTGGGGTCTTAAGGACCACCTCTTCTAAAATCTTTGTAAACTTGCAGTGGGGTCTCAAGGACCACCACCTCTAAAATCTTTGTAAACTTTGAGAGACGTATCAAGGACCACCTCCTCTAAAATCTATGTAAACTTGAGATGGGGTCTCAAGGACCACCTCCTCTAAAATCTTTGTATAAAAATTCATTTCTTATGAGAAACTTCTTCATTACTCACTTCAGTTATGGCTGGGTGTGAATCGTGTAAGGGTTGGGTGATCGCGAGGGTCTTTTTGCTAGTATTGTCTTAATCTTAAAGTGCTAATTGGTTGATCTTGCTATAAAAACCTTGTTCCTTAGCCACCAAGTCAAAACTCCTAAGATATCCCAACTTGCCTTTTTGAGCCCTTCTTTCTCATCTAGGCTACATGTACAAGAAAGTAAAATATCAGTATGTTAATATATTTATGAGTAACAATTATTGAGGATAATGTCAATCTAGGTGGACCTCCTCGCCCATTAGTTCTTTTTTAGTAATTCAATTGGGAGTATAGGAATCATTCTGAGTAAGCCTCTTCATTCAAGATACATTTATAAGATTTTTAGTCTATTGGGGACGAGGAGCTCCTCTAGGTGGGCCTCCTCGCCCAAAAATCCTTTTCTACGATTTCTGGGCTTTTGGGAATGAGGATCTCCTCATGGTGGGCCTCCTCGCCCAAAATCATTTTCTATGATCTCTAGACATTTGGGGACGATGAGATCCTCCAGGTCGATCTCCTCACCCAAACTCATTTTTTGTGATCTGTGGACTTTTGGGGACGAGGAGATCCTTAAGGTGGGGCTCCTCACCCAAACTCATTTTCTGTGATCTTTGGGATTTTGAGGACGATGAGCTCCTCAAGGTGGGGCTCCTCACCCAAACTCATTTTCTATGATCTTTGGACTTTTGGTGACGAGGAGCTCCTCAAGGTGGGGCTGCTCACCCAAACGCATTTTTGTGATCTTTTAAGCATTTTAGCGACAAGGGGCTCCTTCTGGAGGGCCTCCTCACCCCAACTCTCTTTATGTGATTTTTTGAGTTTTGGGGACAAGGGGCTCCTTCTGGTGGACCTCCTCATCCTAACTCCTTTATTTGCTAACTTAGGCCATGTGGGAGTCCTTCTAGGTGGGCACACTAGCCCTAGGATATTTTAGAATATCATATGAACACTTATCTACATAGCCTCATCATAATTTAAAAGAAATTAATCTTTAAAGCAAACACATCCACCATTTCTAAGAGTGTGCCTCTCGATGGTAACTACCCAGATAAAAAATTAATTACCGTAATTCAAGAAAATGATTTACTAATTTTTTATTATCAAAAGGGTTAAATGATTCAAAATTTTATGTGACAAAATATTATATTAGATTTTATAATCCCAAATTTATCTTCTTATTTAAGACAAGGATTCCCAAAAATGAAAAAAGAGTAAAATAATCACAAGAGAATATATACGACGAAAAACCCCACTAACGAAAAAAATCTCGAGAAACTAGAATACAAAAACTTACAACCACGTGACGTTATAATTGACTAGATAAACTTTTACCCCGTATTATTCAAGAAGAGCGTTAATCGTTGAAGTATGTTGCATAACCCGTGACCAATGTCATCAAATCTCCTGCTAAAAATTTCTTCTTTAAAGCTTAAGAAAGATATTACAATATTGGAACCTTCAAGTAAACAAAATGATACACCATGGATTTTGAGATAATCCTAAGATTTTGTGTTAGGGTGTATTAGTGATGCTCTATGTGACACCCCGCCTAATAAAATACCGGGTGATCAGTCCTATACCAAATTAATACAGGAATCCCAGTTGGATCATCCTTAGCATCACTGTCAAAAACTTTTCAAAACATACTAACCACCTAGTATTCCAAAAGTTGGTGCCAATTTTAACTTTTTAATTAAACAAAAATAGTACATGCGGAAATAAATATGAACCATTCACACAACTGAATAAAACTCAACTGAATAATTAAATAAATAATTTGCCGAATAAACCACCGGCCACCAAAATGAAATCCAATACAAACATCTAACACTTGAATAAGTACATCTGAAAACTGTACTGAGAAGTCTGGAAGACAAGCCCTAAAAAAAACTGGAATTGATACAAGATTCATACTCTAGGAATGAATGAATGATGAGTCTAATCAAAACTCCTTCTAGCATCCACATATGCCGCAGCTCCGTGTCCCTGGAATAGAATATCCATCCGGGCGTCCCTGTGGATGGACACCTAAAAGGTTTTGAAAATAGTTTTATAGCAAGGTTAGAACCCAAAACATTTTGAAAATATTTATCAAGTGAATTAACTGCAGCAATTGAAATGTATGAATGTGCTTCATATTTAAGTTAGTGTCGCACTCCCTTGTTGACATTATCACCCCTCCACTATTGTGCACACCTACCACTTACCTTAACCCCACCTAGTTGTACTACCCCATCCAACTAGTCCTGGTATAACCTTCCCTTGTCATACTACTCTTACCCGAGTATAATAATTTCTTGAATTATAAGTTATCTCATAATTAATTCATCTTAAATAGTAGCATATAATCGTGTCACAAGTTATATAAAGTAAATACATCACCCACTGTATTATTACTCGTATATAATATTTACTACCATTTTGTACGTACCTTTACCACAACATCCACACATATAACATATGTATATCCATCCCTTCGAGTATACCCTCGCCGGATGATTCCCTCTAAAATGATATCTCACTAGGTGTGCTCACAAAACCTAGTTTCCCCAAGTTGGAATCGCTCACCAACTTGGCCCAAAATATAAACGTAGTGGAGGCGGTCATATTCCTTCCCTGAAAGTGAGATAAATCCCTCACCCATAAATACCGGATGCTATGACCTGGTGATATACTCGCCCTACTCCTCAAGCTAGGGGATTCACCCACATTGCGCAACCTCCCTTGATAGCATTAGAGTATATAAATTGAATAAATATCTAGTCTCTGATATTCAATATCCCACGCAATATATACACGTATATATATATATATACTATCATTACACCGTATATATATAATATAAACCCCGGCTTTACCGTGTACTCAAAATCCCATACACTGCCTGTAATTTAATATCACACATAATATATATACACGTATATATATACTCTCACTACACCGTATATATATAATATAAACTTCGGCTTTACCGTGTATTCAAAATTTCGTGCACTGCCTGTAAGTTCCTGAGTCTGTGGCCCGACTCAACGTAATTAATTTTCTCACTTAATAATTTATCATCTTCCCGAGTCAATGGTCCGACTCTAATATAATTAATTCACGCCTCAATTAATATAATACTTTCCCCGAGTCTATGGTCCGACTCTAATTAAATTAATTAACACACCCATTAATTTAATACATCACCGAGTCTACAATCCGACTCTATTTAAATTAATTAACACACTTATTAATTTAATACCTCCCCGAGTCTACAATCCGACTCTAATTAAATTAATTAACATACTTATTAATTTACTACCTCCTCGAGTCTACAATCCGACTCTAATTAAATTAATTAACACACTTATTAATTTAATACCTCCCCGAGTCTACAATCTGAATCTAATTAAATTAATTAGCACACTTATTAATTTACAACCTCCCCGAGTCTACAATCTGACTCTAATTAAATTAATTAACACACCCATAAATTTAATACCTACCCGAGTCTACAATCCGACTCTTATTAAATTAATTAACACACCCATTAATTAATCATCACCAATCCGAGTCTGTGGTCCGACTCTAATATAATTAATTTACACATTAATTAATCAACACATATCCGAGTCTGTGGTCCTACTCTAATATAATTAATTTACACATTAATTAATTCATACCAAACTGAGTATGTGGTTCGACTCCCAGTTAATTAATTTACACATTAATTAATTTATACCAAATCCCGGGTCTACAACCCGACCCTAAACTAATTAATTACAACATCAATTAATTTAATACTTTTCCGAGTCTACCCTCCGACTCTACCTTCATTAATTATCACATCCATTAATTTAATAACTTGGTGTTATCCAACCATTATCCCCGAACCCGCTCACTTTGCCCATACCTTAATATTTCCCGAGTCTATATTCCGACTCCAAATTAATTTAATCTCTCAATAATTAATTTAATACTTTGGTGTCACTTAACCAATATACCCGGACTCGCTCACTTGGTCCATTTTACATCTCATAACTTCATTCCCACAATTTCGCCCACAATGTGTTGCACATTCATCTCCATAATTTCCTAATTATATTCACCTATAATTACCAACATACCCGGACTCGTCCACTTGATCCATTTTCAACATGTAAAATCATCCCAAAAACCTTTTTCTCAATAATTATTTACATGTAGTAAAAACTGGCGACACTGCCAGAATTCCGGCAGCATCGATCGATCGAACCCCCTGGGTCGATCGATCGATCGTTTCAGTGTTCGTCTCCTCCAGCCCTCTGTCAGCCATGGACGAAACCTAAAGCTTTGATTCTCAATCTAAATCTTTACCCAAATACAATTAACATATCCTCCATCTGAGAAAAGGGTCTAAACATCCCACAGACCTTAATTAATCAGCAGTATCCATTAATTCCAAGGTTTTCCCGATTTGGGTATTATCCGGGTTTCAAATCCCCAATACGAATTTCATTCATATTAACACCAATTAACCAATTACTCTTACTGGTTTTAACATACGATTCATTCCTCTACATTCTAGAATCATGAACACAATCAATCTCACCCTAAATCCCATTAAGGTATATCAATTTCCAAAAACCCAATTTAAATTTTGGTTACATACCCAAAACGAATTTTGATTTACACATCATTATGATATGAATTGATTATCATCAATTTAGAAATCACAACAGTTAACCACTTGCCTGAAATTGTTCGTAGTGTTTGATCCGTTGGTGTAGTCTCTTAATTTGGCACCAACATCCCCAAATTGGCTCTTGAATTGCTTTCCCCCAATTTTCCTCTGAAGCCCTAGGCTTAGAGTTGAGTTGACTGTCGTTCCCTAATCTCTCAATTAGGTTAAAAACGTCCAATCCCATTTTTGGCCATGTGGGCCTAATTAAAAAGGCCCAACTCACCCCGTGTGGGCCCGACTATGACCAAAAATATCCCGAGACCCAATTACTACCCCCGGGAACTCTTTTCTGACTATCTCGACCCATCCGGACGCAACCGTGCACTCGGAATTGCCATCCGAAATACTTTTTGAAATTTCAAAATTTCAAAATTTCGACCTCAAAATGTGACACACGAGATTTTGAACCATTAAATTTAAAAGTCGCCAATTATAAATAATTCGGCTCACTCAATTAAATTCTCCAACTCGTGAATTTAAGTTTCTCCAAATTTAAATATTTTTATAACTTCTAAAAATAATTAAATATTTAATCCTCAAAATTACGGGGTGTTACATACTCCCCCCTTACAAAGGAATTTCGTCGTTGAAATTAAGATGAGCGTAATGTTCCAAGCTTCGCATATTACTCTCTAGTCATGTGTCTCCAAGCCCACTATATCTATCCCATCCGCTTCTAACCATACGTTACACAAGTATGCATTTAGATTACCCAGGGCGCTCATACACCCTATACTCGTGCTTAACCGCACAAAATTTGCCTTAATTAATCCGGGTGCCCATACACCCTATCCCCGCGCTCTACCGCACGAAAGTTACCCGACTATGCTAGTCGTAACCTGTAATATAATTTCGAACCCGTAGTCATATATATATATATATATATATATATATATATATATATATATATATATATATATATATACGAGGATGTACCCGTGCCGATGGCACGACGATAAATTAGTTCCCGTGATTTTTTTTACCCATACCGATGGCACGAATAAATTTATTCTTGTGATAAATTTGTTCCCGTGATAAATTTATTTCGCATAATTTTCTTTTGGGAACCAATGCGCACGTATAGTGCTAATAAAACTTTCACGGCATCCGTGGTCTGATAAGTACCCAAGATTATGTTATTAATACCTTAAATAAACCCATTTAAATTGATACTTCGCAATCCTCACTCATATCAATCTGCACTCAAACAGATAGTAACAAAAGTTAAATGGTGAAGTATGAATTTGGATATTAATTTTTCATATATAAAAATTATTTTAAATTTTGTTAGTGATTGAATATTAAAGATAAGATACGAAAATATAATAAACAACAACATTAATATATAATGTGGTGGTGGCATCCCAATGTTTTATTTGAAGCCGAGTCACCTTCTTATAAAAATTAAGAACTTTCTCATTTAGCCTCTATTACCCGCATAACTATAGTTCAACTACTGTTTTTATTATATAAGAATGCTTTATGTATTTTATTTGGATAATTTTAAATGGGGATATATTAATTGTTTGTATCATGTTATTTTGTCATTTTCAGAAAGACTCACTACTCATGGTATTTAACCAATTTGGTACCATTTCATAGCCACTTAAATTTTGGTTCCATCATTATTATTATTATTATTTATTTATTTTTTTTGTCCACTTTCACGTGGTAAAGAACACCTACCTATCCAACTAATGGTCATCCTTAGTCACATTTCTGAATTGTCAAATTCAAAACAGGAAGGTTGTCTTTTCATAGCTACTGTTAAATACATCTAGGTAGAAATGAAATGGCACCCAATCATATTAGCAACTGTAACAAAATAATACTCAAGAAAGTGTGGATTTGAAACTATACACAAATTAATACTCAAGAAAGTACAACTTCACTGGAAAAAATGAGAAAATTGAAAATTTGTTAAACATAACATAAATTATGAAAATTAAAATTTATAACATTTTTAATTAATAAATTAAGTAAGCAAACACTAAATATAATTTAGTGTTTAGCAAACTCAAATTTTGGATCATTTACATAAATTCGTATTTTCAAATCAATGTAAAAGTTACTTTATACTTCTTTGGGGTAATAAAGTTACTTTGTACCAAAATAGTCTCCATCATAGTACTTTTACCAAAATAATTTTCATCAAAGTATATTGAGCCATGTGCTAGTTTTGTACTTTTACCAAAACAATTTCCATCAAAGTATTTGTAGGGTACAATGCCCAAAAATGTATATTTTTTTATTTTTTACTAGAAAGAATTTTTAATTTTATCCATTTCTATTAACTATATTACGGTAGCACTATTTCAGTTAATTATGTCTTATTTCAATTAATTTTGTTCTATATTTTGCTAGAATTTTTTTAAAAAAAAACTTGAATTATATCATGGTAGCACTTAAAAATGAAGTAGAAAAAAATGTTTTCCCTTGTGTCGTCACTTAAACTTTTTGAAATCATATTTTAGGCCCTCTGAAATTCCCCATTTATCACGGTTGTAGCTCATCTTCGTCACCAACAACTTATATACAAAGAATAAAACATATACATAAAAACTTTATAAACTCAAAATATTAAGCATATGTAGCCAGAAAACCAAATCATGACAAATAAAACATATGTTCAAAGAGATAGAGAGGAGGTAGAGAGATAACCTTGTTCTTACTCAACAACCAAATATAAGTCTAAGGTGCCAAATTTTTTAAGAGAAAATTCTTAAATTTTTACAAATAACCTGAGACTAAGAAAATGGGATTTATTTTCTCAACATAAAAAGGGTAAACAAAGAAAGAACCCCCAAATTTTCCATTCAACTTTCTAAAACCCAAACAAAAGGTATAGTGTAATCCAACCAACAAATACAAAGAAACTTAAAAATATTCACCATTTTCATTTGTACACTAATAATAGTCAATAATCCAACCTCAGAAAACTTTATAAATCAGGCCCTTAGCCTTCACCGTGTACAAAACACCCTTTTACTTCTTTTTTGTGGATATCAAAACCCCAACAAATAACCTATCTCTCAAAACAACACTGAAAGAGACCCCGCCCTTAATAAATTAAGTTTTCCACATTTAGCGTTGGAAGAAAATCACTGTTGCACTTCAAAACCTCTATGGATGTGGCAGAGGAGAAAGAATACGGAGTACTGAGTCTGAGTGTCTTGGGAAACAGGAATCAACATTCACCTTTACTACAGCTTTTTAATGTCTAGGAAGTGAATACAACAAAAAATGAAACCCATGACTATTCTAAAAAGATTATATCGAGAAACATATGGGTAACATAAAAGATTAGATCCAGAAACGTATGGGTAACAAACTCATAAAAAGTCATATATCTGTTTCTCACCTTTGAACCATAAGTTGAATGTATCTGCTTCTCACATTTGAACCATAACAAACTGGGTAGCAAACAACATTTTACCCATAGTGATACTCATCCCAAGCTTCGTACCAGATCTGGAAAAACCCATATCTTTTAGTGTGTATATGTCATTCCAAAAAGGAGCTTTAAAAACAAAAAACTGCAAATAAAAAATAAAACAAAAGGATTACAATGGATGGGAAAAACATCACCGGAGATCTGGAAAAATCTAATCACCAGAAATCTGGAAAAAAGATACAAACCAGAGAGAGGTGCCTTGACATATGTGGAGATCTGGCATATGTAAGGTCCGCCTGTGAAGCGCCTTGCAATCGATCGCATCGATCGTTATTACCAGCGGGTTAAATAAAAAATACCAGCGATTTTCGCCTGTGAGTTACCTTGTGAGTTCGATTAAGGGTAAGATTCGATCGCCTAAGCCCACAGAAACCTGATCAGAGTAGAGCAAAAAATGGGTTCATCCAACCAAGCCCACCAAACGCACAAACTTAATGAGTTTTGAGTAAACTCAAGCTGAGCAAAAACATAAATAAAGAGTATTTTGATAAACTCAAGCATACCATGGCGTTTTATGAGGTATCGACGTCTGCATTGCCCAAAAAAAATTAGCAAAAAAATTACCAGATAAACACCAATGGTAGGTATTTTGATACATCTCAGGAAAGAGTTCGCTTATTGAAAGACACCACGAGTTGTGAGTTGTAATCATTCACCAAAGAGTTTTTAGGGAGAACAATCGTAAGGAGGGATAGAGATAGAGAATTGGTTCTCAACTCATATTCTTTTACTAAAGGGGGAGAGAGAGAGGGAATTGAATGCCTCGAGCCTTGTGATTTTAGTGAGTACAAAGTTTTGAGATGTAATTTCCAAGCTTTCAAGCACGGGTCATTTAATGAATCCACTGTAGCCTGGAATCAAGTTCTGCACAGTACAAAGCTGTGGTCTGGAATCAAGTTCTACACGTTACATGTAATCTAAACCGTGAGTTGGTTAAGACCAAAACTTCAAATTTAATCTCAGTCATTAGTTGGGGGAAAACCATTAAAGAGATAGATACAAAACTTATATGATGTGGCAAAAAAACCCCTCCTAGCATGACGTGGAAAAAGTTGTATGACGTGGCTATATGATGTGGCAAAACTTGTATGACGTGGCAAAACCCCCTCCTGCTTTATTATATATATATATATATATATATATATATATACTTCCCGGGTACCCAACCCATGTGCTAACGTCCAAACATCTCCCTATAAATACTTGTCTCTCAACACAAAAGTATATACGCTTACCCTCATGCTACCAAAGACAACATAAAATACCGCGCCCTTACTATCACTAGTCCTTGCGCAAAATAAACCCCGAGCTATCTCTCTTTGCTCGAAAATAAATCTAACCACCCTGATTCACTTCAGTAAACACCCCTACTTACCGGGATAAAATGTGCGAACACAAGACCTCCCTATGTGCCTATCGCACCACACAATACAATATATATACACACATATATATAGGCTATACGCCCTCTCAGGTGATACCTAGTACCAAACATACCCTGGTGTCGTGAACACCAAAATTTTACACCATTATCCACCATAGTTAAATTTCATCGCTATCCAGCCGATTTTTAGGAAATGTTATCAACCCTACTCCCATAATTCTTGAAAGTAGTAATTCCTCGCATAATTCAAACCTTCACTCAGGTACACCTTCACTCTCCCGTGAAGAACACCAAGGAAACTCCGCTACCCTACTGAAAGTTTATTCACATACTATGGCTGCTACAGCCAACGCACCCACTAAGTTCGACTTACCCGCGAACTCTAGTGAAAAATAAGTCTTATATTATGACATCCTCCTCGTCACTCAAAAATATACCCCACACCTATAGGGTAAAAATAATTACCTCCATACTCTAGTTCAGGAGCATCTTCTTCGTGCCCGAATGCGCCCATGACTTGCTGTAGTGGCTGTACATCCAGGACCTCGTCCTGTAGTTGACTCCTACCTTGCTTAAGACAATCTCTCTTCACGTGTCTCGCTTCCCCAAAAATGAAACACCTTCTAATACATTCACCATGCCACTAATACCTTTCATGCCGACCTTGTTGGAATTCCTGGCCATCCTGCTGATAGCCTCCAGTTCTAAATCATTTGGCATGATTTCCTTGTCGAAAATCCTGCCCCTGATCTCCCCCTGTCTGGTGCTGGGATACCCCACTAGTACTGTTCCCTCTTGCCTTATCTGACTAGCTAGTATCCACTCCCCTCCCGCTTCCTTTCGCGTGGAAGCGATATTCTCGACAGTGCCGGAGTGCTGCGTTAACAACATCAGTATAAGCTACTAATGTGTATTTACCAATTGAATATTGTCTGATTCTTCAGACTAACCCATCCATAAACCTTTCTTTCTTTCTCCTTTCCTCGCTTACCTCATCCGGTACAAAATTTTGCCAACAAGTGAATTTTTCGTCGTAATCGGCCACTTAATGGTCCCCTGGAGTCACCTCACAAAATTTTCTCCTCGCTTCAGTCTGAACCACTCGAGGAAAAATACTTGTGGTCGAACCGCACCCAAAACTCTGCAATAGCTAGTGTGTCCCTTTCCTCACTGTGGTGATCGACTCCCACCACTATAGCGCTGCTCCCACTACTAATGTGTATTTACCAATTGATGATGGATATCTCTCTTCCTTGACACGCTAGAACTACATCTAAACCCCCTCGCAACTCTGGTGGGTTCCCACTAAAAATAACCTCTTTTTCTTGCTTCCACCCCGACGACCCCGCGTTAGTCTAAACATCCAGCGCCACTAACACTTGTGGTTGATCCCGTGGAAAGTACCCTGCCGTTGTGACCACCGTTGCTCCAACTACCTGTGCCACTAATTCAATTACCTGTGCTGCCAAAATCACCTCTGGCCGTTACTGCGGTAACTCTTGCTCCTGATGAGCCTCCCTAGTCTCATCTCCCTCTACTGCCCTAGCTGCTCCCTCTCTTGGGCTGCATCTGGAATGAGAATCGAATCGTATGAGTTCACCCTCAAATATAAATGGCAGAAGAACGTAAATGCGATTACGTATAAGAATACAACAATCCTATGATAGGGCTCTATATGAAAGATTGCTAAGCCGAAACGTGAAAAGCCACACAGATCCTAAGGACACTAGAACCTGATGCTCTGATACCATTTGTGACACCCCGCCTAATAAAATACCGGGTGATCAGTCCAATACCAAATTAAAATAGGAATCCCAATTGGATCATCCTTAGCATCACTGTCGAAAACTTTTTAAAACATACTAACCACCTAGTATTCCAAAAGCTGGTGCCAATTTTAACTTTTTAATTAAACAAAAATAGTACATGCGGAAATAAATATGAACCATTCACACAACTGAATAAAACTCAACTGAATAATTAAATAAACAATTTTCTGAATAAACCATCGGCCACCAAAATGAAATCCAATACAAACATCTAACAACTGAATAAGTACATCTGAAAACTGTACTGAGAAGTCTGGGCGACAAGCCTCAAATAAAACTGAAACTGATATAATATTCCTACTCTAGGAATGAATGAATGATGCGTCTAATCAAAACTCCTGCTAGCATCCACATATGCCGCAGCTCCGTGTCCCTGGAATAGAATATCCATCCTGGCGTCTCTTTGGCTGGACACCTAAAAGGTTTTGAAAATAGTTTTATAGCAAGGATTAGAACCCAAATCATTTTGAAAATATTTAGCAATTGAATTAACTGCAATAATTTAAATGTATGAATGTGCTTCATATTTAAGTTAGTGTCGCACTCTCTTGTGGACATTCTCACACCTCCACTATTGTGCACACCTACCGGTTACCTTAACCCCACCTAGTTGTACTACCCCGTTCAACTAGTCCTGGTATAACCTTCCCTTTCCATACTACTCTAACCCGAGTATAATAGTTTTTTGAATTATAAGTTATCTCACAATTAACTTAATTAATTCCTCTTAAATAGTAGCATATAACTGTGTCACAAGTTATATAAAGTAAATACACCACACACTGTATTATTACCCGTATATAATATTTACTACCATTATATACGTACCTTTACCACAACATCCAAACATATAACATAAGTATATCCATCCCTTCGAGTATACCCTCGTCGGATGATTCCCTCTAAAATTATATCTCACTAGGTGTGCTCACAAAACCTAGTTTCACCAAGTTGGAATCGCTCACCAACTTGGCCCAAAATAAAAACGTAGTGGAGGCGGTCATATTCCTTGCCTGAAAGTGAGATAAATCCCTCACCCATATATACCGGACGCTATGACCTGGGGATATACTCGCCCTACTACTCAAGCTAGGGGATTCACCCACATCGCGCAACCTCCCTTGATAGCATTAGAGTGTATAAATTGAATAAATATCTAGTCACTAATATTTAATATCCCACACAATATATACACGTATATATATACTATCACTACACCGTATATATATAATATAAACACCGGCTTTACCGTGTACTCAAAGACCCGTACACTGCCTGTAATTTAATATCACACACAATATATATACACGTATATATATACTATCACTACACCGTATATATATAATATAAACTCCGGCTTTACCGTGTACTCAAAATCCCGTACACTGCCTATAAGTTCCTGAGTTTGTGCCCCGACTCAACGTAATTAATTTTCTCACTTAATAATTTATCATCTTCCCGAGTCTATGGTCCGACTCTAATATAATTAATTCACGCCTCAATTAATATAATACATTTCCCGGGTCTATGGTCCGACTCTAATTAGATTAATTAACACACCCATTCATTAAATACATCACCTAGTGTACAATCCGACTCTAATTAAATTAATTAACACACTTATTAATTTAATACCTCCCCGAGTCTACAATCCGACTCTAATTAAATTAATTAACGCACTTATTAATTTACTACCTCCCCGAGTCTACAATTTGACTCTAATTAAATTAATTAACACACCCATAAATTTAATACCTACCCGAGTCTACAATCCGACTCTTATTAAATTAATTAACACACCCATTAATTAATAATCACTAATCCGAGTGTGTGGTCCGACTCTAATATAATTAATTTACACATTAATTAATCAACACATATCCGAGTCTGTGGTCCAACTCTAATATAATTAATTTACACATTAATTAATTCATACCAAAATGAGTCTATGGTCCGACTCCCAGTTAATTAATTTACACATTAATTAATTTATACCAAATCCCAGGTCTACAACCCGACCCTAAACTAATTAATTACAACATCAATTAATTTAATACTTTTCCGAGTCTACCCTCCGACTCTACCTTCATTAATTATCACATCCATTAATTTAATAACTTGGTGTCACCCAACCATTATCCCCGGACCCGCTCACTTGGCCCATACCTTAATATTTCCCGAGTCTATATTCCGACTCCAAATTAATTTAATCTCTCAATAATTAATTTAATACTTTTGTGTCACTTAACCAATATACCTCGACTCGCTCACTTGGTCCATTTTACATCTCATAATTTCATTCCCACATATTCGCCCACAATGTGTCGCATATTCATCTCCATAATTTCCTAATTATATTCACCTATAATTACCAACATACCCGGACTCGCCCACTTGGTCCATTTTCAACATGTAAAATCATCCCAAAAACCTTTTTCTCAATAATTATTTACATGTAGTAAAAACTGGCGGCACTGCCAGAATTCCTGGTCGATCGATCGATCGAACCCCCTGGGTCGATCGATCGATCGTTCCAGTGTTCGTCTCCTCCAACCCTCTGTCAGCCATGGACGAAACCTAAAGCTTTGATTCTCAATCTAAATCCTTACCCAAATACAATTAACATATCCTCCATCTGAGAAAAGGGTCTAAACATCCCACAGACCTTAATCAATCAGCAATATCCGTTAATTCCAAGGTTTTCCCGATTTGGGATTTATCCGGGTTTCAAATCCCCAATACGAATTTCATTCATATTAATACCAATTAACCAATTACTCTTACTGGTTTTAACATACGATTCATTCCTCTACATTCTAGGATCATGAACACAATCGATCTCACCCTAAATCCCACTAAGGTATATCAATTTCCAAAAACCCAATTTAAATTTTGGTTACACACCCAAAATGAATTTTGATTTACACATCACTATGATATGAATTGATTATCATCAATTTAGAAATCAAAACAGTTAACCACTTGCCTGAAATTGTTCGTAGTGTCTGATCCGTTGGTGTAGTCTCTTAATTTGGCACCAACATCCCCAAATTGGCTCTTGAATTTCTTTTCCCCAATTTCCCTCTGAAGCCCTAGGCTTAGAGTTGAGTTGACTGTCGTTCCCTGATCTCTCAATTAGGTTAGAAATATCGAATCCCGTTTTTGGCCATGTGGGCCTAATTAAAAAGGTCCAACTCACCCGTGTGGGCCCGGCTATACCGAAAAATATCTCGAGACCCAATTACTACCCCCGGGTACTCTTTTCTGACTATCTCGACCCACCCGGACGCAACCGCGCACTCGAAATTGCCATCCGAAATACTTTTCAAAGTTTTCAAATTTTGACCTCAAAATGTGGCACATGAGATTTTGAACCATTAAACTTAAAAGTCGCCAATTATAAATAATTCGTCTCACTCAATTAAATTCTCCAACTCATGA
Source organism: Sambucus nigra (assembly GCA_949130495.1). Taxonomy (NCBI): domain Eukaryota; kingdom Viridiplantae; phylum Streptophyta; class Magnoliopsida; order Dipsacales; family Adoxaceae; genus Sambucus; species Sambucus nigra. Next base: position 485,260,241 of record OX422215.1, read on the forward strand.
ATTAAAGTTTCTCCAAATTTAAATATTTTTATAACTCCCAAAAATAATTAAATATTTAATCCTCAAAATTACGGGGTGTTACACTTTAAATCTCAAAATGAATTTTTCAAGCTAAGAAAGAGAAAATATATATATTCACAAAAAAAATAGTTTAAAAAAGAAATGCTTTTTAGAACAAAGGTGAGTAAAGAAAAAAACTCAACAACAATGGCTTGAAGAGCTCAAAGAACAGTAGTGAAAAAATGTGCTCTCAAATATATTAAACATTTTGAGTAGACAAAGTATTATTCAAATATCTCACTCTTAGTTTGGAAGAGTATGGAACACTTAACTATATAGCCTTTTGACTCGAAAATGTTCAAAAGATAATATGCTAGGTGCCACACCCTTATGGTGTCAAGTAGTCACTTCAAGGTCTAAGTCAACCATAAAGTTGTACTTGATATAAAAAATAAGATCTTAGAGAAAATATTTTGCAAAAAGCACTTTCGACGTGGTCATACGCGCTTCGCAGGAGCATCGCTGTAATGAAAACTAGGTCGCATGAAAGACCAGAGATTTTGCACAGCATACAAAAATTCCAGCAAAGCATTTTCACTACAATGAAGAAAATCTTCATTGAGGCACTGATGTGGTGAAAATACAGCTCACGGGAATGTCCAAAAATTTTGTCCATTTTTTCCTTAAAAAATTTCAAAAATTAGTTTTTTGAAAAATCGTAAGTATGTTTTTCCCAACCACAAAACATTTGTACTTAAAATATACATAAATATGCAATTTTTGATAAAAATAGGTTTTTCTATATGAAAAGTATATTTGCATTTTGTATCTGATAAGTTTTCAAAACCAAGGTTTATTAAAAAGATTTTTCAATTATAAAAATAATTTAACCAAGGTGTGAATCTAAGTTTGCTAAGTCTTATCCCTTTCCTTAGTGGTGTACTCAAGGTTCGGTATTGAGTGAATCTCAAATGTTGATGAACCTTTCAGATGACCTCTTGGATAAAGACTCAAACATATTTTGGTAAGGAATTTAGATAATCTATTATATGGAGCATATTGAGTATAGTATACTCTTACAAATTCTTCATCCTCCCATATATAACTGATCAGATCAGACATGGATTCTCCTCTTTAGATCTAAAATCAGATGATAAAATTTTTAGTTTAGGATTATATAGGTTATCACTAAATGAAACACTCAAATATACTCACAAATACTCTCTGAATTATGGTTTTCATTGAGTGAAAATTTTGTAAAAATGAAGTTGATTTAAAAAAAATCCATAAAGGCTCTCAAAAAATAATAGATCTGAATATAAAATATGAGTTTTCTAGTTTACGATCCATTTATTGTTTTAAATGGAAAAACAATGACTGTGTGTATGGGAAGATCTTGTTTTCATTCGCACATTTTTAAATAAAATCACTCATAGACAACACGTGGCAAAATTATATTGTTCCACGAAAACAGTCATGTTATGGGTTGTGTCCACACTTGTGAAACATGGCACATAATTTCCAAGTTTACGGCACAAGTCTCATACACTCACTTACAAACATTTTGCAAAATGAACAAAAAAACGCTCTACAAATTAATTTTCACTGTGTGGGAGTTAAAATTGTTCGCGATATCGAGAGGTTTTTCACCCTTACCTAATGAATTAGTAACTTGAATCCAGGGATAGAACTAAGCATGAAGTACTTTGAAGACTAGAAGATCGCGAAATTTTATATGTAACCACCTGATTATGAAACCTCGGGCCTCTAAAAATCTAGTAAAATAAAATAAGATAGGTAGGATATGGTATAATTTTTATGAAAGACTTAACTTTTGTTATAGAAGCATCCAACTTTGGAATTGATTTACTTGTTCATTCTCCCCCTTTGGGAATCTAAGGGAAAACCCAAAAAATACACCAAAGTTCATAATTTATTAAGAACAACCCATTAGCTAAGAAAATATGTACTTAATTAATTAAATAAAATTAAATTCTCATACTAAAAGATATTGATGAAGTTTTATTAAAAGTGGTTTGAGTCAAAAATTCGATCAGAAAATACCTAGAAAATATAAACAACAATGAATCATCACATATGTATGATCAGCATGGTAAAATCTACCTCTGCTCTAGGACTCCCATTAAAGAGAAACTGTTTATATATGAGATAATTATTTATTGATTTGGTGTGCCAAGTGGTTCCACAGTTGTCTACTTTTCTTTTCAGTTGGATTATTTCATTTAAGTATTAATTTATCTTTTGGAGTTGAGTTTATTTTGGAGTTAGCATGGTGATGGAATTTATTATGTGGATGTTTATATTGGTTGGATTAAATCCGGATTATATCTTGTGGAAAAAGTTTCACTATATCATATTTTTGTCACATGCTAAGAACGGTATTTTAATTAGGATGCCCGACGTAGTTTGGCAGCAGGAACTGGACACCTCTAATGTGAAAATATGAGGGGTGTCACAAATAGCTTAAGCAGTTCTTATATTAATCTTGAAAAAATATTTAACACATCATAATACTTGTGATATTAATGGACATCAATTGTTTTATGAATTGAAAATTTTGAAAAGGTCTTTGCCAAAGGAAAAATAAAATCAGTTGATGTATTATAATATATCAAAAGAATGAATTATAATTTTCCAAATACCTGGATTGCCTATAGAATAATTTGAACAGAACCTTTTACGGTTGCCTCGACTAAAAGAAGTTTTTCAAAATTAAAATTAATAAAAAATTACCTTCATTTTACCACGACTCAAATGAGATTAAATGGATTAACTACATTATAAGTAGAAAAAGATTTGTTATGTGGCCTTGATTTGAAGATTTAATTGATAATTTTGCATCAAAAAATGCAAGAAGAACATACATACTTTCTATGATAATTATTAAAAAAAAGTAGGACATAATGGGCCCCTAATTTTCTATTTGCCTAGGGTCCCCAAAATCTTAGAGTTGGCACTGCTAATGGCCAAAGGTAAGAAAATTTAGCATAAGTTAATTACATTAACAAAATATGTATCAAGCAGGCATGCATCATGTTAACCAATTGAAATAACTACTAAAATAAATATGAAATATATAATAGGTATAGCAAGATATAATGACTCCCCTAATAAATGTGATTAAGTTGCTATGAATCAAAGTATTAAACGCAGTCTATAAACAAAGAAAGTAATCTTCCTCCTATGAATGATGAGTCATAATATATCATAAGCAAACAATAGGAAGTAAAACATGAAAAGAAATAGTAACTGATACAATATGGATACTTAGAGTATGTGTGTATGAAATGAAAATTACAGTCAGGTCGTGTACACTAGGAACAAGGGCGGATCTGGGCTTGGGATGACAAGGGCTACGACCCAGCCCAAAAAATATGTATACTATCTTTGATAGGGAGCCCAATTTAAATGCCATATGCAACCCATACCATAACTGAAAAATCAACCTCGTCCAACTATTAAGTTCTTAAAAAATAGGGAAAACACAAATGCTTACAAGGAATAAAAGAGACCCCAAAAGATAATCTCCCCCCTCTTTGCAACCTCTCCTATCAAGCTTGACTTGCCTCCCGCTCTGGTGTTTCTTTTCGGCGAGCCAACCCGATAGTGACTGCGTTTGACCTAGCAGCTAACTTGGAGTAGCGCATTATCTCCTCTCTTGTATAATATCTGGTAATTTTTTCTTTTTAAAAAAATATTTCTCTACTTGACTACCTCCTTTAAATCTATTATAATCTCTTCTTAAGAGCTAGTTAAATACAATTGGTGGATTGTGTTTGTGAATCTATTTTTTTGTTTCTTTGTTAAAGATTATTCTAATTGTGGTTGAAATTATGTATAGGTATTAGTTGATTGATTATTCAATATAGGTAATTATGTTTTTATGAAATATTGGAAATTTGTGTTTGACCCTTTTAGTTCTATTTTACATTTATGAATCTAATCTTGTGACACTTTATTGATTAGGTTAGTTGTCTTATTTTCCTTTATGAAAAATCATTAATTTGTTATTTTAATTAACAATATTACTTCAATTATTTATCAGGGTAAAAACCGAGAGCTTTTCACTTTTATATTCAAATCACCTAATTGATAATGTTTCTCGCATAAGGTATTTCACTAAATACAATTGTTTAATGATTGAATTTATTAATTAAAATGTTTTAATTGTCAAATGTGTGCACGTGATTTTGATCACTATTTGTTTGTGGATTTTTTAAATCTTATATATGATTGTTGTAATAAGAATCTTACTTCATTTGTTATTGTGTTAAGCTATAAATATTTATGGCACATAATCAACATCCAATAAAGAAAGGGAAAACTATTGTCTCCATTTTTAAAAGAGAAAGGGAAACTATTGTCTCTCTTCCGTGAATGAGACCTCATGTTGAGTATTAATTTAGACTCTTTAATCGATCAATTTGAGTTTTTTTTGTAATCAATGAATTTTAATATTTAAGGACTAGGATGAACAGTTTCAGTAAAACTTCTTTATTTAATTGTGTAACTATTAGGTTCCCGAAAAATACCAATTTTTAAATTCAAATACGAAATGGTTCACACAATATTCCAAATTTTAAACGCTTACACAAATATCCAAAATTTTAACTTCTTCCCAATTAAATTGCGATTAAGCAAACAATTAACCTTTTTCCTTTTAAACACAATAATTAATTCAAGTTCTAAATTAGGCCAAACATGAATTTTGTCAAATTAATTCAGTCTGGCTTGAATTAAATTAAACTAAACTTTACCCAAATTAGGTTTGCACCATATTAAACAAATGGTGTGATTAAACTAAATTTTATCTTTTTAAACCTAAGCATGCATCTACGTAATTTTTAGAAGATAAAGAAAACACAATCACAATGCCTCGATGTACGAGGAAAAGCCACAACGAAAGAAACCTTGGGCAACCCAGTCATAAGTCCAGTAAGTACGATTTTACAAGGACACAGCAGAAAGACTTACTTTAGCAACCTGACTCTCTCTCAAGTCTTGACACTTCTTCATTCCTCCATCTCTGCCTAGTTGACAACTCAGGAACCAACATTCATCTCGGAGTCCAACGATGGGGCACAACTATCGTCAACACACGAAGTCCGCCTCCGTATGTACACCACAAAACACAAAACAAAATCCTCCGTAGGAAACTATCTCTTTTGGGTAGAGAATGAAACTCGGTACCAAAATGTTGATCTCAAAATATGTATATAATAAAACTTGGATAAAAGAAACTTTTGGGAGTAAAAAATTGGTTTTGTTCTAGAGATTAAATCATTTTGATTAACAAACGCCAAGGGGACTTTTTGGGAAAAGATTTCTCTCTCTAGAGCACTTAGAAAATCTGAAAAAGTCACTCCAAAATTGTTATTCCCGTACTCGTAATAGTAGGTAAGAAAGAAGTGGGGAAGTGGATGATTTTTGAAAAAAACCGATAAAAACTATTGATAGACTACAATGTCGTTCTAGAGAGATTTCAAAGTTAATATCATTTGAATGATAATACGAATGAGACTTCAAAGGAGATAGCAGGAAAATAACTCGTTTGAACGAGAAAATGAAGTCGTTCGAATGACTTTTCAAAAAATAAAAATTATTTTTCTTCAAAAAATAAAAAATCATTTTTAAATATATGACACCCAAAATAAATATATCCAAGGATCAATATAACATGTGAAGTAATACCTTAGAGACCTTGGAAAAATTGAAAGGCTGACGATGTTAAACATGGCATGAAAAACCGACAATGATGATAACTGCACTTTAGGCTTGGCAACTAGGTCTTCAACTCGAACGTCATAGGCTTGAAAGACACAACAAATGTCTATCGTATGACTCAATTAGTTTTATCCAGAATTAAGCCAACACTTACAAATTGACTCAATTAAAAATTTATCCTTACCAATCTCCCCTTTTGGCTATTCCGGGTAAAAACCAAAATAAAAATCCTTTGGTCCATCAAGATCTTCTAAAAAGACATAATCCCACCTAAATTAAAAAATTACAGACGTTTGACTTACACATGGGATGCGAAGCTTTGATTGCTTTAAAATGTTGTTATTTAAACTAAAAATCTCCACACTTAAGCACACCATTAAACTCATAGGGAATATAACAATATAAAGTGCATTATTAAATCCTCCTCCTCTATCTAACATGATCTACCTAAGAAAGATGCATCTCCCTCAAGATAGATCTCCCCAAATTAAAAGTTTTAGATACCATTTCTCCCAATTTTTGTTCACGAATAGACAGAGATAAACATGCATATAATAACTCATTTCTCCCCAATTAAAATAAATTCTCCCCTAAATGAAACAAGGGATAAGTATAATGGAAAAACAAGTATATCATGATATATAGTTACAAGTACGATAAAGAAACATGGCAACAATAGAGTAACTAATCCCCAAAAAGATTAATAGATACCAATAGCATATGAGGACTAGTTAACAAAGCAAAGAATAAAAAACAAATGATACCATATATATAAATACTCAAAGGATACCAATGATGCACAAGAACATATACAGGTATAAATACCACACAAGACACAAAATACAATAAGTTTTCCACACTCATATGTAATGAATATGTCTAAATAACCATGTGGTAAATGGAGTGGAGAGGTGTGAACTAGAGACAAAAGAACTATGACCCAATCACTTAAAATGTTCAAGGAGTTCTATTTGATTGCAAAAGCTTTATCAAACATAGATTTAGCCTCATGTGATAACATAAAGAGAACTCAAAGAACAAACAAGCACAATTCATACAAGCCTAGAATTTTGATGATTCTACAAACCAATAGAGTCATGATAAAATAAGCTTAACTATGACACATTGTCATTGTGTGAAACCGTGGATATTTCCATCCAAACACCCTCATACATAATAATTATTTTTCTTTTCTTTTCTTTTGAATGAACATACCAACTAAACTATGTAGGCCTTGGCTACTTTTTACAACGCCACACTTTTTTAGGCCCTTTTTAAACCCTTTAGGTCTTGCTTACTTTTTACAATTCCACTTCTTTTAAACCCTTTCCATGCACCCTCATATATATAGTTTTTACACAATACAAACAAATCTCATGTTCAACGGTTTTTACATGCACAAATCCTCCATAGTCATAGCAACATGTAGATTACTAAATTGATAGGAGAACATCTCACTTATCTCAATTATACATGAGAAATTAAAGTTCAAAGAGCTCTTGCATGTGTGTGTGAGGCATATAAAAAGAGAATCCATAAAGCAACTCAAAATCAAACTTCTCCATGCAATCATGATAAAGACCATTTTAAGAATTGAAATTCATAACCAAAAGTTCTAGCCACATGGAAGCGGGGGAATGATATTGGATTCAAACACAAGTATATGCCATAGAAATGTGTAAAGCCAGAATACACATAAAAAAATCTTCTTGAGTTTTTCAAATGTTAACCAAACAAAAAGGACAACTCAAAAGTCAAACAAAATATTTTGTAGTTTTTCATAAAATCCAATAATTGATATAATTAAAATACAAAAGATAAACATATCATAATTCTAGCAAAAATTATAGGATGAAGCATAGACTAGAATATAACAAACAAGTATACAACTAGAAAGAATGTAACAAGAGGCACATCTAGTGTATGTAAGCAAAGCTAACACAATCAACATTTGGATCTATCATGGGAGGTGTCGTGTGCAAGCAAAAGAAAACCATAAAAAATAGGAAACATCATAAATGATAAATTTTCCATATTATCAAAAAATTTCAAAAATCAGGATCACACAATAAATTAGCGTAACCCGATCTGATACCACTTGTAAGTATTAGGTTTCAAAAATATCAATTTTTAAATTCAAATACGGCTTGGTTCACATAATATTCAAAATTTTAAACTCTTACACAAATATCCAAAATTTTAATTTGTTCACATTTAAAATGAGATTAAACAAAAAATTAAACTTTTTCCTTTTGAACAAAATAATTAATTAAAGTTCTAAATTAGGCCAAACAAACCAAACATGAATTTTTCTAAATTAATTCGGTCTGACTTGAATTAATTAAACTATACTCTACCCAAATTAGGTTTGCGCCTAATTAAACAAATATTGTGATTAAACCAAATTTTATCTTTTTAAATTAAGCATGCATAAACATGATTTTTGCAAGATAAAATAAACACAATCACAACACCGTGATGTATGAGGAAAATCCACAACGAAAAAAACCTCGGACGGCCCAGCCAAAAGTCCACTAAGTATGATTTTACAAGAACATTACGAAAGACTTACTTCAACAACCTGAATCCCTCTCAAGCCTTGACGCTTCTTTGTTCCCCCACCTCCGCTTAATCGATAACTCAAGAATCCACCTTCATCTCGGAGTCCTCCAATGGGGCACAGCTATTGTCAACATGCGAAGTCTGCCTCCGTATGTACATCACGAAACACAAAAAGGAATCCTCCATAGGAAGCTATCTCTTTTGGGTAGAGAATGAAACCCAGTGCCAAAATGTTGATCTCAAAATATGTATATAATGAAACTTGGATCAAAGAAACTTTTGGGTGTAAAAACTTGGTTTTGTTCTAGAGATTACATTATTTTGAGTAACAAACACCAAGGTTACTTTTTGGGAAAAGTTTTTGCTCTCAATAGCATTTAGAAAATATAAAAAAGTCATTCCAAATTTATTACTCCCACACTCTTAATAGTAGGTAAGAAAGAAGTGGGGAAGTGGGTGGTTTTCGAAAAAAATGATAAAAACTATCAAAAAACTGCAATGTCATTTGAACGAATTTTAAATCTCGTTCGAATGAGATTTCCGAGTTAATGTCAATACGGACGAGACTTCAAACAAGATAGCAACAAAATCACTCGTTTGAAATCTCGTTTGAACGAGAAAATGAAGTCGATCGAATGACTTTTCAAACAAAATATTTTTCTTCAAAAAATAAAAAATCATTTTCAACTTAATTTTAGTAAAATATGATACCCAATATAAATATAATCAAGGCTCAATATAACATGTGCATTCATACCTTAGAGACCTTAGAAAAATTGAAAGGTTGATGATGTTTAACATGCCACGAAAAATCGACAATGATGATATCTTCACTTTGGGCTTGACCACTACATCTTCAACTCAAACGTCATAGGCTTGAAAGACACAACAAACGTTTATCCTATGACTCAAATAGTTTTGTCTAGAATTAAGCCAACGCTTACAAATTGACTCAGTTGGAAATTTGACCTTACAAATTGTGAATAAATTTTATTATTGAACTAGGTTTTGTTATTTTTTAACTTATTTTTTTTATGAACTTTGACTTGTTATTAACACATCCCTTCGGATAATCTCGGCTCCGCCCTTGACTAGGAATTACAACAGTTTTGATAAAGATAAGCAAACAAACTCAGAGAAAACTACATACAAATCATGAAAATAGACACCTAAATAAGGCATACACCTAATAGTCCCACTCTACTTGTGGACACAAAACACAATTGTACATAAAACTACCTAATTGAGATATATCCAAAAAACCATGCGAACATCATTTCAAAAAGTATACGTATGAGGCACAGAAAGAAAAAAGACCATCAAGACGATACATATTTCCACACTAATTTTGTGCACATGAGATATAATAGAGGCCAACGAATGTGTAGGGAGTATGAACATAGCCTAAAATAGGCATACTATCACATATGAGAATTTTGGGTCATCTTGAGGGAGCCTCGATAATAATTGAATTGCATGTTGGATGGAATTGAGTGGAAACGACTGGGAATGGTTCTAGGGAAAGTGCGTGCGAGATCATATATTATGAGTCTTTATGGAGTTCAGGCAGGTTGACTCGATTAAGTTTGGGGAACTTGTCGCTAGTCTTAGACTTGACTGTGAAGAGAGATTAGCCATTATTGGACAAACTGGTCGAGAGCTGGAGGCATTCTCCTGATGAGGCCAAGGGAGGACGGAACTAGTCAATATGTATGCTTTGAAGGCAGTTCGTGTTAGGATGAGCCTTGCGTCTGAGTGTCCTGGGCTTTCGCACGAGAAAATTGTTGCGTCAAAACTCTAAGCTTGTGACAAATGGTATCAGAGCAGGATGAGTAGTATAAAAGCACAGGGTGCACCGTTCCTTAATCGTTGGGTATTGGGGAGTTGCTGATGTCAAGTTAGGGCCCTTTTGTTAGAAGTGCTTATGGAGGCATCATGTAGACACTTGGTCGTACCATTAATTTTTTTTGGATAAGACGGGACTCAGAGGAGCCATATGAAATGACAAAAGTGATTGGGTGTATAGCTATGATGATTCAAACCGTTATGCTCAACTGTAGTGATAAAAATAATAATTGAAAGGGAGCCTGATTACGCGTGAAAAGTGCGCGTGTGTAAGGTACGTAATCGTTGTTTTCATTTCATCGCGATAATACAAACAAACCTAAATTACGACTACACTTGCGCGGCAAGCACAGCGGTAAGTCGGGTATCGAAAATCCACAGGGACGAGATGCTAGAATTTATATGATTTAATACTACGAAATAAAAGTGTAAAAGGTGATTACAAACTAAAAATGAAAAGATGCATAAAAGGGAAATGTTTAACTAGGCGAGGGTATTGAAACTAGACTAACAAAGCGGTAAAACTATAGGTTGCGTCGAATATTCCTCACCCGAGTTAATTTATATAAAATGGATACATGGGTTGATGAGTTATTTAGAATGCGTCTCATTTCGACAGTTAATTGAATCAAGGGTTGTCACACCCCTAAATCCGCATAAAAGCCTAATAAGATTTTGGCATCAACAAATACCCCTGAAATTGCGCATGAAAGGTCGTAAGCATGGGACATACATGATATGCCCCGTCAAATATCCTAGACGCAATAACTAGGAAAACGCACCCGAAATAGACTCGTAAAGACCATCACCAAATCCAAGCAACGCATCAACTCGAGTGAGTTCATTTAAAACATAACCTAATTTAAATTACCTAGAAAGCATATTAAAAACGCGATAAATAAAGCGAGTAAATAAACGCGGTAAATCTATACTAGAAAGCAAGTAAAGAAAGCATGTGAATCTAATTAACAAAGCATGTAAATTACACTAGAAAGCAAGAAAACAAGAAAATACAACTATATTAATGGAGATGGAAGATAGTAGCACAATCTTACAAGCCCAAATGGGTGTCAATCCAAGAAGAAAAGAAGAAAAGAGCTCTCAAACCTCCAAAACCCTAACATATCCTACCTAAAATGAAAAATATATGATATTTACAACAACAAAGTCTTATATAGTAAGTGGAATAAAAATAGAAAAGGAAAGAGAAAAGAAAAGAAAAGCCCAAAATATCTGCTGGAAACAGGGGATCGATCGATCGATCCCCTGGGCTCGATCGATCGATCAACGAAACCATGGAAAAAATATGAAGGATAGATCGATCGATCGATCGATCGATCAAGAAGGTCTCAGTTAAGGTAGCCATTACATTGTTGTTTTCTTCCTCTTCTCCTCCTCTTTTGGTTTCATTGGTTTTCCCTCCACTGAAATTGCCGTAACTTCTTCATACGGACTCAGAATCATGGACCGTTCATGGCCACGTGAAGCTTGCGAGGAGGTCTACAACTTCCGTGTAGATGTTGGGCTAGGTGCCCAAGATATAAAAAGACTGAAATGCCCTTGAACGTGCGATCGAGTACGAAAATTGAGCGGAATGCGTCCGAACTTCACACTTAGCATCCAAATACCTATAAAAGCTCAATTAACCCTTGCAATACATGTTAATGTAGAAATCTGAGGTTGTCTGGTTAACGAGCATAAATATAGGGAATAAGATACCCGAGGGGGCTAAAATGCGTAGGTTCGGAGGATGAAATACGTAATATTTGCGTATCATCACACCCCCTAACTTACACATTTCTAGTCCCTAGAAATGAAATAGGATACAACAATAACTATAAGGAAACCAAAAGCAGGATAAGTACAAAAGTATGGTATAAAAGCAAAAGACCACTTTTGCGGGCGATTCGATTGCATTTAGCGTATGCAATAAGCCGTTAAACCTCTAGGTCACCCTAGTGGACGAGTGTCGTCTCGTGAGGGTTTTCAGAGATTGTACCCACTAACATCAAATGGTTTCCTCAAAATAAGCCCAAACCAACATGCGACAGGCCCAATAATGGCGATAAAGATTTCATACGCATTATTAGCACATTGAATGAATTCAAACAAAAGTCCAAATCATTAACATTATAGAATGCACCTCATAGAATTGAAATCTTAAAATGTGTGAGGGGAGAGAGCACATGCAAAGTGTGATTTGGCAAAAAAATTATATAAATCGGATACTAAATTAACGCAAGCATATATTCAATCCTCACGGGCATTACACTCATCAAGTGAATTCACTCCAAACAGGGAGGTAACACACGGAACATGCGGGTTAAAGAGTAAATGTAAATGGAAACTAGGTTGCACACATGTCACAAATGAAGAACGCTATATATAAACTGAAAAACTGTAATCTCAATTAAAGATACCGCACACTAAAAGAGGCAAAATGCATTTTCACAGATTATCAAAACTATTTCAACTTTTAAATTACATCAACCTAAGATCACATAGGACTTTAATAGGGTTATAATGTAGGTTAGGCTAGGGTATGAAATGAAGGAATGTATGTACGGATTCAAAGTGTTCGGGATGAAAAATTGAGATAATGGGAAGATGCGGGCAATATCAAAATTGGAAAATGATTTCCAAAACGGCATTACATATATCAATTGGGGAGAGTAATCAAGGCTTATTGAACTATATACAACATTTATAACTTTCTCTTTCTTTTCTTTTCTTCTTTTCTCATGTTTTCTTTTACTTTTTGCTTTCTTTTTTTCTTCACTTTTTCTTTACTTTTCAAACTCTCATATGCCTAAATTACAATCGACATCACAACAACAACATTCAAACCCAAGTAACATTCCAAACAAGGGTATGAAAAGTGTATGTATGGGCTAAAACTCCAATTTAGAGTTTGTTATGGGAATTGGGTAATGAAACGAAAGGCTATATTTAGGCTCAAAGGGGTTAACGAGGGTAAACATATAAGGGTGAGGTCAAGGTTAATATGTATGATATAACAAAGATGGCCTATGATCATTTCGAAAAGTTTACGCAATTCTCGAATCAAAACAATAAATGAAAATCATGATCAAGTAACACACTGCAAGTATGAACTCAATTAATGACTGATCAAATGAAAGAATAGTGAGATTACCAACGAATTCAACGTTTTCAATGAGAAAAGAATAGTGTATACACTCACAAACGACGAAAGGTACAAAGCTTACTCGGTGTAAGTATATACAATGCAAAAAAAGATTACCGAGTTATAAAAATCTTAAACCAAATCAATAGAAAAATAAAAGTGCATGTGCTCATGGGATTAAAGTTTAATTCATGAAGTTATTCATAATATCAATAATGGAGGACTAAAGTCTAATAACTTCTAAAATAGAGAACATGCATCATTGGGTTGTCTATTGGATCGGGCAATTATTGGAATTTATCATCGAAAACAAAGGCAAAATGCCCAAAAAGGGGAAAAAAGAAAGAAACTCTTTTTGAAATTTTTAATTTTTCTAAGAAAAGCATACTAAGTAACTAACATGTGAGCAAAAACATGGACTAAAATAAAGAAATGGATTGAATATCCCACACCCCCTAACTTAAAACTTGAAATTATCCTCAATGTGAATTGAGAACCAAGTTAAAGAGAGGAAACGAGCGATATTACCCAAAATTGGAGTGATCCCCATAAGAACAAGTCCAAAGAATCTACAAAACAAGTTGGTACCAAGCATAGCAAAAACAAATAACAAAAAGTTAACTATATTAAAAAGAAAGAAAGAATAAAAAGCTAACTATATGTAACCTACTATTTAGGCCTCACACTAAATATACATTAGAAGTCTGAATAGCTGAGGGTCAACTATGAAAATGATTTAACTTTGGAGGATAATCGGTGTACCCTCACATACAAGCATGCCTTTCGAAAAATATGAATTCCGTTGGAACAACGGAAGGAATGTGTAAGGCGTAAGAAAGGAACCATCGCCAATTAAATTTTTTGGAGGGACAATGGGGGGTTTGGATTGAACGGGTGATAAAAACATGTGGGGACCGAGAAAAGCCGAATATCCTCCCAATGATTTTGAAATTGGAATGGGAGGCGGCGCACACAAAGGCAAAGATGCGATTGTTGAGGGCGACTCGAGCAAGTACTCCTCATCGGCGAAAATATTTAAAACATTAAAGTTTGAAACCGAATCATCGGGTACTTGAGACGGTGTGATAATAGAGAGTGAAAATGGGGATGAAATAAATTCAAACTCATGAGATGAATCATCATCGCATGAAGATTGAGTTTTGAATGAAATAATATCATTTTCAATGAAATGTTCTTCTTTGGGGGAAAAGAAGAAATCATTTCATTGTAAATAGATATTACGTCATTTTCATCCTCACTTTCAATATCTATTACGCAATGGGAAAAGTCTATAATGGCTTGTTCCAAAGTAGGCACAAGTACCTCATTTGGTTTAAAACATTCTTCGACCTCAAAAGTCTCGGAAGCAAAATCGTCGTCGGACTCTAATAGTAAATCCAAGTCATGTTTCCATGAACGATTTTCTTCCTGATAACGAGTTTCAATTTTCTCATTTTCATACATACGCAAACCCTCACCGAATGTCATGGGTCGAGGTGAGGATGCATGAAAATGGGAACTTTGAAAATTACCCTGGGACTTAAACGAAAACTCATTATTATAGGAATTTTGAAAACTATTGCAATTCATTTCAAAATACCTATTATAAGGAGGTAAAGGCCCAAAATCATTATCATCATCATCAAAATTCCAATAACCTAAATTTTGACTTTTGTTATACTCGCCCAAAGTCATATTTGAATTTGTTATACTTTGGGATTCTAAGTATTCACCGAAAGTCATAGGTTTGCGAGAATTTTGAGAATTATAACAATGTTTACCGAAAGAATTGGAATAAGATATGCTTACCCCAAAAATGGCTCAAGTGGCGAATTCCACAAAATAGGTGCGCGCGAAAAAAATTCGAGCGTTTCTAAGTGCTCAAATATGGAAGTCCTGCAAAATATTAGCAAATAATACAAATAGAAAGAAAATACTATGAAATACTAAATCAAATAAAGTCTAACACAAACTCATCCCCGGTAATGGCGCCATTTTGATTAATGCGTGAAATGTACGCGCGTGTAAGGTGCGCAGTCGTTGTTTTCGCTTCACCGCGATAATACAAACAAACTTAAATTACGACGACACTTGCGAGGCAAGTACAACGATAAGTCGGGTATCAAAAATCCAAAGGGACGATATGCTAGAATTTATATGATTTAATACTCTGAAATAAAAGTGTAAAAGGTGATTACAAACTAAAAAGGAAAAGATGCATAAAAGGGAAATGTTTAACTAGGCAAGGGTATTGAAACCAGACTAACAAAGCGGTAAAACTATAGGTTGCGTCGAATATCCCTCACCCGAGTTAATTTGTACAAAATGGATACATGGGTCGACGAGTTATTTAGAATGCATCTCATTTCAGCGGTTAATTGAATCAAGGGTTGTCACGCCCCTAAATCCGCCTAAAAGCCTAATAAGATTTTGGCATCAGCAAATACCCCAAAAATTGCGCATGAAAAGTCATAAGCACGGGACATACATGATATGTCCCGTCAAATCTCCTAGGCGCAATAACTAGGACATAGACCTGTAAACACCATCACCAAAGCCAAGCAACGCATCAACTCGAGTGAGTTCAATTCAAACACAACCTAATTTAAATTATCTAGAAATAATGTTTAAAACGCGATAAATAAAGCGAGTAAATAAACGCGGTACATCTATACTAGAAAGCAAGTAAAGAAAGCATGTGAATCTAATTAACAAAGCATGTAAACTACACTAGAAAGTAAGAAAATAAGGAAATACAACTATATTAAGGGAGATGGCAGATGGTAGCATAATCTTACAAGCCCAAATGGGTGTCAATCCAAGAAGAAAAGAAGAAAAGAAGAAAAGAGCTCTCAAACCTCCAAAACCCTTACCTATCCTTCCTAAAACGAAGAATATCTGATATTTACAACCAAAAAGTCTTATATAGTAAGTGGAATAAAACTAGAAAAGAAAAGAGAAAATAAAAGTAAAGCCCAAAATATCTGTTGGAAATAGGGGATCGATTGATTAATGAAACCGTGTGTAACAACCCAGACTTTTGAGCGACTATTTTATATTATTTTTGCCTGATGGGCTAATTTTATATTAAGGGATAATATTTACTATGGTTTGTCTATTTATCGTTATGAGAAGGTAAATATCATTATATTGTGTTTTATTGCGTCGTTATATGTAAAACGACGGTTATGACTCATATACAGATTGTAGTATAATTAATGAAATAAAATGAAGTTGGAAAATAAAAATAATTCATGTTATTACGAATGCCAAAATAGGGGGTGTGGTTGGTTTTAGAATAGTCGAGGTAGTCAAAATAAGTGACAAGTTGTATTTTTGAGTTCTGGGCACTTTTGACGGGTTAGGACTCATTTATGTAGATACGAGTCATTTTAATGGTGAATTAACATTTAAAAGAAGGGAATTAATGTTTAGACCCCGTTTAAGTCTCCCCACCCCTTTTTATTTCTCATTTGTGTTATAAACCAAGAGAGAGAGAGAGAGAAGAGAGAGTTGGGAGAAAATGAGAGAAAAGAGAGAAAAATGGAGATTGGAGTCGGAATCCGTTGCTACCGGAAGATAATTCGAAACTACAAACTCGAGGAAAGTTTCTTACTTGCTAGATATTGATTTAATGTGATAATTTGCATGTACAGTTAGTTTTTGGGAAATTTAAACCATTTATGGGTTTTGGGATTTTTTGGTATTTAATCCTTTAATCTTGTTTCAAATTTGATTTGAGGAATATATATTAGTTATTAGTGGTGTAGAAGTGATTTAAGAGAATTAATTGTTGTTGATGTTGGAAGAAATCAAGGATTTGGGGTTTTTGGGATTTTAGGGTTCTTGAACCAGTAACCCAAATTGGGCAAATTCGCAGGGCCAAATCGATTCGGCTCCTAGGCGAATAGATTCGATTAGGGGGAAGGATACAGGTCTGGGAGACCGAATCAATTAGGGTTAAGGCCGAATCAATTCAGACAAATACAGAAAGTTGTTTTCACTCACCGAATCGATTCTCTTTTGGGCGAATCGATTCGCAACCAGGGGTGAATCGATTCGGCCCTAGAGCGAACCGATTTGGGTGCCCTATTTTTGTGAGATTTTCCTAGTTTTGTTTTAGCCCTTTTCTTTTAGGTTTGAGGTTTAGGAACCTTCCCTTGGGAAGAAATGAGGAGTCCTAGAAGGTAATTTTGGGTAGACAAATACCCTAAGCTAGCATGTGATTATTTGGGGCTTATTCTAAAGGTTAGATTGTGTAGGTTAATGTCCGAATGATATAGGAAGTTAACCTAAAATTTATTGAAGGTAAAAGTGCTAATGTTGAGACTTTTGGGAGTCTATTATTGAGGGAGACTCATTTTGATGATTTATGGTTTTGTGTTGGGCTCTTGGAGACTAGTATGAGTCGATTGGCACTTCGGGTCTTCGGTCATTAAAATAATATGACTCTAAGAATCAGAAATGTATATTCTAAAATTTGGCACAAATGGCTAAGTATATATGGTTTTTGAGAATGTAAAAGTGGATGATTTCAAAATAGAAAAATGATTTTCATAAAGTTTAATTTATGATTACACACCTCTCTATATCGCTATCATAAGGGAAGTTGCGCACGTTAAGGTGAAGTCCCCTGACTAATGAATGCAGGGTGAATATAGTCCTTTGGCCATATGACCGGTTATTGTATATTTGTTCTGCGCTAGTGAGGTAATTATGGGTGTGGTTATGACTCACTCGCAGGGGTATGGCCGCTTCCCGATGTTTCGGTATGATCCAGGTTGTCTTGTTTGATAGGCCCTCGAAGATGATAGCCATTTAGGGGCGCGTCCAATGTGGAAACCCGGAGGGACGGTCCTAGAATCGTTATATGTATGTGAATATAACCATTCTTAATAATGTGGGACATTATTGATGTTAAAGCATTTTATGATAATAAAATGGCTTTACTTACATTTCCCGTATGGAAGAAGGGAAATGGGAAGTTAATTACATTTTTCGGATGGAAGAAGGAAAATAGGAAGATATGAAATGAAAGAAAAGCATTTTTATGTTAATAAAATTTTCTTTTATATATATTTTTCCTGGATGGAAGAAAGGAAATAAAATTGGTAAAGAAGGTTTTGAAATGAGATTGATTTGGTAAACATTTGATAAAATGAATTTACCATCTATATATATATTCCTAAAGAAAGAAATAGGAACTGTGCATGTAGAATTGTGAATGGAGTTATTTGTGTCTCCTTGAGTAATGTAGATGAGTTCTCCCAATGTATTTATATATGATCATTGAGCATCATTGATATTGTGCTATATTGTATTTTTTAGAAGTGAGAGGTGATAAATATTATGTTAATTGCGAGAGAACTACGCACTTAACTGTCATGCATTTTAGTCACATGGTAATCATATCAAACCGGGCCCTGACCTGTCTATATCTCTTTGTTTTGCATGCAACTCGTTGTCCATTCAGGTGCTCTACCGCAAGCACACCCGTATTGACTCTCCATTCTAGTTGTCATGGAGCTATAGCATATTGCGGATGTTGTAGGATATTTGTTAGAGACTCTTCTTTCCATTGTACTCTAGTTATGTTCAGTTTATTTATTCGGGCGTGTTTCCCATGCTTTGTACTGATTTATCATAATGTGATATTTAATTGTAATACTCGGTGTAACCTGTTTGTATTAGTCTGTTAACCGATAACTTATTCGGTTATTGATTTATGCATATTGTATTCTATTACTCGTCGATTTTTGGTATCCACCGTTTTTGCAAATTGGATTGTCTAAGTGTTTTTCTTTTACTTACAAAATTTTAATTTGACAGTCCGTTTTCTAAAATGATTGGTGGTTATCTCGTACTGTTATTTTAATCGGCAGTGATGCTGAGAACGGACCATCTATGATTCCTATGATTATTAGAGTATTGGGTTGGCCACCTATTATTTTAGTAGGCGGGTTGTCACAGATGGTATCAGAGCATCAGGTTCTAGAGTCCTTAGGAATTTGTGCGGACGTATTACGCTTTCAGCGTTACTTTTGAATTGATATAGAGCCTTAAGATTAAGATTGTTGATCTCTCTTGTGAGATTTCGTTCTCCTGCTATGATATGAGAACCCCGAAAATCTTTTGCGCGTTCGTGTGAGATTCGCAAGTCGTATGAGGAAGGGCATCAGAGGAGGACGTTATGAAGTCGTCACAAGGCGGGATTTCTAAGAGCTGTAAGTTGTAGTCGGGGATGAGGGTCACTTTATAGGTTGCTACCTTGGTAGCATTATTTTATATTTCTACTGTGACTACTAAGTACAGTAGATATAGTTTTCCAAGTACCGCTTCAAGTAGATAGTGGTAGTAAGATTGAGATTCCAAGTGACGCCATAATTGAAGTTGAAAAGTCCTTGACGAGGACCACATGTCGAAGTTAAGCCAGATGGAGGAAGTGTGACCTTATTAGGTAGAAGTATGAGGCCCAGGAGTTTTGGCCTAGAGTGGGGTGTAAAAGTGCCCAGGTGCGGAGATTGGAGGAAAATCTTTCACCCATAGGAATAAGGTTGAAATGGCGGATATGGTAGTCGCCATATTTTGGTGGAGCCGTAAGTTATGACCATAGAGAAACGCATTAGATGTTTTCAACAATGAGTTTCTCTGGGATTCCAAGAATGATGAGAAAGTAGATTCTCAAATATTCACTTGAGGTTCGGTCAGAGGTCGACCGTGAATAAAGAGTTATAGGTTTAAGGAAACCTTGAATTGAAGTGGGTTGATACAAGGGAGAGATATCCCTTCAGTGGAAATGATAGGCTCACAAGTAAGTGTTGCTAACACTTCTAGAGAAGTAGTGTTCATGGGACCCCATTGGCGGACATCCAATCGGGGAAGACTCATTGAACTAAGGTCGGGGAGGCTAGTAGAATGTTCTCTTTGCTGAAAAAGTTAAGGGAACTACGCATTTTGATATTTTAATTTGGAGAATAAGGGCAAGAATAGAGTGCCTAGTTAGGGCATAGATGGGAGTAGTTTGGTTCGGTTAAGGCTAGAATAATGTGTCTGAGAACCATTGGTGATGGCCAAGGAAATTGGCAAGAATGTTGGCGGGAGTCCCACCTTAGTTGAGGGTGGAGTATTCCTTATGATAAGATGAAGCAGTTTGGTATTAACCCTAGATTCGGGTGTGTAAAAATCGAGCTTGTGGTAGTATTGATATTATTATAGTGAATGTATCTATATGACTTCCATGGTAGGGAAGTTCTATATTTTTCTTCACTCGTTATGAGGCGAGTGATGATACTTTAAAAGTATATGTGTGGTATGTGCTACTCGTATTACATGTAATATACGAGTGGAAATGTTCTTGGCTTGGTTGGAGAGATAACAAGCGAATAAATCGGGAGGCTATCCTATGTCTAGTTTCAAAATGGAACTAGTGGTTCTATAATATCTCTCCTGGATACAGTTTGGGACTTTATAGAGGTGGTTTACCATATGTAGGCAGTTTTCATTATTTGTTTTGTTTGATTATTTGTTTTCTTTGTTTGTGTATGATATTGCCTTATCTCCACGACCAATAAAGTTAAGTAGTAATGCATAAGAGGGGTTCCTTGTTTGGATTTCTCTTTTGCGAGACGCTCCACGCGTGAACATGAACGACGTTCGAAGTGGAGAGATGTTGTAATTATTTTCTTTTTCTTTCTTTTCTTTCTTTTTGTTGGTTGACTGTTGGGTTGTAAGGTTTAGCCGAGAATCACGTAATTGAGTGATTAAAGGGATAATATAAAGTTGATGTGCAATATAGAAGCACTGTGAGTGGTTCTATCCTCTGATCGATGTGAGGGAGACTAAGATATGAAAGTCGGATAGAGACTTATGATTATGCCTTAATGAGAAGGCCATTTTGTATATGTATATATTGGGATAAAGCGTTTGTGGCATCTTACAGAAAGTAAATTCCAGGTTAGTTAAATTTTCAATTATTTGAAATGGTAAAACATAGAAGTAGAAGTGCATTAGTAGGGTTATGAGTTAGAATTTTATCATTCTTGATCATGTGTCTTAGACCGTCATATCTTGATGACCGACGATGCGAGGTAATAGTGTAACGGGAGGGTTCCTTGTTTGGATCTCACCGTGGCGAGATGTCCCACGCATGAAACCAGGCAAATGTCGAAAGTTGGGAAGGGCCTTGGACCGTAGGGATATAATTAGTATAATACTTATTACGACTCAATTAGATTATATATATCTACTTTAGGATTATTAGGACGTATGGCCCTTAGGGCAGGTGACATTGTTTCAGGAAGCCGATAGGGAGTTGACCATAATAGGTTTGTGGGTTAACTCTAAGTAGGAGTGGGTCCCTAGAATGAAGAAGTATGGGATCCCGAGTGATTCGAAATGTTATACCAAGGTGAGGACTTTCTTAGATAGAGTGTTACGTCGGTAACCTAACTTTCGGGGAGTTAAAAAGATGAGTTGAACTTTTACTCCTGTACTCGTGTTGTTAAGATCAAGAGCGGATTTAATGAATGAGTCTCTGCCAGGAATGGGAAGTATTAATACTGGAGCATGGATCCATTGTTCATGTGTCTCACAAACTTGAATTTCTTGAGAAGTGTTATCCCACCATTGATGTAGAGTTCATAGCGGTAGTACTTGCCTTAAAGGAATAGAGGCACTACTTCCTGGGAAGGAAATTGGTCTTTTCACGAGAAACAAGTTGGAGTTCATAAAGGACTCTCAATTGGATATTGTCTTTCGCTAAAGAGGTGAGAATGGGGTAGCTGATATGCCAAGTAGGGAAACCCGTGGGGGTGATTAGTTAAGGCATGGAAAGCCAAGTGGAACGAGCCTAACCGAGGGGATGCTATAGTAAGAGCATTCATGTCCGTGATTTACCACCTCACCTACTCGTGTGAAGAGGGTAGCGTGGAGCGAGGAAGGGTATGTCCATGGACATTCTTATCAAATTATCGATATTGCAACGGTTATGATCCTAGTTGAGAAAACTATTGATCATTAGGTAAATCGCTGAAAATCCAGTTGATATGGGTGGACTAATTTCGGAGGAGTACGCCCAGCTCTTTATGGGGGAATTATGGGATGGTATAAGGTGCCTATCAAAATATTAATGGACCAAGACTATATTTCTGTGTCGAAATTTTGGTAAAGTTTCCCGAAAGAGATGGGAACCGTATGGAAATAGAGTATATCCTACCACCCAAAAGTGGACAAGTGAATGGGGAAGGTTAACCAAATGTTGGAGGGCATACCTTGAATTGGAATGTTCGACTTAAATGAAGTGATTGGGCTCATTGAGCCGCATACTTTTAAGGGCTATGCCAATGCGAATAGAAGTAAGTAGTATTGGGGTGAGCGATTAAAAGTTAGAGTAGTTATTCCCTGGTAAGGGTGTAACGTGATTTGGTAAGTAAGGCAATTTGTGCCCAGATGTGTAGGTATATACTTCCGTAGTAGAAAGGTAGGATTGATAGTTTATGAGGAACGATTTGGTGCTATGTTAGAGAACGAAGAATGTAGACTAAGATCGAATAGTGATGACCTTAGTCCGAGTCCAATGGGGACGCCGCACTGCTGAGGGGTTTGTTAAGAATGACAGAACGGTAGTTTAGTATGGTATACCTTTATATGGTGATACGATACGCCTGAATTTTGAGGGAAAAATTCCCTTCTAAGGGGAGGAGTATGTAACAACCCAGACTTTTGAGGGACTATTTTATATTATTTTTGCCTGATGGGCTAATTTCATAAAATAGAGGTAGCTATAGTAAATATTATTTTGTAATACCCCATACTTTTGACTATAATTATTTTTGGGATTAATTAATTAAATTTCGTATTAATTGGAAATTAATCCGGGTTATAAATACTAATGAGATGCGAGTTGGTATTTGATTATGTGCATATATGATTATATATGTATCTGGTACTATAAAATTTGTCGTGAGATTTATATACGGCATTTTAGAAATTTTGTTGAGACGCGTGGGACCGCCGCGTCACGGTATAATATTTTGATAATAAAAGTGAATTTAAAATCTATAATTCATATGGTCGTTTTGAGTGCGCCAACACGTCCGGAAGGGTCGAGATAGTCAGAAAACACTAGCCGGGGGTATAGTTTGGGTCCCGGGGTATTTTTAGGCCATACCGGCAACTTAAAGGGTATTTTAGTAATTTGGTATTTTTGGGTAATTAAAAGTGACGAAAATTGAGAGTTGTAATCTGATGAGGGATTGACCCAACCAACCCTTTATTAACCCCATAAGCTATGTAGGTTATCATTTAGTCTTCCAACTCTCCCAAAGCAAACCCTAGCCACCATAGCCTTTTGGAGAAGAAAGCTTGGAGAAGGAGAGAGAGAGAGGAATTCTGCAGAGATTCTTCACCAAATCAACACCAAATCCGAAATCAAACCAAGGCAAGTGATTTATTCCATTTAAATTTCAGAGAATGCTTCTTCCATGTTAGATTATTCATAAATTTTGTATGTTCTTGGAAGATAATGAAAAACCCATAAGATTGGAGTTATTAGTTAGAATTTTGGGATATAGGCTGCATGTAGAATGTTACTGGACGATCATAATATGTGAATTACTGCCTTTTGTAATACTAAAAATGGATTTAAGATGAGGTTCATGACTGTTCTTGAGAAAAAATCAGAAAAACTGGGTTTTGATGAAGATTGATCCATATGTAGCCTATAGTTGTTGAAATATTGATTTATGGACGTTAGTAATATTGTAGGATTGTTACATAACATTACTATAACATTATATCTGAGAATCATACGTTAGAAATAAATTTTGGGACGTTTTCAAATCTGCAGAACGAAGCAGTCCGTAGCCATACCTGTTCGATCGATCGATCGACATTCATCAGTCGATCGATCGACTAGATCGATCGATCGATATTCATAGGTCGATCGATCGACATTCCCAGAATGAGTAAAATTTTCCTTAATTTGATTTTAATGATGGAAACCCTCGGAGAATATGTTTGGAGACTTTGTGAATACCCTTAGCTTTAAGGAAGACCAGTAGGCTTGATTATGAAGTAGGACTTTAATCAGAATGTAATTTGAGGAATTATTCTAAATAAATGAAATTCGTTATGTGAGTTAATATTTGGGTTAATAGTACAAATGTGAATAAGTTGATGAAATAAGGTTTGGGGCAGAAGCAAAGACCTTAGGCATAAAGATATCATATGTGAGAATTATGGAAACTTAGTAGTCTATTCGAGATAGGTTTTAAGTTTAAGGAATTACGACGTGAGACGTGTCGACTATTTAAATTATATATTATCGGATTACTTGAAATATATAAGTTTGGGATAATGGTATAATGATGTAGAAAATACCTTATTAAAATGGTGATATCTAAGATGTGTGAATGCTTAGTATTGATATAGTATTTGTGTGTATGACATACCTACCATACTTGCTATCACGGGAGGTTTGCGTTCGCTTAGGACCCTCTAATCCTTGTGTGCCTACGGGGGGGATTTAGACTGGTACCTTGATGAACATAGATCATAGAATGACTTATTGTGATAATAATAAGTCTGCATGACCATGGGAGCGTAGGTATGTGCGTGACCCATGTGATGGTGACTGTGTTCGCCTCCATTATTTGTGATGTTGTTATCGGTAAACTATTCCTGAGAGATTCGGAATATGTAATCCTTATGTACGTGATGTACCGGGATGGATAGCAGAGTATGTGTGCACTACAGCTTAGATTGCGGGGTGCTTGTATTGTATAATTATGATGTGAATAATATACATTAAATTAATGGAAATCCTCATGTTAATGTTGTAAAAATATTACGGTATTGTTTCGAGATACATAATGAGTTAGCTGATAGTTATATCAATGGCATAGTTAGTAACTGAGTTTACGTTAAACCTCTATTTAATTACGAGCACTATTATGTATATGGAACCAAGTACTATTGGCAGAACCTTTGGCAGTTTAGCTAGTTATGTTGTCAGTTAGCTAGTAATATGGGTCGTTATAGATGGGTACTTACGTTAGGAGTGCACAGTTAGTCGAGAGGTGAGAATTTAATGTGAGTGCACGTCCTAACATGTACTTTGCATTTAATGTTTTAAATGTTTTTAAAGCACTTGCAGGTTTTTAAAATGATTTCCACTTTCGGGCTCTGACCCATTTGCTTTCAAATATATTTTCTTGTAAAACCATTTTAGGTGCCCAGCCACAAGGACACCAAGCATAGGATTCTCATTCAGGTGACGAGCTGTATCTGTTTGTGGAAGCTACAGGGATTTGCATGTAGACGCTTCTCTTATTTGGATTCCAGTCTCAGCATCTATCAGTTGTAGGGCATGTTTCCCAATTCTATTAGACATTTTTACATTTCAGTTTTCAGACTCTAGCATGTATTGCTCAGTATTCAGTTTTTAGTTATTTACTTCAGTTTACTTATCAGTTGTGGGATTTGTATTGAGGAGTTTTCCTCCAGGTTTTATTTACATATTGTGATGGTTATTCGTTTTACTTCAGTATGGTGAATGGTGTTATTTAGTTATTCATTACTCTTGTTTCATGTTAATCAGATTTAATAAAATTTGGCACTTACTTTTTAAATACTAGGTGGTTAGTAATAATAAAACGTTTTCGTCAGTGATGCTATTAACTGAGCCAACTTGGCATTTTGAATTAATTTTATAAAGGAGTAGCTACCCGGTGTTTAATTAGTCGGGGTGTCACAGGTGGTATCAGAGCATCAGGTTCTAGTGTCCTTTAGGATCTGTACGGCTATTATGTTTCCGCTACGTTTTCTTTGATATAGAGCCCTATATTTTAGGACTGTTGTACTCTTATTGTGTACGTTTCGTTCTTCAGCTATTTTAAAGTTTATCTGTAGACTTATAAACTTTCTTCTTATTTCAGATGCCTCCACGACGTGCACGACGAGTTCCCAGGAATGCAACGCCCGAACCCCAGCCCGCTCCAGTTCAGGGCATGTTGAACGCCACTGAGGTTGCAGCTATAGTAGCTCAAGCGGTGAATGCCGCGATTGCCGTGATTCAGCAGGCACCACCTCAGGCGCCGGTTGCCGCGCCCATCCAGGTTAATGCATTCCCGTCTGCTTGGGAATGTGTACGCGACGCTTTTCAGAAAGCGCACCCGCCAGAGTTTGCAGGAAGCTCAGATGTGGTAGTCTCAAACCAATGGAGGAAGGATATGCAGAGGCATTTGAGGATGCATGAGTGCACAGATGTTCAGAAGCAGGTGCTAGCTACTTTCAAGCTAGTGGGATCTGCGCTACAGTGGTGGGAGTCTATCACCACTGCGGAGGAGAGGGATACCCTCACGATTCAGGAGTTCTGGGTGCGGTTTGACCGCAAGTACTTTCCATCCGCAGTTCACACAGAGATGAGGAGGAAGCTGATGAGTTTGAAGCAGGAGGGCAAGACAGTGGCCGAGTATGAGGCCGAGTTCACTAACCTATTGAATATCGTTCCAGACGAGATTCCAACAGAGAAGAAGAAGATAGAGAAGTTCACTGATGGGTTGAATTGGAGAATCCGTCAGCATCTGCTTGGGAACCTATCGTTGGCCACGTATTTTGATGTGGTTAACGCTGCACTATTACACTGCCAGGACCACCGTTTTCATATGGCCGAGGGCAAGCGGTCAGGGGAGTCTAGCCATCAGGGCAGGACTGGAGGACATAGTGCCAGCGGGGCACAAACCGGTCAGGGGCAGAGACAGACTGAGCAGGGTACCCAACAGGGAGACAATAAGAGGTTCCGGTCAGGGAACTACAGGCAGGGACAGGGAGGTTTCCGCCATGGCCATCAGGGTCCAAACGGCCATCAGGGCCAGCAGGGGCAGAATGGGCAGCAGTTCCATCAGGGCCAGCAGGGCCAAGGGAGGAATGGTAACGGCCACCAGGGCCGGGGACAGCAGGGGCAGAGGGGAGGGAACTTCCCAGGGAAGTGCTTTACTTGTGGCAAGACTGGCCATAAGAAGCAGGATTGTCCTGATAGGGGCAGGGCCCCACAACAACAGCAGCAGCAGGGTGCTCGCCAGGAGCCACAGAGACCCATGTTTCCCGCCGCTCTTCCCGCACCACCACAGATGGCAGCATTGCCACCCATCCCAGCAGGGGCAGCTACAGTATGGACGTGTCTACAACGTTCACCAGGCTGCAGTTCCACAGGCACCGCCCGCGATCGAGGGTACGTTTCCTATCCATGGCACTATGGGTCGGGTGTTATTTGATACGGGTGCTACACACTGTTTTATTGCTACACACTTCGCGAAAGCTTTAGGATTGTTAGCTACGGCAGAGAGCACAGTGACGTGTGTCGACTCACCATTAGGGAGTGGGTCACTTATTTTCTTTATATGCCGGGGAGTGGGGGTAGAGGTTGGTGGTTTGGTATTACCTGCGGACATGTTAGTGTTAGACATGCATGTTCACGATGTGATCATCGGTATGGATTGGCTCGTAGCATATAGGGCCATGATTGATTGCTTCAGCGGGAGCATTGTTTTTGCCATTCCGGGGCAAGAGATGTTTGTAGTGGCGATGCCTCGCCCAGAGGGAGGATCGATCGCTCATCTGTATTACATAGAGGAGGATACCTCTAAGGAGGTTGTTATTCCTTTAGATTCGATCCCGGTTGTCAGGGATTATTCGGATGTGTTTCAGGAGATACCAGGCTTACCACCCAGTCGAGAGATAGACTTCGTTATAGATTTGCTACCGGGTACGAGACCTATAGCACGCGCACCGTACCGTATGGCTCCAGCTGAGATGCGAGAGTTACGGGATCAGATAGAGCAGCTGTTAGGGCAGGGCTTTATTCGCAGGAGTACCTCACCTTGGGGCGCTCCAGTTTTATTTGTGAAGAAGAGGGACGGTTCACTGAGATTGTGTGTGGACTACCGAGAGTTGAATAAGGTCACGATACGGAATAAGTATCCGTTGCCTCGAATCGATGACTTATTCGACCAGTTGAGAGAAGCTTCTTTCTTCTCGAAGATTGACTTGAGGTCAGGATACCATCAGTTGCGTATCAGGGAGGAGGATGTCTCGAAGACTGCGTTCTTGTCGAGATATGGTTCTTACGAGTTTCGGGTTATGCCTTTCGGCTTAACCAACGCTCCAGCAGTGTTCATGGACTTGATGAACAGAGTGTTCAGGGATTTCCTAGACCAGTTTGTCATTGTCTTTATTGATGATATTCTGGTTTACTCTCAGACAGAGGAGGAGCACGCCGAGCATTTGAGGCAGGTGTTGCAGACACTTCGTCAGAACGAGCTGTATGCAAAATATGAGAAGTGCGGGTTTTGGCTGAAGGCGGTCCAGTTCTTGGGTCACATTATTTCCGACCAGGGAATATCTGTCGATCCGGGGAAGGTGTTAGCAGTAAGGGAGTGGGGACAGCCCACGACACCAACAGAGATTCGTAGTTTCTTGGGCTTAGCAGGATACTACAGGAGGTTTATTCGGGGTTTCTCGGAGATAGCAGGCCCTTTGACACATCTTACTCGTAAAGGTGTGCCATACATTTGGAGTGATGCCTGTCAGTTGGCATTCGATGAGTTGAAGGACAAATTGACCTCAGCACCTGTGTTAGCATTGCCGAGACCGGGAGTTGAGTATTTGGTTTATACCGATGCGTCTTTGCAAGGGCTTGGAGGTGTTTTGCAGCAGGAGAGACAGGCCATTGCTTACGCTTCCCGTAAGCTTAAGCCTCATGAGAAGAATTACCCCACACATGATTTGGAGTTGGCGGCAGTGGTATTTGCCTTACGGATTTGGAGGCACTATCTTTTGGGGGAGAAGTTTCAGCTGTTCACGGACCACAAGTCCCTACAGTATCTGTTCACGCAGAAAGAGTTGAACATGCGGCAGCGTAGGTGGCTTGAGTTTGTGAAGGACTACCAGTTCGACATCCAGTACCACCCGGGTAAGGCTAACGTGGTAGCAGACGCGTTGAGCCGCAGGCCAGCAGATGAGGTGGCAGAGGTGTGGAAGGCTAAGTGGAAGGAATTGGGACACCAGGATGCAGTGGCCCGATCTTTCATGTCTGTGATGACTGTTACACCGCAGATTATCACGAAGGTAGTACGGGCACAGGCCAATGACTCGTTCTGTCAGGAGCAGATAGTTCGATTACTAGCAGAGGGAGCCGAGTCCTATACCGTTAGCTCAGACGGGGGATTGCGCTTCAATGGGAGGTTGGTAGTTCCGGAAGGGGAAGAATTGCGGCACGATGTTATGGCTGAGTCGCACGGCTCACGGTTCGCGGTACATCCCGGAGGGGACAAAATGTACCAAGACATGAGACGGCAATATTGGTGGAGCGGTATGAAGAGAGATATCGCTGAGTTTGTCTCGAAATGCGCCACTTGTCAGCTTGTAAAAGTGGACCATCAGAGACCAGCAGGATTGCTACAGCCGTTGGAGGTTCCGGTGTGGATGTGGGAGAGCATATCCATGGATTTTGTCACGGGGTTGCCTACGTCGCAGAGGGGTCACGACTCCGTTTGGGTAATTGTGGACAGGTTGTCCAAGGTCGCTCACTTCTTACCCGTAAGGACTGACTACACTACGGGACAGTATGCCCAGCTCTTCATTTCATAGATTGTGAGACTTCACGGTGTTCCCCTAAATATCGTGTCTGACAGAGACAAGATATTTATTTCGAGGTTTTGGGAGAGTTTCCAGGAGGCCATGGGCACGGAATTGTTGTTGAGTATGGCTTATCATCCGCAGACCGATGGGCAGACAGAGCGCACCAATCAGATGTTGGAGGACATGCTACGCATGTGCATTATTGACTTCGGGGGTGGATGGGAGCAGTACCTTCCACTGGTGGAGTTTGCTTACAACAACTCCTATCAGTTCACGATTGGCATGGCTCCGTTTGAGGCATTGTACGGTAGACCTTGTCGTTCCCCAGCATGTTGGTTGGAGGTGGGGGACAACAAACTACTTGGGCCGGAAGTGATTCAGGATACTTCGGCAAGGATTGAGTTGATTCGGAGTCGCATTCGGGTAGCTCAAGACAGGCAGAAGAGTTATGCTGATGCGAAGAGATTTTTCAGGGAGTTCCAAGTGGGGGACCAGGTTTTGCTCAGGGTATCTCCGATGAAGGGGATTATGCGATTCGGGAAGAAGGGGAAGTTGGCACCGAGGTATGTGGGGCCGTTTCCTATTATTGAGCGGATAGGACCGGTTGCATATAGACTTGGACTACCGGAGCACTTGCATCGGATTCACGACGTGTTCCATATTTCCTCGCTGAGGAAATACCTTAGGGACAATTTGGCTCATTCTCACATTGCTGTGGAGGACATCGATCTCCAGCCGGATAGCTCTTACGAGGAGGGGCCAATTGCTATTTTGGACCGAAGCGAGAGGAAACTGCGGTCTAAGATAGTCCCGTTAGTGCGTGTTCAGTGGCGACATCACAATGTCGAGGAGTCCACATGGGAGCGCGAGGATGAGATGCGCGAGCGTTATCCAGAGCTATTTTTAGCAGGTACTTTCTAGTTTCGAATTTCGGGACGAAATTCAGTTATTAGGGGGGGCGTATGTAATACCCCATACTTTTGACTATAATTATATTTGGGATTAATTAATTAAATTTCGTATTAATTGGAAATTAATCCGGGTTATAAATACTAATGAGATGCGAGTTGGTATTTGATTATGTGCATATATGATTATATATGTATCTGGTACTATAAAATTTGTCGTGAGATTTATATACGACATTTTAGAAATTTTGTTGAGACGCGTGGGACCGCCGCGTCACGGTATAATATTTTGATAATAAAAGTGAATTTAAAATCTATAATTCGTATGGTCGTTTTGAGTGCGCCAACGCTTCCGGAAGGGTCGAGATAGTCAGAAAACACTAGCCGGGGGTATAGTTTGGGTCCCGGGGTATTTTTAGGCCATACCGGCAACTTAAAGGGTATTTTAGTAATTTGGTATTTTTGGGTAATTAAAAGTGACGAAAATTGAGAGTTGTAATCTGATAAGGGATTGACCCAACCAACCCTTTATTAACCCCATAAGCTACGTAGGTTATCATTTAGTCTTCCAACTCTCCCAAAGCAAACCCTAGCCACCATAGCCTTTTGGAGAAGAAAGCTTGGAGAAGGAGAGAGAGAGAGGAATTCTGCAGAGATTCTTCACCAAATCAACACCAAATCCGAAATCAAACCAAGGCAAGTGATTTATTCCATTTAAATTTCAGAGAATGCTTCTTCCATGTTAGATTATTCATAAATTTTGTATGTTCTTGGAAGATAATGAAAAACCCATAAGATTGGAGTTATTAGTTTGAATTTTGGGATATAGGTTGCATGTAGAATGTTACTGGACGATCATAGTATGTGAATTACTGCCTTTTGTAATACTAAAAACGGATTTAAGATGAGGTTCATGACTGTTCTTGAGAAAAAATCAGAAAAACTGGGTTTTGATGAAGATTGATCCATATGTAGCCTATAGTTGTTGAAATATTGATTTATGGACGTTAGTAATATTGTAGGATTGTTACATAACATTACTATAACGTTATATCTGAGAATCATACGTTAGAAATAAATTTTGGGACGTTTTCAAATCTGCAGAACGAAGCAGTCCGTAGCCATACCTGTTCGATCGATCGATCGACATTCATCAGTCGATCGATCGACTAGATCGATCGATCGATATTCATAGGTCGATCGATCGACATTCCCAGAATGAGTAAAATTTTCCTTAATTTGATTTTAATGATGGAAACCCTCGGAGAATATGTTTGGAGACTTTGTGAATACCCTTAGCTTTAAGGAAGACCAGTAGGCTTGATTATGAAGTAGGACTTTAATCAGAATGTAATTTGAGGAATTATTCTAAATAAATGAAATTCGTTATGTGAGTTAATATTTGGGTTAATAGTACAAATGTGAATAAGTTGATGAAATAAGGTTTGGGGCAGAAGCAAAGACCTTAGGCATAAAGATATCATATGTGAGAATTATGGAAACTTAGTAGTCTATTCGAGATAGGTTTTAAGTTTAAGGAATTACGACGGGAGACGTGTCGACTATTTAAATTATATATTATCGGATTACTTGAAATATATAAGTTTGGGATAATGGTATAATGATGTAGAAAATACCTTATTAAAATGGTGATATCTAAGATGTGTGAATGCTTAGTATTGATATAGTATTTGTGTGTATGACATACCTACCATACTTGCTATCACGGGAGGTTTGCGTTCGCTTAGGACCCTCTAATCCTTGTGTGCCTACGGGGGAGGATTTAGACTGGTACCTTGATGAACATAGATCATAGAAGGACTTATTGTGATAATAATAAGTCTGCATGACCATGGGAGCGTAGGTATGTGCGTGACCCATGTGATGGTGACTGTGTTCGCCTCCATTATTTGTGATGTTGTTATCGGTAAACTATTCCTGAGAGATTCGGAATATGTAATCCTTATGTACGTGATGTACCGGGATGGATAGCAGAGTATGTGTGCACTACAGCTTAGATTGCGGGGTGCTTGTATTGTATAATTATGATGTGAATAATATACATTAAATTAATGGAAATCCTCATGTTAATGTTGTAAAAATATTACGGTATTATTTCGAGATACATAATGAGTTAGCTGATAGTTATATCAATGGCATAGTTAGTAACTGAGTTTACGTTAAACCTCTATTTAATTACGAGCACTATTATGTATATGGAACCAAGTACTATTGGCAGAACCTTTGGCAGTTTAGCTAGTTATGTTGTCAGTTAGCTAGTAATATGGGTCGTTATAGATGGGTACTTACGTTAGGAGTGCACAGTTAGTCGAGAGGTGAGAATTTAATGTGAGTGCACGTCCTAACATGTACTTTGCATTTAATGTTTTAAATGTTTTTAAAGCACTTGCAGGTTTTTAAAATGATTTCCACTTTCGGGCTCTGACCCATTTGCTTTCAAATATATTTTCTTGTAAAACCATTTTAGGTGCCCAGCCACAAGGACACCAAGCATAGGATTCTCATTCAGGTGACGAGCTGTAGCTGTTTGTGGAAGCTACAGGGATTTGCATGTAGACGCTTCTCTCATTTGGATTCCAGTCTCAGCATCTATCAGTTGTAGGGCATGTTACCCAATTCTATTAGACATTTTTACATTTCAGTTTTCAGACTCTAGCATGTATTGCTCAGTATTCAGTTTTTAGTTATTTACTTCAGTTTACTTATCAGTTGTGGGATTTGTATTGAGGAGTTTTCCTCCAGGTTTTATTTACATATTGTGATGGTTATTCGTTTTACTTCAGTATGGTGAATGGTGTTATTTAGTTATTCATTACTCTTGTTGCATGTTAATCAGATTTAATAAAATTTGGCACTTACTTTTTAAATACTAGGTGGTTAGTAATAATAAAACGTTTTCGTCAGTGATGCTATTAACTGAGCCAACTTGGCATTTTGAATTAATTTTATAAAGGAGTAGCTACCCGGTGTTTAATTAGTCGGGGTGTCACATATTTCCCATGATATTAAGGGATAATATTTACTATGGTTTATCTAATTACCGTTATGAGAAGGTAAATAGCATTATATTGTGTTTTATTGCGTCGTTATATGTAAAACGGCGGTTATGACTCATATATAGATTGGAGTATAATTAATGAAATAAAATGAAGTTGGAACACAAAAAGAATTCATGTTATTCTGAATGCCAAAATAGGGGGTGCGGTTGTTTGTAGAATAGTCGAGGTAGTCAAAATAAGTGCCAAGTTGTATTTTTGAGTTCTAGGCACTTTTGACGGGTTAGGACTCATTTATGTAGATACGAGTCATTTTAATGGTGTATTAACATTTAAAAGAGGGGAATTAATGTTTAGACCCCGTTTAAGTCTCCACACCCCTTTTTATTTCTCATTTGTGTTATAAACCAAGAGAGAGAGAGAGAAGAGAGAGTTGGGAGAAAATGGGAGAAAAGAGAGAAAAATGGAGATTGGAGTCGGAATCCGTTGCTACCGGAAGAGAATCAGAGAATACAAACTGGAGGCAAGTTTCTTACTTGATAGATATTGATTTAATGTGATAATTTGCATGTATAGTTAGTTTTTGGGAAATTTAAACCATTTATGGGTTTTGGGAATTTTTGGTGTTTAATCCTTTAATCTTGTTTTAAATTTGATTTTAGGAATATATATTAGTTATTAGTGGTGTAGAAGTTATTTAAGAGAATTAATTATTGTTGATGTTGGAAGAAATCAAGGATTTGGGTTTTTTGCGATTTTAGGGTTCTTAAACCCGTAGCCCAAATTGGGCAAATTCGCAGGGCCGAATCGATTTGGTTAGGGGGCAGGATACAGGTCTGGGAGGCCGAATCGATTCAGGTTAAGTCCGAATCGATTTGGACAATTTCAAAAACTTGGTTTTACTCACCGAATCTATTCACAACCAGGGGCGAATCGATTCGGCTTCCCTATTTTTTTGAGATTTTCCTAGTTTTATTTTAGCCCTTTTCTTTTAGGTTCAAGGTTTAGGAACCTTCCCTTGGGAAGAAATGAGGAGTCCTAGAGGGTTGTTTTGGGTAGACAAATACCCTAAGCTAGCATGTGATTATTTGGGGTTAATTCTAAAGGTTAGATTGTGTAGGTTAATGTCCGAATGATATAGGAAGTTAACCTAAAATTTATAGAAGGTAAAAGTGCTAATGTTGAGACTTTTGGGAGTCTATTATTGAGGGAGACCCATTTTGATGATTTATGGTTTTGTGTTGGGCTCTTGGTGACTAGTCTGAATCGATTGGCACTTCGGGTCTTAGGTCATTAAAATAATATGACTCTAAGAATAAGAAATGTATATTCTAAAATTTGGCACAAATAGCTAAGTATATATGGTTTTTGAGAATGTAAAAGTGGATGATTTCAAAATAGAAAAATGATTTTCATAAATGTTAATTTATGATTACACACCTCTCTATATCGCTATCATAAGGGAAGTTCCAAGCGTTAAGGTGAAGTCCCCTGACTAATGAATGCAGGGTGAATATACTCCTTTGTCCATATGACCGATTATTGTATATTTGTTCTGCGCTAGTGAGGTAATTCTGGGTGTGATTATGACTCACTCGCTGGGGTATGGCCGCTTCCCGATGTTTCGGTATGATCCCAGGTTATCTTGTTTGATAGGCGGTGGAAGATGATAGCCATTTAGGGGCGCGTCCAGTGTGGAAACCCGGAGGGACGGTCTTAGAATCGTTATATGTATGTGAATATAACCATTCTTAATAATGTGGGACATTATTGATGTTAAAGCATTTTATGATAATAAAATGGCTTTACTTACATTTCCCGGATGGAAGAAGGGAAATGGGAAGTTAATTACATTTTTCGGATGGAAGAAGGAAAATAGGAAGATATGAAATGAAAGAAAAGCATTTTTATGTTAATAAAATTTGCTTTTATATATCTTTTTCCTGGATGGAAGAAAGGAAATAAAATTGGTAAAGAAGGTTTTGCAATGAGATTGATTTGGTAAACATTTGATAAAATGAATTTACCATCTATATATATATTCCTAAAGAAAGAAATAGGAACTGTGCATGTAGAATTGTGAATGGAGTTATTTGTGTCTCCTTGAGTAATGTAGATGAGTTCTCCCAATGTATTTATATATGATCATTGAGTGTCATTGATATTGCGTTAGGTTTTATTTTTTAGAAGTGAGAGGTGAGAAATATTATTATAATTGCGAGAGAACTACGCACTTAACTGTCATGCATTTTAGTCACATGGTAATCATATCAAAACGGGCCCTGACCCGTCTATATCTCTTTGTTTTGCATGCAACTCGTTGTCCATTCAGGTGCTCTACCGCAAGCACACCCGTATTGGCTCTCCATTCCAGTTGTCATGGAGCTATAGCATATTGCGGATGTTGTAGGATATTTGTTAGAGACTGTTTTTTCCATTGTACTCTAGTTATGTTCAGTTTATTTATTCGGGCGTGTTTCCCATGATTTGTACTCAATTATCATAATGTGATATTGAATTGTAATACTCGGTGTAACCTGTATGTATTAGTCTGTTAACCGACAGCTTATTCGGTTATTGATTTATGCATATTGTATTCTATTACTCGTCGATTTTTGGTATCCACCATTTTTGCAAATTGGATTGTCTAAATGTTTTTATTTTACTTACAAAATTTTAATTTGAAAGTCCGTTTTCTAAAATGATTGGTGGTTATCTCGTACTGTTATTTTAATCGGCAGTGATGCTGAGAACGACCCATCTATTATTCTTATGATTATTAGAGTATTGGGCTGGCCACCTATTATTTTAGTAGGCGGGTTGTCACTCCGTTGGAAAAGTACGAAGGATCGATCGATCGATTCTTTTGATCAATCGATTGATCAAGTAGGTCTCAGCCAAGGCAACCACCGCATTGCTATTTTCTTCCTCTTCTCCTCCTCTTTTGGTTTCATTTTTTTCCCTCCGCTGAAATCATCGTAACTTCTTCATACGGACTCAGAATCGCGCATTGTCCATGGCCACGTAAAGCTTGCGAGGAGGGATACAACTTATGTATAGATGTTGGTCCAGGTGCCCAAGTTGTGAAAAGTCTAAAATGCCCTTGAACGTGCAATCGCGTACGAAAATCGAGCGGAATGCGTCCGAACTTCACACTTAGCATCCAAATACCTATAAAAGCTCAATTAACCCCTAAAAAACATGTTAACATAGAAATCCGAGGTTGTCTGGTTAACGAGCATAAATATAGGGAATAAGATACCCGAGGGGGCTAAAATGCGTAGATTCAGAGGATGAAATATGCAATATTTGCGTATCATCAGAGCCTTCAAAAACCCAGCTTGAAAGCAAAAAATATGCATTCTATGGAGCTGTGTGCCAAGGGTGTAGTCAGATCGCCGAGAATGAGACAGGCTACAACGTGGTCAGAATTACTGAAGGAGGCAGGACGCATCACGCATAAAATTATCAAGCCCGGTGAGAATGGTTGTGGAGGATTCTAACATATGGGCACGAGGGGATGTTGGTAAAGTGTTTTACTTGATGTTGTGTTGCTACTGCGGATATGACGAGGGTGTCACATAATTCAGGTGTGGGAGAGTGTCACTGATGAGAATTTTGGTTCATCTTGAGGAAGACTTGATAATAATTGAATTGCATGTTGGCTGTAATTGGGTGGCAATGACTAGTAATGATTCCAAGGAAAGGGCGTCCATGATCATATGTTGGGTGTCTCTTTGGAGTTTAGGGAGGTTGACTCGATTAAGTTTGGGTAACTTGTCGCTAGTCTTAGACTTGACTGTGAAGATGGGGCATGGCCATACATGTACAAACTGGTCGGGAGTTGGAGTCATTACTCTGATGAGGCCAAGGCAGGCCAAAACCAATTAATAAGTATGCTTTTAAGGGAGTTTGTGTTAGGGAGAGCCCTGCGACTGAGTGTCCTGGGTTGCCGCACGGGAAAATTGTTGCGCTGAAACTCTAAGCCCGTGATAATACGCTCAGAAAATGTTTACTTTTACATAACTCATCCTCGAAAATGCAAAAACATTATAAATGAAAAATTAAATAGCACACTTAGTAAAATATTTGAAAAACATTATATATATACACACACACACACACACACAGAGACAATATTTAAACTCACCAAAAAGAGAATTCCAACTCTAAAAGTTCATTATGCATTACAAAAATATCAAGTTGATCATATATTAATAATTTACTCAAGAAAAAAACTCCACTTAGAACATGATGTTAGACATGTTATCTTATATATGCATTATGGATGGCAATTTGACCAGATTGGTATAGTTCCCGACCCGACCCTAATGGGTAAGGTTAAAAGTCCATTTAAAATAATAGGGGTGGGTTTTGGTGTAAAAATGATTATAAAATGGGGAGGGCTCAGGTTTAGGGTAAATATTCACATCCCACCCCGTTTAACAATACTTAGATTGACTTAAAAAACCCTTCTTATATAAACTTTAAAACACTTCTCACCACCTATATATATGAACTTAAAACCCTAAATACATTTAACTAAAAAAGAGAAGCTCCTTTTTTCTAACCTCTCTCCATCTAAATTTGAGAACTCCCTCTCTCCATTCACACACACCCAACACGGTTGTTACCCTCCTCCACCAGTGACCAAATACACCTAGTGCTGCCCTCATCCACCAGGTGTCTCCATCCATGCACACACCTTCCCCCAGGGACCAGCAACCAAAGCCATGTTCTTGCCTTGTTCTCGCCAACCAAAGCCAGTGGCTGCCCTGTTCTCGCCGACATTTTTATTTGGTAAGATATCATTTTTCATTGTTTCTTCTACCATCCCTCTGTTACATATTCTTTGATATGTTCGAAATGTTTGTAATATTTTCTCTTTTAATAATATCATTTGGCTTTTGAACATAAGTTTGGTGGGAAATTGATTATAAGTTATTGGCATTTGAACACTAGTTTGTTATTGACTCTACGTTGTTGGCATTTGAACACAAGTTTATTATAATCCCCTCTAACTATGTTGATTCTGAGAGGGTCACTTCATTTATTTCACAACTTTTGAGGGATATACACTGGATGGAGTTAGAAAATCATATGATTCTCTATGTTGAGAGACTTGATAGTGTGCATAGATTTGTAAGTTCACATGGTTGGACATATTGTTTGTTAATTTATAAAACATAAAGAAAGATATGTAGCTTTAACCCTTATGTGGGATGATGTTTGATAAACTCTCTATTTTATTTGTTATAGAACAAAATCATCTTAAAGAAAAAGTAAAAAATATGAGTTTTAACCTGTGGGGGAGGCAGATTTTTTCCTCGTATATTATAAACAGAGAGGGGTGAGGTGGGGACGGGTTTAGGAAGTTTATATTTAATCGGGTTCAAGTCTTAGAAACTTAACTCGTCGCGGATCACAGGGTGGGGCAGGTTAATTTTTTTTGCGGGTTGGGTTTGGATTTTCACAACCCCCTACCCTACTCATTGCCATCCCTAATGTGCATGGAAAAAAAATGAATCGCTATCATTTCAAATAGGATTGACATTCATCATGTGAGGACTATAAATTCAACACAAAAATCACTTTATAGACTAAACAAACAAGTCTATATCCACTTCTCAAAATCCCTGAGTAAAGTTGATATTATTCTTTTCAAAACCAAATGTAAATTTCATTTGAAAGTTACTATATGATTGAACCTAACCATTTTGATTGCCTTGAATTTTATAATTCCTATTTATGGAACTTTCTCAACATATACATTAGTTTTGCTAATGACAACTTTCACACACACTTAGACACCTTTCTCAAAGATACTTATATTCAAAACCATGTATTATCCCTCTAATGTTATCACTTTACATTGCATTAGTAAATTAGTACATCTTCAATATGACCAATTTATGTAACTCTCACTCGAACAAGTGGACCATGGAAACATAACAAGGATATCTATATGATAATAATAGTAACAATTTAAAACTCAATCATCATTATAAGCATTAATTCACTGCGTAGCAAGTGTGAGATTTATCTTTAAAACAAGATAAAAGTTCATAGTATACTTATACAAACTGATTTTCATAGGATTATTAAGCCAATTTCTTATGTAAAAACATAAACAGGTGGAAATCATCCAACCAAATTCTCTTTGCTTACCAAATTTCATCTATTGATATTCTTTATAGTATATCTCAAATTAAATCAAACAAATATAGAAACCCTTTTGCACTTCTTAGATGCGATAATACATAAACCAAATATATACTATATACACACAACATAAAGAAAGAGAATTGCAAGCATGATTCATCTTCCTTCACTCCAAAACAATCACTCAAATCCGCATATACGAAGAATCAACTAAAGATACTCAAATCTTCGTGAGTCCAAGTGTTTTGTAAAAATAGTTTTTAGCTGCTATTTGGTGGGAACATGACTCATGTTAATATTTTTTAGTGTATATTGTGCATGAATGATTAACTAAATTTCTACAATTGTATATTGTGACCATGTTATCACAACACCAGTGCATTGATTCTTAAAAATTCACATAATCATTAAACATTTGCGTCATCCAAAGGAGTTAATTATAGTAACTCTCTTTTGAAATATATTAAGTTTCAAATGTTTACAATAATATTAACATTTTTCTTAGACAATTGCAAAATAAGAGATGTGGTAAAAAAAGAAGCATTCACTAGATGTGATCTTCCAATATGAGGCATGTTCTTCCCAATTATAGTCCGAATACGTAAGAAGAGAATTATTCGTTTCAAATGAATAACACAACCCAAGCTTTTTATTTCCATTAGCATTAAGAATTATTCTATTAACCCCTTCTAAATGTGATTGTTTTGGACAAGTTAGAAAATGGCATAAGCACTTATGTATAGGAAATATCAGGATAATTAGTCGTAAGATAAAGAACTTTGCTTATCATGATTTACTAAAGGACTTATGTTGTATGCCCTTTCACTTCACATTATTTGTGAGATTTGGGACCACAACAAAAAAATGTTTTGACAAGATTTTCATATCCCATACCAAACTTTTTTACCAAGTATCACATATTTGGTCTGAAAAATAAATATAGCATCACCATTTTGTTTTACTTAAAGACTGAGGAAAAACGTATTTTTTACTAAGATCCTTTAAAACTCATTATTTATCTCATTAGAAAACAAGTTAGTAAATTTATCACATGTTGATC
Organism: Sambucus nigra; assembly: GCA_949130495.1. Classification (NCBI taxonomy): domain Eukaryota; kingdom Viridiplantae; phylum Streptophyta; class Magnoliopsida; order Dipsacales; family Adoxaceae; genus Sambucus; species Sambucus nigra. The sequence continues at coordinate 485,301,323 of OX422215.1, forward strand.
CAAACACAATGTTGTTTGAGAGAGTGTATTCTCGAAATCGAGATGGACGAAAAATACTCAATTAAAATCTTTTGAAAAATGCGACAAGGTTTTCTTTACAAGTTCAAGTTGGGGTATCAAATACAAGCCCTGAGGTCTATGTGATAAATTATTTAATAAATAGATTTCACCAAATTTTATCTGCAATGCTAGGTGACTTAATGTAAGTGTAAATTAAGTAAACAATATATCACAATGCTAAGGCTACGATGAAAAAGCATAACGAGAAACAACCTTGGGCCGATAAAATGACAAATGTATTATGGTAGAATTTTACAATTAGAAGGCAAAGACTTACACCCTCTTGATGTTATGACATATAAGATGCTCTTTCCCACCATATCCTCCATAGAGAGAACCAACAACTAGAGTACGCTACACAACCACGAAAGGTTTCAGTCTGTAACCAATGCCTTAAAGTCCTCATGATTATAAAATCTTCGTTTTATGTTTGAAGAAAACTTTCTTCTTTTAAAGTTTGAAGAAAAAATTAGTGTTCCAAAGGAACAAGTGAGAATTCACTAATTTCTATATCTAGTTCCTAGGATGTGAGGGCCCTAAATGTTGAGAGAAGTGTATAAAAGTGTTTGGCAACTCAAAATAAACTCATAAGGGATTTTTGAAATATTAAAAAAAAAAATTAAAGTCTCTTAGGAATAAATTTTTTGAATGTTTGTTCAAAGCTTGAGAAGTAGTAGTCAAACTTTAAATGACTTTAAAATGATAATGAAGATAACAGATATCTCAAAAATACAAGGAAAGTTTTGCTCTTTATAAAAGATAATGATAATATCTTTAGGCAAAAATATTTCAAAAACCTTGTTTTGTGGGGAATGAGTGAGTGAGTTAAATAGGGTTTCCTATTTTTTGAACATGTGGACACAAACTTTCAAATCCTTTATCTCATTCTTAAGCACACAAAAATATTTTTCTTCCCCTAGGCAATAAAAAATAAGTAGAAAAAAGAATCCCACATTTTACAATGCAATATTTTAGTTAGATTCACTTTATGCACCAGATCTGACGTCATCGCAACAATGTCCTTGTAGCGAGCTTTTTTATCATTGTGAAAAACTAGATGCTCTCTAGATCATGCCATGCTGCAGGTATTTTTGGGCATTGACAAAAAGTACCAGAGACAAGATTTAGCTTTGGATAAGGAAACCATCATTGTGGCAAAACAACAGTAAGGTAGGTCGTGCTATTGCCTAGTGAATCTGAAGATGGATCAAAAGGTACCATCGAGAAGCTTTCGCTTCATCTGGATAGTGCATCATTGCAGAGAAACTACAGCGAGGTAGGTTCCACCTTAATCCAGAAAATTTGAACGAGTTTTTTCTTTCCAAAAATTCGAAAATATTTTGAAAAAATCCCCTGAGTATGTTTGTTCTTAACTAAGAGCACTAATATTTCAAATAGATAGATAAGAATGCAAGTTTTTATCAATAAAGTTTTTCTGCAAGAAAAGTATATTGCATATTGTATTTGTTCAAATTTTCCAAACCACACACACAAGTTTTAACACATTTCCATTTTAAGAAAACCCTGATATTAATTATGTTAAACCATGGGTGTAATATGCTATCTAAGTCCATTACCATTCCCTAAAGTGGCATTATCATTAATATGGAAGTGAAATGAAGTCATTATGAAGTTGATGAAGTCCAGTGAATATGTCTTGACCTAAAGCCTTCCGGAATGACCTTTTGGACTGAGACTGTAATACCCCACACTTTTATGGGAAATAAAATTTTCCTAAATGGATATAATTTGAAAATTTGAGGAATTTCTCGGAATAATAATTTTTGGAGTTTAGGAGTGTTAGAGGATTTCCGATGTATGTTATAACTAATTTTGGGAATAAGTAGACGAGAATGATTATTTAATTACAAGTCGCAGTGGGTAAAGTGATAAATGATAGTATTTTAATTGGAAAACTCGTATTGAGATATGTCGGGTTAATTAGTGGGTTGCGATCAAATACCTCGGATGGAAATTCCGATTGCGCGATTGGTTTTGGAATGGCCGAGATAGTCAGAATGGAGTATCTGGGGGTATTGTTTAGGCTCCGAGAATATTTGGGCTAAAAAAGGACTCGTAATTGAGTAAACGAGTCATTTTTGGGTTTAATAAGGGGTAAAAACTTTTTGTCCCTATATAAGGCCAGGGAGGGGGGAAGGGAAGGCAAGAAAGAGGAGAGGAGAAGAGGAGAGAAAAGAGAAAGAAAAAGGAGGTTCCGGCCAAACTCCGCGGGATTTGACTCAGGATAGTTGGATTTTATTCACGAGGCAAGTGTTTACTTGCTTTATTTATTTTAGAGAATAAATATCATATCAAAATTTGGTATTAACAAATCAGAAGATTTTCGGGATGGGATTTTATAAATCAAAATGGGTTTTCGGAAAATAAACGAGTAAACCCCGATTTTTATCCAATTTGAGAAATTTAGGAAATTATTGAAACCATTTGCTGCTTTTGGGTTCTAGGATGTTTGGAACCCATTTTATATGTGTACATATCGTTGTTTGAGGTTGGAGGATGATGGGGTAGGAGATAAAAGATTGGGATAAGCTTTAATAGCCAAAACATCTTCTCGGAGAAGAAGCTGTCTGAAGCGATCGATCGATCGAGGGTATAGGATCGATCGATCGAGCATCGATCGATCGAGGGCCAAGGGTCGATCGATCGACACTGTAGTATTTTTGGAAATTTTTCCTAGGGTTAATTCTATGGGTTGAGTTCCAATTTTTGATTGGTTCTAGCTTATTCACTTGAGGAAATAAGTATATATAGTAATCTAGCACTAGCCATTTAGGGAAAAATTTATGGGGGCTAGGAGGGTGCTATAATAGTGTGGTATTAAGGTATATTTTATAGGGAAATGAATAAATTGGAGGATTAGAAAATTTGGGAATTCCATAAATATAAGAGGGGACTTTTAAATAATTATTATTGGAGTGAAATGTATACCTTGGATTAATTGGGTAAGATCCAAGACTTATTTAATTATTGATGTTCGGAGTGAGTGACACCCAAAGGATTATTTTAGCGAGCGATTATAGCTGAATAGTCGTGCGAGTAGGAAAGAGGAAGTGTACATGGAATTAGTGAGTAACTCCTACGAGGTGACTATGATTGAATTTGGGTGACAGGTTAAAGATAAGTTGAGAGTATACTTATTATACAGTTATGTATCGGGATATTTGGAGAGTATATAAATCCCTAACAGCGATTAAGGTGTGAGATATATTTAAGTAGGAAAATACTGAAATACCTTTATGAGATTGGCAATTATAGCCAGGTATACACTTGAGGAGCAATGAGTGTATATGTATATATGTATATATATATATATATATATATATATATATATATATACGATATGAGTACATATATATCTATGTGTGATTGATGTATGTGTATCTTAGAGGCTGGTTCCACGGGCTTTCCTTTGGTATAGGGTTGGAACAGCCAGATTATATATATTTCTCTAGAGTGATCCAGGGAGGTTGCGCGATGTGGGTGAATCCCCTGGCTTGAGGAGCAGGGAGAGTATAGTTCCCAGGTCATTATCGTCCCGCGTTCAAGTGCGATGTGTGTAACTCCACTTGCAGGGGGAACATGACCGCCTCCACCGTTGTGTGTTTTTACCATGACCATTGAGAGAGTCTGGCTTGGTAGTGAGTAAACCCGGAGTTGGATCGGCACTATGAGACCGCATCCTCGAGTTATAGATCGTTGGGATGGTAATTGTACTTGTGTGTTTAGTACACTATTTGTGTATGAGATCAAGAATATATATATATATGTATATCTGCTAAAGTATAGAGATAATATGAATAAAGAGTAAATCTCAGTCCGGGAGATTCTATCCGGATGTGCATTATAAAAATGAATATAGAGTAAACCTTAGTCCGGGAGATATTATCTGGATGTATATTGTAAGATATATATGAGAGTGAGTATGATATGTATATTATTATATAAGTATGTTTATATATTCATTTTGTACTAAGGGCCAAATGGATCTCGACCATTGACACTGCCAAGTAGTAGTGTATCGGGGGGAGGGTTCCTTGTTTGGATTTAGCTTCGCGAGACACCCCATGCACGAACGTAGTGCAGTGTTGAGAATGGGGAGAAGTTTAGCCCTTAGTACATGGGTTTTGAGGTTTCTAGAGGTCAGGGAAGGTAGAGTAGTTCGGTGGGGTAGCTTAACTAGGGGTCTTAATGGAGGCGTTAGGTGTGCACTATTAGAAGAGGGGTGAGGGGTATCTCATGGGAGTGCGATACCAACTTAAATATGAGATAAAACCTATTTAAAAAAATAAAGCATTTATGCACTTGCAAAAATATTTTTACAACTCGGGCTCTGACCCGTTTTCCTATTTTTCCTTTTCTTGATATATATATATTATATATATAGGTGTCCAGACATAGGGACACCTGGATGATGATTCCTTCGAGTTAGACGTCTGCTGCAGCAGCTTTGGATGCGTGCAGGTTCACTGTAGACGCTTTTATTCTTGTAATCTAGATAGGAGGTAATGTATAAACATTCGGGCTAATCACCCAACTGTATTTATTTATTCTTTTACCGCCTTTTAGTGCGGCATTCATTTTGATTGTATTATTGTTGAACCGAGTGTTCGATTATTTTATCTCTTTTCAGTTTCATTTATTTAAACTGTGTGAATGTTTTAATTGAATATTATTTAAAAGATTAGTTAAATAAAATTTTGACGCCAGGCTAATAGGTTATTAGTAATTAAATTGGTTTTCGACAGTGATGCTAAGAATGATCCATATGCGACTCCTATTTTAATTTGGCACAGGAGTGATCGCCCGATATTTTATTAGGCGGGGTGTCACACAGACACATAATGATTTTTAGTCAACAGAATAAGACAACAAATCAAATGGGGAATATGAGTATAATTCATACTCTTACATTGTTCAAATAAACTTATATAAACAAAATGTGATATTTACCTCTTCACATAAACAAGATTTATTTACACCTATCTTGAATCCCCTTTTTGAGTAGATGTGAAATGAGTCTATTTTAAACAGCCATAAGAGATTATTTCAAACCAAATAAATCTTTATGAAGCGCAAAAAATATGATTCGGTAATTTTGGGTTTCAAAAATCTTTTGGTTTCTTATCATATACCTACTCTTACAACAAGTCATTCAAGAATGCGCTTTTGACATTCATTTGGTATATCTTAAACATCGTGAATAAATTCATCATAATCAAGAATCGATCAATTTTAATACCTACAAAAGGGGTAAAAGTTTCATTGAAGTCAATCATCTTGACTCGTGTACCCTTGTGCCACCAACCATGGCTTATTACTAACAGTTATGCCATTTTCATATATGTTATTCTTATATACGCACTTAGTTCCTATGATGTTCTATTCTATTGCTTCAAGCATGAGATCCCACATGTTCAATATCTCAATTTTTCATTGAACCTATTGTATTGATAAGATCTCATTCGCATCAAGAAGAGTCTCTTTCACAGTCTTAGGCTAAATCTTGGATGAAAAAATAAAAATTTCATCTCGTTCAAGAGTTTATTTTGAGTTAAAACCCCACTCGCTAAGTTTCCAATTATCTTAGATGGATGTTATCCTTTGGATTTCAACTTGATATCCCTATCTCAATCTGTGTTGAATTTTGAGTTGAAGGACCATATTAATTTATCTCAACTCTAAGAGTCTCATTCACTTCATCTTAATTTAAGGTTTACTTTTCTCATTGACATCTTACTCAAATATGGAAACGTGTGAATCATTGTCATCTATAATCATATTTATATATTCCATCATTTTGTCACTATCGAGATTGTAAACACTGTAACTTTAATATTCAACAAACTGACTAGGAATATTCAACACTATAACTCTAATATTCAAATTGGTAAAAATATTCAAAATATTTGAAGATATGACATCTACTAAAAAAACTTGGACAACAGAAAGGGCCTTTTCCCTTTAAAATATCATAGGGAGTCATTTTTGTAAATGAATGAAGGTATACCTTATTCAATATATGTCATGCGATGTGTATTAGTTTGGCCCAAAATGTTTAGGTAGTCCTTTACCCTTAATGATACATCAGTACATGTTTAAAAAAATATTTCTCCTTTCACCTACTCTATTTTGTATAGGAGTGCCAATCATAAAACAATCATGTTTAATTCTCACATCGTTTCAATAGAGTTCAGCTTAGAAATCCTCTAATTTTATATCATGATCACGTCTCATTTTTATGATTGGAAAGTGAATTTATTTTGCTCTCACATAAACCTAATAAATGAAAATGGAGAGAAATAATTAAGCATGAAGTTATATCTCTTACCTCATATGCTCTTGTTTCATACCAAACACATTAAATAAATATGGTACTAACTTTAAAAGTCTTTAAGTAGTGATCTCCATCAAATTTTTGTTATGACTTTTAATATTCTTGACCTTTTGACAATTACCACAAGCTTTAACTTCGGGTTTACCATACTCAGGAATTCCATTCGCTTTATATTTTAAAAAAAATCACAAAATATAACATAATTATTCTATGCTAATGAGGTTCGATTTCAAACCCTCAACAAAGAGAACATTTTTATGCAAAGTTGATTCATACACATTCACAATCCCTTTCCCTTTGACACTAAACTTCCCACCATCACCAAAAGTTACTAGACCACCATTGTGATCCTCTTACTTAGTAAACAAATATTATTACCCATTATGTATCGAGACAATCGTCAATATAAGTAAAACTAATGTTTGTTTGCAGATTCAAGAATCTTGAGAAAAATAAGACATGTGTGATCAATCTTATAAACCCAAAAATTGTTTAGTACAAAATAAGTTTTTCATTACACCTATTATCTCTTTAAATTGATCAAGGAATCTTTTACGATCCTTGTTAAGATGATTAGGTTGTGCTTTTCTCAAATTTTTCTTAGGATATCTTCTTTGAAACGTTTTCTATTTTTCTTAAATTTTTAAATAAAACCCCCTTAAGTGACCTTTATTATGGCATCAAGTACACCTATAAGTTTGAAAACCACTTTGATCAAACACTCTCTTTCCTTGATAAAGATATGAATTTGTTTTGATTTTTTTTATTGACGGTCTTTGTAAATTTCTCTTGAGATATTTGGAATAGGATGAACCCATTTGTTTGCTAGAGTTGTATGTACTTTTCAAAAATGTTATGATTCCATTAGAAGGTGTATCAAACTCATTAAAACCAATTTCTATTTTACCATTTCCTTTTAGTGACTTACGGGTTTAGGATTATTTAAGGGTATTAACCCTCATTAATTAAAGAATTTACACATTAAATATAACCCTAGCAGCCTAAGAATTTTGGGAGAACATAGGAATAACTTTGGAGAAGGATAAGTGATCAAGAGAGAGAGATATCAATTCATTCTCGTTGTTCATGTACTTATTTATTATTTCATCACCATAAATTATAGCTTGGTATTAGAAGAATGCTTAAGGTGTAAATTTGCTCTTTAATCATGTTGGGTAACTGGGTTAATACGAGTTATGCTACAAATTGTTGTAAGGTATAAAGACTTGATCTTGTATAAGATTTGAGTTATCTATTATTTAATATGTATTTTATGATGATCATATGTTAGAGTCCATAGTTAGGATTGATATTTTATTGGTATTAATATCATGCATGAAATAAACTAATTAATGGTGAAATAAATTGAATAAATTGGATTCGTGGATTTTGTTATGTAAAAATTGAGATATCTTGGACAACATGATTCTAAGATATTTTTATTTATTCTTGTGAGGAATTTAATTTGGGACTTGGAGTTGAAAACGGAATCGAATTTGGATTTAAAACGAAGAAGTTGTGTCCGTTTGAAGTTTAGGTTATTCTCAGTTAAAATTACACAAAAATCACGGACAAAGGAGGTGAATACCGCTATAGCAGGGTGTTGGGACATCATAGCTATCCTTTTGGACGCTATAGATCCCTCACCCTAATGCTATAGAATCTTGTGCCATGTGGGTGGCGATTGCTTTTTTTTTTAATTTCTCTTTCTTTCTTCCTTCTTTTTCCTACACTGCATATTCTTTTTCTTTAGATAAAATTTGTAGGAAATTGGAGAGGTAACACTCGCGGTATATATATAGATACAGTTACAAAACTTAAAGAACATAAATGTTGGACTTATTTAAGGTTTTGATACTTTTAATCTTATTAATTGGATAATACAGCATTAAGGATTGGGATGGTGTTGGTAGGCCTAAGAGTATGTGCTATATGATATCTATATACTAGCAGATTACCCGTGCCTAAAGACATGAAGATAATTTCCCAAAGTATTAAGTCATGAACAATTTAAGTTAAAAAAATTACTTAACACAAATAATTGTAAACAATTTAAAAAATTTAGGTAGGGTTTTCACTATTTATAGGACTACGAACAGATGATCGAGTTGCCGACTTTTGACAATAAAAGGGTCGTTCACTGCTTGAACGTTAGGGATCAGACACCCATAAGCCCCCAGGAAACCCGATGGTTGTAGACACAATTGTGCGAGAAGTGGACGATCAACGCGTACTTTCGGAGTTACAGTACGCTACTTCGCTGGCCAATCTCATTCCAGTCAAAAAGAAAAATGGCAAGAGAGGCGTCGACTAGCGAGACCCCAACAAGGCCTACCTTATACCGATAAGGTATAAGCCCTATTTTTGGATGAGGAGGCATTTGAGCCTGGAATTGAAGTACGAAGTAAACAAAATGCACGTAAAGTAAACTATTAACCATGTTTAAGAAATAAAAAATACTCTAACAAAAAAACTAATAGTCTGTAACAATAATATTAATAGTACACAATGTGACAACGGTATGGTTATAAATGCCAATGGTGTTTTAATTCTAATGGTACGCAATGTGCTTGAACACGGGTCAAATTGGTTTGGTTTTACAACAAAACCGGAACTGTAACCTCCATTATCCATCTTCAAAAGTATAGTTCCAAATGACAATTATAAAAAAAATATATAAAAAAATAATCCCTAATGCAATTAATTATTGACATTATTTTCACTTAAAACTAAAATAAATGAATTTACAGATGTAAGAGAGAATAATGGTGCAAAAAATCATTGTTTTCAATCTATTCCAATTTTAGGGGAAAATACTTTAGCATGGTACGTGGTCCATTCTTGCATGACTGAGCACCTACATATCAAAAGAAATAAATATAGTTAGATGAAGAAAAAACTAATTAAGAATTTTCAAACTAAATGAACATTCACTTTAATATTATTTGTTTCTTAACTTTTCTTCAGCATAATAGAAGTACCTCAAACTAATATTTTCAGATCTGAAATAATGAAAAAAAAAACACTAAAAAGAAAACATGAAAACTTGCAAGAGAAACATACCATACCTAAAGGGTAGGAAAAAGGGGGGGAGGAATATAACCACAAATATAATTACTTTAACTGTTATAGACTGAAAGAATTAATGTACGAATCTCCATGAAACTACATGTTAACCAAATACTTTCATCCCAACATAGAATGAATAGTTAAGTAAATCTTACATAAATGAAGGTTTAAAACATTCACAGAAAGGCATCACAACTAATTTAACAAACTAAATTGTATTAAGGGAAAATAAATCACCAAATGTGTAAACAATATCTCAGCAGGATCGTCCTACTATAAACAACAACATCAATATCAACACTATACATAATTTTTATATTCTCTTTGATCCACATATAACTCCAGGAATTTGGGTGCCACCTAAAACATGGAAGAAACCAGGACAAAGAAATTAACTAATATATTCTTACATATCGTGTTTATGACATAAATGTTATTTTTGGTATACACATGCCTATGACATGCCTCGTCTCTTGATAAAACTTACTCTATCTTACAGATTGTGCCTAACTCCTTCAAGGTTGTTATGAATATCTCCTTTTTTCTTATGTAAAATATATGAATGAAATATAATGTAAAAGAACATTATAATAAATTTTATTTTAATTAATATATTTTGTTGAGGAGAAAGTATGATTTTCACACACACCACATAATAATGGTAAACAGTAATACACAATGCTTGATAATTAAGAAATGCAATATGTAAATCGACACAAGATGTATATGTTTCGACTGGGCTCAGACTACGTCCATGGAGGTGAAGGGTTGGGGGAGTCACTCAATTGATTTTGGTACTGTTAAAGATTATAGAGATTTGTTTTTCACGAAGCTCTTATGAGGGGAGACCATGGTTACCTTTTACATTAGTTACGTGCCCTTTTATAGGCAAAATACAACATTAGGGTTCCCACCTAAATAGGACATGATCTTATACAATTTGAATTAGTCCACACACATATGTAACATGTGAAAAAAATAATTTGTCATGGAATTCATCCTTTTGGGTCCTCATCTTCGATAAAATTGGCCAAGCATTCATCTTGTTAATTCCTTCATCCCTTTATATGTTTGTACATTCGTTCAAGTGTTCATTCATTAATTTGTTCGGACAAGTGTTAATTTGTTCATCTATTCAGATCAAGTAATCATCCGTTCAACTCAAGTATTAATTTATTTAGCTCGAGTGTTCATTCGTTCATCTCAAATGATCATTCTACTCTTCCTTTCAGCTAAGTGTTCAACATCATTCGGTTCTCTTCGAAATTGAGGGATATTTTTCCTCAATCAGTAAGCCCTTAATTCTCGGAGGTCATTCTAAGATTAAAACTAGTCGAGGGAATGTTCCCTATCACTCGAACTTTTTCTTATTCATATTCGATCACTCAAGGTGCCATTCAAATGTCGCTCGTATTGAAATGGTAGCCGAAAGGTCATCACATATGAATGCTTCAAGGTCAATTATCTTTGGTGTTCAGATATGATAGAGGGTCGCTCATTAATATGTGATGACTTTTAGTTTTTGTAAAATCCCCAAAATATGATTTGAAATTTGTTGTCCCCAAAGCTATAGTGATGTCTAGAGTGTGTTGATTTAGAATTTTCTATGGATTGAGAGTAGCGTTTTAGTTATAGTGAGACTTTTGATGAGATAATACAAATTGGAATGTGTATTCATATGCTAATGTATGCAGTTAGAATCTAATGTCCTTATTTTTTTAATAATGGCATAACGGGTGATAAGAGACCCTCACGAGGCCATCAACTTCTAATGTAGTCAAGGTGTAAATGTATTTCTTTATGAAGTGGCCCCATGATATATTATGAGTTTTTATTTCTTATGCTTTCATTAAGGTAGTTAGATGGTGTATGGAGATAAGTAACATTATGACTTTAAATATTTTTCTTCCTTTCTGAAAATTTGGTTCTTCGCTCTTCAGATTATGAAAGTAATTAAATGGTTGGAGGAAGTGACTAGGGCTTCATCCCTCAAGCCCATAATTAGAGGAATTGCCTAAGTTTTATGGACATCGTACTTGAATGACCGCTAAGGAAATGAGCAATGAAAACAAATCATCTTTACATAATGGAGATGTTAGCCTTTGAAATTGTAAGGACATAAATTTCCAATTGAGTCCCTGTATTGTTTTGACTTAATTCCGTGAACAAAACTGTGTTTGTAATATGTCATAGGGAGAATTTTATTTTGTCACGATCCCACTTGGTCTATGACGTATTGAAGAAATTAAAGACGTTGCGACAAAGCTTCAAAGAATTAAATCATGCCGAAGTTTGATTGGTGCAAGTTTAATCATCTTCAAAGTTAATTTCATTCCGAGATCACTCAGGTATGAATGCGTATAATTAATGGTGCTCGGAATTATTTTATAAAAGATAAGGAGGTAATTTTTATAAAGAAAAATATTTTTAAATGTTTTAAAACTGTTTTAAAGGTTTACACTACGTTTTATGATGATAAGCTCGTAAAAGAGTTTGACATTTTTGGATCTCTCATTAAAAGAGACGTTTTAAACAAAATGTCAAAAAGTCAAACTTTCGCTCTGTCGTTCAAACGACATCCAATCTCGTTCGAACGAGTTCCTGAAGTCGTTCGAACGACACGTTTTTTGAGGCGGCATTTAAATCCTATTTAAATAGTGTTTTCATCATAGTTTCGAAGGTGTGCATTCTGGAAAATAGTATTCGACTAGAAACTTGTTTTGCACATGTTTTCTAAGGTTTAAAAGTCTTAAACACATCCTTAGAGTTTGCAAAGATCTGAGTTATTATTCTTATGTATTTACGTGATCTTGCTGCCCCAAAGTTGGTTGTTCTACACATTAAACATCAAAGGGTTTTGTGGTGAAGAAGCGACGAACATCGTGTTCGACATCGTAGACGAATCAAAGCCATATCGGTGGACACCGAGACATACGTGGACGTGTGTGTTGTGGATAGGTATCGTGGAAGACGAAATTTTTGTGTGGGCACTATTGAAGAACGGTGGAAGATCAGAAGGAGCGTTAAGACCCGTGGGGATCGAGTCTTAGTGTCAGGCTAATCTGTCTTTGTAAAACCATTGTTCATAGTGATTGTCTGGCTTGGGCCATCCGAGGTTGTTTTCTCATTTTGGGTTGTTTTCCTCGTACATCTGGCGTTGTGAGTATTCTTTACTTTACTTTACTTTCTTTAATCACTAGATGCATGTTTAGGATTAATCAAGATAAAATTGGTTTAAAGTAAGAATTGGGTTTTTTATAACTTGGTTTGGTGCATAATTAAAAGTTGGATCTTTTTAGGAGAAAAATTGGTTTTGTTTAAAACACACATATCGGGCCACTCACACTTTCAAATTGGTATCAGATCTAGATAACATTTATTATTTGTTTTGTGATCCCGTGTGTTTTCAAAGATGAATTCTGGATATAATGAATTTTCTCGAACTCCTGTTTTTTATGGCACTAATTAAACTTATTGGAAGTTGATAATGAGATGTGCTTTAAAATCTATTGATGAGCATGTTTGGTTTGCAGTTGAGAAAGGTTGGACAACCCTTGTCACTATTGTGGGTGAGGTCACTAGTTTAAAGCCTATTGAGTCATGGATCGAAACTGAACAAAGACTTGCACAATATAATTCTAAGGGTCTGCACGTTATTTCTTCACATGTCACACATAAAGAATATAATATAACTATGACCTGTGAAACATCAAAAGAGGCTTGGGATATTTTGGGTACCTTAAGTGATAGTGATCCGGAGGAGGGAGAGAGTTCCCCCATTGATCGTAACTTTGTTGCGTTTATGGCATGTCATGTGAGCGACGAAAATTCTCATGTGCATGACACTTTCGAGGAAGTTTTGAGTGTATCCCATGTTAGTGAGGGTGAAGAGAGTGACGAGGAGGAGGTAGATGTGAAAGAGTTGCAAAATGCCTTTAATGAGTTTTATGCTGAAACGGTGAAGGTGAAAAAGGTTAACTCAAAATTGCAATCTAAGTTGAATGAGCGTGCCATAGAAAATAATGATAGTTTGATTGAGGATCTTAAGGCACGAGAGAATAAGTTTAGAGAGAAATTAGAGTTTATGGAGAAAGAGAAAGATAAAATCTGTGGTTTGATGGAGTCCTTGAAAAATGAGATTTTAGAGTTTGAGGAGTCTAGGCATTTGCTTGAGTCTAGGATTCATGAGTTGGAGGAGAGATTGAGAGACTCGTCTAGAGTCAAGTTTGATTTGAAGGCTAGGTCGGAGAATTTAGATAAGATCCTAGGCACCGTCCAAATTATGGGAGATAGGGGAGGTATAGGTTTTGATGAGAGAGTTGTTCCCATTCCCCCCCCCCCCCCTCCGCGCAAGTGTGAGAAACACTAGGATAGTTAGAAAAGGTCCACATATAGGTAATCATTCCCACCACCTCTACACTTGCACATTTTGTGGTAGGAAAGGTCACCTTAGGCGTTATTGTTACGACCTTAGACAAGCTCCTAGGAAGTTTAGGAATAAATTTTCCCCAATTTCCCTAACCCCCATGCGTCGTTTTACACCTACTTGGCTTAGGAAATCGGATTTAGTGGCTTTAGGAATTAAACTTCATGATTATCGTTTGGGTGCACTTGATTCTTCCCATGCTAAATCTAAAGGATGATAGTGTTTCCATGTTTGTCATATGCTAGTTTGCTTCATGATTTATTCATTGCTAGTATAATGACATGTGTATCATTTTGTATTATAGTTTTCATTTGTTTGATTCCTATTTAAAAAATACAAAAAGATTTTGTTTTTTTTAGAAAACTTTTAAAAATCCAAAAAGATTTTTCTTTTCTTTGAATCAAAATATGTTTGAAAATCCAAAAAGATTTTCAGTTTTTTTTTTTTGAGTTTACATGTTTGATGTGGTATATTGGTGTGCTTGGACCCCCCATCGTTTCATTATCCATGTGACTAGGACATTTGGTCATTATTATCGATGCTTATAATAATCTTAACCATTGTTTATATGGGGTTGTTTCGAAGTTGATATGCATTTTGATTCGACTTTATATATATGCCAACATCGCACACATGCACGAGTTTATATGGATGTTTGACTTCTCTTGCATATTTGAATTTGGTGAGGAGTTCTTATCTCAATCTTTTCATCTGTGTGTAAGTATACTTAAGGAGAAGTGTGCATGTAATAACCGTTTATCGTGAGGATTTAAATTGAAAAAATGATGAGTGATTCACGGGAAAGGGCTGCGAGAGTTCAAAATTAACTCGTCGTGAAAGCCACCGTTTAAAAGAGCCCCAAAAGAAAATGCAATATGCTAAGGAAAGGGCCAAATTTGTTTTGTTCATTCCAAAGAAAATATGATATTATTGATGGAGTTTGGATGGATTAAAAATTTAAATGGGTTTGCATAACTAATCCTAATGCTGAAACATTGTAATTTGATGCTATTGTGTGTAGAATCGTCAAAATTCTGGATTTATGTGCATGTAGTATGTTTAGTTCATTAATCTCACTCTTTAATTGTCATATGGCTATGATAAAGTTTGATGATTAATCACTATCAATTAGAGCTTCTTAATCGTTTTGATGTGTTGGAATTGTGACTCATTTGTTTTAGATTTACGCCCATTCATTCCATGACCATGTTTGAGCACATCGGTACTATGTCTGCATATAACTCGCATTTTAAGTTTTTATGAGTTTTTACGTTGTTTGTTAAGAGCCTACTGTTTTAACACTCTTTTGATTTTGTCAGGCCCTTCCTGGAATATTTTTGTGGAAATTTTTTCACTGGGCAATACTTTATAATATTTCTGGGAAAGTGAGAAATTTTGGCAGGTCGCGCGAAGTCGTTCAAGCGACAACTCATCTCGCGCGAACGACATTTTTACTTCGTCCGAGCTACTTCCTCATCTCATTTGAGCGAAGTCCCTAGCTCGTTCGAACGATAGGCTGAAAAATGGCTTCTAATTGGTTTGCAGTCCACTGGTTTAATTTGATATATTTTTGGTACTACGGGAAGCATTTCTGGACTGTTTGATTTATATGCAGGTTCTTTTATGTTCCATATTGGTATTTTGCATATGAGTCCATTTATCACACCTGATTAATTTGCGATATTCTTTGTGTGATTCCTTAGTTTACTAACTACTGATTTGTCATTACATGATCTTATTTAGCTAGTCGTTTCATGGTTATCTAGCGTTTTTCATTTCACAAATTGGTATCAACTTGATTCAATTTGATTTCATATTCTCATGCTAGATATTTCAAATTGGTTTATCTTTTCACCAGATTGTCTATTCAAGACAAAAAGGGAGAGAGATGTATGTGATGTAGGTGGAGATTTGTGGAGCACTTCTATTGATATATGGATTTACCGATTGTTTGATTATATTTGTTTCAAATTGGTATCAAATAATTTCTCACATGTTTCAAATGATTTGTTCTTATTAAAAATATAAATTGGTATCATTTGTTACTTCACTGGGTATCTGTTTGTCTGTTTCATGTGTGTAGGTATGCTTCAGCGATTCGAGATTTCAAGTCTACATCACATTCAGACAGTTCATGCTTGTCGGTGCTACATATTCTAGTCTGTGTCTTATATTTTTGATTTTGGGTTTATGGGATGGGATTTAGGCGTCATTCGGCTTGACGGCCCGGTTAGGCATTTCACTGGTTTAGTTTTGTCCTGGAATATTCAAAGGGAGAGATTTCTAAGGACATAAACTTCCAATTGAGTCCCTGTATTGTTTTGACTTAATTCCGTGAACAAAACTGTGTTAGTAATACGTCATAGGGAGAATTTTATTTTGTCACGATCCCACTTGGTCTATGATGTATTGAAGAAATTGAAGACGTTGCGGAAAAGCTTCAAAGAATTAAATCATGCCAAAGTTTAATTGGTGCAAGTTTAATCGTCTTCAAAGTTAATTTCATTCTGAGATCACTCAGGTATGAATGCGTAATGGTGCTCGGAATTATTTTATAAAAGATAAGGATATAATTTTTATAAAGAAAAATGTTTTTAAATGTTTTAAAACTGTTTTAAAGGTTTACACTACGTTTTATGATGATAAGCTCGTAAAAGAGTTTGACATTTTTGGATCTCTCATTAGAAGAGACGTTTTAAACAAAAAGTCAAAAAGTCAAACTTTTGCGCTGTCATTCAAACAACATCCAATCTCATTCGAACGAGATAGGATGTCGCTCGAACGAGTTCCTCAAGTCGTTCAAACGACATGTTTTTTGAGGCGGCATTTAAATCCTATTTAAACAGTGTTTTCATCATAGTTTCGAAGGTGTGCATTCTAGAAAATAGTATTCGATCAGAAACTTGTTTTGCACATGTTTTTTAAGGTTTAAAAGTCTTAAACACATCCTTAGAGTTTGCAAAAATCCGAGTTATCATTATTATATGTTTGCATGATCTTGCTGCACCAAAGTTGGTTGTTCTACACATTGAACATCATAGCGTTTTGGGGTGAAGAAGCGAAGAACATCGTGTTCGACATCGTAGACGAATCAAAGCCATATCGATGGACACCGAGACATACGTGGACGCGTGTGTTGTGGACAGGCATCGTGGAAGACGAAATTTCTGCGTGGGCACTATTGAAGAACGGTTAAAGATTAGAAGGAGCATCAAGACTCGTGGGGATCGAGTCTTAGTGTAAGGCTAATCTGTCTTTGTAAAACCATTGTTCATAGTGATTGTCTAGCTTGGGCCGTCCGAGGTTGTTTTCCCGTTTTGGATTTTTTTTCTCGTACATCCGGCGTTGTGAGTATTCTTTACTTTACTTTACTTGCTTTAATCACTAGATGCATGTTTAGGATTAATCAAGATAAAATTAGTTTAAAGTAAGAATTGGGTGTTTCACAACTTGGTTTGGTGCATAATTAAAAGTTAGATCTTTTTTGAAGAAAAATTGGTTTTATTTAAAACACATATCGGGCCACTCACACTTTCAGAAATAATCGAAAGGTTTAAAAATATGAGAGGCTATTGGATCGTGGTATTCGCTCCCAAGCCCCGGAGGTGCATATCTTGATATTTCACAATTATCCAAGTTATCGGGTTTGAATGACAGGTTGACCTAGTTGAGTGACCAAACTTAAATTAATTAATTAACCTTTGAAAAATAACCTAGTTGAGGTGTTTAGTGAAAACCTACCATGATTTTGGTATAGGAGAATAAATCTTCAAATAATGATGACTGAGGTGGTCAAGATGAACAATATAGATAAAAAAATGTTCATGTCGTACTGATTGATGTAGTGAATATCAACCCTTAGTTTGATATAAACAAGTCTTCAAATAGTGTTGACTCGGGTGGTGAACACCGATCTTTAGTTGATAGAAGTAAAACTTTTCAAATAATGTTAACTAGGGTGGTGAAGACTGATTGCTAGTTGATGTAAGTAAGTCTTCAAATAATTATGAATAATGCCAAATTGATTACTTATACTTGATTGTTGATAAAGTGATCGGTGAAAACCGCTCTGTGTCGTTGTCTTTATGTGATGCAATCCTTAACTGATTGTTTATACTCGATTGATGAAGTGAAAGGTGAAAACCGATGTATTGGTCTTCATATAATGTATATGCTGATATAAGTCTTCAGCAGGTGATGATGAGTTATTTATACTCGGTTGTTGCCCATGTTTTAGTCTTAGAATTTTTAATAAGTAAGGTGTTTTCCAACAGGTGAAAAGTCATATTAATTTTATATACGTGTACTTGATCATTGTTTGTCTGTCTGATTTGTTACTCTTTGAATTTATTATAATAGCTTAATCGGTGAAAATCGAACTATTGCATTATCTTTATCCGATGTGGTGTTAATGTGGCAAAATGTAGTTTATACTCGATTGATGAAATGAGTTGTTGTTTATACGCGGTTGAGGAACCGATTTTTTTTATACTTCAAAAGTCAACTGGCAAAGGGTAGTGTGAACGACTATTTATGTTTCGATCATTAGTTTCGTTAAAATAAAATTTTCACTCTGAATTTCAGCACTCCTGTCTTATCATCCCCATATACCCCCTCTTTTATTTGAAAATAACTGAGTGATGGAAGACCGCCCTTCTTAACTTAGAGTCAACCCTATTTATACTCACCTCACCACGCTACACAGGTCGGATCAAATCTGAGGGGGGGCGGAGTTAACATGGGTATCAACCATGTTGTTCTTCTAAAGACTTTGAGTCTAGAAAAGGCATGATAAGACGTGGCTTGGTGTGAGCCTTTTTTTAATCTAGTCCCGAACGATTGGGAGGATATTCGACAGCTGTAGTGGTGCATAATCGATATTCTCCAAGTGGGGTGGGTATAATTCTCTTGTCGGGTATCAACATTTATTCCGAATATAGCAGATGGAGTCGTATTCCTATTAGAGTTAAGCATCACAGTTTGATACCGGTTACTGCTAGTGGTTTCGGGCATCACCGTTTGATACCAGCTATTGCCAATGAAGTCGGTCGTCACTGTTTTATACCGAGTATAGCCAATGGAGTATGTTATAATAAATTCAATAATATATTTGTCGAAGGTGTTGTTAGAACTTGTGGGTGATTGGTGTGTCTTCGAAGACTAGTTACTCATCACTCGGCCTTATAGACGGCCTTATAGAGGTCTTTTCCACCAAATATACGCCCAAAATCAATCATGAGTGTTTTGCCGTTATTTTGGGAGTTGAAGCATGAGAAATGCACATAATATGATTATGATAAAGGCGATAAAGGTAACTTCATAAAATTAGTTCAAGATATGAGTGAGCATGCAGTAGTTATGGTGTTGAAGACTCCGTTGGTACTCGTATGATCGATAATAATATTTATAAGGATATTTGCGGCGTTGCGGTCAAGGTAGTAAAGATATTAGATTGGGTCCAATTTTTAAGCATGTTAAAAAAAGGAGATTGCGATGAGATATTTCATCGACATAAATAGGACACTTCCATGTTGAATAAATTTGTAGCTCCATACGTTCATATAAAAATAAAGCACGATAATAAGAGAAAGACTTATCTGATCCATTATTGGTGATAGCAACGTTGAGATAATGGTTTACTAAAACTATTAAACTCATCATCTAATAATTTTGATGCATCAAACTATGTAGAATTTTAATACGAGCTTATGGAACATGGGAAGGAAGATTTTAATAAAATGTCGTTGATACTCGAATCATCAAGAATAAATAATTAAACATATATGTGGTTGTGATCACCATGTTTTGTCAAAAAATAATTTTCACATGTGTAGATATTATCATGCAACCGACAAGCCAAGGCTAGTTTATAAAATCCATAAACAATGAACATTTATGGTGCGATCAACATTTACATCAATGTCCGTGTTGCGTAAGATATGCGTATAGAACTAGGCGGTGTATTTTAAAGATGATAAATTTTAAAAATGCTTTATATTTTAACCCCCTTGTTGTCGGTATTTCGACTAAGTATAATATTTGTAGAAATGATTGACAAAATTATCTTATAGGAGTTTACGCATGAAAAATGTACACATCACAATTTAATAGAAATGAAAAATGTGATTGCATAAAGTTTTAGTATTCTGAGATGTATGTGTGCTAAAGAGTTCGTTTAGTAAATAAACCTTACTTTTGTGTGGTGTTAAATAGTTTGTTTTGTAATGAAATTAAAAGTTAGCTTTTATGTGGCCCAAATGAGTTTTGTTTGTAAAGGAAATAAAACATCCATATATAAATAGTAAGCAAAATAATATTAAAATAAAAATGACATTCTGGTTCATAGCCCTTAAACTCCAAATGAGACCTTCCCTTCCATTTCCTTCCAATTCTTTTATTTTAAACCGAGCAACCTTTCACCATCTAGGAATTTGTTCAATTCTCTTAAAAGGCACAAATCCAAAATGAGTTCAACACTTAAACTTCTAAATTGAACCCAAATACATTCAGGAAAAAGGAGTCACGATAGTAATTACTGGAAACAAGAGTACAAGAGGGTGTAATTTGACTGCACTAAAACATCTTTCATTAGCGCGAGCCATATAGATGGAACTCCAATTTACACGTATGGTAATAGAAAAATTGAACGATTTAAATACTTTACAAATCTTGGAGTTCCTCTCTCGTAAGAATACATGATCGATTGTATTTTGTTTTCATTTCTATAATATTGGGATGAGGAAATAGAGAATATATTTGTCGTGCATAATCCCGACAGGCACTGATGTTGGTGACAGAGATAGAAAAGGCTGAAAAAATATTCATCATTTGTGGATACAATTCCATAAAGAGAGCATTCACCAAGATTGTGACATTTCATGATACATGCATATTAAAAATGAACTTACAAATAAGTTGAAGAAGATAGGATTTCAAGTTCATGTTATGGACCTTTATACGTCAATCATATACATGCTTTTGCTTACTTGGCCACGTGCAAAATTTCATAGATTTTTACACACACACATATATATATATATATATATATAGAGAGAGAGAGAGAGAGTATTAAACCATATGTTCTTACATACATCGCAATTTTTTTTAATTGTAGGAAATGTTGAACAGAAATGACAATAATTAACAAGATAGAAAACATCGCCAAATGGGCACTATCCTACACCCCAAGCTCAATTCTCAACTCCTTCAGGATATCAGTACTCTACTATGTCGGAGATTTATTCTACTCCCTATTCGAGTCTTCAAACTCAATAAACCCCTAATAATTCGACACCCCCAACTTCTGCAGCCGAGGGATCCTTAAAGCACACTATATAGTTGACTCATTTGAGTCTGCACTATATAGGAGCCTCAACTAGTTTGAAAATATAGACAAAATTTGAGTCCCTCCTTCAAGTACATCATAGCTCCATCATATGTTATACTATCATCAGCAAAAGATCAAGTCAAACAGGTATAAAACTAACACACTCAACACATAGGATTGCATTTCATCACATATTTGATTGGTATGTGTAAATTGGGATTAAAATGAATTTTCTGAAATTTGTAGGAATTTTAAAATGATTAAAATTAATTTTCAAAATAATTAAAATATGGTTTAAATTGTTTTGGGGTTAAATTTTATATTTTAAAAGTTTCTAAAAGATGGCTTGTGTAGAATCCAAAACTGGCACAAACTATTATGGTTCAAAATTGAATTTTCAATAAACCAAAAACACGCATTTTATAACTGATATTATCTCTTCACGTGTTTGCCTGAGATTGGTTCAAAGTGTGTTTGTTTACACTCTCATTTGATGCACCTAATCTTGACCGTTGGATCTTATTAATCAATGGCCTATATGTGTTCATTTATAATCCTACTGCATCCCATTTTTACCAATCAGAGAGGAGTTTTATGCAGTCACTTATTAGCCCTTTAGATTGAATTCTAACTGTTACTTTAATCTAAGTCTTCCATTCTCTTCGATCTTCCAGACCTTTTTAAGCTTAGTATAAATACACACTATTGGGTCCCCATTTGAATACTTTGGCATTTTCGTCAATTGAGAGAGAAGAGAGAAAATAAAACAGAGAGAAAAAAAATCTGTACAAAAACTCTACCAAATTATTTCAGAAAATCATTTCGAGAGTTAAAGTTTTCTAAATTCCTCATAGTTTGAATCTCTGTTAACAGCCTCACACGATTTTAAATCTCATTTCTTTATAGGAATTTGTAGATCTAAAATCAAGTGATACAGTTCACGTTTTAGGTCTTAGGATGTTTTTTATTTCTTCTTTTGAGAAATCATCTCTTATTGGATAATATTTGTAAAAAGTTTCAAAGCCATTTTTATCCAGCATCTCTCATTTTTGCAAAACTGAAATCATGACTTGTATGTTTCAGATTTGAGAAAGTTTTCACTTCAAAAAATTGTGTGAATAAATAAGTTCTAAGGATCTGAGTAAAGATCCTACAAGCACTTAGATCTTGAAATATTATTAGAAAAATAACGAGTCTAATTTCAGAGGTGTAAAAAGGATCTCATTTTTAGATAGTTTGTAATTTATAGGACCCGTCTGTAATTAAGTTTATGTGAGTACATGCATCGCATTTTAGTCACTTCACTCACTACATTATTACACACAAACACTAAAGTGTGTTGTTGGTTGAGAGAATTCAACTACTGAGTCGACGTCGTGAAAAAAGGAGAAAGGGAGCAGAGCAAGGAATAAAGAAAGGACAATCCAGTTTCTTAAAGAAGTCAGAAAGGGCACCGTGAAGGAGTGGAATCTCAGTTAGGTATATTTCTGGACTTAGAATAGGAATTGATTATATGATTTGTTGTATCCTTGTAACCTGAACTGTTTATAGTGGATTTTGATTTTGTGTCATAGAGGTCACCGCGAATGTTTTCCCAATTGAGTGGGGTTTTACCACGTAAAAAGTTATTGTCTCTTATGTGTGCTTTTTAGTTCTTCATTACTACATTCTGCAAATCAGGTCTAGTTTTATTCTAAAACCTATTTCCAAGAGACTTAAAAAAATCGTTCAATAACCTGTTTTACACATCTTGTGTACTTATAAAGATTTTTTGTTATAGTTTCTTCAAAAAGTATTTTCAGAACTCATTAAACCTTTTTAATTTTTGTTAAAATAACATGGTGAGGTTTTTCAATTGGTCTCAAAGTTGTGTACTTTTCAGAACTTTTTGATCATGTACTTTGAAATTATTTTAAAAATCTCTTGTGGACGAAAAGTTTGAGCATCTTGGAAATTTGTCCAGACCTCCCCTCTTTGATGGAACTAATTTCCCTTACTAGAAAGTATGGATGATTGATTTCATCCAAGGGAAATTAGGAGATGATGTCTAGGAAGCAATTGAAAATGGATATTCTCATCCAACCAAGCCTGTTGTAGAGGGTAGTACTGTAAGGATTAAAAAACTCTTTAATGATATTACTAAAGAAGCAAAACTATCCTCCTTAAGTAATAATAAAAGGAAAAATGCTATATTTAGGCCCGTTAATGAGCACGAATTCAAACGCATATCTATTTTCTTTACATTTAAGGAAGCCTAGTACACGTTAGTCACTGCTCACAAAGGTGATGAACGTGTTAAGGAAACCAAAACTCAGATGTTATTACAATAGTATAACATCCTACTTAAGAATGAGACTGAGACCTTTGATGAATTCTATATTAGGTTAACAGATATAATTACAAAACTATATGCAAATTGAATCATGTATGATAGGAAAGAAATAATGTCAAAACTTCTTAGGTCCCTTCCCCCTAAGTTTGATAACAAAAGGTATGCAATTGAGAAGATAGATGATCCATACTTGACCCCTGAACTCCTCAGTAGAAAACTAAGGACTGTAGAAATGAGGAGTTTAAGAAATACCTTTCCAATAATTAGAAGAAATAGTCTAGTTCCAATGTAGTTTTTCAATCTAAAATGACCTCACCTCATTTAGTTATGCCTACTATAGACTTGGAATCTGATGAAGACTGTGATTTAGAGAGTTTGGATAACCAGATAGGCCTTATGTCAAAACAGTTCAAGATAATTATAAAGTTTAGAAACACTATTGCTTCTAAGTAAGGTAAGGCTCGATATCAAAACCACTCTAATAATAGACCTCATGAGAAAAATCATGACAAACAAAATGCTGAGAATAATTGCAGACCTGAAAAAAACTTTAGAAGCACTCAATGCTACAGATGTGGTAAAAGGGGTCATATAGCTACTAATTATAGGATTAAACTGAGTAACTCTGCTAAAGCTAACATCATTAAGACTTGGGATGACTCAAGTGACTCTAAAGAAGATGAGCCTGAGTCTTCCAACTCGTTTGATCCCTATATGTCTTTCTTTGTAAAAATTGTCTATTCTGATGATATGTCTATGAACAACACTGAACCTGATGTTATCTTGCCTATTACTGTAATGTCTGATAATGTGTCATCTACTTCTAATTTATTTACTCCTTACTTAGATAATACAAATGTTGTGGATATTAATACTAAGAGTTCTTCGATGATGTGTGTGATTCAAAGTGATCGTACTAGTGACGAATTGAATGGGTGTGTGAGTTCGACAAATGAAACGCTAGGGGATAATTCACACACAGCACATACTGAGTCCGATAACGATGATTTACCTTACATTCACACACTTTACACTAAGGCTCTTAGGAAGAGCACTAAACAGAAAAGACTATCAAAGACTTGAATGAAAAGATAGAAGAATTAAGCCTATTGGTGAAACAAAATGCGAAGGACTATACAAATCAGTGTTTGGCATATAAAATGAAAACTAAATCTTTTGTTGAAAAAATCAAAGAACTTTCTTAATTAAATAAGATTTTTGAAATAAATATAAGCCAACTTTGATAGAATTGGAAGAATCTAAACAAAAAGTTTCAACTCTCTTCAAGAAATTTTCAAAGTTTGAAAATAATTTCAACTATTTTGAAGACTGTGTTGGTTCAAGAAAAACCAATTCTAAAGATAAAATTGGTTTAGATTTTGATCAGAAGACTAAAGAAAAAAATAAAACTTTTCAACATGTGTAATTTGTTTCTTCTGGAAAAAGACCAGATGACCTATGTTCTGATTTTCAAACCTTAAAAAGGATTTTAAAAATAAGAAAAAATGTATAGGCAATCAGATGGAAAATTATCCTAAGCCAACTATTGAACCTAAGGCTAAGTATGTTTGCCCCCTATTAGGCAATGTGATTCTAAATTTAAAATTGTTGCAGTTAGACCTAAAGCTAATGCCTAGAAAATGGATAAACCTCTTTTCAAAGGTTTTCGAAATGTGAAAAAAATGTCTAGCCACCAATAATTTTCTTATTGCGATGTCTATGGACATTGTCTCGCTGAATGTTTTTTAAAATGATTATATAATCCTGTCTATAATTCACCAATTTATAAAAACTTTAACTATTCTAGGAGGAGCATGAATAATTATGTACTTCCTAAACATCCCAATAAAACTCTAGCTATTGAAGTAAAAAGAAAAGATCACATGCTAAGAAGAAATCTAAGGAAGAGAGTCATAGATCTAGTTCTAAACCTAAAGCTCATAAACATTTTAGAACTAGAGATTTTTGGGTTATAATGGATGATTTAATACCACAGTCGAAGTGTAACATTGTTGTTAGTGCTTTAAAAGCTGAAAGAACTGCATCTGATTGGTATCCGGTCTCATCCATATGGATATAATAGGCCATGATCGAACTATAAGCCTTTGTGGTAACAGGTAGATTTTAGTCATTGTGGAGGATTTTACTCGGTTCACTTTGGTAGCATTTTTAAAATAAAAATCTGATACATTCCGTAAATTTTTGAAAATCTTTTTAAGAATTAAGAATGAAAAAAATACCCAAGTTAATCGAATACGTAGCGGTAGAGGAGGTGAATATAAGGACTCAAGTGTAGTTGAGTATTGTAGTGGTGATGGTTATCAGCATGAGTTCAGTGCTCCTAAAACACCTCAACAAAATGGTGTTGTCGAGCGTAAAAATCGTACACTCCAAGACATAGCCAAGATAATGATACATGCTAAGAACTTGCCAAAATACTTTTGGGTTGAGGCAAATCAAACAGCATCACATTATTAACCGGGTCTATCTTCAAAAAAATACCAAATAAAATCCTATGAACTTTGGTATGGTAAAAAGCCCAATTTGAAATAATTTTGAACTTTTGGGAGCACCTGTTATGTTTTCAAAGACAACGAATAACTGTCTAAGTTTGAAACTCGTGGTGACAAAGCCATATTTTTGGGTTACTCCTCAAATAGTAGGGCTTATCGCATTTATAATTTACGTACCAAAGTAATCATGGAATCGATAAATGTGATAGTGAGTGATACTAATGTCGAGAGTAAGATCAAGGATCACTTATCATGGAAGAGCCTAAAAAAAGTTTTACTTATGACTCTCCATAGATAGTTGAGCCTTTACCACCCCTGAAGTACCTAACTGGGTTTCTAAAGATCATCCCATTGATAATGTTTTTGGTAACCCTGATGAGAGAGTGCGTACAAGATCTAAATTACATAACATTGCCCATTTTATGTTCTTTGTTTCTCTAGTGAAACCAAAGAATGTTAATGAGGCACTTAATAACTCATTTTGGATAGGTGTTATGCAGGAAGAGCTCGTCCAATTTAACAGTCATGGAGTGTGGAATCTTATATCCAAGCTAGAAAATAAAAGGGTTATTGGCACTCATTGGATTTTTTAAAATAAAACAGACGAGTCTGGGATGATAGTTAGAAATAAAGCTATATATTAGTTTCCCATGGCTACTCTCAAGTTGAAGGAATGGATTTTGAGGAGACCTTTGCCCTAATCACTCACCTTGAGTATGTTCGCTTACTCTTGGCCATAGCCTGTCACTTATGATTTAGTCTTAATCAAATGGATGTTAAATTCGCTTTTTTAAATGGTATTTTAATTGAGGATATCCACGTTTAACAACTAAGAGGCTTTATCGATCCTCATTACCCAAACCATATCTATAGGTTGAAAAAGGAATTATACATTTTAAAGAAAATCCCTCAAACCTGGTATGAATTCCTGTAGAACTTTTTAATCAATAATGGTTTTCGATGTGGCAGAAATGACCAGACATTATTTGTCAAACATTTTAACAAATAGGTCTTAATTGCTCAGGTATATGTTGATGAAATTATATATGGATCTACTTCTTCGTCTGAAGTTAAAGAGCTTTTAAAAATTATTCACGGGGGAATTCCAAATGTCGCTTATAGGGAGCTTTAATACTTTTTAGGTCTTTAGGTTAGGCAAAAAGATTACAGGTTATTTATATCGCAGTATAAATACGCAATACAATTAGTGAAAATAATCGGTTTAGATAATGCAAAAGTTTATAGGAGTCCCATGAGAACCTCTCCAAAGGTATCCGAATATGATAATTAGAAACTTGTAGATCCTACACTATATAGAAGTATAATAGGCAGTTTATTGTATCTATTAACTTCTCGGCTCAATATCATGTACGATGTGTGCTTGCACTCGCTACTAAAGTAAACCTAAGGAAAGTCACCTTATTTGTGTTAAATGCATTATCATATATGTTAAGGAAACGATAAACCTAGGTAGCATGGTACACAAAAGACACCATAACCATAATTGTAGGATACACCGATGCTGACTGGGTCGACTGCTCAAATGACAGCAATATCACTTTATGTGCTTGTTATTACATAGGTAATAACTTAGTAGGGTGGAGTAGTAAAACAATAGAACTGCATATCACTTTCCACGGTCGAATCAGATTACGGCACGAAGTGGTTGCGCTCAATTATTATGGATAAAGAAAATGCTTAGTGACTATGGTATTAATGAAGAAACGAACAATCTATATTGCGATAATAGAAGTGCAATAGATATCTCTAAAAACCCTATTCAACATTCGTGTACTAAACATATTAAAATTATACATCATTTTATACGTGAACTTTTTAAGTCTAAAGAGTTAGAGATAAATTATTTACTAACAGAACATCAACTAGCTGACTTGTTCACCAAACCATTGGATAATTTGCTCTTTGAATATCTAAGGAAATCCATCGGTATGGTAATTCTAGAGTAGATATCTATCACCTATCATATCCTCTGATTGCTTTCATGCTTATAATTGGTCTTTGAGGATATAGGGTACGATCGTTTAATAAATGACAAAAGATGCCTTCTATCTCTATTTTATATAGGAGACCCTTGATGTATCACATTGATTGATTTAGGTTGCCAGAATGATGTTTACATTATTTGTTATATTCTTGTAATGTTTTTCACCCTTGGTCCAATTCAAACAAAATGGGGGGGGGGGGAGATATTTCAGTTCATCAGGACAAATATTGTAAAATCTTGACTAATTCTTGATCTTTGCCATTAGTTAATTTATTGTTTTTCAAGAATCAAACTCGGATTTTCTTAGGGTATGGGTCTGTTCCTAGTTGAGGTATGCACTTTTTGATTTATAGGAAATAGGGTAGTTTAAATTTTTGTATAGGAATAAGTTTTTTCTTCTTTCTTATCCCTACGAGTCCTAGATGACTCAAGGAAGATTCTGTCTCTCATTTCTAAAGAGGGGAATCGAAGCACACTATATAGTTCACTCACTTGAGTCTGCACTATATAGGATCCTCAACTAGTTTGCAATTATAGACAACATTAAGTCCCTCCTTCAAGTAAATCAAATCTTCATCATGTGTTATATTATCATCAGCAAAAGATCAAGTCAAACAGATAGAAAACCAAAACACTCAACACATAGGATTGTATTTCATCACATATTTCATTGGGGTGTGTAAATTGGGATTAAAATGATTTTTTTGCAATTTTTAAGAATTTTAAAACAATTAAAATATGGTTTAAATTTCTTTGGGGTTAAATTATATATTTTATAAGTTCCTAAAAAATGGCTTGGGTAGAATTCAAAATCGGAACAAACTATTGTGGTTCAAATTTGAATTTTCAATAAACCAAAAACACTTGTTTTATAACTGATATTATCTCTACTCATATTTGCCTAATATTAGTTCAAAGTTTCTCTATTTACACTCCCATTTGATGCACCTAATCTTGACCGTTGGATCTTATTTATCAATGTCCTGCATGTGTTCATTTATAGTCCTAGTGCATCTCATTTTAACTAATCAGAGACTAGTTTTGTGCGGTCACTTATTAGCCCTTATATTTGAATTCTAACTGTTACGTTAATCTAAGCACTCCAATATCTTCAATCTTCCAGACCCTTCTAATCTTAGTATAAATACATATTATTGGGTCCCTATTTGAAGACTTTGGCATTTTCTTCAGTGAGAGAAAAAAGAGAGAAGAGAAAGAAGAGAGAAAATAAAATAGAGAGAAAAAGATTTTCGCACAAAAACTCAACAAAAATATTTTCAGAAAATCATTTTGAGAGTTAGGGTTTTCTAAATTCCTCATATTTTTAATCTCTCTCAACAGCCTTACATGATTTCGGGTCTCATTTATTTTTAGAAAATTGTAGATCAAGAATCAAGTGATACAGTTCACATTTTAGGTCATAGGATATTTTTGATTTCTTATTTTGAGAAATCATCTCTTATTGGATAATATTTGTATAAAGTTTCAAACCATTTTATCCAACATATCTTATTTTTACAAAACTGAAATCATGACTTGCATGTTTCAGATTTGAGAAATTTTTCACTTCAAAAAATTGTGTGTATAAATAAGTTCTAAGGATCTGAGTTTTAAAGATCCTACAAGCATTCAGATCTTGAAATATTTTTAGAAAAAGAACGAGTCTAATTTCAGAGGTGTTAAAAGGATCTTATATTTACATTGTTTGTAATTCATAGGATCCGTCTGCAATTAAGTGTGTGTGTGTGTGTGTGTGTGTGTACATGCATGGAATTTTAGTCACTTCACTCACTATACTGTCACACAAAATATTAAAATGTGTTGTTGGTTAAGAGATTTGAACTACTGAGTCGACATCGTGAAAAAGGATAAAGGGAGCAGAGCAAGGAACAAAAAAAGGACAATCCAGTTTCTTAAAGAAGTCAGAAAGGATAACGTGAAGGAGTGGAATCTCGGTTAGGTATATTTCTGGACTTAGAATAGGAATTGATTGTATAATTTTTTATATGCTTGTAACCTCAGCTATTTATAGTGGAGTTTAATTTTGTGGCGTAGAGGTCACTGTGGATGTTTCCCTAATTGGGTGGGGTTTTACCACATAAAAAATTGTTGTCTCTTGTGTGCGATTTTTAGTTCTTCATCACTACATTCTGCAAATGAGACTTAGATTTATTCTAAAAGCTATTTCCAAGAGACTTAAAGAAATCATTCAATAATTTATTTTACACATCTTGTGTACTTATAAAAAAAATTGTAAAAGTTTCTTCAAAAGTATTTTCGAAACTCATTAAACCTTCTTAACTTTTGTGAAAATAATATAGTGAGGTTTTTTAATCCCAAGCTAACCCTGAAAAACGGATTGGTTTCTCTATTGGTGGAGATATTCCAACTGATGATATAGGCGACGTTTAACTTTTTAAAATCCATTGTATGTCTTTGAGGAAGATGAGTCACAGACAATTGGAAGAAGGTTAATCTCGCTTTAAAGGATAAAATTTGGGAGAAACTTAATAATCCATTTTCTTTCCCAACTAATCCAAAGCTAAAGGTTCTTTCAAAGTAGAAAATTCTTTAAAAACCTATTAAAATAACTTTGGAAGAATTTTTTTTCTCTAATGAGTCAATGAGTTCTGATATTTTAGGGTTGAAAAGTAAAGTTCCCTAGAATATTGAAATGTCCATTGACCAAAGGAACGACTTCTTAGAGAATGAGACCAGGGAGTGAAATCAGAATGAGAGGATAAGAAATAAGTTGAACAGATAAAAAAGTTTAATGGCCATAAACTCGGGAAAACATCATATGATAATATTAAGGGTGAATGGGAGAAACGGACAAGGGGGACTCCCAAAGAAGGTAAAGAATCTAATCGGGTCAACTTGTACCTGTATGCCTGATGGAAAAAGGGACTAATAAATTCCCAGGCAAACTAGCATCGACTTTAGGGAGTTTTAATTTGGTTATCATATATATACACATTATAATATTATTATTGATAAAATCATAGTTCTAAATATAATATTATTTTACAGGAAATGATGGAGGGCATGTCTAGCATTCAGTCTGAGTGCAATCCCAATGACATGAGATTAAATGCCCTAACCAAGGTGCTAAAGAGAGACCATAAGGGGAGAACAAGAGATGTGGGCTCACATATGAGAAGTACTAAATTATAGCATACTGCACCTTTATTAGATGAGATCTCTTCAGTGAGGGTTGAGGTGGCAAGGGGGTTGGAAGAAGATACTAAGATGAAAAGAGAGGTGTCGGGTATTCAAAAGGACATAGCACTCCTGACGAATAAAATCCACTGGTTGATCAAACTCTTAAGTCAACAATAGGGCTATCGTCCTCAAATGCCTAAAACATTCTCTTATTCTCTCCCTGGAACACTCCCCTCCTAAATCCCTCCTTCCAGAACATTCTCCTCGCAAATGCCTACACTTGGAACATTCTGTTCATCATCGTCATCCATGCACACTAACTTTAGCGAGGCATATTATATACGTAACTTGACTGATACCAAGATTACTGGTAAGTGCACTCTCATTCCATAATAGTCGCAACACGTGTCCACAGTAGGCCTTTGATGATGGATGAAGCCCAAATTTTGGTCGATAAAATATAATCTGATTGTGGAGATGAGCCTTCATATGTTGACCACAGGGAAGGTCCATTGTTCTCAAATTACATAAATTATTTTATCACTTGGCCAGTTAATTTGTTGGTCAAGCCTACACGTTGAACAATGCTTTATTTTTAATGAAATTTGTAATATTTTAATGAATCTGATTGTGATATCTGTTTATTTTGAATGAATTTTATTTAAATGAATTTGCTTGTAATATTTCTTTTTGATCGAGTTCAAAGAATTTGCTTTGAATTTGTTTCAAATTTTAAAGAATACTAAAATGGTTGTCCCACAATACGAAGAGTGGATAAGAGAGAGTCACAAAGTATCTGATAATTATGTGAAGTATGTTTGGGAATTTATTAAATATGCAAATAAAAATCTTAATAGTGATAAGATTTCGTGTTCGTGCAACCATTGTATAAATGAAAATTTTAAGTTTGTATAAGACATTGAATTGCATTTACTAATGTGGGGTATGATGCAAGACTATAAGATGTGGACATTCCATGGGGAAAAGCATGTACCATATGTTTCGAAAGAATTACTTGCACATGATCGCATGATAAAACCCCACCGGGTGGAAATGGTGAAAGATTCTCCAGAACATCTTCCTTTGACTGACTTAATTAATGATGCTTATGGAGTCCACCATAATTAAAACCACCAGCCTATGGATACGGATAATGTATAATATGACCAAGTCAGTGAATGAGTTGATGCTGAATTATCTAAAGATCGGGAATACATACGATTGAAAGTCTACGTATCTAGACCTTTCTATAAAAATTAGGAAGAAGATCACTCAGTATTGTACGTAATGATCGGTTTACATAATTTGAAGAGTCAATTTGGTTTATTGGCCAACAGCATAACCATAATTCTTAAGTGGGTTAAAGACATTCTCCCAAAAGAGAACACACTGCCAAACAACGACCCTAGCATGAATATCTTTAAGGGTGTGGATTTGAAGTAAAAATCTTTTCATGCATGCATTTATGATTTTATATTGTACCACAATGAGCACGAATAGAAGGACTAGTAACATATATGCAGTGAGACTAGATACATGCCTTGTGAGAATTGAAAAGTCAAGTCTCCAAAATATCGTAAGTGCTCGCAAGTTCCACAAACATTTTTGAAGTATTTTCCTCTCAAACCATTATTAAAGCAGTTTTTCATTGTATCGTGGATAGCAGAGGTCATGACATAGCACGCTCGATGAGAGGTGGGTGGGAATATGATGCGTAATCCTGTTGATTCAATCATCTAAAAATTTCAAACGCGTGACACCATGAATTTGAAAAAGAATCGTACAAAGTTCATCTTGAATAATCAACCGATGGGTTTAACTCCTTCGATAATTTAAGTACTAATCAGAGTTATTGGCCAGTTCTTTTGGTGCCTATAAGTCTCCCTTCGATATTGTGCATGAGAAATGAGTTTACATTGTTGTCTTTATTGATACTCGGTCTGAAGGCTCCTGATGATGATATTGATATATTCTTAACCCAAGTAATTCCAAGAACTTAAAGAGTTATAGGGTAAAGGCGTGACAGAGTTTGACTCTCATGAGGGTGAAGAGTTCACACTTAAAGGAAAGGTGATGTGGGCGATCCACCACCTTCCTTCTTATGGGATCTTGTCTAGTTGCAATGTTCATGGATATTATGGATGTCCTATATGTAGGGAGGAAACTGAAGCTAGTTGGCTAATTCATAATGGTAAGATGAGTTATACAGGTTAATGTAGATTTTTGCTGACTAGTCACCCTTTTAGGAATAAGAAGTCAAACTTCTTGCTTATTGATCACGAGTGTAGGACGGAACTTGCTATGTTTTATGGGTGGAAGAGAGGAGAAACTAAAGGCTACGACTAAGGGAAATATACATACGTAGGCAAACACCCTCAATTTGTAAACCTGAAGCATAAAGCTAGGGGGATCAGAACG
This sequence comes from Sambucus nigra, assembly GCA_949130495.1. Lineage (NCBI taxonomy): Eukaryota > Viridiplantae > Streptophyta > Magnoliopsida > Dipsacales > Adoxaceae > Sambucus > Sambucus nigra. Next base: position 485,334,990 of record OX422215.1, read on the forward strand.
ACCCTAGAAAAATGAAGGCATGATCCAGACGATCAATATATTTTGACCTACCATATTAGAAAGATCTTCGTGTAAGGCATGTAATTGATGTGATTCACATAGAGAAGAATGTTGCAAAACATCTAATAGGAACACGTATGTTTGGGTCTCATTCAAAAGATGGAGAGTGGCTGCGCCGCGGTCTACATGATATGAAAATAAAGAATTAACTGTGGTTAAAAAATGATCTTATAATAGGAAGAATTTCTATCCCTCGATTGCTTTCACTTTGACTACTAGTGAGAGAAAGATCCTCTTAGACACGTTGTTTAAGTTCAAGACTTAAACTAGTTATTTCAGAAATTTGTGGAGGATAGTAAGCTACCAAACAAATGACCTAAGAAAGTGCGAGTCTCAAAACTGGTATGTCATCATTTAATTAATCCTTCTGCTATTTACTCATTGCTTCTCTGAACACAAAGATCTCCATCAGACAATTATGTAAATTAGTTTTTGCTTTACTCCACTTTGTGTGTGAGTGGTAAATAGAAAGCACATTAGAGCTACAAAATCAACTTTAACTTTAGAGAAATATTTTTCATCGTCGTTCTTTGATATCAGCATCCATCTGCTTGTGTATTTATGCAATGAGGTTTTGTTGTGTGGTACCATTAGGTATCACTGAATGTATCCTTTCGAGCACTTGATGAAAAACTTCAAAGATTACGTAAATAATACACAATATATTTGAGGATCAATTGTTAAAGAATGCGTAACTATGGAATCATCCCTATACGCTCTGGAACATATCCCAGAACAAGAGATGGGGAGGTTCAATCCTTGTGGAGAATGAGTGATTGAGGAACCTGGCGTGTTTGAGGATGAATTGACTTTTGAGAACCCTAAAGAATTGAGACTCACTAATCTATAATACGAGCAAGCATCTCATTATGTCTTTGAATCTCAATATGAAATTAAAGATTAGAGAGGTTAAGTAGCTGCATAATTAAGTGAATTATTTATTCTATATGTTAGAATCTAAACTCTATAATTAACCTTTAGGGTGTACGAGAATGAAATTACCCAAAATTAAAAGATTAGTTACACGATAAATGATTATAGGGCATGGATATCAAAAGAGATCATTTCCACCTCTTATGTGTGTGGGACCATCATAATACGTAGAAATTGACCGCATAGTCATGGGACTCTCCCGGTTCGAGAATAGGACCAAAAGTTGAAAATAATTAGGCTTAGGCTTGAAAACATGCTATTAAAGGGAGAAAATACAAAACAACCCCCAAAATGGCCCCGCAAGAGGTACGAACACCTCACATGGGACCAACATAAGACACAACAACTAACCCTGTAGCCATGGGACTCCTTATTTGAGAATATGACTAAAAAATTCAAATAGTTAGACTTAGACTTGAAAACATGATGTTGAAGGAAAAAAATGCAAAAAAATCACAAACGATCCCGTAAGAGGCACGAACACCTCATACGGAACCAACTTAATATTAGGGGTGAAAATGGATATTCGAAAATTTGAATTCGTCTGGTATTCATATCTGAATTTAGCAATTATTTATCTGAATAAGTATGTGAAAGAGCGAATTTAGATAGACATTTTAAATTTTAAAAAAAATGGATACGGATACGGATAATGATAGTATCCTTGATGGATAATCCATATCAGAAATGGACTATCCATATTTACGGATATCCATTTTTGCGGATATTCGTATCCGCAAAATAATTATATTTATTATTTATTTTAAATATTATTTAATTAAATAATATAAATATTTTTTGTAGTATAGAATAATATTAATATTAATATAATATAAGTATAACATTTAGCATAAGTTTAAAAGGTAGACTATTTCTATTATGGATATAATCTATCTATTCTACCCTACTCAGTCATCACCTCTCTATTTTACCTTACCCGATCACCGCTCTCCCTTTCATCTCTCCATCAACCGTGACCTACTGATCTCAACAACGATAGATGTCGGCCCACCGATCTCAGCCAATATCTCACACAACTAAGATCTCCATTTTCTCTCTCCATCCTCTTCTTCCCACCGACTAGTTTGTTTTCTGATTTTTTTTGGATTTATGGTTTTTTTTGGATTTTCTTCTTCCCACCAATCTCAACCAAGATCTCCCTTTCTGAATTTATGGATTTTTTTATGTATCTATAACCCTATTCTATTATAAGGTTTAGGTAAACTGATGATGATATAAATCTCAAATGAGTATCTCAATTGAATAAGAAAATAAGCATTAAAGATTAATTTTATGTTTGCACATTCTTTTATAATTTAATTTAATGTTTGACGCATTCTCTATATCTTACTTAGAGAATTATATATTCGATTTTGTGTATGTCTTAATGTATCTTAAATAATGAAAATGGATAAGGATATTATTCGAATCCGAGAAATTCGAGAGAAAATGGATACTGATAGTTGTAATTAATATTCAAACGGAGACGAATATGAATATGAATAGTGCAGGGAGTTGGCATATACGGATATGAAAACAATGGTATCCGCCTCGTATCCGTCTGTTTTACACCCATACGTAACGTGTAGAAACTAACTACATAGTCATGGGACTCCCGATTCGAGAATATATTCAAAACTTCCAAATAGTTAGACTTAGGCTTGCAAAACATGATGTTGAAGAGCAAAAATGCAAAACAACCTCCAAACGGCCTCGCAAGAAGCATGAACACCTCGCACGGGATCAACATAACACGTAGAAACTAACTGCATAGTCACGGGACTCTCGGTTCGAGAATATGACCAAAACCTGCAAAAAGTTAGACTTAGTCTTGAAAACATGTCGTTGAAGGGGGAAAACATAAAACAACCACCGAACGACCCCTCAAAAGTCTCAAAAACCTCATACGGGACCAACACAACACCTCGCAATCGATTACATAGTCACGACTCTCCTAGTTCAAGAATATGACCAAAACTTGCAAATAGTTAGACTTAGGCTTGAAAACATGACATTGAAGGGAAAAAATACAAAACATCCCCCAAATGATCACGTAAGAAGCATGAACACCTCATATGGGACAAACGTAATATGTAGCAATTTATTGTGCAGTCACGAGACTACCGATTCGATAATATGACCCAAACTTGCAAATAGTTAGAGTTAGGCTTCAAAACATGACGTTGAAGGGCAAAACATAGCCAGTAAACGGCCTTGCGAGAGGCACAAACACCTTGCATAAGACCAACGTAACACATAGAAATTCATAGCCTAGTTACGGGACTACCGATTCGGTAATATGACCAAACCTTGCATATAATTAGACTTAATCTTGAAAACGTGACATTGAAGGGTGAAAATACAAAACAGCCAATAAATGATCCCACGAGAGGCACGAACACCTTGCATGAGACCAACATAACACGTAGTAACTGATCGCATAGTCATAGGGCTCTCAATTTGAGAATATGACCAAAGCATGTAAATAGTCACATTTAGACTAGAAAACATTCCGTTGAATGACACAAAACAGCCCCTAAATAGCCTCGCACGGGAGTAATATAACACGAAGAAACTGAACACATAATAACGAGACTCCTGGTTTGAGAATTTTACCATAACTTAAAAATAGTTATACTTAGGCTTTAAAATATGTCGTCAAAGGGAGAAAATGCTAAACATCCCACAAATAGCCTCAGAAGAGGCACAAACACCTCGCACGTGGACAACGTAACATGTAGCAACTGATTGCGTAGTCATGGGACTCCCGGTTCAAGAATATGATCAAAACTTGTAAAATAATTAGACTTAGCCTTAAAAATATAACATTAAAGGGATAAAATGCACACATGAACAAAACAGTCCCATAAGAGGCATAAACAGCTCTCACGGGACTAATCTAACACGTAAGAACTGACCATCACAAACACCTCGTAGGAGACCAAAGTAACACGTAGTTATTGATCGCATAGTCATGGGTCTCTCGGTTTGAGAATATGATCAAAACTTGTAAACAGTTACACTTAGGCTTGAAAATATGGCGTTGAAGGGCGAAAATGCAAAACAGCCTCCAAACGGCCCCATAAGAAGCATAAACACTTGCATGGGGCTAACGTAATATGTAGAAATTAAGCGCGTAGTCACGGGACTCCCGGTTCGAGAATATGACAAAAAATTTCAAATATCTAGACCTAGGCTTAAAAATATGACGTTAAAGGGAGAAAATAAAAAGCAGGCCCCAAATGGCCCCTCCTTAAGCACTAACACCTCGCACTGAACCAACGTAACACGTAATAATATTCTATATAGTCACGAGACTCTCGGTTCGAGGATATTACCAAAACTTACAAATAGTTAGACTTAAGCTTGAAAATATGATCACGTAATCATGGTACGCCACACTTTGTATTACCATACATGCATTCACATATATTTTCATAAATAAAAAAAGGGGGACCTATACCATAATTTTATACACTTTCAACACATTTGACATTTATTTTCATAAATCGAAAAAGACACCCTAAATTTGAATTATGGGTTAGACCCCATCCATGTTCATCTTACGAACTATGTGGACTTTGATGCTACTTTTGGCTACATAAGTGTTCCAATGTCACTTTCAGGCTTCAAGTCCTTTGTTACTTACCACTTGGAACATTTTAAAGTTTTGTTTGCAGGCCTCATTGTAGAAGGAACATTTAGGACTTATTCATTCAAACATTTGTTGTATTTTGATTTGTGTTATACATATTCACATAAACATGCGTTGTATTTTTTGTGTAGTACATATTCACGCAAGCATGCATTGTATTTTATTACATATTCACACGAACATGCATTAGTTAACTTGTGTTGTATTATAACATATTCACGCAAGAATGCGCTAGTTAACTTTTACTACATATTGGTTAAATATTTATTTCTGAAAATGTAAATGGGTTTGATAAATGAACAGGTTCTTTTGGGATGTAGAAAAATAAATTTTAGTTTTTTTATTTTTTTGGACCATGATCAAATATTTTTTAAAATTAAAAATAAATTAGGGGTCACAGTTTTGGATAGTGACCAACCCGAGTATGGCTGTCTCAGCTTTGGACCGTGACCCACATTCCCCCTCTCGGTCACGGTTCTGGACCATGACCCCCCATGATATGGTTGTCATGGGTTTGGACCGTGACCCACATTCTCTCCTATAGGTCATGGGTTTAGACCGTGACCCCCAAATTTTCATGCTTAAAATTGTCACGGATTTAGATCGTGACCCATAGGAGTGGTCACGAGTCAAAACTGTGACAATTGGCAATATATAGTGTAATGTTCAGATAGTTTTAAGTTTTAACTTACTAATAAAAAGTTCAATGAAACTCAATCCAAGCTAACATTTATAACATCAAATAGGGTAAGAAAACCAATATTTTTGAATCAATCGAATCACAAACATTAGTAATTAATAAAATTGTAAGGCTTTTATAAATTATTATTGATATTATTATCAAAACTACACTAACACATAACAACTTTACAGTATGTGCACTTCGTATTGGCAATACCTCTCTGAATATGTTACGTGTTTCCATTAGGTGTCTAACGTTCCTAATATCTTTATTTTATCACTACTTAAGTTACATATCCCATACCAAAATAAATTTAATTCACATTTGTTGCGCATCACGAATAATAACGCTTTTAGTAGAGTAATTTGGTCCACTCTTTGCATTTGTAAAATACAAAACGCATGAAATTGTATTTGGGTGCTAAAAATTATTCACCAAGGTACAATTACCATGTCTAACCAAACATGCCAAAAGAAAAACTATAAACTAAATTTAAACAAAGTACAAAATATAAAGCTAAAAACAAATATAATTTACAACAAAACAAATAGGAAGCATAAATAGTTAAGAGTGAATTTTTTCTCTTGTTTTGTATGCTAATCGTTTTCTTCTGCGTAGCTTGGAAAAATCAATTTTTAAGTTCTTCGTTGTTTCCCTGTTCTAAGTAACATTGCAACCTATTCATATCAAACATAAACAAAATGAATTGGCAATGTATAAGCCTAAAAAGCTTAATATATTACTCTCCAACAACAAAAATAACTAATCAAATTATCAAAACTCAATCCTAACAAAAGCACCCTAATTTTAAAGACAAAATTATTTAAAATGGATCAACTGGAACAGATAATTACCACTGGTTGTTCATGGTTGAAAAGGGACAGTGATAGTATTGGTTCTCACACGATCAACCTTCTTTGTCCAACCCACTTTGTATAAGTATATTTGGAAATAGCGTGGGAGTGGATAAAGTTGTACATCAAGATCATATATTTGTATAAAGATATCAAGCGCATGAATTTAACGTATTAATAAAGTAAGACTTTTGTAACGAAAATTGCAGAATAAGAAAATCAGCTCCACTAAACATAATAAATCCTCGAAAATGATCGATTTCAACAAACTACATAACAAAATCAAACTTCATAAAAAAAGAACAAATAAAAAAACGCCTTCAAATTTGCATTTTAAAAAACTAAACAAGTATGTACATAGTCCATAAATCTACCAACTTAAAAGAAAAATCAAACATAACATATAAAAGAAACAAAAGAAAAGCAAAACATATATTTTACGAATGATACATCCCCACAATGGCTCAATCTGTTTTTTTATCAAACCAAGAAACATTCACAATGTTATTACATGGCGAAGTTTACATTATCACATAATCTATGTATATGAGTAAGAAAATCTGCATGAGCCTATAAATTAATACTTGATAATTTTTCTTTCACACAAAAGACATTCAAACTCATATACATTCATGGTTAACTAAAAAAAGTATATACGGATTAATGGTTTATATATATATATATTTATATATACTTTATTTTTTTTTTCTTTCTTATAGTTCCCAATTAGTTCCTTAACAAATATCAGGTAGGTCAACACACACAGAATTAGGAGAATCTAACCAAGGACGGATTGCCTAATTAAGAATTCTATCTATTAATTCAATTACATAATTTAAGAATCATCAAATAGTAGAAGTATCCAAAAGTACCTTCAAGCAAGGGCATATTATCATATTCTATAAAAGAACTTAAGAAAACTATTTGCGAAAAATGAAAATCCATAATAGACGTGGATAAGGAGAGTCACATACCAAATAGTTTATTCTAGGTTCACATGGTTTCTAATGATCCACACGCTGTTGTAGGAAATTATCCATCGTCGAAACTTAATAGAGTCACCATAATAACCACTTGTCAATTGAAAAATGAATAAAATCCCACATTTGAAACCCCAAATATAAAACCAATATTTAAATCATGTGTAAACATAAATAAAGGTTGTGGGAGTATTTTATTATGTAGAAGGTTTAAAAAACTTAAGGACTAATAAGATTTATAGAGATATAAGAAAAACTTAAAGAGTAAGTGAGTTATTTTCATCCTTTACGCAAATTAAGAATGGTTGCAACAATATGTACTAACCTATGCACGAAACATATACTGAACTTATCTGGGGAACTTAGTTTGACACATCAAGTAAAGAAAAATTAAAAGACAATGAAGCCACTCCATTATGTGTAAAAAAACATGACCTTTATTGATCTATAGCTTTGTGTTGGCTCAAAAGTGTCTCAACATAAAGATTTCAAGCATTGTTAAGAAATTCACTCTTATTTTGTATCTCTTAGATCATTTCAGTAATAAGCCAAGCATATGTAAACATGAAACAAAATGATTAAAGATAAACCTAGCCTCAATGTAAAGAGAAGCCATACACTTAGCCTTAGGCATTTTGTCAAACATGTAATATCTATAAAGAACACATGGTAAAGAGACTTGACTATATTTTACCTTATAAATGAATTAAATGAACTTATATCAAATCTAGAAATAATAAAAAACACCATTGAAATTATTGATTGTGTAGTATGAACATAATTGAATCTCAAGACTCTTATTAAAGAAACAAAAATTGGAAGTGTTAAATTTAAGATTATGATAACCCATATCCTTATACTACTACACGTGTGTGTATATATATCACCATGTCGATTGTGACTTTGTCATAGAGTTCTAAACTGTTAGGACAGAAACATGTTTATTTCAAAACTCATGATTTTTATGTATTTAAAAAAATCATAGTTAGATACTCATATAAAATTCATTTTAAGCAATTAGTAGCGTGATCCATCTGAGATAAAAAATTTACTCCGCAACATGAAATGAATAAAGCAATATCATCATACCCGAAAAGAAATGAAAGAACTTTGAACACTATTCTCACCTCAGTGTTGAAATTTCCTTTACTGGTGATTATAATCCATTTTAATGTAAAGATAAATTGGGTGTATAGCCTACAATAGTACATCCAGATTTTGTTATGTGTAAATTCTATGAACAAACACTATTACGTTTTGCATATGAACATAGAATTCAAATCAAGAAATGAAAAAAAATACTGACAATTAAAAATGACAAAAAAAATAGCTATAGATATTTTCTAAAATGTTACCCACATCATCCCATTAGCCCCTTGCATTTGTAGCTCCCAATCAAATGTGTGGAAACATTAGTGATATAAAAAGAAGAGCAAATAGTAAATATGTTACATAACAGAAAAAGAGAAACGTACCAGTTTAAATGGATTTAAATGCAAATAAAATCCCAATTTAAAAAATATTTTGAATTACGGCCAACAATATTCTTCAATAATTTCAGTAGTAAATTAGTAATCAAATCAGTAATGAGGATGTTAATATGATCAAGTAATTAAACAAATATTCCATATATGCTAGAATCAAACCGGGTTAAAGTAATTAAAACAACAGGCATTCTAATATACACATACAGCATAAAACTTAGAGATATTGGAAATATAACTCTTTTAGGTTTTTTTAGCAAACACCAACAACATAGTTTATAAAAAAATGCAGATAGATGCTAAGATTAATGCACATGTAAAAAAATAGGAGAAATTGAATTTTAAAATGCTTACCTATGATAAAACAAAATTTTGGTGATCATTGATGGAGACTTCACTCCCAACGATTTAAACACGAAATACAATAGTGCCACAACCTTGTAGGAACATCAACTAATTATATACTATCTGTAAAAATAATAATAATTGAATAAATATGAATACTGAAAACTTTTTTTTATATCATGCATTTTAACAAACAGATAGTGTGTACCAATAAAATAGATAGAATTTCAAACATACCTCAAGATGGTGTGTACCTATAAAACATATCAAAAACAAACTTATACCAAGAAAAGTAAAAGAAACTAATGGATTTAACACAAACCAAAAACCACTACCTTAAAGAATGAAAAAAATTACTAACCATTATAAGAAAAAAAAAATAGAATTAAAAAAAACAACAAAAAATTGATCAACCAAAAATTTCAGACCCAAAAACCCTAACAGTTGAAGCCAACAAAAGCACTGAAATTAAAGGATCTTAGAACAACATAATGCTAAATAGAACCACTCTCCAACATGATACTCGAATAGACTAGTGATCGTTGTGGTTCTTAAATTACTCTCCAACATGATTGTGAGCCACCATTATATGAGAAACATCAAATTGAAAGCAGAATGTAGACAACATATGATTTTGGGGTTAAACTAAGTTATTAAATTGGATAAAAACTATAAAAATAGGGGACCAATGTAATTTCAAATCTGCACCATCAAATGTATAACCATAGTTCAAGATAAATCAAATTTAGAAAAATTTCAATCCTTTACTCATTAAAGAAACATAAAAATTATTTTTTTTAAATGGTGGTAAAGAGTCAATACTGGAAAAAGTGAAGAAACATTATCATGATCTCAACTTTTAGAAAATCCCAATCAGGTAATGCCTGTCAAAACTGCGTACAGATGCTACAATTTGATCATGTCACCTTTACAAAAAAAATCAAACTTATTAGAGTTTTACATAAATATGGACAAAGACAAAAAGAAACCCGACATAAATCATAATACATAACACCATATTGTGAGCGACCATTACCAAACTAAAATTAGTTATAATGTATAACATCAAAATAGCAAAGGACTGGATAATAATGTTAATAAATTAATTAATGGGTAAAATTTAAGAGTTTCTTGAAATACTATGTAATAGGAACATGTCTGGTTGGATTTCATTCAAAAGACGGAGAGCGAGTGCGCCGCGATCTACCGGATATGAAAATAAAGAAGAAATTGTGGCTAAAAAATTATCCTATAATACGAAGAATTTCTATCCCTCAGTTGCTTTCACTTTGACTACTAGTGAGAAAAAGATCTTCTTAGACACGTTGTTTAACTTGAAGACTCCAATTAGCTATTTTGGTAATTTGTGGAGGATAGTAAGCTACCAAACAAATGACGTGAAATAGTACGAGTCTCATAACTGTCATGTCATCATTTAATTAATCCCTCTATTATTTACTCATTGCTTCCTTGAACACAAAGATCTTCGTCGGATAATTATGAAAATTAGTTTTTGCTTTACCCTACTCTGTGTAAAAGTGATAAACAGAAAGCACATTAGAGCTGCAAAATCAACCTTAGCCTAGGCAATTTGTGTATTAGAGAAATATTTTCCTTCGATACCTGTTTGTGCATTTATGAGATGAGGCTTTATTCTGTGGTCCCGTTAGGTATCGCTGAATTTATCCTTTCAAGAAATTCGTGAAAAACTTCAAAGATTACATAAATAATACACGACATATTGGAGGGTCAATTGTTAAAGAATATGTAACTGTGGAGTCATCCATATACGCTCGGGAACATATGGTAGAACAAGAGCTGAGGAGGTTCAATCCCATTAGAGAATGAGTGATCAAGGAACCTGACTAGTTTGAGGATGAATTTCCTTTTGATAATGCTAAAGAATTAAGACTCGTTAATCTACAATAAGAGAAAACATCTCATTAAGTACTTGAATCTCAAAATGAAGTTAAAGATTGGAGAGGGTAGGTAGCTACACAATTAACTGAATACCCTTGTTTGATTTTATTTATTCTATATGTTGTTATCTAAACTCTATAATTAAACTTTAGGAAGTAGCAGAATGAAATTACCCAAACACAAAGGATTAGTTATACAATAAATTATTTTAGGGCATGGATATCAAAAGAGCTCATTTCCACCTCTTATGTGTGTGGGACCATCACAAAACACAGCAACTGACCGCATAGTCATGGGACTCTCCTGGTTCGAGAACAAGATCAAAACTTAAAAATAGTTAGACTTGGGCTTGAAAACATGCCATTGAAGGGAGAATATACAAAACAGCCCCCAAACGGCCCCGCAAGAGGCACGAACACCTCGCAGGGGACCAAAGTAAGACACAACAACTAACTGCGTAGTCATGGGACTCCTGAATCGAGAATATGATAAGAACCTTGAAATTGTTAGACTTAGATTTGAAAACATGACGTTAAAGGGATAAAGTGTAAAATAATACCAAATGACCCCGTAAGAGGAACAAACACCTCGCACGGAACCAACGTAAAATTAAGGATGAAAACGGATATTTGAAAATCCGAATTCGTCCCGTGTTTGTATCCGAATCTAGTGTTATTTATCCGAATAAGTATTCAAAATAGAGGATTTGGATAGACATTTTAAATATTTGAAAAATGGATACGGATAATGCTAGTATCCGTGATGGATAATTCGTATCCAAAATGGACTATCCATATTTATGAATATCCATTTTTGCGAATATTCGTTTCCATAAAATTATTATATTTATTATTTATTTTAAATACTTTTTAATTATATAATATAAATATTTTTTGTAGTATAAAATAATATTAATACTAATATAATAAAAGTATATCATTTAGCATAAGTTTAAAAGGTAGAATATTTGTATTATGGACCTAATCTATCTATTCTACCCTACCCGATCATCAGCTCTCTATTCTACCCTGCCCGATCACCCCTCTCCATTTCCTCTCTCCATCAGTCGTGACCCACTAATCTATGCCATGATAGCTGTCGGCCCACCGATCTTAGCCAAGATCTCACACTTCTAAGATGTCCCTTTTCTCTCTCTATCTTCTTCTTCCCACCGTCTAGTTTGTTTTCTGATTTTTTTTCGATCTTCTTCTTCCCACCAATCTCAACGAAGATCTCCCTTTTTGGATTTATGGATTCTTTTTTGTTGTATCTATAACCCTATTTGTTATAACGTTTAGAGAAACTGATAAGGATACAAATCTCAAATGAGTGTCACAATTGAATAAGAAAATGGACATTAGAGGCTAGTTTTATGTTTGCACCTTCTTTTATAATTTGATTTGATGTTTGACACATTCCCTATATCTTACTTAGAGAATTATATATTCAATTTAGTGATTAAATTATTGTTTAGTAAACTATGTATGTCTTAATGTACCTTAAATAATAAAAAAGGATAAGGATATTATTCGAATTCGAGAAATCTGAGAGAATATGGATACGGATAGTTGTAATTACTATCCGGATGGATAGGAATATGGATAGGGATAGTGCGGGGAGTTAGCAGATATGGAAATAGATACTATGGTATACACTCCACATTCGTCCGTTTTACACCCCTACGTAACATGTAGTAAATAAATGTATAGTCACGGGACTTTCGGTTCAAGAATATAATCAAAATTTGCAAATAGTTAGACTTAGGCTTGCAAAACATGACGTTGAAGGGCGAAAATGCAAAATAGCCTCCCAACGGCCCTACAAGAGGCACGAACACCTCACATGGGATCAACGTAACACGTAGCAACTGATCGCATAGTCACGGGACTCTCGATTCGAGAATATGACCAAACTTTATAATAGTTAAACTTAGTCTTGAAAACATGTCGTTGAAGGGAAAAAGCATAAAACAGTAGTCGAACGACCCTTCAAGAGGCACGAAAACCTCATACAGGACCAACGTAACATGTTGCAATTGATTGTATAGTCAAGAGACTCCTAGTTCGAGAATATAACCAAAACTTGCAAATAGTTAGACTTAGGCTTGAAAATATGACATTGAATGGAAAAAATACAAAACATTCCCCAAACGGCCATGTAAGAAGTACGAACACCTCACATGGGCAAACGTAACACATAGCAACTGATCGCGTAGTCACGAGACTCCCGATTCGAGAATATGACCCAAACTTGCATATAGTTATAGTTAGGCTTCAAAACATGACATTAAAGGGAGAAAATTCAAAATAGCCCCTAAACGGCCTCGCAAGATGGACAAACACCTTGCACGAGATCAACGTAACACGTAAAAACTCACAGCCTAGTCACGGGAATTTCGATTTGGGAATATGACCAAAACTTGCATATAGTTAGAATTATTCTTGAAAACATCACGTTGAAGTGTGAAAATGCAAAACAGCCACCAAATGACCCTTCAAGAGGCACCAACACCTCGCGCAAGACCAACGTGACACGTAATAACTGACCGCACAGTCATGGGACTCTCAGTTTGGGAATATGACCAAAGCATGTAAATAGTCAGACTTAGGGTAGAAAAGATGTCATTGAATAGCATAAAACAACCCCTAAATAGCCTTGTAAGAGGCACGAACACCTCGCACGGGACTAATATAACACGAAGCAACTAGTCACAAGACTCTCGGTTTGAGAATATTACCAAAACTTAAAAATGGTTAAAGTTAGCCTTGAAAATATGTCGTTAAAGGGAGAAAATACTAAATAGTCCCCAAATAGTCCCGAATGAGGCACAAAAACCTCACACGGGATAAACATAACATGAAGCAACTAATTGCGTAGTCATGGGACTCCCGGTTCGAGAATATGATCAAAACTTGAAAAATAGTTAGACTTGGCCTTGAAAATATGACATTAAAGGCCAAAATACAAATAGGCACAAAATAATCCCGTAAGTGACACAAACACCTCGCACGGGACCAATGTAACAAGTAGCAACTGACCATGTTATCACGGGACTCCCGATTCGTGAATATGATCAAAACTTGCATATAGTTGACTTGGGCTTGAAAACATGATGTTGAAGGGCAAAAATGCAGAACAATCCCCAAAAGGCCCCATAAGAAGCACAAACACCTCGCATGGGACCAACGTAACACGTAGCAATTGATCACTTAGTCACAGAACTCCTGGTTTGAGAATGTCTAAAACCTTCCAACGGTCAGACTTAGACTTAAAAGCATGTCGTTTAAGGGGAAAATGCAAAATAGTCCCTAAACGACCTCGCAAGAGGTACAAACATCTCATATGAGACCAACGTAATACGTAGCTACTAATCGTATAGTCATGGGACTCTCAGTTCGATAATATGATCAAAACTTGCAAATAGTTACACTTAGGCTTGAAAACATGACGTTGAAGGGTGAAATGCAAAACAACACCCAAACGGCCCCGCAAGAGGCACGAACACTTGCACGGGACTAATGTAAAATATAGTAATTAAGCGCGTAGTCACGGGACTGTTGGTACGAGAATATGACAAAAAAGTTACAAATAATTAGACTTAGGCTTAAAAATATGACGTTAAAGGGACAAAATGAAAAATAGCCTCCAAACGGCCCCGCCTCAAGCATGAACACCTCACACTGGACCAACGTAACACGTAATAATATTTTGTATAGTCGCAGGACTCTCAGTTCGAGAATATTACCAAAACTTACAAATAGTCAAACTTAGACTTGAAAATATAACCGCATAATCAAGGCACGCCACACTTTTTATTATCATACATGCATTCACATATATTTTCATAAATAAAAAATAAAAAAACGGTGGCCTATACCACAATTCCCAATTTAGAGTGTTCTCATAATTGTATACACTTTCAACACATTTTATATTTATTTTCATAAATCAAAAGAGACACCCTAAATTCGAATTATGGGTTAGACTCTATCCTTGTTCTTCTTACGAACTAAGTGGACTTTGATGCTATTTTTGGCTACGTAAACGTTCCAAGGTTATTATTAGGATTAAATTCCTTTGTTACTTACCACTTGGAACATTTTAACATTTTATTTATAGGCCTCATTGTAGAAAAAACATTTAGAGCATATTCACGCAAGCATTCGTCATTGTATTTTGATTTGTGTTATACATATTCACATAAGCATGTCTTGTATTTTTTGTGTTGTATATATTCACGCAAGCGTGCGTTGTATTTTATTACATATTCACACAAACATACATTAGTTAACTGGTGTTATATTATTACATATTAATGCAAGCATGCATTAGTTAACTTTTATTACATATTTGTTAAATATTTATTTCTTGAAATGTAAACGGGTTTGAAAAATGTATAGGTTCTTTTGGGATGCAGAAAAATAAAAAAAAATTACCTTTTTTTTTACCATGATCAAATATTTTTAAAATTAAAATTAAATTAGGGGTCACAGTTTTAGACTGTGACCCACCGACGAATGGTTGTCTCGGCTTTAAAGCGTGACCTATATTCACCCCTCTCGATCACAGTTTTGGACCATGACCCCCATGATATCGTTGTCACATGTTTGGACCATGATCCACATTCTCCCCTATAGGTCATGGGTTTGGACCGTGACCCCCAGATTTTTCACGCTTAATATTGTCACGGATTCAGATCGTGACCCATAGGAGTGGTCACGGGTCAAAACTGTGACAATTAGCGATCTATGGTGTAGTGTTCAGATACTTTTAAGGTTTTAACTTACTAATAAAAAGTTAAATGAAATTCAATCCAAGCTAATAGTTATAACGTCAAATAGGGTAAGAAAACCAAGATTTTAGAATCAATCGAATCACAGACACTAGTAATTGATAAAATTGAAAGGCTTTTATAAATTATTATTGATATTATTATCAAAACTACACCAACACATAACAACTTTATAGTACGTGCGCTTCATATACGTATACGGGATAACCACCCTAAATTCTGGAAAACGAATTGTCAAAATTTTGTTTTATAAGTTAAAGAAATCATTTAAACAACCCAATTTGAAAGGAAGGTGGATATCAACAACAAGAATAAAACTGAACAATACATACATAACACAATGACCGAATCAACTGTCGGTTAACAGTCTCTTACAACGTATTACAACAATTTAATTAAGTTACATAACACATTACAGTAACCAAATACAAAAGCTTGGCCACACACCCGAGTAAATGAATCGATCATAACTAGAGTTCAAGAATGAAGGCGTCTACTACAAAATATCCCCCAACTTCCTCAAGGTGTTGCAGCTCCATGACACAGGAAAGGGAAAGTCAGTACGGGCGTCCTTGTGGCGGAGCACCTGAGCGAATATAAGATTCATGCACAACAAGAAATAGGAACGGGTCAGGGCTCGATTTTATATGATCACCAGATGAATAAAGAGTATGACAGTTATGAATAGTTAATCATGATTGGTAGTGAGGAGAATCTGCCTACTCAAACTCAAAGCATAAACTAAGGCAATTAAATATTCATAAGTTTAATTTAGTTATGCAAGAGGATATGAATGAACTATCATTAATTAATAATTTCCATCCTTTATAATTTTTCATTTCATCGTTCCATATCTCATTAGGAAACGAAATCAAAATTATTTTCTCTTTATGGCATTTATCATAAATCAAGTCCCACTTGAATAAGAATGGTCATACTCGTATATATAACGATTCTAAGACCGTCCTTTCGAGTTTCCCCATTGGACGCGCCCCTAAATGGCTCTCATCTTCCAGGGCCTATCAAGCAAGACAACCTGGGCATCCTACAACGTAACGTCGGGAAGTGTCCATATACCTGCGAGTGAGTTATAACCACAGCCGGAATTATCCCACATCGCAAAATAAATACATACATAATAACCAATCATATGGCAGAGGACTATATTCACCCTGCATTCACTAGCCAGGGGACTTCACCTCATGCGCGTGCTTCCCTTATGATAGCGATTTAGAGATGTCTATTTAAGTAAATTATCATTTACATTTTATTCCCATTTCAATATATACATCACATTTGACCCGGAGCCATACGTAATTTATACCATTATTTCAACCTCAATGATTAATAGACCTCTTATTAATTCTCCAAGAATTTATGATGTTACTATAAACCACCAAGTCTACCATACCTCCATTGAGCTTTTAAAGTCCCCCAATATAACCTTACAACTCCTAGTCTTACATAATTTAGCTAGAGGAAAACAATACCTTAACATCAATTTAGACATCCCCGGAACAAGCCCTATCCAAGCCATTTCTAATATAGGGTAGTTACCTAACTCATCTAAGACTCTAGGACTCTAAGATTACTTCATAAGAGAAGGTTCCTAGGTCCTGAGCCTAAAGAAAAAGGGTAAAAATTGAGTTTGAAAAATAACTCAAAACAGCAGGATTTCCGAATCGATTCGCCCCAAGCAGCGAATCGATTCAGATGGAGAACCCAACATTCTGTCTCAACCGAATTGATTCGGCCTTAACCCGAATCAATTCGAATCCCCATACATGTAGCCTTACACCTTAGCGAATTGATTAGCTGAAAGGGCGAATCGATTCGCCTCTACGAATTTGCCACGAATGGGCTACGGGTTATGAACCCTAATTTTCCCCAAACCCCATTTCTACTCCAACCAACATCATTAATCCAACCCACCAAATAATAAATGCATCTAACTACTATTATTTACATAAATAAACATCTAAATCTACTTCTAAGGGTTTAAAACCTACAAATCCCTCAAAATCCCAAAGTTGGTAAACCATAACAACTACACAACAATCCATACAATTTATTCACCCTAAACCATATATTAGCAAGTAGGAAAACTTGCCTTGAGCTTGAAATCTCAGATTTCCTTTGATAGCAACAACTCCAATCTACAATTTTCTTCTTTTCGCTCTCTTTCTACACAACTTTCTTCCTCTCTCTAACTCTCTAGGTTTAAGAACATGTATTAGGGAAGATAAAGGAATTGGAAGACTAAAAAATAGGGGTCTAACATTAGTTTCCAACTTAAATTGTTAATTCCACATTAAAATGACTCATAACTACGCATTTAAGACATAACCAGTCAAAAGTGCCCGAAACCCAAAAATACGATATGGCACTTATTTTGACTATCTCGACTATTTCGGGACTAACTGTGCTCTCCAAATTAGCATTCGAAAATATTTAACTCATTTCAAGGTTCGGTTTCATTTATACCATAAATTTCATTTAAAGCATACGACACTATAAAACGTAACGTGAGGATATTTACATACACATGACAGTAAATATGCAACAATCTAGTAAATATTATCTTTCAACTCATTCAATTAATATTTACCCCATTTCCAACATTTTATATAATTACTTCACACAGTAAATTACCATAAAATAG
This sequence comes from Sambucus nigra, assembly GCA_949130495.1. Lineage (NCBI taxonomy): Eukaryota > Viridiplantae > Streptophyta > Magnoliopsida > Dipsacales > Adoxaceae > Sambucus > Sambucus nigra. The sequence goes on from OX422215.1 coordinate 485,353,357, forward strand.
ATTTCTCAAAAGTGAGGGTTGTTACATACTCCCCCCCTTATGAGGGAATTTTGCCCTCAAAATTCAAGCGCACCTTGCAAGAAGAGATGCAGATACTTTTCCCGAATATCATCTTCAAGCTCCCACGTCGATTCCTCGATGTTATGATGACCCCATTGTACCCGAACCAAGGGCACCACTTAAGATCTCAGTCATCACTCCCCGTTCTCTAAGATTGCAATTGGTTGTTCCTCATACGAAATATCGGGTTGCAATTCGATATCCTCCAAAGGAATATGCCAAAGAGCTCCTTCACACCACTTATACTTCTTCAAAGAGGAAACATGAAACACATCATGGATATGTTGTAAGTGTTCTGGTAAGGAAAGTTGATACGCCACTGGAACTACCTTGGAAATAACGAGAGAAGGCCCAACATAGCGCGGCGCAAGCTTTCCCTTCTTCCCAAATCTCTTTATACCTTTCATTGGCGATACTCGCACCAAGACTTGATCTCCAACCTCCAACTCTACATGCCTTCTATTTGCATCGTCATAGCTCTTTTGGCGATCTTGGGCTATTTGGATGCGATTTCGAATGAGTTCAATTTTGGAAGAAGTGTCTTGGATCATTTCAGGTCCAAGAAATTTATTATCCCCCACCTCCAACCAACAAGTGGGCGATCTACAAAGCCGAACATACAAGGCTTCATAGGGTGCCATCTCAATGGTTAATTGGTACGAATTATTATAAGAAAATTCGACCAAAGGGAGATATTGTTCCCAACCACCTTTGAAATCAAGCACACACATTCTAAGCATATCCTCCAACATTTGGTTGACTCTTTCTGTCTGCCCATCTGTTTGAGGGTGATAAGAGGTACTGAACTTCAATTCGGTTCCCATAGCTTCTTGGAAACTTCGCCAAATATGGGAAACAAAAATCTTATCTTTGTCGGAGACTATATTTATTGGTACCCCGTGGAGTCTAACAACCTCCTCAATAAATAGCTGGGCATAACGAGCAGTATTATAATCCGTGCGTATGAGTAGAAAATGTGCCGACTAAGTAAAATGATCAACAATAACCCAAATGGAATCATGACCGCTCTGCGATGTTGGTAATCCCATGATAAAGTCCATTGAGATGCTTTCCCACTTCCATATCAGAATTTCCAAGGGTTTCAACAATCTCGTCGGTCGCTGATGATCTATCTTGACCAATTGACAAGTAGTACATTGGGAACAAACTCGAAAATATCCCGCTTCATATCCACCCACCAGTATTGACGGTGCATGTCTTGGTACATTTTGTCATTACCGGGATGCACTGCAAACTTGGACCCATGAGATTCCATCATTACGGCCCGCCTTAAATCCCCTTCTTCCAGGACAACAAGTCTCCCATGGAAACGTAACCCACCCTCAGAGCTTACAGAGTAGGATTCTGTTCCCTCGGTCAATAATTGACGTATACAGTCCTGACAGCTTTTGTCCCTTCCTTGAGCTTCTACAACCCTTGCCACCATAGTAGTCATAATGGTCAACACCGATATAAACGCCCTAGCAACCACGTCCTCCTGACTAAGCTCCTTCTATTTGGCTTTCCATATCTCCGTTAACTCTCCCTGTGCTTTCAAATCAACGCATCGGCCACCACATTCGCCTTGCCCGGGTGATAGTGGATGTAAAATTGATAGTCTTACATAAACTCTAACCATCGGTGTTGTCGCATATTTAAATCTCTCTGGGAAAATAAATATTGCAACAATTTGTGGTCCGTGAAAAGACTAAATTTCTCCCCCAGGAGATAATGCCTCCAAACCTTCAAGGCAAAGACTACGGAGGCAAGTTCCAAATCATGCACCGAATAATTCTTTTCATGGGGCTTTAGATTGCGAGAAGCATAAGCAATAGCTCGTCGATCTTGTTGTAGTACACCTCCCAACCCTTGCAAAGATGCGTCGATAAAGACTAAATATTCCAATCCTGGCCTTGGTAACGCAAGGACTGGAGCAGAACTCAATCTATCTTTGAGCTCGTCGAAAGCAAACTGACAAGAATTATCCCATAAAAACCTCACCCCTTTCCTGGTAAAATTTATTAAAGGGCTAGAAGTTTTTGAAAAACCCTTGATAAATCGACGGTAATAGCCTGCCAAACCCAGAAAACTATGAATCTCGATAGGTGTCGTGGGCTGACCCCATTCCCTTAATGCAACCACTTGACTTGGGTCTACCGAAATACCCTGGGATGTCACAATATGACCCAGAAACTGTACTTCCTGTAACCAAAACCCGCACTTTTCAAACTTGGCGTATAGTTGATGATCCCTCAACGTCTGTAGGACCAATCGTAAATGAGTAGCATGATCGGCTTCGGTTCAAGAATACACTAGAATGTCATCAATGAACATGATAACAAACTGGTCCAGGAAGTCCCAAAACACTCTATTCATAAGGTCCATGAACACGGCGGGGGCATTAGTTAGTCCGAAAGGCATAACTAGAAATTCGTAGGACCCATACCTAGTTAGGAAAGCTATTTTGGAGACATCCTGCTCCCGTATTCTCAATTGATGATACCCCATCCTCAAATCTATCTTAGAGAAGTACCACACTCCCCTAAGTTGATCAAACAAATCATCAATCCGAGGCAATGGGTATTTCTTTCTGGTGGTGACTTTATTCAACTATCTGTAGTCAACACATAATCGGAGAGAACCGTCTCTTTTCTTCACAAATAACATCGGAGCTCCCCACGATAACGTACTTCACCTAATAAACCCTTACTCTAACACGTCCTGAATCTGATCTCTTAACTCCCTCATCCCAATAGGAGCCATACGATACGGAGCTCTCACAATCGGTCGTGTTCCCAGCGCTAAATCAATCACAAAATTGATCTCCTTACTTGGAGGCAAACCCAGTATTTCCTGAAAAACATCTTGGAAATATTTAACAAATGGAATCGAATCTAAGGAAACGACTACATCCCGAGAAGTCTCCTCCGTGATACAATACAAGTAAGTGCTAGAACCTCCTTTCGAATGAGGCATAGCCACTAAAAACATTTCTAGCCCCGGAATGGCAAAAACTATACTCTTCCCATAGTAATTAACTATCGCGCGATACTTCACTAGCCAATCCATACCCAGGATTACATCATACCCGACCATATCTGGGACGAGTAAATCAGCCTCAAAACACAAGTTACCAAGATTTATTCCTACTTATTTACAAATAAAGAAAATAAGTGACCCATCTCCCATAGAAGACTCAACACTAGTGAAGATACTTTCCGCTAATTTAATCAACTCTGTAGACTGAGAAAAGCTTCTGGAAATAAACGAGTGTGTCGCACCCGTATCAAATAATACACAACCTATATGCTCCTGAATGAGAAACTTACCCTCAATAGCTGGCGGTGCAGTCTAGGTCGAAGGAAGCATAACATCCTAAATGTGGTAAACATGACCATACTGTAGTTGTCCCTGTTGTGGAGGGGCAATTGGATTAGGCACTTGTGGTGAAAACTGGACCTGTGGATGTTGTGGAACCCTAGAAAGTTGTCCCCCAATAAACTAAGGGAATGCCCTCTTGTAATGACCCGACTCTCTGCATTGAAAGCATCAATTCGTCATATTCTCCTGATTTCAACCCCATTTATTTCTAAATTGCCCGAAGCCTTGGCCCGGATGGCCTCGACCCCCATTACCACCCTGACCTGCTTGCGGTTGTTGCGGGGCACCTTGACCGTGCCTAATATTACTACCACCAACATTGAACCCACCAAAATGCTTCCATTTATATAAGCCCCCTTGCTGGGGTCCCTTGCTTTTTGTTTATTTCCTAAAGATTAGGACGAGGGTAATGCTCCTCCTCCTATCCCATTGCCTCCAGTTTTACCCGTTTGCCCCAAAACTGAAGCCTTCTTACCACCTTGAACATACAACCGATGTTTTTGACAATGGAGTAATGTCGCATTCATCACATCCCCAAAAGTCTGTAAAGACGGATTGCCCAGCAAATGTTGTCGTATCCTCCAATGTAAACCTCCAATAAATTTGTATATCCTCCTCTCCTCCGAAGTCACCTCATCAGGTACAAAACTAGTTAACCGAGTGAATTCCTCTTCAGTCTCCGCAACTGATCGTTCACCTTGCACCATATCTTGAAGTTTTCTTCTCATCTCCCTTTGAACTGCGGGAGAGAAATACTTCCGATCAAAAAAAAACCAAAAATCATTGATAGTCATGGTGTCCCTCTGCTCCGGAGTAGTCATCGATTCCCGCCAATTTAATGCAGCTCCTACGAGTTTGAAAGTAGCAAGGATTTTCTTTCTTTCCTCACTCCACTCCACCATGCGCAGATGGCGTTGCATATCCTTTTTCCACTGATTAGCTACTATGACGTCAGAACCTCCTCGGAATTTTGGGGGATGGCCCTTTAAAAAGGATTCTCTAACTCTCTCCCACGAAGAAGGTCTCGTAGGAGCTTATACCTCTTGAGCTCATTGTTGTTGAGCTTGTGGTAATTACTGAACCACGACAGTCATCGCTGCGTTGACCGCTTGGGCCACAATATTTGCTACTTCAGCAGCATTTATAGTTCCCTGCTATGGCGGGGGAGGACCTACTTCTTCTTCTACAACTCGATTCCTTCTAGCGGGGCGACCTCTCTTAGGCGGCATCTGAGACAAAGAAACACTAGAGTTAAAATACTATATAAAACAATCTATTTTGCTGAAGATCGCAAACACAGGCAACAAAACAGTCCTAACATTAAGCTCTATATCAAAGAACGCTATGGTAGAACATGACAAGTCCACATAGATCCTACAGACTCTAGAACCTGATGCTCTGATACCATCTGTGACAATCCGCTTATCAAAATAAGAGGTGACCAGCCCAATACTCCAATAATAATGGGAATCATAGATGGACCATTCTCAGCTTCACAACAATAATATAAGTATACGGGATAACCACCCTAAATTCTGGAAAACGGATTGTCAAAATTTTGTTTTATAAGTTAAAGAAAGAATTTAAACAACCCAATTTGAAAGGAAGGTGGAAATCAACAATAAGAATAAAACTGAACAATACATACATAACACAATGACCGAATCAGCTATCGGTTAACAGTCTCTTATAACGTATTACAACAATTTAACTATGTTACATAATTCATTACAGTAAGCAAATATAAAATCTCGGGCCACACGCCCGAGTAAATGACCCGATCATAACTAGAGTGCAAGAATGAAGGCGTCTACTATAAAATATCCCACAACATCCACAAGGTGTTGCAGCTCCATGACACAAGAAAGGGAAAGTCAGTACGGGCGTCCTTACGGTGGAGCACCTGAGCGAATATAAGATTCATGCACAACAAAAAATAGGAACGGTCCAGGGACCGATTTTATATGATCACCATAACTAGTTAATCATGATTGATAGTGATGAGAATCTACCTACTCAAACTCATAGCATAAACTAAGGCAATTAAATGTTCATAAATTTAATTTAGTTATGCAAGAGGATATGAATGAACTATCATTAATTAAGAATTTCCATCCTTTACAATTTTCATTTCATCGTTCCATATCTCGTTAGGAAATGAAATCAAAATTATTTGCTCTTTATGGCATTTATCATAAATCAAGTCCCACTTGAATAAGAATGGTTATATTCGTATATATATAACGATTCTAAGACCGTCCTTCCGAATTTCCCCATTGGACGTGCCCCTAAATGGCTATCATCTTCCAGGGCCTATCAAACAAGACAACCTGGGCATCCTACAACACAACGTCGGGAAGTGTCCATATACTTGCGAGTGAGTCACAACCACACCCGAAATTACCCCACATCGCACAATAAATACATACATAATAACCGGTCATATGGCAGAGGACTATATTCACCCTGCATTCACTAGCCAAGGGACTTCCCCTCATGCACGCGCTTACCTTATGATAGCGATTTAGAGAGGTGTGTTTAAATAAATTATCATTTACATTTTATTCCCATTTCAATATATGCATCACATTTGATCCAGAGCCATACGTAATTTATACCATCATTTCAACCTCAATGATTAATAGACCTCTTATTAATTCTCCAAGAATTTATGATGTTACTATAAACCACCAAGTCTATCATACCTCCATTGATCTTTTAAAGTCCCCCAATATAACCTTACAACTCCTAGTCTCACATAATTTAGCTAGAGGAAGACAATACCTTAACATCAATTTGGACATCCCCGGAACAAGCCCTATCCAAGCCATTTCTAATATAGGGTAGTTACCTAACTCATCTAAGACTCTAGGACTCTATGTTTACTTCATAAGAGAAGGTTCCTAGGTCCTAAGCCTAAAGAAAAAGGGTAAAAATTGAGTTTGAAAAATAACTCAAACAGCGGATTTTCGAATCGATTCGCCCCAAGCAGCTAATCGATTTGCCCAAAAGCGAATCGATTCGGATGGAGAACCCAACATTCTATCTCAGTCGAATCTATTTGGCCTTAACCCAAATCGATTCAGATCCCCAGACATGTAGCCTTACCCCTTAGCGAATCGATTCGCCCCTACATATTTGCCAAGAATGGGCTACGGGTTATGAACCCTAATTTTCCCCAAACCCCATTTCTACTCCAACCAACATCATTAATCCAACCCACCAAATCATAAATGCATCTAACTACTATAATTGACACAAATAAACATCTAAATCAACTTCTAAGGGTTTAAAACCTACAAATCCCTCAAAATCCCAAAGTTGGTAAACCATAACAACTACACAACAATCAATACAATTTATTCACCCTAAACCATATATTAGCAAGTAAGAAAACATGCCTTGAGCTTGAAATCTCAGATTTCCTTTGATAGCAACAACTCCAATCTTCAAACTCCAATTTTCTTCTTTTTCCTCTCTGTCTCCACAACTTTCTTCCTCTCTCTAACTCTCTAGGTTTAAGAACATGTGTTAGGGGAAATAAAGGAATTGGAAGACTAAAAAATTGGGGACTAACATTAGTTTCCAACTTAAATTGTTAATACCACATTAAAATGACTCATAACTACGTATTTAAGCCATAACCAGTCAAAAGTGCCCGAAACCCAAAAATACGATATGGCACTTATTTTTACTATCTCGACTATTTCGAGACTAACTGCGCCCTCTAAATTAGCATCCATAAATATTTAAGTCATTTCAAGGTTCGGTTTCATTTATACCATAAATGTCATTTAAAGCATACGACAATGTAAAACGTAACATGAGGATATTTACATACACGCAACAGTAAATATGCAACAATCTAGTAAATATTATCTTTCAACTCATTCAATTAATATTTACCCCATTTCCAACTTTTTATATAATTACTTCACATAGTAAATTACCATAAAATAGATTTCTCAAAAGTGAGGGTTGTTACACTTCATTGTGTAGAAGGTCAAAACAAGTAAAGGACTAATCACATTTAATATTTATAGGGATATAAGAAACACTTAAAGAGTAAGTGTTATATTTTCATCCATTATGAAAATTAAGAATGGTTGGAACAACACGTACTAACCTATGCACAGAACATATAATGAACTTATCTCGGAACTTAACTTGACACATTGTAACACCCAGTAAATTCGAGGGCATTGAATTTAATTATTTTGAAAGAAATAGAAACCATATTTATTTGGAGAAATTTAAATTTATGATTAGGAGACTTTATTTTAATCAAAGGATTTATTTAATTTGGAGAATTAAGACTTAATTATTCGGGTTATTTTTATGTTGCATTTTGAGGTTTAAAAATTTGAGAATGTTATAAAGTATTTCGGATGTCAATTCTGAGTTCATAGTTGAGTCCAGATGGGCCGAGAAAGTCAAAAAAGTATACCTGCAGTGGCAAATGGATCACGGGATATTTTTGGACATAATCGGGTCCACACAGGAGGATTTGGGCCATTTTAATTAGGGCTATGTGACTAAAAACGGGATTAGGAGATATAAATTTAGGTTTAGGAGTTATGGGAAACCATAACTCATTTAAGAGAATCTGAGAACGTAGAGGGACAAAGATGGAGGACTCTTGAAAGCCAAAGAGGAAGAACAAGAGAGGTGTTCTTCATCACACAACAATCTTTATACCAAAGGATTAATCAAATACTACGAATCCTAAGGCAAGTGGATAAACTTGATTTTACATAAATTGTTGATTTCAATTGATACCATAATAGGTGTGTGAGACAAATGATTTTGGGTTGGGTTGACACAAATTGTTTTGTTTAATTTTTGAGATTATATGGATAATTGTGGATTGTGTAGGGCTTTTATTTCGTATGTATTTATGAGAATGGATGAATAATAGGACTGACTTACGAGTTCTAAAGGATTTTGGGAGAAGCCATATTTAAATTCATGCCTAGGTAGATGATCGGATTAAATTGGGGCTTAAGATCATTAGGTAAGTGGTTGTAATTCGTAAAGGTTACAGTGTTGAAATTTTGGGTAAAATCTTAAAATTGGGATGATAATGGCGTTGAACTTATTCAAGGAAGCGGAGAGAGAAACTTTGAAGGTTCTTCAATTGACTAGCAATTTGATTCGAGCGACTGTGATGGTCGTTCAAATGACATCACCAGTCGTTCGAATGATGGCGTATTCTCGTTCCAGTAAAAGGGAAAATTCGTCCATGCCTTGCAACTGTAATGATTAAGTAATAGATAAGTTTTGAAGTTAATAAATTGTACAGCAGGTTTCATTGTAGACTTGGGTGGGTTTGGGACCTTAAGGGCATACAATACACTTTTGCCTTTGAAAATTAATGTGGGGGACAAACATTAATGTTAAAATAAATTAATAAGTGTGGTTCCAACTTATTAAAAGGTATTTGGGCACTTGATTCCGGATATTAAATTTTGGGCCAAGTGAGCGAGTCCGGGTATTTGGTTAAGAGACACCAAGGTATTAATTTAATTATTGAGTAAATTATTTAAATTAGAGTTGGACCATAGACTTGGGAAAATATAAAATAAATTAATGGGTAAATTAATTTAATTAGAGTCGGACCATAGACTCGGGAATATTTAGGCTAGTGCTAGGAATTTTTGTACACAGTAAGCTCGGAATTTAAATTATATATATATATGGTGTGAGGTAGTATATATATATATATATATTGTGTACTTACAAATATCAGTGACTAGATATTTATTTAAATTATATACTCTAGTGCTATCAGTGGAGGTTGCACGATGTGAGTTAATCCCCTAGCTTGAGGAGTAGGGCGAGTATATTGCCAGGTCATAACGTCCAATTTCAGAGGTGGGGCATTGATATGATGTCCTCGTACTCGTGGGAATATAATCACCTCCATTATGTTTATTATTTACGTTCTGATTCAACGGACCATAGTTGTCTCGGAACTCCAGGTGGGACTTAGTAGCCTGTGCACTTTAGAGAATACATTCGGTGAGGTATTACTCGTAGGATAGATTATATATATTCAACATATGTGTGAATATTGTAATATAGTGTTATGTATATGATGGGAAAAATAATTATATATAGGTAGTCTAATACATGAAGAGAAATTGTATTTATTATATAACTAGTGTGAATGTTATATGGACTTAAAGGAAAGATGATTATTTAAGTTAAAGTGATAAATAACCTATAGATCATATTTTAAACATACTCGGGTTAGAGTAGTGTGTCAAGAAGGATTTTATCAAGACCTAGTTAGGGGGTAGAGGACTAGGTGGAATATAAAGAAAGCGTTAGGTGTGCAAATTAGTTGAGGGGTGAGTCTGTCCTTAAGAGAGTGAGACACTGGCTTAAATATGAAGAGCATTCATGGATTTTAAATTTCTGGAAGTAAATCATTTGCTAAGTATTTTTAAAACATTTTGGGTTCTAACCCTTGCTATCAAATATTTTCAAAACCTTTTAGGTGTCCATCCATAGGGACGCCAGGCTTGAATTCACTCCAGGGACTCGCAGCTGCAGCATGCGTGGTTGTTGCAGGATTTGGATAGACGCTTCTCCTATTTTATTCCTAGTTTAGTAATGTTATCTCGGTTTATCTCGAGCATGTCTCTCACGATTTTATCCAGTTATTTCATTTTAGATTATATGAGATTTATTACTCTCTGGTGGTTTGGTTTGGTTTTGGATTTAGCCAGTGGTTTATTCGACAAGACTTTTATTATTCTATGTGATGATTGATTCTATCAGCATTGGATGTTTTATTTTAAATTCGCACTTATTTTTGTCTTGGATTAATAAAGTTAAAATTTGGCACTAGATTTTTTGGCTTTTTTGAGTACTAGGTGGCTAGTAAGTCCTAAAAAGTTTTCGACAGTGATGCTAAGAATGAACCAAATGAGATTCCTATTTTAATTTGACATAGGACTGATCACCCCGTATTTTATGAGGCGGGGTGTCACAAATGGTAATAGAGCATCAGGTTTTAGTGTCCTTAGGATTTGTGCAGATTTTCACATTTCATCATCCTAATGATAGGATTGTTGTATTCTTTTACATGCGCGCATTTACGTTCTTCTGCCGATTACTTTATATTTGATGATGAACTCATACAATTCAATTCTCATTTCAGATGCCTCCCAAGATAGAGCGAGGAATTAGGGTAGCAGCCAAGGATGAGGAGAGTGAGGCTCAGTAGGAGCCAGAGGTGCCACAGCCACAAGCCCCACCAGGTTTGGTGACGGCATCTCGGATGGCCTAGGTGGTGGCCCAGGTGGTTAATGTAGCTATGGCAGCTATGACAACCCATTTTCCTCAGCATCATCCATAACAGCAAGTGGCATCAGATGTTCAGTCCCGCCCGGGGCAGTTAGAGTGGAAAAGGGTTAGCGAAACTTTTCAAAAGGTCCACCCTCCAGAGTTTCAGGGGAGCTCAAATTTGATTGAAGCGTGCCATTGGAGGAGAGATATACAGCGTCACCTACGCATGGTAGATTGCGGCGAGGTGCAAAAGCATATGCTAGCCACTTTTAGGTTAAAGCTGGCAGCATTACACTGGTGGGAGTCGATTACCATGGCTGAGGAAAGGGACACAACGACTAATGCCGAGTTTGGGGTGCGGTTCGACCGCAAGTATTTTCCTCCAGCAGTTGAGGCCGAAATGAGCAGGAAATTTAGTAAGGTGACTTAAGGGGATCGTTCAGTGGCTGAGTATGAGGAAGAGTTCACTCGTTTGGCAAATTTTATGGAGGATGAGGTAAACAATAAAGAAAGAAAGAAAGAAAGAAAGAAAGAAAGAAAGAAGAAAGCAAAGTTCATAGATGGGTTAGCCTGGAGGATTTTGCAACATTTTATGGGTAATCCTACATTGGCAGCTTATACAAATGTCGTCAATGCAACATTCTTATTCTGATAGGATCATCACTTCCACATGAAGGGAAGTAAGAGGGGAGTTGAACCAAGTTAACCAGGTAAGGAAGGAGGGGGCAGTGCCAGTGGGGCATCCCAGTAGCAGACAATAGGACATAAGGGACAGGATTCCCGACAGGGAAATCAGGCCAAGAGATTTAGATCTGGGGACTATCAATCGGATGATCAGAATTTTTGACAAGACCAGTAAAGGCAGGATCAGCGGCAGGATAAATTTTCTAAGAATTTCTTCGTTTGTGGGGACGCGGGACACATGAAAAGATATTTCCCTAAGCGAGGCAGGGGAAACTACGGGATGAGGTTCTTGATATACAGTCATAATAGCAATTTTTGGGCTAGTTCAGATGATAAAATATTAACCAGGAACTCGAGGATCAGCCAATGCAGCTAGAGTATGGAGGTAATTTTCTTTTATCCTGAGCATGGATTATGTTTTGGGTGACAGTGGGGGCGTCACAACGTAAAAAAAAAGAAAAAATTGCGGGTAAGACGACTTTAGTGGTTGCGCAGGCTGTGGTGGCCATAATACATATATAAAATTATCGTGGGGTAGAGGAGTTCCTTAGTGTTAACCACGAGAGAGAGTGGGGTAAAAGTATACTAAAGGGGTGTTAGAATTTTGTGAAAAGTTACTACTTTTGAGCACTTTGGGAGTAGTGTAGACGATTTTTCCCCACGTTTTGGGTGGTTAATGATGGATTTAAACTATAGTGGATAGTGATAGTAATTATTGCTATTCGATGTACCAGACGTGGTTGATTTCGGGTAGGTGTCATCTGAGAGGGAGTCTAACCTAAATATAAATGTATATGTGAGCACATATGTTGTATTGTGTTTTATGATAGGCACATAAGAATGTATGGTGTTCTTATATTTTATTCTGGTAAGTAGGGATGTTTACTGACGCGATTCAGGGTGAATATGCTTATTTTTGAGCAGGGTGATATAGCTCGGGGCTTATTTTGCACATATAACTAGTTATAGTAAGGGAGTGGTATTATACGTTGACTTTTGTGGCATAAGAGTGGGCGTGTATGCTTTTATGACAAGAGATGGGTATTTGGGGTATGTGCTATGGACAGGGGGCCAAACGGATCTCAACGACCAACAATGTTAGGTAGTAATGTATCTGGGGGCTTCCTTATTTGGATTTCGCATTTGTGAGATGTCCCACGCATGAAGCTTAGCGCAACGTTGTAAGTGGGGAGATGTTTGGTTATTATTACATGGGTCGGGTACCTTGGCTATTTTATATGTATGTGGTTATAACTGCGAGATCGAAGTTATATTACGATTTTAGGCTGGAAAAAGTCAGGCATTATTTGTGCGGTTGAGCACGAGTACAGGGTGTATGGGCACACGGGTTAACTAATATAAATTTTAAGACAATTCGCGATTACATCTGGGAGAGATGGGTGTAGTGATCTTAAGGGTAGGTAACTTGGGAGCCAGTTAAAATTTGGAGCATTAGTCTTATATTAATTTCGAGGACGAAATTCCTTTGTAAGGGGGGAGTATCTAACACCCTGTAAATTCGAGGACATTCAATTTAATTATTTTGATAGAAATAGAAATCATATTTATTTGGAGAAATTTAAATTTATGATTTGGAGAATTTATTTTAATTAGAGGATTTATTTAATTTGGAGAATTAGGATTTAATTATTCAGATTATTTTTATGTCACATTTTGAGGTTTACAAATTTGAGGATGTTGTGAAGTATTTTGGATGTCATTTCTGAGTGCACGGTTGAGTCCAGATGAGCCGAGAAAGTCAAAAAAGTGTACCTGGGGGTGGCAAATGGGTCACGGGGTATTTTTGGGCATAACCGGGCCCACACGGGGTTATTTGGGCCATTTTAATTAGGCCCATGTGACTAAAAACTAGATTAGGAGATATAAATCTAGATTTAGGAGTTGTGGGAAGCCATAACTCATTTGAGAGAATCTGAGAATGTAGAGGGACAAATAGGGAGGACTCTTGAAAGCCAAAGAGGAAGAACAAGAGAGGTGTTCTTCATCACACAACAATCCCTACACAAAAGGATTAATGAGACACTATGAATCCTAAGGAAACTGGCTAAACTTTCTTTTACATAAATTGCTGATTTCAATTCATATCATAGTAGGTGTGTTAGACAAATGATTTTGGGTTGGGTTGACACAAATTATTTTGTTTAATTTGAGGGATTATACGGATAATTATGGATTGTGTAGGGCTTTTATTTTGTATGTATTGATGAGAATGGATGAATATTAGGACTGACTTACGAGTTATAAAGGATTTTGGGAGAAACCATATTTAAATTCATACCTAGGTAGATGATCGGATTAAATTGGGGCTTAAGATCATTAGGTAAGTGGTTGTAATTCGTAAAGGTTGCAGTGTTGAAATTTTGGGCAAAAGCATCAAATTGGGATGATAATGGCATCAAAATAATTCAAGGAAGAGGAGAGAGAAACTTTGAAGGTTGTTCAAACGACTAGCAATTTGGTTCGAGCGACTGTGATGGTCGTTCAAACGACATCACTAGTCGTTCGAACGATGGCGTATTCTCGTTCAAGCGAAAGGGAAAATCCAGCCATTCCTTACAACTGTAATGATTGAGAAATTGATAAGTTTTTAAGTTAATAATTCGTACAACAGGTTCCATTATAGACTTGAGTGGGTTTGGGACCTTAAGGGCATACAGTACACTTTTGCCTTTGAAAGTTAATGTGGGGGATAAACATTAATGTTAAAATAAATTGATAAGTGTGGTTCTAACTTATTAAAAGGGATTTGGGCATTTGATTCCGAACATTAAATTTCGGGTCAAGTGAGCGAATTTGGTTATTTGGTTGAGAGACACCGAGGTATTAATTTAATTATTGAGTAAATTATTTAAATTACTGTTGGACCATAGACTAGGGAAAATATGAAATAATTTAATGGGAATATTAATTAAATTAGAGGCGAGCCATAGAATCGTGAATATTTAGGCTAGTGCTATGGATTTTTGTACACGATAAGGCCGGGATTTAAATTATATATATACGGTTTGTGATAGTGTGTGTGTGTGTGTGTATGTGCATGTATATATATATATATATATATATATATATATATATATATATATATATATATATTGTGTGCTTACAAATATCAGCGACTAGATATTTATTTAAATTATATACTCTAGTGTTATCAATGGAGGTTGCGCGATATGGGCGAATCCCCTAGCTTAAGGAGTAGGGCGAGTATATCGCCAGGTCATAACGTCCAATTTCAGAGGTGGGATATTGATATGATGTCCTCATACTCGGGAGAATATAATCGCCTCCATTATGTTTATTATTTACATTCTGATTCGGCGGACCATAGTTGTCTCGGAACTCCAGGTTGGATTGAGTAGCCTGGGTTGATAGCCCTTTAGAAAATACAACCGGTGAGGTATTACTCGGGAGGATGGATTATATATATATATATATATATAGTGTTATGTATATAATGGGGAAAATAAATATATACGGGTAATCTAATACGTGGAGAGAAATTGTATTTATTATATAACTAGTGTGAATGTTATATGGACTTAAAGGAAAGATGATTATTTAAGTAAAAGTGATAAATAACTTATAGATCATATTTTAAACATACTCGGGTTATAGTAGTTTGTCAAGGAAGGATTTTATCAAGAGCTAGTTATGGGGTAGAGGACTAGGTGGAATATAAAGAAAGCATTAGGTGTGCACATTGGTTGAGGGGTGAGTCTGTCCTCAAGAGAGTGTGACACTGGATTAAATATGAAGAGCATTCATGCATTTTAAATTTCTTCAATTTAATCACTTGCTAAGTATTTTCAAAACGTTTCTAACCCTTGCTATCAACTATTTTCAAAACCTTTTAGGTGTCCAAGCATAGGGACGCCAGACTTGAATTCACTCCAGGGACTCGCAGCTGCAGCATGTGTGGTTGTTGCAAGATTTGGATAGATGCTTCTCTTATTTTATTCCTAGTTTAGGAATGTTATCTCAGTTTATATTGAGCATGTCGCTCACGGTTTTATTCAGTTATTTCATTTTAGATTGTATGGGATGTATTACTCTCTGTTAGTTTAGTTTGGTTTTTGTTTTATCGGGTTGTTTATTCAGCAAGACTTTTATTATTCTAAGTGATGTGATTCTATCAGCATTGGATGTTTTATTTTAATTTCACACTTATTTTTGTCTTGGATTAATAAAGTTAAAATTTGGCACCATATTTTTTTAATACTAGGTGGTTAGTAAGTTTTAAAAAGTTTTCGACAGTGATGCTAAGAATAAACCAAATGTGATTCCTATTTTAATTTGATATAGGACTGATCACCCGATATTTTATTAGGCAGGGTGTCACACACATCAAGTAAAGAAAAATTAAAACACAATGAAACCACTCCATGATGTTAAAAAAAATGCATGACCTTTATCGATCCATAGCTTTGTGTTGGCTCAAAATGGTCTCAACATAAAGATTCCAAGCATTGTTAAGAAATTCACTATTATTTTGTATCTCTTTGCTAATTTCAGTAATAATCTAAGCATATGTAAACATGAAACAAAATGGTTAAAGATAAACCTATCCACAATGTAAAGAGAAGACATACACTTAGCCTTAGGCATTTTGTCAAACATGTAATCTCTATAAAGAACACATGGTAAAGAGGCTTGAATAGTTTTACCTTATAAATGAATTAGATGAACTTATATCATATTTGGAAATAATAAAAAAAACTAACCACCATTGAAATTGTTGACTGTGTAGTATTAACATAAATTATTCCCGTGACTCTTATAAACGAAACAAAAATTAGATGTGTTAAATTTAAGATTATAATAACCCATATCCTTAAACTGCTACACGTGTGTATATATATCACTATGTCGATTGTGACTTTGCCATTGAGTTCTAAACTACATTGGATAGAGACATGTGTATTTCAAAGTTCATGATTTTTATGTATTTAAAAAAATTCATAGTTAAATACTCATATAACATCCATTTTAAGCAATTAGTAGCATTACCCATCTGAGATACCATTTTTAATCCACAACATGAAATGAATAAAGCAATATCATTATACTCGAAAAGAAATGAAAGAACTTTGAACACTATTCTCACCTCAGTGTTTAAATTTCCTTCACTGGTGACTATCACCCTTTTAATGAAATCATAAATTGTGTGTATAACCTGCAATAGTACATCCAGATGTTGTTATGTGTAAATTCTATGAACAAATTCTATTACTTTTTGCATATTAAGATAGAATTCAAATCAAGAAATGAAAAAAAACTACTGACAATTAAAAATGATAAAAAAAAAAGCTATAGATATTTTCTAAAATGTTATCCATATCATCCAATTAGCCCCTTGCGTTTATAGCTCCCTGTCGTATGTGTGGCAACTTTAGTGATACAAAAAGAAGAGGAAATAGTAATTATATGTTACTTAATAGAAAAAAAAAGTACCAGTTTGAATGGATTCAAGTGCAAATAAAATCACAATAAAAAAATATTTTGAATTACGACCAACAATATTCTTCAATAATTTCAGTAGTAAATTGGTAATCAAATCAGTAGTGAGGATGTAAATATGCTCAAGTAATTAAAAAAATATTGGATATGCTAGAATCAAACCTTAGACGGGTTGAAGTAATTACAATAATAGGCATTCTAATATACACATACATTATAAAACTTAGAGATAATGAAAATATAACTCTTTTAGGTTATTTTAGCAAACACCAACAGCATAGTCTGTAAAAAAAATGCAGATAAATGCGAATATTAGTGCACATATAAAAAATAGGGGAAATTGAATTTTAAAATGCTTACCTCTGAGAAAACAAAATTGTGGTGATCATTACGGGAACATCAATTAATTATATACCATTTGTAGAAATAATAATAATTGAATAAATATGAATAGTGAAAACTTTTTTCTATCATGCATTTTAACAAACAGATATTGTGTACCAATAAAATAGATAGAGTTTCATACATACCTCAAGATGGTGTGTACCTATAGAACATATCAAAAACAAAGCTAAACCAACCAAAGTTAAATAAACCAATGGTTTTAACACAAACCAAAAACCACAACTTTATAGAATGAAATCCAAAACAAACTAATTAAAAATACAAACCATTATAAGCCAAAAAAATATAATTCAAAAGAATCAACAAAAAATTTATTAACCAAAAATTTCAAACCCAAAAAACCCTAACAGTTGAAGTCCAAACAAGCCCTATTGAACCCTAATACTGAAACGGAGAAGCACTCTCCAACATGATACTTGCAAGGACACAATTCTCCAATAAAGTCTCATTGTAGTTTTGGTTCAATTCCGAGCAAAAACGTTTATGTCATAGGATAGTGTTCAATGTACTTATTCAAGCCTATGATGTGTTTAGTTGAAGACGTAGCGGCCAAGAGTATAAATCTGCATCATATGCCGCATTTCAGTGCCTCGTTTTACGTCATCAACATGAGGATTTCATAGTCTCCAAAAGGTATGAATGCATTAATATATATATATATGAGCTTGGAAATTTATTTTGGGTGTTAGTATTTTTTTTGTTAATTTTGTTGAATTCATAGTTGTAAAGATTTTGTTCTCGGACACCTTTCCGTAAAAAAATCATATCAAATTTAAATAAATCAGAAAAATACGAAACTGGCGGCCACGCTTTCATATTGAAATTATCTAGAATCAAGGTCTGAAATCTCGTAAGAAAAGTCGTTCGAACGACCTCGTTCGAACGAGATTTCAAACAAAATTTCATAATTTGTTTCTGTCTTTTCGTTAGAAGTTTCGTTTAAACATACTCGTTCGAACGAGATTTCTAACGAAAATACAGCAGGAACAGTTTTAAGCCAGTTTTTTCCACTTTCCCACTACTTTGCCCCACTTCCTTTTTTACTTACTTCCTAAGTGCGGGAACTAACTTTTTGAAGATAACTTTTTCACATTTCCAAGAGTCATTAGAGCAAAATACTTTGAAGAAAAGTTCTTTTTTATGTGTTAAGTTTTATGGAGTAAATTCCTTTCAAAACACATATACACCCATATGTTTATCTAAGTTTCTTTATATATTTACTCTGCTTGGAGTTTTGGCACCGATTTATCTCTACCATTGGAAGAGTTAATTTGGGTTTTCTTCTAAATCCCTCAAAGAACAAGAAGTTCATTTTTGGCTACGGCATTCTCACATGGTGAAAGGCACTATATGTTGTTGACGGTTGCTTCCTAGTTCCTCATTGGTGGATTCCAAGGTTCCGGTGGAGTCCGGGACTCTCGACTAAGAAGAGGTATTTGCCAGAAGATGCATCGGGGCTTGAAGGAGTGGAGACGAGTGTTGTAAGTCATCTTGCTTATAATTGTAATTCTGTACTTAGTGGACTTAAGGATAGGGCCATCCGAGGTTGTTTCCTGTTGTGGGTTTTTCCTCGTACATCGCGGCATAGTGATTCATTGTTTATTTTATCTTGCAAAATCACCTAGAAAGCATGCTTAGGTAAAAAGATAAAATTCGGTTTATATCACTACTTGTTTAATTTGGTGCAAATTAATTTTGGATAATGTTTATGTTAATTTAATTCAAGTCGTTGTTTAATTTGTTAAAATTAATTTGGCCTAATTTGGTAATATGGAAAATATGACTTAGGAAAATTTCTAGGACTTGGGTTAAATTAATTGGGTTTAAGTGAAATTAAATTGTGTGTGTGTTTCATCTTAATTTCACTTGGTTTAATTTTTATTTAGAAGAAATTAAAATTTGTTGTTTTTGTGTGAACCATCTCGCTTCCGCATCTACAAAAGGAAATAATTTTTTATAAGATTTTAAAATTGGGGCCCTACGCATTTTCAAGTGGTATCAGAGCCAAAGCGATAATTTACTTCGTTAAGATCCTTTAAATATTTTTGACTAAAATGGAATTTTCCCCATTTTCAAAATTTCCTATTTTCGATGGTTCTAACTACGCGTATTGGAAAGCGCGAATGAAATTGGCACTAAAATCTATCGACGAGAGAGTTTGGTTATCTGTCGTTAACGGGTGGTCTCCAACTACGCATTTAGTAGATAATGAGCGTGTTCCCAAACCCGCCGATAGATGGAGTGAGAACGAATTTAAAATTTCTAATTTTAATTCCCGAGGTTTAAATGCCTTGTTTAGCACCGTCACACCGGATGAATTTCGGCGCATTATGATGTGTGAAATTGCTAAAGAAGCTTGGGATATTTTACAACTCACTCATGAAGGAACTAGTGTCGTGAAAGCTTCAAAACTCCAAAACCTCACCACTCAATTTGAAACCATTAAAATGAATGAAAAAGAAACTTTTGATGAATTTTATGCTAGACTTTCCGATATTGTTAATTCATCTTTTAATTTTGGAGAGAAAATACCCGACAATCGAGTAGTAAAGAAAATTTTAAGGTCCCTACTCGATAGATTTATTCCAAAAGTGACCGTTTTAAATTCTTTACCAACTTTAGCCTCTACGAAATTAGAAGAGCTCGTAGGTGATTTACAAATGTATGAACTGGACATATTTCCCTCTAAAACTGAAAAGAAAATAGAAAAGGGCGTTGCTTTAAAAGCCCGAAAAGAGGAAAAACAAGTAGTAGAGTGTGATAGTGATAGTGACTCGGAAGATATGGCTATGTTGGCTAGAAAGTTTCGAAAATTTCTTAAATTTAACAAAGATAAATTTAAAAATGATTTTAAGAAATTTGAAAAATCTACGCATGACAAAGCCGAGAACATCCCTAAAACTCCTAAAGAAAATTTAAATAGGGACGAGTCAAATAGATGTTTTAGTTGTGAAGGCCATAGGGCTTTTGAGTGCCCCACTAAACTAAGGAAAGAAGGTAAGAAACCAATGTCTTTTAATGCAACCCTTAGTGATAGTGAAAATGAAGAGGGACCCGATTCCCCCACTAAGCCCAACTTTGTGGCTTTTATGGCTAGTCATGTGAGTGATAGTGAGAACTCATCTATGGATAAAATTTTAACACATGACACTTCCAAGGTCAATTTTTATGATCCCCTTTTTTTTTATGGTAGTGAGAGTGAAGAAGAAAGAGAGAGTGAAAATGAAGAAGAGGTTGATGAGAGTGAACTTCAAAATGCTTTTCAAGAACTTTATGAAGAATTGATTAAATTAAAAAGAGCTAATATGAAGTTAGAAGCGAGTTTAAAAGAGCGTGTTAAGGTAGTTGATGATAGTGCGATGGTGGAAGACCTTAGAACACGAGAGAGAACTCTTCGAGAGAAGCTTGAATATGTAGAAGGCGAGAGAAATAGCCTTAGAGGTTTAATGGAATCCTTGAAAAGGAGTTTCTTGCATTTGAAGAGAGAAATGTTTTATTAGAGTTAAAAAATAAATTAAAAGACTCTAGAAAAGTCAATTTTGATTTGGAATGTAGGTCCAAAAAAATAGATAAAATCATAAGTACTGTCCAAGTCAAAAATGACACTTGTGGATTAGGCTTCGATGCTTGTAATGAATCTACTCATAAAGACAAATCCAATGTTTTAGGAGAATCACCTAGGCAAGCTTTTAGAGATCACTCCTTTGGTAAGTCTTTTCGCCGAGTCTTTAAGTGCTCACATTGTGGTCGAAAATGTCATCTTAGGAAATTTTGTTTTGATCTTAAACGAGTTCCTAGAAAATCCAAATGTAAGGCAATCGAGGCAGTCAAGATTCCTACAACCCTAGATCATCATTCATCATTAGTTTGGGTTAGGAGATCCGACTTGGTATCTTTAGACGATAGGGTTTTTTATTCTCATTTACTATCACATGCTTCCTCACTTGCTAAATGTAAAGGTTGAATGTGTTAGTTTTCTTTGCATACTCTAGCTTTTTTTGCTTCATATTATATATCATTGCTAGGTGTATGCATGTTTAATCATTTTCTAGTCTATGCTACATGCTTAAACTCATGCTAGAATAATGATTTTTGTTTATCTTTTGTATTATATTTCCTTCATTTTTGTTCGGTTTTGCATTAAATGAAAATTTCAAAAAGATTTTGTTTATCATTTGGATTTTTATCTCTTGGTAATTTAAGCTTAATGAAAAATTCAAATGATTTTTGTTTGTCTTTTGAGTATATATTTTTATTTTTGGTTAAAAATTTCAAAAAATCAAAAATATTTTTTTGGTGTGTATTTTAGTTTGTCACACTCTATGTGGCATACACTTGTGTTAGAATCCCATCTTTTTCGCTCCCATGTGGCTAGAACTTTTGGTTTAGATTGTCAATCCTTATTATGTTCTTTACCATGCTTACATGGAGTAGTTGGATTTTGTGTTGCTTAAATGGATTCTATTTTTATATGCCTCTATTCACACATGCACGAGCTCATTTGAAATTTTAACTTCATATGTATATTTGAGCTTTATGAGGTGTTCTCCTACCAATCTTGTCATCTACATATTTGTGACCTAGGAGGACTAGTGCATGTCAAAATCCGTTGCATGTGAGATTTGTGTGAGATATAAAAATATTATATATAAATGTGGGGGGGGAAGGGCTTCGAAAGGATATATTATCCTTTGCGAATAGTAAGCCACCATTTGTTTGGACCTAAAAGAAATACGTGGTCCAAAGGCCTAAAAATAGAATTATGGCATTAAAAAGAAAAATAATTTCCAAGGCCTATTTTTGTTTTATATATTCATTCAAATAATATATGTTTATTTAGGGAGATTGGATGGTATATCAATGATTTTCACAATGTTCGTTTATCCTAGTTTCGCTATCAATGTCATGACTTTATTGGTTTGTAGAATCATCAACATTCTAGGCTTGTATGCATTGTGTATGTTTGTTCATTGAGTTCAATTTATATTGTCACATAAGGATATATTTAAATGTGATGAAGTTTGCAATCAATTGAGAACTCCGTGAACATGTTATAAGTGTTTGGGTCTAAATTTAATTGTTACTAGTTCACACCCCAACACTTTCGTTTCCATATGACACATTTTTGTCATACGAGTGTCAAAAGCTTATTTTATTTTGTGTCATTTTGGTGTTTATATCTATATGTGTGTACTTATGCTTAGTTTGAATCCATTATGTATACATATATATGATATTTTTGTGTGTCTTTGCCTTGCTTTATAGTCCATCTATGCTTTACTTCATAATTGGTACCTTGTTTGTTGCGTAGTTTGTTTGATATGACATGCTTAGAATCTTATTTGTCAATTTGGTACATTGTTTGTTGCCTATGTGCTATAATGTTCTCATCACTTTACGCACTATTGCATGTTTAGCTTGTTATCCCATTCTATCCCTTGCTGAGTTTAAGGGGAGTATATGCTTTAATTAGGGAGATAAGTTATGTTTTGATTCTTTAGCCTTTGTCTATTCCTGAACAAAAGGGGAGAATGATAGGGAGAGAAATGGTATCTAATCCTATTGTAATCGTATCTTAGTTTGGGTGAGAGATTTAACTTAGGGAGGGCCGCGACCTACTAAGGTAGATCATAGTTAATAAAGGGGAGAACTAATTTAGGGGTAGTAATTATTTTAATTGAATTTAATCTTTTCATATTCTCTATGAGTTTCATAGCTTGCTTAAGTGTGCAGGAATTATTCTAAGCGGCAACTTTCACTGGTAAAGATTTTGATCCTTGGGTCTTGAGTCAAGTTTGGGTGGGATGTTTTATGTCTAGTAGAGCTTGACGGCCCTTTAGGTTTTTTGTTTGGTTTTTGTCCCGGAATAGCCAAAGGGCGAGATTTGTAAGGACACAATTCTCCAATTGAGTCTCATTATAGTTTGGGCTCCATTCCGGGCAAAACCATTTATGTCATAGGATAGTGTTCAATGTACCTATTCAAGCCTATGGTGTGTTTAGTTGAAGACGTAGTGGCCAAGAGTATAAATCTCCACCATATGCCGCGTTTCAGTGCCTCGTTTTATGTCATCAACATGAGGATTTCATAGTCTCCAAAAGGCATGAATGCATTAATATATATATAGGAGCTTGGAATTTTATTTTGGGTGTTAGTACGTTTTTGTTAATTTTTTTGAATTCATAGTTCTAAAGATTTTGTTCTCGGGCACCTTTCCGTAGAAAAATCATATCAAATCCAAAAAAAATCAAAAAAATACGAAACTGGAGGCCACGCATTAATATCGAAATTATCTAGAATCAAGGTCTGAAATCTTGTTAGAAAAGTCATTCAAATGACCTCGTTCGAACGAGATTTCAAACGAAATTTTAGAATTTGTTTCTGTCTTTTCGTTAGAAGTTTCGTTCGAACATTCTCGTTCGAACGAGATTTCTAACGAAAATATAGTGGGAACAGTTTTAAGCCAGTTTTTTCCACTTTCCCACTACTTTGCCCCACTTCCTTTTTGACATACTTCTTAAGTGCGGGAACTAACTTTTTGAAGATAACTTTTTCACAGTTTCAAGAGTCATTAGAGAAAAATACTTTGAAGAAAAAGTTCCTTTTTATGTGTTAAGTTTTATGGAGTAAATTCCTTTCAAAACACATATACACCCATATGTTTATACAAGTTTCTTTATATATATACTTTTCTTGGAGTTTTGGCACCGGTTTATCTCTACCATTGGAAGAGTTCGTTTGGATTTTCTTCTAAATCCCTCAAAGAAGAAGAAGTTCATTTTTGGCTACGGCATTCTTACATGGTGAAAGGCACTATGTGTGGTTAACGGCTACTTCCTATTTCCTCATTGGTGGATTCCAAGGTTTCGGTGGAGTCTGAGATTCTCGACTAAGCAGAGGTATTTTCAAGAAGATGCGTCGGGGTTGTAAGTCATCTTACTTGTAATTGGAATTCTATACTTAGTGGACTTAAGGCTAGGGTCGTCCGAGGTTGTTTCCCATTGTGGGTTTTTCCTCGTACATCGCGGCTTAGTGATTCATTGTTTATTTTATCTTGCAAAATCACCTAGAAAGCATGCTTAGGTAAAAAGATAAAATTTGGTTTATATCACTACTTGTTTAATTTGGTGAAAATTAATTTTGGGTAATGTTTATGTTAATTTAATTCAAGTCGTTGTTTAATTTGTTAAAATTGGTTTGGCCTAATTTGGTAATATGGAAAATATGACTTAGGAAAATTTCTAGGACTTGGGTTAAATTAATTAGGTTTAAGTGAAATTAAATTGTGTGTGTGTTTCATCTTAATTTCACTTGGTTTAACTTTTATTTAGAAGAAATTAAAATTTGTTGTTTTTGTGTGAACCATCTCGCTTCCGCATCTATAAAAGGAAATAATTTTTTATAAGATTTTAAAATTGGGGCCCTACGCGTTATCAAAACTAGAACATACTAATGATCGTGATGGTTCTTAAAGTACTCTCCAATATGATTTTGAACCACCATTATATGAGAAACTACAAACTAAAAGCAAAATGTAGATAACATCTAAGTTTGGGGCTAAACTAAGTTATTAAAATGGTTAGAACTAGAAAAAAAAAGGACCAATATAATTTCAAAATTGCACCTTCAAATGTATAACCATAGTGCAAGATGGATCAAATTTAGAAAGTTTTCAATCCTTCACTCATTAAAGAAATTAAAAAAAAATTAAATGGTGATAAAGAGTCAATATAGGAAAAGGTGAAGAAACATTACCATAATGTCAACTTTTACCAAATCCCAATCAGCTAATGCATGCTAAAATTGCGTACATATACTACTAATTGATCATCTCACCTTTACAAAAAAATTGAAACTTATTAACATTTTACATCAATAGGGACTAAGACAAAAATAAAACTCGTCATCACTCATAATATATAACACCATATTGAGTCACAATAATCTACTTAGCAAGGTACCCTGCATAAACACCCAAATACCAAACTCAAATCAGTTATATTATATAACATCAAAATAGCAAAGGACTGGATAAGAATTTTAATAAATTAATTAATGGGTAAAATTTAATTTTATCTTAAAATAATGTAATTTCGTATAGGGTTAAAAACATTGCAACTATGTATTATACGTAATATATCTAAAACTAAAAATGTTCTAATACATCAGGAAAAAATAGAAATTAAGACTAGGAATCTTTGACGAACAAATTCAAGAATCATTATTATTTCGACATAAGAAAGAGGTGTGGAAAATTTATTTTCTTATGTCAAAGAAGAATAATCCCTCTTAGAATTATTTATTTCCCGCATTTATTCATTATATTCCTCGGTTACCTATGTCTAGTATCTAGTCGTATTTCATTATTCTATATTAGAATAAAAAACTATTGATGCATTTTAAGACATTCCAATCTGGCAATAATAACATAGTAACACCCCTTAAATTGGACAAAAAAACAAAGAAGTATAGGTAAAGTCAAATAGTCTTCTTTACAATCTACATATTATGACTAGGAATGCAATATAAGGAATTCAGCCAATCAGACATCTTTCTAAAAGATAATTTTTATTGTATTCCTCCGAATAGAACATAGCCATACGAGTGGGTACCACCACTATTTGTAGAAAGATCTCAGATGTGAATCCACTGGTAGATCTATCTATTTGTATTTGTAGATAGATGTATGATTCAGCATGCCCATTTCTTTAGTATTATTAACCACGCATAGAAAAAATCAAAAATTTCAAACAATCATAAAGAACATAAAAGATTTGAGGTTTAAAACACATGCCTAGTCCCACTCAGGAAAAAACACATTCCATACAATCATAAATTGATTTATTTGCAGGAAAAGAAAAACAACATGATCTAAAATCATATAAATTAGTATGGGTAATGAAATTTCGCAAAGCCAAACATCAATACTAATGAAAAACATACTTAAAAATTAATTATTACAACTAATCCATGTAGTTCCAAACCCTAAATCACAAACACATGAATCTCTATTCAAATTCCCAACTGGAAAACCTTAAAATCTCATTTGAAATAGAAACACAATTCATCAAATACTAATGTGAGGGGGAATATGGATCCAAAGTTTTGCCAAAGGTGAGTCCAGATGATATAGTGATGAAATATAAGCTTGATGGAGCAATTTAAACCCCACTATTGGAGAACATCATCACCGAATAACCATAAGATACAAAAAAAATCATATATAAAAACCAAAATAACTTTTTATGTCAATAACAAGAAGATATAGAAAAATCATACATCAATCGCCAAATAAACTTATGAACACTCATACATCAATCGCCAAATAAACTTCACTGTAAGTGAGAGATATTAGTTATAAAGGAACTTTGAATCAAACTGTAATACCCCGTACATTTATGGGCACTTTTATGGGAAATTAAATTCAATAATTAAGAATAATTTGGAAATTTAAGAATTATCGTGAATAGTACATTTTTGGAGTTTTCAAGGATTAAATGATTTTCGATGGGTGTTATATTTACTTTTGGGGTTAAGGAAATAAGTCAGAGTATTTTAATTATATGTCGCAGCTGGGTAGAGCGACAGAGGATAATATTTTAACGGGAATACCGCATTAAGTTATGTGGGGTTAAATTAGTGAGTTGCAGTCAAGTGCCTCGGATGGAGATTCCAATTGCGCAGTGAGCCTCGGAAGGGCCGAGATAGTCAGAATTGAGTATCCGAGTGTCGAAATTGAGTTTCAGGAAATTTTGGATTAACAGGGACTCGCTATTGAGTAAACGAGTCATTTTTGGGTTTTATGGGGATAAACCCTTACTTCTCCCTATAAGAGGCACGGGAGAGTGGAAGAAAAGAAAGAAAAGAGAGAAAAGAATAAGAGAAGAAAGGAAGAGGGAGAAAGAAGAGAGAGAAGGGATTTCCGAGCCAAACTCCGCCGGATTCGACTCGGGGTCATCAGATTTTATCCTCCAGGCAAGTGTTTACTTGCTTTATTTAATTTTGAGCATAAATCTCATATCATAGTTGGTAATAACAAACCCTAAAGATTTTTGGGTTGGATTTTTGTGGGTGAAACGGGTTTTTCTCGAAAGTTTAACGGTTGAAAACCGAAAAATGTCAAATTGGAGAAACTTAGAAATTAATCGAATTTAATTGTTGATTTTTGGATTTAGGGTGTTTAGAAACTATTCCCTTTGTGTATATTTAGTTGGGTGTGGCTGTATGTTGGTGGGATAAGAGGAAATTGAGTTTGTAGGTTTGAAAATGGCCGAAACAAGGGCCGGAGAAGAAGTTGTCCGTCATGATCTATCGATCGAGGGCGAAGGATCGATCGATCGAGGGCCAAGGGTCGATCGATCGACCCTTCAGGAATTTTGGCAATTTTGCCTAGAGTTATTTATATGGGATAAATTTTCAAATTAAGTGTTCCTATCCTATTTAATTAAGGAAATAAATAGACTTAGCTAAGGGAAATACATTTATTCAATTGAGGAAAATTATGGGAGTTACGAGAGTGTCTTAAGTGTATAACACTAAAATTATATTTTCGTGGAAAATAAATTAAATTTAGGAATTAGAGGGTTGGGATTCCTAACATAGAGTGGGGACCTCTAAATTATTATTTGGACATGATGCAGTCCTTGGGTTCGTGGAAATGGAATCCACGACCTATTTAAATTAAGGGTGTTCGGTGATAAATATTTTTGGGATGATTTTAGTGGGCATTTAGGCCTACATAATTATGCACGTAGAAAACATAATTATAACGATTGTGGTTGAGTACATCCTGCGGGATTACTAGGATGAATTTGGGAAAATGTGTATTTACTTAGTGTGAATTAGTATAGTTGGAGAAATTATATAAATCCTTAAGTGTGAATAAGGTACAAGTTATTTATCAGGTGAGGGGATACTTTTGGGTTTAGTATCGTGAGTGTGCGAATACTTGAATATTATTAATTATGAGAATCTTTGGGATTTGTGGTCATCGCTATGTGTGATTGGCAATTATGGCCATTTATATTTATTTAAGGAACTATGTGGATTATATATATACTATGTGAGTAAAGTATATATATATATATATATTATATGGTACGGATACGTATATATATATATATATATATATATATATATATATATGAAGCATACCCCCTCTAATTCTATCATTGGGAAGTTGCACGATGAGGGTGAGCACCATGGCTCGCGGAGCAGGGTGTGGATATTCCCTAGGTCATAGCGTCCATTGTTATATTGTGTGATTTTATTAGGGGTGAGACGTGGTGGGTATGTTTCGTCTCGTTGCAGGGGAGGAACTATGATCGCTTCCCAGACGTTGTATGTGTGTTGGCCACGATGTCAGTTATATTGAGTCCGACCGCTGGTCCCTAGGATGGTATGTGAGTGATGCCCTGGAAGATGATAGCATTAACAGACCACATCCTCGAGTTATACCTCGTTGGGATGGTTACTGTACTTGTGTGGATAGTACATTACTTTTGTATGAGAACAAGATATTACATATCTATGAAAGTAAATATATAAAATGAATATGAAATAAAAAAAAGGAATTCTCATTCCGGGAGATATATCCGGAAGTGTAACATGATACGTATATAAAAGTGAATATAAAAGTTAAAGATAAGTATGATAATATACATAAATATATGAGTATATATATATATATATATATGTTGTGTACTGGGGGTCTAATGGATCTCGATGATCAACCTTGCTAAGTAGTAGTGTATCGGGGGGGTTCCTTGTTTGGATTTCGCTTTGCGAGACACCCCACGCACGAATATGGCATAGTGTTGAGACTAGGGAGAAGTTGAGCCCTAAATACTTGGGTTGTTTAGGATTTCTATAGTTTGGGGGTGATGGATTATTTAGGCAACGTAGCTTGACTAGGATGTTTAGAGGGATGCGCTAGGTGTGCACTATTAGATTAGAGGTAAGGGTATCTCATGGGAGTGCGATACTAATTTAAATATGAGATAAAACATATTTTTAAAAATAAATCATTTACGCACTTGCAAAATATTTTCACAACTCGGGCTATGAACCGTTTCTATACTCTTCCTCTCTTGCTATATATTGTATACATATAGGTGTCCAGACACAGGGACACCTGGATGATGATCCTTTCAAGTCAGACGTCTGCTGCAGCAGCTGTGGATGCATGAAGGTTTGATTTAGACGCTTCTATTCTTGTGATCTAGATAGGAAGCATTGTAGTTACTTTGTGTGGTGTATATATACAAACTGTTTGATTTATTTGAATATTCCACTCGTGGGAAGCTTATCGCTCGGGGTTTGCTTTAAATTAGTTATCACTGTATGCTTCGCTCCTAGATAATGATGCAAGATTCTGTGGAAGTCATTATATTTTAATCATGTGTTCAGTAGGTATACATTTCGTGACATAAGATGCAGATGACCTGATCCATTAGACGAGTTTTGGTATGGGGCTACCTGACTGTGTGATTGCATAATGATCCTCCATTTTTATGTTTGTACATGTTTTAAATCTGTTATGTGAGGGACTCCTAGGGGTCTATCGATAGAGGCACGATAAGGTACCCGAAGATAGATTTCTTTATGTGATTATAATAAGATTTATAAAAATGAGATAGTATAGTCCGGTGAGGGACAGATAATAAAACGAAGCTATGTCACATTAATATGTTATATTATGAGATTGTGTGTGTCCTATTTTACGATTGACAGGTTTCGGGGTTGGTGTTGGGTTTTATTCTTTATATGTACAGTTTATTACATCCTGATGTAGTATTGCATTATGCGACATTCATTCATTAGTTGAGAGATAGAGGCTTATTAGTATTTCTTATTCCTTGAGTTGGGACACTCGGTTAATATTTCACGTATGAAGAGGGGTGAGGTATCTTTTGTTTCTGAGTGTCGATGGATTGACATGTTTAATATAAATGATTCGCATGATTATTATTGCATTGATAATGAAATATATTTCGTGCAGCTTTAGGGAGTTGGCCCAAATTATATATAAAATGTTTTCTAGGTGTTACTAGACAAGTTCGGCAGGACTAGGGAGATTTAGACTTACCGCTTCATCATATATCTATTCTTTTTATTAATAGATTAGGTTTTTATTTCTGTTTTGGTCATTTTTATTCAAACTTTTATTCATATCTTTTTATGGAACATGTGGTCTTAGTTATTTTTATTGAGTTGGTTTATTTATGAGAGTTGAGACTATGTCTTTTATTATATTGTATGTTAAGTTTTTAAATTATTTTAGTATTTACTATTTATTATTTATCCATATTGTGGATGGTTTAAAATCACTTCTATTATTATTTGTTATTGTTGATGCTGAGAATAATATAAATTTATTAGCAAAGCCCTATCTTTGGTGTATTGGAATGGTCAAGCGGCACGTGAGAAAATTGGGGGTGTTACATAAACACATAATAGTCATGTTTTCTTTACTTCTTTATGTAATTTAACACATAACAAAAATGATTATAACATTTTTATATCAATTTATGTGTATTCGATCCTTAATTGTCACTATACTCAATATTTAGCGAATTATGATTTTTGTTAGGCAATATAGACCCATATACATAATATTCTTTCAAAAAGACAAGTTTATCAGTGGTGATTGGCATACTTTGATTATTGTGGCAAATAGAGAACTAACTTTAGTGAAAACCATTAAAATTGTTTATTCAAATACTGAAAATCTTTTATGTCTATGGCATATTGAGTAAAATATTCTATCAAAATGTGAAGTGAAGTTTGAAAAATAAAAAGATTGGAAAAACTTTGTGTTGCTTTTGTCTAATTTGATGGAATCTCCAAATGAATAAAAATTAGATGAAGCCTACAATCTTCTTGAAGTTCAATATAGAGAAGATTTTATCTTCAATTACATAAGAAGTACTTGGCTTCCTATTAAAGACCGGTTTGCAAATGCGTGGAACAAAAAATATTAATACTTTGGAATTGGGATTATTTTAAAGTTGAAGATTGATATTTGGTGATAAAGAAACATTTTTATATATTAATAGGTAATTTTCATGAGGTGAATTGTCAATCTATTGTAATCAACACAAGAAAATTAAAACAAATCTTGCTAGTGAAAAACTTTGTGATCCACAAATATTTTTCCACCCCTTTTTTAAATAGCTTATTACTAACGTTTTAATGTTTTCACTTGTAAAACTTTTCAAGCAATATGAGTTACCAACATCCATTTCATTATTGGGTACATGTACATGTTTATTTTCAAAGACTATTTTTGTAGAAAGTTTTTTTCTTTACTATGTGCACACATGATGAAAAAAGGGAAAGGACAAATTGTGGGACTTTGTGATATTCATTCACAATTGATAATTGATAAAAAAATCATTTACTGGTACCCAGCATCACGTGAATATCCACGATTAGAAAATTAGAGATCTGTTAACAATTTTTTTTAATTAGTACCAAATATATTGCTCAGTTAAAAAGAAGAAAATCACAAGGAAATTGCACAACTTATTAATTCATCAATTCCTATGACAATTGAAACTATCATTTAACCTCACAGATGTGGATCATTAGGTTTGAAGAAGAAAACGAAGATAAGTTTTGATCCTTTCGCCTTTGCATTTGTTGTAATAGGCCAAAATGTAGTATTTTCTGAGACTTGGACATGATAATCGCATTTATGTGATAAAGGCTGGTAACTCTAGATTGAACGTTGTTGATGGGTATGTCTCTTCATCAAGATTATATTTCAGTGTGATACTAGAACTTAAGTAAGATCGTTTAAACTTATTATGCTATGTTTTTATTTCAACTTGTTTTTAATTCTATGTTGAGTGAAATTCTTGATTTTTAACTTTGTTGTGGATGGGTACAAGTGCATTTTTTCACATTTGGTTTTATGATGTGAATATGAATCTTGTAGATATATTTTGAGTGATGTGATGAGCAAGACTCCTTTTTGTGACTATACAGTGTAAAAAGAGTTGAAACCTCACTTGCTTGGTGATCTATTCTCTTGTGCAGAATTTTTATTTGTAATAAAGATACCTTATGATATCAAGTTAGCTTGTTTTATGTTTAAATTTTAATTAAATCCAAGCCATTCCTGTAGAATAGCAATTTAAATCGGAGTGGCTAAGGGTTCAAGTGGAATTAAACGGGTTTTAAGGGTAAAATTATCTTTTTGAATAAAAGTGGAGTGGGGGAATGTTTTAGGGGAAAGAGATTAACCAAATACTATCGTGCATACACAAATTTGTGTGTCTGTCAGTAGTAGAGGATTTTAGGGTTCTTCGGTGTTCTCAAATATTGAGTGATAGAGTGTTCTTCGACAGTTTTCAATGATCTTTGGTTATTCGTGATATTATATGAAGTGTGCGAAGGGGAGAGGGAGTAATGAGGATAATGGTGGGTGGGTGAGGGAGTGTTGGATAAATTTCAACATTTATTATAATATAATATTTAATTATTAATTTTATTATGTTAATTGGTGTTTTAATTTTAAACTTAACTTGGATGTTATTTTAGAAGGAAGAAACATGAGCAAATGGGTGTGAAAAGATATAGGAGTGCTCAAGTCCCACATTGGAAGATTAAGACAAAAAGTGGTTGTACATCAACTAAAGGACAACAAAGCTTCTTAGTTGACAAGTCAAATAAAGGGCTATGATCCCATGCATTGCGGTGGTGGTGCTTAAGCACCACCAATCGCGACATGTAACACGCGTAAGCGCGACATGCAGAACGTGAAAGGGAGATTGGGCGACTTAGGGCGCATTGCGCACTTTTACGTGCACTTGGCACTTTGAAAAAGTAAAATAGATCAACAGTTGTGATTAAATGATCTGATCGAGAGGTTTAAAATCTAAGACAACTTGATTTGAGTCGTTAGATGAACTCATAGAATTTCGTGTAGGTGGTGTCCATTCGCTTACGGTGGGATGCCTAATTTAAACCATTAGATCGAAGCTATTCCAAACAGGCACAATCCAACAACTACTGAGTCGCTACATGAAGAGCTGTCATTGTTGAAGAACAGTCACAGGAATGGCTATAAAAGGAGTTCCAGGCCTCTATTTTTCACATCAAAAATTGCTAATTTCTCCTCTCTCCGTCCTCTATATTTTGGCATTATCAGATTACTAATTCATAGTGTTCTCGATTTGATCAAACAATACATAGTTTGAATCAAACAACTATTCATACACTGCATTGTATCACATTTGGGAGAAATGTGTACTCGTGGTTCTTTCTCCTCCCATTGTATACTCACGGTTCATTATCAATCGGATTGGGAGAAATTTTGGCTAAAAGACAGCGTTACCAGAACATGCCTTGTAGAAATTAATTAAATTTTTTCATTATTCCCATAGTAGAGTTCCAACAGTTTTAGGCAAAAATTTACTCCACTCAAATGGAAGGAACAGTGGCACAATCTATTCAAGTCATGAGTCGAGACTTAATTCGACTCGACCTTTTTTATGGAAGAAATTTCACCCGTTGGCAAGAGAAAGTTATGTTCTTCATCACATCACTAAAACTAGCATACATTCTAAATGACAACCTTGAGAAAATTCCCAAGCCTTGAACCGAAGACACTGAAGAAATAAAATAGAAGTGTGTGAAGAGGAAAAAAGACAAATTTATGTGTCGAGGACACATCCTCAATGCTTTGTCTCAAACTTTTTATAGCGCTCATCGAATGATTCCGGCGGGAAAGGAATTATGGAAGGCATTGGAGACAAAGTATCAAAATGAGGAAGCAAGCAACCGTAATTTTTTTATTTCAAACTATATGAATTTTAGAATGAGTAATGATAAATCTGTCATTGCACATGTACATGAACTCCAACAGATTATGGGTGACCTTAAATTCGTTGGAATTAATATTCAAGATGAATTTCAAGTAGGGGTGATTGTTTCAAACCTTCCAACCTCTTGGAACGGCTTTAAGAAAAAAAAATCATGACGAAAAGACTTATACAACAGAATCCCTTCTTGGCCACCTTCGTATTGAAGATAATGCTCGTATTCGAGAAAAGAAGGATGAACAAGGTGAGGGCCATTCAAAAGCCAATGTGATTGAGGATCAAAAATCCAAGAATACTAAAGACTCAAAATTTAATGCAAAGATTTATTCAAAATTCAACATCCAAGGTGCAAGTAAGAAAAATAAGGGCAATTTTTTCTTCTGTGACAAACCGGACCATTATTCTCGAGTACGTTGTCTAAAAAATAAGGCATTTAAGGAAAAATAAGGGTTGAAGGAAACCAACAATGTTAAAGATCTTATTGCTACTGTATGAAAAGCAAATTCAATTGAAAATAAAAGTGAATGGGCTGGATACCACCGCAACGGTCCACATATGCAAAGACCGCTCTTCATTCAAAACATATCAAGAAATTAATGGAAAAGAAGTGAAGATGGCAAATAATCTTCCGAGCAATGTAGTTGGGAAAGGCAGAGTGGAATTGAAATTAACTTCTGGAAAGACTCGTACTCTAATTGATGGACTTCATGTCCCTGATATGTGTAAAAATCTTATGTCTTGGGACCTTCTCAATAAGAGAGGTATCAAACTTGTGTATGAGTCTGATAAGTTTGTCTTATCCAAGAATGGCCAATTTATTGGCAAAGGGTACTCTTGTAACGACGTGATCAAAATTAATGTAATCAATTATAATAACTCTGCTTATATGGTTGAGTCTATTTCTTTATGGCATAGTAGATTAGGTCATGTGAGTTATAAAAGTATTAAAAATATGACTAATCTCGGATTGTAAATTTGATAATTTCTAAATGTGAAATTGGTGCTCAATCGAAGATAACTAGAAAGTCGTTTAAATCCATTGAGCGGACATCCAAAATTCTTGATCTTATTCATAGTGATGTATATGATATGAAGAGTAATATGGCTCGTGGTGGAAATAAATATTTCTTAACTTTTATTGATGATTACTCTAAGCATGCATATACATATTTGCTTAAAAGTAAAGATGAAGTTTTTGAGAAATTTTTTATTTTTAAAGCAGAAGTTGAAACTCAACAAAATTGGAAAATTAAAGTTCTACGATCCGATTGGTGTGGTGAATATTACCCGAGTATGTTTATACAATTTTGTAATACTCGTGGAATAATCCATCAAGTTATGGCACCTTATACGCCATAACAAAATGGAACGGCGGAAAGGAAAAATAGGACTGTAGTTGAAATGGTAAATGCAATGTTAATAAGTTCTGGTTTACCTTTGTCTATCTGGGGAGAAGTTGTTTTATCCTCATGTTATACTTTAAATAAAGTTCCATTAAAAAATAAGGAAATTACGTCATACGAATTATTGTTTAATCATAAGCCTAATCTTAGACACCTTAAAGTTTGGGAATGTCTTGCTTATGTAAGAAAACCCAAAACCTAAAAGACCTAAACTAGGAAATAGGAATTACAAATGTCTTTTTATTAGATACTCTAGTAACAATACTACTTATAGATTTTTAAATCTTAAAACTCAAGAAATCATTGAGTCGGTAGATGTGAAATTCTTTGAACATCTTACAAAGTTTAGTACTTTGAATCAAGGTTTAGAAAATAATAATCCAACTATTGACTCCTCACCTTCATAAGAAATTTCACAACCAATATATCTTCTTCAGAAACAATGAACAACGTTGAACCACGAAGGACTAAAAGACAAAACTGAAAAAACATATGGGGCCAACTTTGTTATCTATTTGGTTGAAGCTGATTTAAATGAAACTAAGAATAAAAAAAAAATTGTTCTTAATATAGAAGAGGAACCGAAAACATTTCATGAAGCGGTAACATATAGGGATGTTGTTTTGGGGAAAGAAGCAATCAATGATGAAATGAACTTAATTTTGTCAAATCAAACTTGGGTTCTTTCCGATCTTCCCCTAGAGCTAAACCTATTGGGTGCAAATGGATATTTAAAAGGATATTAAATCTGGACGATTCTATAAATACATTTAAGACAAGATTAGTTGCTAAAGGCTATAAGCAAAAACATGGAATTGATTACTTTGAAATATATGCTCTTGTTTCTCGAATCACTTCCATTAGGATATTAATATCTTTTGCTTCTATTCTTAATTTAGTATTTCATCAAATGGATGTAAAAACTGCTTTTCTAAATGGTGATTTAAAATAAGATATTTATATGGAACAACTCGAAGGGTTTATTTTTCCTGGCCAAGTAAAGAAAATGTGTAAACTGGTCAAATCTCTTTATGGACTTAAACAAACTCCGATGCAATGGCATGAGAAGTTTGATAATATTGTAATATCCCATGGATATAAAGTTAATGATGCAGGCAAATGTATATATAGTAAGTTTGAAAACGATGTTGGTGTTATTATTTGCTTATATGTGTATGACATGTTAATATTTGGGTCTAGTCTCAAATATGTTGAAGAAAACAAAAGGTTTCTATCATCAAAATTTGATATGAAAGATCTTGGAGAAGCTGATGTAATTTTAGGAATCAAAATTATGAGAAAAGATAATTCTTTAGCATTATCTCAATCTCATTATATAGAAAATTTTCTTAAAAGATATAATCATTTTGAACTTAAGTCAGTTGCTACACCAATGGATCCTAGTATCAAACTAATGAAAAATACTAGGCGTGCTATGGACCAACTTAAATATGCTAGTATTATTGGAAGTCTAATGTATGACATGAATTGCACTAGACATTGCTTATGCAGTAAGTGTCTTGTGTAGATTTATAAGTAATTCGGGATGGAGCACTGGAATGCAATTTCTAGGGTGCTTAGATACCCAAAGAGGACTTCGGATTATGGCTTACATTATGTTTAATATCCTTCTATTTAAGAATATAGTGATTCAAGTAGGAACAATCTTAAATCAAAATCCAAGTCAACTATTGGTTGGATTTTTATGCTAGGAGGAGCGGATGTCTCTTGGGGATATAAGAAATAAACATGTGTGTAAGATTCAACAATGCAATCTAAATTTATATCCCTGAAAGATGTGTGTAAAGAAGCAGAATGGCTTAAAATGTGTTATATGATATTCCTTTATGGAAAAAGCCATCTCCTTATATTATGAAAAGTTGTGATAACTAAGCCATAATTTATAAAGTTTCGAACAAAACTTACAATTGAAAACCTAGACACATTAGTCTAAGGCATCAAATTATAAGAAAATTACTCAAGGAAGGAGTAATTACAGTCGATTATGTTAAATCAAAGAAGAATTTAGCAGATCCTCTGACTAAAGGTCTAGCTAGGGAGATGATATATATCACCTCAAAAGGAATGGGACTAAGGTTTATAAAATAACAAAACTATATTTAATGGGAACACAACTCATATCTTGAAAATATAGACAGAGTTCAATGTGGTACAAACAAGTTAAATTATAGTTATGTAACACTAGGAATTTTATACAAAATTTCCATTCCTATGTACCTAGAGTTGGTTTTTCTGCATGTTAGAGGATGAAGGTTACTTCTTAATAAATCATATAAGTGTGACTCCCAGAATCACTAAAGTTGATTTACCTATATGTGTGTCGAAAGTGTGGCCGTTTTCTATGGAATCAAAACCGATCCTAAAGAACTCATGAAATTTGGATTAACACAAGGCCATAAATGTGCATGCAAGAAGAACATTTATAAACTCATAAATCGATATGTGTGATAGTTACAGCTCGTCTCAAAAGGTCCTTCGTTCAAGATACGTTCACCATAGCACCTTGATGAAGCTTTAAATTATTAACATTATATGAAAGTTCAAGTCCGGAAGACATTTCTCATATATGTACTAGATTTTATCGATAGTTCCAAAAGTTCTCTATTATTGTCCTTTTGTTTTGTGTAATCGATCCTTTGTATCCTCTCTTGTGTATATTGAAATTGGTGGGGGAATGTTGGATAAATTTCAACACTTATTATAATATAATATTTAATTATTAATTTTATTATGTCAATTGGTGTTTTAATTTTAAACTTAGTTTGGATGTTATTTTAGAAGGAAGAAACATGAGCAAATGGGTGTGAAAAGATATGGGAGTGCTCAAGTAACACATTGGAAGATTACCAAAGTGGTGGTATATCAACTAAAGGACAACCAAGCTTCTTAGTTGACAAGTGAAATAAAGGGCTATGATCCCATGAATTGCGATGGTGCTTAAGCACAACTAATCGCGACACGTGTAAGCACGACGCGCAGTATGCGAAAGGGAGATTGGGCGACTTAGGGATCATTTCACGCTTTGACACGAACTTGGCACTTCGTACGTGCACAACGTCGCTTGGAGCGTGGGAGCCTAAAGTTTTGACAAAGTAAAACAGATCAACGGATGTGATTAAACAATATGATCAAAAGGTTTAAAATCCGAAATGACTTGATCTGAGCCATTAGATGAACTCGTAGATTTTCGTATAAGGGAGTGTCCATTCGCTTACGATGGGACGCCTAATCTGAATCGTTAGATCGAAGCTATTCCAAATGAGCACGATCCAACAGTTGTTGAGTCGCTGCATGAAGAGTTGTGATTATTGAAGAACAGTCACATAAATGGCTATAAAAGGAGTTCCAGGCCTCTGTTTTGAACATCAAAAATTACTAATTTCTCCTCTCTCTTTCCTCTATATTTTGCCATTATCAGATTACTAATTCAGAGTGTTATCGGTTTGATCAAATAGTATATAATTTGAATCAAAAAACTATCCATACACTGCATTGTATCCTGAAGGGAGATTCAATAAACCCATTGTGTACTCACGCTTCATTCTCAATTGGATTAGGAGAAAATTTTCCTAAAAGACAGCGTTCCCAGAACGTGCCTTGCAGAAATTAATTAAATTTTTTTCTTCTTTACATAGTAAATTTCCAACATAGAGGGGAGGAGTGAAGAGATCGATAGGGGAAGGGGAGAGAGGAGAAAGGTGGGGGAGGGGGTGTCAAGGGTAGAGAGCGAGAATCAAGTGCATATTCATTTTAGGTTTCATTGATTTTCATATATGAGTTTAAGACGACGTTATTTCCTATGTATCACTTATTTTTTTAAAGCATGTGTCTAATACAATATAAATTGTGTGTAGACAATGTAATAAATTTCGCCACACATGATGTTGTGCACCCTCATTGTCAATTTTTTAAATGGAAGTGCAATGATTTGTTTACTTGAAATAATTTTCAATTTTTTTTAAAGATGGCCAAAACCCACCCAATCGCTTCTTTAAAATATATTGGGAAAAAATAACATCTCCCCAATGTCTTACATCATATAGAGAGGGGACCATACTGATACCTCTCGAAAAAGAAAAAGAAAAAGAAAAGGAAAAAGAAAAAGAAAAGAGCTTATAATAAGAAATAAATTCAAAACTAAGTATTAACATTGCAAATTTAAAAACATTAGATCTTAAATTCAAAATGACCAGCAATATCGAGGTCAAATTTGCAATTAACCTTAATAAAAATGAGAATTTTATATATTAATATTTTTTTAAATATATTTTCTAAAAAATTAAAACATTGTTAAGACCGAAGATAAACTTTAATCATGTGTCTTCATAAATATTATACTCATTATCATTATTATGGTTGTTATTAGTGGTAACTTATTTGATGGACACGATATGCATTATTAATAGTCAAAATATTAAAAAAGGTTGTTTTTTTTACAAAATCCTAGTATGATAATAAGACATTTGAGTTAAACCCAATTTTTAAAATAATTAGTCATAATAACAATTTCACGATGCCGGTTTGCACGAAATAAATGTTATTTTTCTTAAAATATGTATTTATTTTCATGAGATAAGCGTTGGTAGGGGTGCACACGGTTCGGTTTGGATCGGTTTTGGTACTAATCCGAGAACCGAACCGACCTGGGTCGGTTCCAAATTTTTGGAACCGGAACCGAACCGACTTTAATACAGAACCGAACCAACCGAACCAGCGGTTCCCGGATCGAATCGGATCGGTTTTCGGTTCCAAAATCATATTTCATAACTAATTTTTTTTAAGATTAATGTGTTTCATAACTAATTTTTTTAAGGTCAAAATTAATTTTGACCTCAATAACTTAAGTTAGAAACTCAAATAATCACAAAAATATAAATTATAAGTGTTAAATATATTAAATAAATATATATATGCAATTATAAATCGGTTCGGTCCCGGATTGGTTCGGATCGGATCGGTTTTCGGATCGGATTGGGTTTTTTTACCCTGGAACCGAGAACCGAACCGATGTATCGGTTTTTTTTTTTTTCAAACCGGAACCGAACCATTGAGCAAAAAAACCGATCCAAACCGAACCAATGCAGTTGGTTTGGTTCGGTTTATCGGATTTTCGGTTTCGATGTGCACCCCTAAGCGTTGGTATGCATGATTCGATTTCCATTAAATAGGTTATCCGTTTGTAATTAAATGGTGTGATGAATACTTTTTTTTAGAAAGTGGGGATAAGTAAAACATTATATTATCAATTATTCTCTTACGAGATCAAAATTTAATTATGTGTCAATGTGGAATTTGCCACGTCAACAACTGTTGTTTTGAAAATCCTTTTTAATTCTACACGAGTTCGCTATACAAAGGGTTTTCAAAAAAATGAATTAAAAACACAAAATAATTCACTAGATCAAATTTATACACGAAATTGAAATAATGAATAAGAGGTATTGACTCATCACCCTCTGATGCTAAACGTTTGAAACATGAAACTCAAGGCTAAAACATATTTAATGAGACTTCTCTACTCTTTTAGAGAATATCAAAATACCCTTCACCACAACAAACCCATTATTAATTTTTTTTCTCTTTCTACCTTAACTCACTCCATGTCTTTAGTGAGTGTATAGGAAACATATGGTGTTACATCTCAAGAACGACATCTTGGGAGCTTCGGCGGTGCTCCAATGGATCCGACGTTATTCAGACGATA
Source organism: Sambucus nigra (assembly GCA_949130495.1). Classification (NCBI taxonomy): domain Eukaryota; kingdom Viridiplantae; phylum Streptophyta; class Magnoliopsida; order Dipsacales; family Adoxaceae; genus Sambucus; species Sambucus nigra. The sequence goes on from OX422215.1 coordinate 485,394,618, forward strand.
CCCATGTGACTCTGACAAGCAGTCGATGACATTCATGTGACTTTGGTGATAGCTCGACGACCCTCCGGCAATGCATCATCATCATCATCATCCTTGCCTTAATCCCATTATATGGGTCGACCACATTGATTCTCCTTTTTCATTCTAATCTATTATAAGCAATAATCATTCAACTTTAATTCCTTAAGATCTCTCCTAATAATTTTCTCCCACGATAGCTTAGGGCACTCCCTTTCTCTTTTACCCTCTATATCCAATACTCTTCATCTTATTATAGGGCATATGTTAGTTTATGAAACACATGTTCACACTATTTAAGTCTACTTTCTCTTATTTTATCTCTAATGAGCACTACTCCTAACTTTTCTCTCACATAATGATTTTTAATCTTATCCTGTCGAATAATTCCTATCATCCATCAGAGCATCCGCATGTCACTAACATGGAGACTTTGTACATGTTTTTTCTTTAACGCCCAACATTACGCTCCATAGAAGGTCGCTGGCCTAACAACTATTCTATAAAAAAAATTCTTTTAATTTATTAGTTATCCTCTTATCGCATAACACCTCACTTACTTGTCTCTATTTCATCCAACAGTTGATATTCTACTCGTAACAGCCTCATCAACAACCGCTTAAATTTTTCATTACACTGCAAAATTTCACAGTACAAACTTCTCATTGCGAATAAAACTTGTGAAATTAGTAAAAACATGCATTTTCACTAAATTTAGCAATGCTGAAATTTCAGACTATAAATTTCGCGTTGCGATTTCATATTGCGAAATTTAATGACTAGAAAATACATCGAAAATTGCACTGTGAAATTTAAAATTTCAAAATTAAATATCCTTCAAGATCTCTTTTGATAAGTATCATTGAGAGCTTTCCAATTATATGAATTTTGTCTCAAACAAACTTATATCTTGGGAGATATTTAATTTTAAAGTTTGCACAAAAAAGACAAAATAAGGATCAAGGCAAATCTGTTCGGAAAAAAAAACGATTCAGGTTGATTAGGGGGTTTCTCAGTAAGAATGTGTTATGGTTGGGTGGATTGTTCTATATGTTTTGACCCCAAGAGAAAATCACTCAAAAGCACGAAATAAATATTTTTTTTACGTAACCTCCACTTTTTAGTGCATATTTTGACATTACCCCCACTTCCTTATTCTCTTAGACACAAGCCTTAATTTTTTAATATTGTTATAAATCTGTACTTAACCCCCAAAATATTTATTTAACCAAAATACCCATTCGCTTCATCTTCTTCCCCAAATTTAATCCTTAATTTTTTTAACAAACCCTAGATTAAGAAAAGTCACAACAAAGTGATTTGCACAATTCCAAGAGTGCCACAAATCAATTAGTTTTATATTATCCTTCCATCGATGGCTTGTAAATATGTTTAATTTGTTGTATATAAACATGTGTGTTGGATTTTAAATTTGTGAACCACCATTAAAGAACAAGAGTGAAAGCCATTGTTGGAACCACCATGACGACACCACTGTATAGAGACAGATTTGCAAGGTAGAAAACCTAGATCTAAGATATATGAAACGTAGAGAGAGAAGAAGAAATCACAAAGGGAGATGAATTAATTCATTGGAGGAGTTTCCTAGGCTGACGGAGTAATCTCTTATTGATTATGTAGGCAGTTTTGGTCGGTGAAAGAGTACACAATAGTGGCAACCATGATCTCAACTAAGGAGATGAACTCGGTTGGGGTTTACTTTTAGGGATTTTTAAAATCAAAAATACCTCCTTAGATACACTCCAGTTCAAATGTTTTAAGAAACAATTATGACGTAAATGTGATATTAAAGCAGAGCAATTGTTAGGGTTTGAAAAAAATTATGGTTTTAAATTAGTGAAGAAGATGAAGTGAATGAGGTATTTTTTTAGGATGTTTTTATTTGAACCCTCATTTTCTGTATAAAGCCCTTTCATTACACTACACCAAATCTTCCGTATTGTCACGGTCATTGATTGTGACAAGTCCAACTTTCCAAGGTCAATGACCGTGACAAGTCTGGGGGTGATAACTTCTATTGTCACGGTCATTGATCATGACAAGTTCATTAGACTTGTCACAGTTCTGTCATGGTCTTTGACCTTGACAAGGTTTGTCACGGTTAAAGACCGTGACAAATCAGTGACAAACTTTAAAAAAATGTCATGGTCATTGACCGTGACAAGTCCTTGACAAGTTTCTTTGTCACGGTCAATAACTGTGACAAATCTGGGCAGAATTTTAAAAAAATTGTTGGGTAGTTTGGCCATTGCCACTGCCCAATAGTATATTTGTACCTGTTATAGCAAAATTGTACCTGTTCAAATAGCATATATCCAAATAAAATAAAAATAATGCACCAATTCATTGCATATATATTTTCATATCCAAATAAAATAAAAATACAATCCATATCCAAACCAAAATGTAACAAATCAAAATAATTCAAATATAATCCAAGTGTTCAAATAAAAATAGATACAAATAATGTCACGACAGAGTGTTTGGGGTAGGTTCGAGGAGGAAGGAAGGCCAGACGATATACGCATTGGGACACCTCTTAATATGTGTCACGTTGCATTGTTTGCGCAACCATAATGTGGAGTTCTCCTTTTTGGATATCACATGCGTGATGATCACCTTAGCCTCGATGTTTTGAAGGTTATGTCCATGAACCGGAATACCCTCGACTGTATTTGGGTCCCTCAACAGCCTCGCTATCCACTGGCCATCATATATGTTACGTAAAAACACGCTCGGCTAACTGATTGTTTACATAGGCCACTAGACGGGAGGAGCCAAGTAGGGGAGTTGATCATCAAGCGGTGAGTTTGCATGTATCATCGATGAATAAGCGATGTCTACATCCTCGTCCTCGTCCCCCTCCACCACCTTCTCCTTCCCCTTGACCTTGCCCTTTCCTCCCAACTGACGCTTCATGAATGCGTACATATCTAGGATCGTTGCATCCAACCTTGATAGCTTTGTGTAATGCGTGTCCACCTGACGAGCCAACCCGGTGTTGCAAGTCTGCATTCTGGTGATCCTAGATTTGCCCACCCACGAGCTCACCCCCTAGTCCTCCCCTTGCGATTTGCGCCAAGCACTTAGCTGAGTGCGTTCATGGACAAAGATATCTTGTCGACATCAAACTACAAATCATGCACTTCCTTAAACTTTGCCTGAAATGACAAAAAGCACACGATTAGTTAAATAATTAAATAAAAAAATTATAACGTAATTAACAAAAATTAAACCATCGGATTACATACAATCGTGGTCGCGACGCTCGGGGACACCTCTTTATCCTTGCCAATCTTCATCTGAATTGCCACATAGGCATCGAGCCTATGTGGCCTACCCCCAGGGTCATAAAGGAGACAAATTAATTCATTGGGGGAGTTTTCTAGGCCGACAGAGCAATCTCTGATTGATTATGTAGGCAGTTTTGGTCGGTGAAAGAGTACACAATAATGGCGACCATGATCTCAATTGAGGAGATGAACTCAGTTGGGGTTTACTTTTAGGGGTTTTTAAACTCAAAAATACCTCTTTAGATACACTCCAATTCAAATTTTTTATAAACAAATTATGACATAAATGTGATATTAAAGCAGAACAATTGTTAGGGTTTGAAGAAATTTAAGGTTTTAAATTAGTGAAGAAGATGAAGTGAAAGAGGTATTTTTTTATGATGTTTTTATTTAAACCCTCATTTTCTGTATGAAGCCCCTTTCATTATTAAACCCACACATGGGTGAAAATACAATTAATATACCCTATTTCCATGTGTGTATTAGAAGAAAATGGAAAAAGATGATTTTACTCATCTAAACCCATTTCGGACAATAAACCATCTAAACTTTTACACCTCCCACCACTTACTTTCCTCACCTCCTAGTATCACAAATATGCATTTCAACTCTACCTGTTTCAATCACAACCAAACCCATTTCAGATTTCTTTCTAGCATTTTCAAAAACACAAATCCAAATCCAGTTGTGATTTAAACGGTATGATTTTTTGTTGCAAATCTTCTGATCTGGTTGTTAGTTTTGGTGAAATTCAAAAGTAAAATCATTTTTTGTTGCACAAATCCAGATTCGGTTATGATTCACTATTATGCCAGAGTTTTTTTTTCCTGTTTATGATTATTTAAGTTGTTTGATCTTTCTTTTTTTTAGTAATTGAGTTTCTTTGGTTCAGTTGTCAAAATAAATCTGATTTGAATAGAAACTTGATGCGTTGCTATATAGAAATCTAATTGGTGTCTAAGGTCGAGTCCAATTTGAACACAACGGTTTTTTCGTTGATGCTGCTGGGATTTAAAAACAAGGATATTATAGTACTTTTTTAATTTCATTTTTCAAAAACAACATTGATTTAAAGGGGGTTATAGATTGTTATGTGGGGTTTATATAAAAGCTCCCTTTTTAAGCTAAATATAAAGGTAATTTAGTTAAAATATTATTTAGGGGAAGGTCTGATTAAGATAAAGACGCCATTGAGGTATAGAACTGGTTAATATGCTTCTAATGTATTAATGAGTTATGAAAGTAAATAGTTGTTAATATTTGTTAATAAATGGGTAGTTATTAATATATATTGCTAAATGGATAGTTTTTTATATATGTTGCTAAATGCATAGTTGTTGATGTCTCTTATTGAATAGATAATTGTTTTTAAATGGGTAGTTGCTGATGTTGTACGATTAACTGATGAATGCTAGATAAAAGACTTTACAATGATATTTACATCATTTATTACTTTTGTTTGGCCTCATGTAACCCTATGTGGGACTACATAGTTGGTATTCTTATGATGGTCCCGACCCATCATAATTGTGGACTAACATTTTTGGTTAGGAGCGCACTTCTAAGAGCAGTTGGATCTAGGAGTGCATATTTTGGCACTTAAATTTTATAATATGTACAACATAGTTTTCCTTTCGTCGTTCACTTTATATGAAACGGTTATTTGGTTCAGTGAGTCATTTATGATTTCAAAGTTGTTTTAGGACTTTATTGGAAACTTTTGATGGTGATGTATTGTGTTGGAGATTTTATAATTTTTGAATCTTATAGTTGATGATTATTCATTTTGTCATTACTCGTATCTTGTTATTGTTGGAAACATTTTTTATCGTCTCATAATTTTTTCACATGTTGATAATGATATTTTAATTATATCAATATTTATATCCTAAAACTTGAACTTAATCAAACCTAATACTGGAATAAGCAGGCTGTTATAGATGTTGCATACTTTAAAAATTATCATTTCAATTTAAGCAATCAATTTCTAAAGGTGTAGTAAATGCTTGTTCCTTTAGTCCGTTTTTCGTACAATTCCCACATTTTTCGCCATGGTGCATCTAAATTAAAGATTATTAATGGTCTATAATGCGTCAAGAAGTTGTTTTACTCTATAAATGATGTTTTGATTTATGAAACTTTATGAAAGAAATTTTACTATATTTGTTTAATTTTGCATTCTCAAATTTTTGTATTGTTTGTGTATATGAGGTTAGTATTTTTTTTTCTATTTTTTTTTATTGATTTTAGTTATGATGGTATGAACTTGGAGTTTCAAATTAGTTTTTTTTTATCCTAATTTACAGATTGTCTATATCTTTATATTTGCATTTTTATGTCATTATTATGTGTTGTTTACCCGTTTTTCTTCTAAAGATTTACATATGTGATGGTGCTTAAGGATGCCCCCAAATGTGAGTCACTATTCCTGTGGATGCAATTATTATGCAACATAAATAAATACGAGAGAAACAATTATCAAGAAAAGAATAAGGAATATATGATGCCAATCACACAACAAAGGATGTACGTGGTTCAGCAAGGATGTGCCTATGTCCACGGTGGTGCAGTCGATATTATTTCTATATACTCTGGAGAGTGATTATAGAGAATACAACTTGTCCTTTTGCCCCGGACCTAGGGTTTAATATATACATGTACATGAAGATGAGTGGAGGTGATGGGTTCCTCCATGTTTTCCACCTCCCCTATAACTTCTCTTCATGGGATCGTGGGGGGAGACCGGATCAATATAAAAGATGAGGGGCCTGGACTTTGGGCCGCCAGGACTGGGCTACTCGTCCAGGCCCATAGTTCTAATTTTTGGGTACCCACAATTGCCCCTATATTTGTTGGGCCATGTTCACGGGTTCAATGGATTTAAATGATTAGCCATTATGGCTGATTTACGATTCTTCGAAAACTGTGAAGTTGATTTGACAGCACCCGCTTCGCTTATTGTGCGCTATGATTAGAATTGAAGGCTTGTTGGGATAGCCACTTTTTCTTCCGTCGCTTCAGCCCTTCCAGTAATCTTCTTTCTTCTGAGAACTCTAGCGCCTCGTACCTTCTTCTCTCAATCCCCATTCCCATTGCTTCTTAGTCGTCTTGAGCTTGTGCTTCTTCATCACTTGAACCGATCTTCTGTTTTGTATGTTTCTCGTGCCCTTTCTTTGCACTTTCTCTTTGGTTTGTAGCTTTTCTTGAGTTTTTCAATGGCAAAGATTGGAAATAGGTCAATCTCTGAATTTAGGAAGTTCTACAATATCCCTGAGTGGGTAGATATTGAGTGTTGTGCCTCCCCTCCTAGGAACGTTAGGGATATAGAGGATGCCCACCGGATCCATGTTTTGTTGCTTTCCCGGGGGGGCTTACTTTTCCCCCTAATGATCTATTTTTGCATTTCTTAGGCTATTTCAATATTGTTACTGGACAATGCTCGCCCAATGTGTGGAAAATAGTAAATGGCGTCCATAGAATAAATCAGTTGTATGGTACTAGGTTAGGACTTGCCGAGATTTGTTTCTGTTATTCCTTTTCTCGAACTAGTTCAGGTGTCTTATACCTCAAAGCTAGGAGCCCTGATAGGGTATTGGTAGTAAACCTACCTGATTCACATAAGTACTACTGGCAAGAGGGTTTCCTCGTTAGGAATTGGCAGTTCTCTCCCCAATTTGAAGGGTCGAGGTCTGAGAGGTTCACTGTTCCTTTTTACGGGGAAGAATATATAGGTAGACATTGTACTGTTGTTTCAACCTTTGTTGATTTGTGACTTTTCTAACCCCTCTTTGATTTTTCTTTCAGAGCGAGGTCAAAGAATTTGGAGCCTGCTCTCAGCGAGGTTCGTATCTCGGAGTTGGTGAAAGCTTAGAATATCAGGGACCCTCTGGGTGACGACGAGCATCCCAGGTCTGCTGCCTTTTTGCTCGAGTATAAGAACGTAGGCTCCAGCTTCATAGCACGTCCCATGGATAGTGTACCAGAGTTTGATTCTTTCGGAGAGACTACTGCTGAGCCTATCCAGTTGAACGAAGAGGAGAGCAGCTCTGAGAGTGAGCCTGCAGGAGCTGCGAGTAATTTGGGTGAAGGGAGCTTTGACAGTAGCAGTTCCTCTGATTGTGAGGAGGATTCTGAAGCTCAAGGATCGTCGAGCACTTCCAGCAGTTCAGGTGAAGAGATGCCTCCAAGGAAGAACTTGATTAGAGATGATGATAATGAGGACCACGTGCTTCTTGCACAGAGGTCAAAGAAATAAAAGTCTACTTCTGGGGATGTGGCTACTGGTTCTCGGTCTTTTACTCAGGAGCAAGAGAGAAAGAGTAGGTGAGAGAGAGGGAGAGAAAAAAGGAAGAGGAAAGAAAGAAGATGGAGGAAAAGAAGAGGATGGAGAATAAGAGAATGGAGAAGGAGAAAGAGGAAGAGGAAGAGAGGAGAAAAATGGAGTCAAGGACGAAGGCTGGGCAAGCCTTGGTCCCGGTGTCTGCTTTTCCCGAGGGGGCCTCAGTTGCCATTTCTCCTTAGTTGGAACCTGCGCTAGTCGAGAGGGCAGTTCTTCCTGCAAATCGCCAGAGGGCGTTGGGGTCTAATCAATTGGCCCTACAAGCTAGCCATAGGCTAGACTTGGTAAGATCCTCTCCATTTTTCAACTCTTTAACAAGTTTTAGTTATTTCTCCTTCTTGATCTCTTCTTTATTTTTGGCAGTTTGTGACTGACTTCGTCGTGCTCTATCGTTCTCGCGACGAGTTGGTGAGAAGGAATGGCGAGCTGGAGCAGCAGAAGTCTGCTCTGGAAGTCAGGGGTTCTCAGCTGGAGGCTAATTTAAAGACTGTTGATGCCGCCCAAGCTTCCTCTGATCTGGCCCTCATCAATTTTAATCGAGAGAGGGATGCGGCGGTTAAGGAGCTGAGCGAGCTGAGGCAGGCCTATGACCTAGTCTGCTCGAGCAAGCTGGAGGTCGTGGAGGAGAATAAGGTTCTGACCGAGCAGTTAAAGGAGAAAGAGTCCCAGGTAGCCACCATCAAGGAGGATTCATATAATTCCGGGTGGAGTGCTGCTTACGAAGACGCCGAGGTTCAGATAGGCTACATCAGCCGTTTGAACTTCAAGAAGGGCTGGAACAAGGCCCTCTTAGCTACTGGTGTTGATGCTGAATCTCCTCTGTTCGACGAGCATGACCCGGGTCCGAGGCCAACTGTGGACGAAGAAGCCCCTGCCCCAGCCATCGAGGGTGTTGATCTTGCCTCTTAGACAATTCCTTCCGGTGCTTGTCCTTCCCAGGCGACTGAGGGCATCCTTGTAGAGGGGGATGCCTCTGCTGCTGCTGACAAGGGGAAGCAGCCAGCCACCTCTGGGCAGCGTGAGGTTGCTAGTTAATCTACTTTTAGGACTATTTTTGTACTTCTGCTTGTAATTTTTCCAATTTCTGCTCGATGTATTTGACTTTTATCAATGAAATGAAAAGGCTTCTTTTTCTAGTGCATTGATTGATTTTTCTCTCCATTGCCCTTTTATGTCTTGTAGTTGATTGATGTAGAAGAGTATATTCCTTCCACATCTCAATTGGGCAGGACTCTTGGTCCCAATGCCAGTCCTCAGGTTCTTCAGGCCTTTGTTAGGCTTTGCAAATCTCTTAGGTCAAGGAATCAAAAGTATAAGGAGCAGTCCGAGCTAGTGGCTAAGCCGAAGGACAGGCTCCAGGAGATGGTAGGCATTAGTTCCTCAGTGCAAGAGGAAGTCAATGTACTGAGAGCAAGGTTACTAGAGGCCACCGAGATCAACCAAGTTGGGGAGTTCTTACATCAGGAGAATGAAAACCTGAGGAGGGAAGTCTTACAACTTAGAGAGCATGAGCCGAGCACTATTTCAGCGGTTCTGTAAGGCTCCTCGTCATCGCAAGATGGATATACTCCTCCTATGCCGCGAGGTTCCACTCGTCCTCCCCTCCCGTGAGCTGGTAGGAGCACCAGGGGCCGGAACAGGGAAGCAGAAGAACAGCGTGATAAGGAGATGGAAGAGCTCCGTGATGATGTCTGGCGAGCATATGTAATTGTTGCTGGGCTTCAAAGGGACGTTACCCGATTGCGGCACTTATTCAAGAAAGGTCCTCGGCAAGGGTGGGCTGACGGTTATGATCAAGGCTGCTAGATGCTCCAACAAGACTATCTGAGTTTGAGGAACTTTCTTTCATCAGAGGGTGGTTAAGTTCCTTGAAAGAGCTTCAGGTCCCGAGGAACTCGGTGTTATGGTATCGTCACAAGATGTCCTCCTCCACTCTGATGCCCAACCCATTCAGGAGGGATGATCGATGGATCCCCATTGACGCTATTCCTCGGCAACTATTGGAGTTGGATGCAGATGAGGTTGTGGAAGAGCTAGTCCCCGCTCCTGATGACGGACGAAGAGCTAGAGTGGCGGATTATCTTGTTCGGAGGCTTGCACCTTCTTGAGATTTTGCAAGTTGTTATTCTTTTGTCTTTTTTGATAATGTAAATGCTTTGGGCGAGCTTCACCGACTAAACATGTATTATCATTGTTGTAAATATAAGAGATTTATGAAAAGTTCGTGTTTTGGGCAATTTTGCCGACTAAACGTGTTCATCCAATCTTTTTATATTCTTGTTGCTTCATAATCCTTTTCTTTTTGTCATGCAAGTGTCCCCCCAGTCCAGTATAATACCAAAATACCATTATGCCCCATTTTACCTTTTAGGTTGTGTCGTTACACTCCCTTAGGCCTAAGTAGGGCAATTGGCGAGGACACACCTGGTATTGGATGTCTTCATCCGATCAGGATTTTGCTCAACCAAAGTAGGTTTGATGGCCAGTATAAAATCTGGTCGCATTGCCTAAGAATCCTATGTAGGGCTTTATATATTGCCAGGGGCAATGCTAAGAGGTCTCTCGTGTTTCATGACGATGACCTGAGGAGGGGTATTCCCCTGCTATATCGACCAAAGTAGGTTTGATGGACAGTATAAAATCTGGTCGCATTGCCTAAGAATCCTCTGTAGGGCTTTATATATTGCCAGGGGATATGCTAAGAGGTCTCTCGTGTTTCATGACGATGACCTGAAGAGGGGTATTCCCCTGCTATATCGACCATCGTGCCTGTGATTTGGAAAAGATGTGTGATAAAATGCAACTGTTACTGATTTCATTAGTAATAAGGGAAATGAACTGTCCTTTCACATAACAAATACAAGAAAAATATTCAACAATAGAATTCCTTGAGAATCTAAAAATAGAATTTCTTGAGATTAGTTGCGTTCCATGCTCGTGGTATCTCTCTGCCCTCCATCGTTTCCAAATGATAGGCACCTTGTAGGTCGTCTTTAGTTACTTTAAAGGGTCCTTCCCAGTTTGGGACTAGCTTGCCGTCTGATGACTTTACTATGTTGCCCAGGACTTTCCTTAGAACATAATCCCCAACTTGGAATCTTCTCGGGTTAACCCTTTTGTGGTAGTGCTTTGCGAGCTGTTGCTGATAGCTTGCGAGCTTCACTAGGGCAAGTTCTTTACGCTCGTCGGAGAGGTCGAGTTCAGCGAGCAATGCCTCATCATTCTGGCCTTAGTCGACAAGGTCGGATCTCATTATTGGTAAACCCGCTTCTATTAGGATGACTTCTTCCATGCCATATGTTAGCGAAAATGGGGTTTCTCCTGTTGCTCGCCGAGGAGTTATTCGGTATGCCCATAGGATATGGGGTAGCTCGGTTGCCCATGCGCCTTTGGCTCGCTCTAATCGCTTCTTCAATCCATTGATCACAGTTTTATTGGAAGCTTCTGCTTTCCCATATCTCTGAGGGTAGGCTACCGAACTAAAGTTGTGCCTGATCCCGTGTTCGTTACAGAAGTCTTGAAAGGGGACACTCTCGAATTGTGTCCCATTATCAGTGATGATTTTTCGCGAGATTTCGAATCTAGTGATTATATTCCTCCATATGAACCTTATCATATCAGCGTCTCAAATGTTTGCCAATAGTTCTACCTCGATCCATTTAGTGAAGTAGTCAGTTGCAACCAACAGGTATTTACGATTGCCGGCAGCGATGGGCAGTGGTCCCACGATGTCCATTCCCCATTGGGCGAAGGGCCATGGGCTGGTTAGGGATTTTAGGTCGCTGGCGGGTAGGTGGACCATAGGAGCGTGAAGTTAGCATTTCAGGCATTTGCGAACATATATTGCGAAGTCCTTTTGCATATATGACCACTAATAGCCTTCCTTCATTGCTCGAAAGGCTAGAGACCTTCCTCCGACATGACTTCCACAAATTCCTTCGTGAAGCTCGCGCAACACTTGCTCGACATCGCCTGGGTGGACGCATATAAGGTAGGGACCTTAGAAGGACTTCTTATACAAGTCGCCTCCTGTGGATAAGTGAAAGCGAGAAGCTTTGACTCTTATCTGGTGGGAAGTTTTCTTGTCCTCTGGGAGCGTGCCCTCCTTTAAATAGTCTTTTAAGGGGTCCATCCAGCTGGGGGATGATCCTACCTAGAGTATTTGTTCCACGTTTGGCAGCTTACTGTTGTGGTTAATGCTCGGACAAATGAGGAAATCGACGGGAATGACCCTTTTAAGGCTAGAATCAACTGCCGAACTTAGGGCTGCTAAGGCGTCGGCATGACTGTTTTGCCCTCTGGGAAACTGTTGGATGTTGATCTCCTCAAAGCTTACCATTAGTTTTCTCACCAGGGCGAGGTAGGTTGCCATTCTTTCATCCTTCGCGTTGTAATCTCCACTTATCTGATTGGAGACTAGTTGAGAATCGCCGAACACCTGTAAACGTTTTGCTCCCAGAGTTTGCGCCTTTTGGAGACCGACTATTAGGGCTTCGTACTCTGCTTCGTTGTTGGAGGCTGCAAATCCAAGCTTGATTCCTTGCTCAAGGATGGTGTTTTCTGGGGTGATGAGAACAATGCCTACGCCTGCCCCCTTTGAGTTGGAGGCTCCATCAACGAATAGTTTCCAGGTTTCCATTATTGCTTGGTTCTCCTTTTGCTTTATCGATTGAGGTTGGTCGGGGATTTCTTCGTCTGTGAATTCGGCTATAAAATCAGTGAGGATCTGACCGTTGATAGCTGTCCTTGGTTATAATTGGATGTCAAACCGGCCGAGCTCGACTGACCACTTAGACAATCTGCCTGACAAATCCGCTTTCCTTAGGACCGCCTTAAGGGGGTGCGATGTAAGGACGATGATAGTATGAGCTTCGAAATAATGCTTCAGCTTCCTCGAGGATATTACTAGGGCAAAGGCGAGCTTATCCAATGGCAGGTACCTTTGCTCGGTGTCTAATAAGGTCTTGCTCGCGTAATAAATGGGGTGTTGGATCCCTGCAACCTCGCATATTAGCGCAGACCTGACAGTGTGATTGGATACAGAGAGGTACAGGTACAAAGAATCCGTTTGCTGTGGTATGACCAGCAACGGTGGAGTGCTTAAGTAGGATTTGAGCTCGTCCAATGCTCGCGAGCAATCTAGGCTCCATTCTATCGGTTTATTCCCTTTTAGAAGCTGGAAAAAAGGCTTGCACTTCTCGGAGGATTTGGAAATTAAGCGATTTAAGGCAGCGAGCATTCCAGTGAACTTCAGCACGTCCCGAATTGTTCGAGGGGGTTGTACCCTGTTGATTGCATCGATCTGGTCTGGATTAGCTTCTATGCCACTCTTACTGACCAAGTATCCAAGAAATTTTCCTGACTGGACACCGAAGGAACACTTGCTCGCATTAAGCTTCATTCGGTACTTCCTGAGGATTTCGAAGGTCTTTGACATGTCTGAGAGGTGATTTTCTTTCTTCTTGATCTTAACGAGCATGTCATCGATGTAGACCTCCATTGTGTCTCCCATTTGATCCTTGAATATTTTTGTGACCAGCCGCTGATAGGTTGCCCCCGTATTCTTGAGCCCAAATGGCATGACCTTGTAGCAATATAACCCAACCGTCGTGATGAATGCCGTTTTGTGTTGGTCTGAGGCATACAAGGGGATCTGGTGATATCCTGTGTAAGCATCCAGGAAACTCATTCGCTCGTGAGCTGCAGTGGCATCTACTAGTTGGTCTATCTTTGGGAGAGGGAAACTATCCTTAGGGAATGCTTTATTGAGGTCAGTGAAGTCGATGCAAACTCTCCACTTCCCATTATTCTTCGGAACTACTACTGGGTTGGACAACCACTTGGGGAATTGCACTTCCCGTATGGATCCTGCATCCAATAGTTTTTCGACTTCCTTCTCGACCGATTTAGCCTTCTCGGGTGCAGTTCTCCAAGCCTTCAGCGTGACTGGCTTGAATGTGGTGTCGACGTGCAGCTGAAGACAGACCATATTAGGATCAATGCCAGGCAGCTCGTATGGTTCCCATGCAAAAACATCTATGTTGTGTCTTAGCAAGGTCGTCAACTCCTTCTGTTCTTGGTCGGTGAGAGATGCTCCAATCAAGAAGACTCTGCTACTGTCACCAACTTCGGCTATAACTTCTACCAGGTCCTCGATGACACGCTCGGAGGGGAGGAGCCTGATCTCCTCTACTCCAGGTCTTACATACTTTAATTTTTATTTAGAAGGTATCACACCCTCTTCAACTTTCTCGCTAGGTTGACCGGCCTTCTTCTGTGGCTTTGGTCGGATGGCTACTATAAAGCACTTCCTCGCCATCGCTTGGTCGTCGTGGATCTCCATTACTCCTCTCTCGGTTACATACTTGAGCTTCTGATGGTAGGTCAAGGAGACCGCCTTCATTGCATGAAGCCATCCTCTGCCGAGGATGGCCTGGTACGGTGATTCGATGTCAACTACCAAAAACTAAAATCATTTTGGAGACGGTCCCAGTACGAACTGGCATCACTATCTTGCCTAGGGGCATGGTCATTTTTCCAGCGAAGCCGACCAAAGGAACAGTAGCTTCCTTTAGGTCGGTGACGCTCAACTTCAATTTCCTGAATAGGTCGAGGTACATTACTTCGGATGAGCTTCCTTAATCGACGAGAAACTTATCGATGTCAAAGTTGTCTATCCTGAGTGTAATGACCAGGGCATCATGATGTGGGGTCCTTACTCCCATCAAATATTCATTCGTGAAAACAATATGCTTGTTATAGTTGACGTCCTCTGCTCGTCGACGCTTTCCTGACTGTGACTTTGCTGGATCGATTTGAAAAGCCTGCATTACCGCTGTAAGTTTTTTCATCTCCATTCGAGCTGAGTTCCATTGTATCTGCTTGACGTCAGATACTCCGTGGATTACTGCGAACTCATGTCCAGCATCATCCTCAAGCACGTTGTCGGGTCTCACCTCTCTGTTGGCAGTCACTTTCTCTGCCCTTTTTTCCATAAAGTCATTCAAGTGCCCGGACTGGGCCAACTCTTCGAGGTGAGACTTAAGAGCTTTGCAGTACTCGGTCTTGTGTCCTCCCTCTTTGTGAAAAGCGCATCTCAACGCATTGTTCCTTTTCGAGGGATCTCCTCCCATCTTCCTGGGCCACTTGATGAATGGCTCATACTTGATCTTCACGAGAACCTCGTAAATTGGTTCTTTGAAGACGGTGTTGACCGCCTAGAATGATTTTGACGCGTCATGGTTCCCACCGTTCTTGGAGCCATTTTTGCCTCCGTTCTTTCCTCCCTTCCTCTGGTTCTAAGTTTTCTCGCCTACCTTGGTAGTGAGCTTAGGTCGACCGTTTTCTCCTGTATTAGGGCGGGTGATATCTTCCACCTTTGCGTATTTCTCGATTCGGGCCATTAGGTCGTCAATAGTCATAGCTTCCTTCTTCGTCAGGGACTGGTAGAGGAGGGAAGAACTAGGGAGCCCAATTTTGAAGGAGGCCACTACCACTTCCTCCGCGTAGTCCTCGATCTCATTTAATAACTCCCAGTACCTCTTTGCGTATTCTCGGAGGGTCTCTTGAGGCATTTTCTTCATAGTTAGTAGAGCATCCATCCATTTGGGATGGGAGCTACTGGTAATGAATCAGGCCGTAAAAATTTCAGCTAGGGATTTGAAATTCTTGATCGAGCGGTGGGGGAGCCTTTCGAACCACTTCTTTGCTACATCATGAAGGCTCGAGGGAAAAATGCGGCACATCAAGGCATCTCGGTGACTCCATAGGGTCATGGCCTGTCGGTATTGCCTGACGTGATCGATGGGATTGGTTTTTCCGTCGTAAATCTTGAACCTTGGAATGGCAAATTTCTTGGTAGCTTCCTCCTCTTCGATTTCTCTTGTGAAAGGTGACTTCATCTGGGTTTTCAGAGCTCGCCTCGCGAGTTCTCTGGTTGATCTTGTTCCGTTGTGAGCGGGATGCTGGTCCATCTCCCTGCGGACCATGTTTCGTATGTTTTTGTCGCTCCGAGCAGGGTTCTAGTAGCGGCGAGCTCTTCGCAGCTGTTCGCGGAGGTCGTCGTCTGACTCGCCTCTTTCGTCCCTTTGAGATTCTCACCTAGCGCTCCTTCCTCGACTGCGAGATTTGCTCGCCTGAGGGCTAGGAGTGCGATATGGGCGTCTCCTGTTATCAGGACGAAGCTCCATCTCCAGTCTTTCCAGTCTTCTTTTCAAGCGAGCATTCTCATCCTCATATCTGCGAGAAGACTCCCTCTGCTCGTGGAGCCTTGCCTCGTACGCATCAATCAACCTGGATATCTGCGTGGACCTCGTTGGTCCCTGACTTTCTTCTGAGGCTGGTCTTTCCAGAAGAGCTCTCTGATCTGAACGTCGGACTTCAGACCTAATCCTGCGAGGAGCAGGTGGCTCTTGAATATCTCCTACTTGGGGAGCATTGCTGTTGTAGCAAGACATATTAAACTCCTTTCTTGACGTGGGCTCTTCTCAGGGAAAGATGAACGTTTTCCACAGACGGCGCCAATTGTGGATGCAATTATTATGCAACACAAATAAATACGAGAGAAGCAATTATCAAGAAAAGAATAAGGAATATAAGATGCCAATCACACAACAAAGGATGTACGTGGTTCAGCAAGGATGTGCCTACGTCCACGGTGGTGCAGTCGATATTATTTCTATATACTCCGGAGAGTGATTACAGAGAATACAACTTGTCCTTTTGCCCCGGACCTAGGGTTTAATATATACATGTACATGTAGATGAGTGGAGGTGATGGGTTCCTCCATGTTTTCCATCTCCCCTATAACTTCCCTTCATGGGATCGTGGGGGAGACCGGATCAATATAAAAGATGAGGGGCCTGGACTTTGGGCCGCCAGGACTGGGCTAGTCGTCCAGGCCCATAGTTCTAATTTTCGGGTACCCACAATTCCCATTTACATTTTTCTTAATATTTTACTATTTTAGCAAGAAAGCATTGCGATTTTTCAACATATTTAGGTGAGATTACTAATGGTCAAAGTTGAAGAGTACTGCAATCTAGATGCACAAGGTAAGTTATAGCAACTCCCCTTTTTTGTTCCCATTCATGGCAGGGAGGTTGAATTGTTTGATTAAATCACATAAAGAAGAAATAAATAAATATAAATCAAATCCCATATATTTCCATATGTGTGTATTACGTTTTTTTATGCATGTGTTTTCCTTGTTCAAAGGAAAAAAAATTCAACTAAAAACTTATCCATTGCTACCGACCGTCCACAAGACTTGATTTCTCGACAAGATCCCTTTATCGAAAATCCTTTACCAAATAACCAAGGATTATGGTTATAGTTCTAAAGTTCAATTTGAATGAGACATATTACCCATTGGCCAAGGAGTAAACGGTAAAAGTGACTAGGATGTTGAACAATGAGAGAGATGCATATTCTCGAATTTAAGATAATGGGAAAGAGAAATTACCATTAGTAGAATTGCGTGTAATAACTCGTATCAAGCTATTATTGATGAGGCACCTTTTGAGACTTGAGGCGGGAGGCCTTGTCATCCACCTTGTGGTTGGTTAAGCGTGGAAAAATAAAAAGTTCCACAGGTCGGACTTGATTTAGAGTCGGATGACAGGATTGAGATAATAAAAGTTATTTTCATATCGTCTAACAACGTCGTAAGTGTTACGTCGTCGCGAACCGAAGAGTTAAAGACTGGCACTCTTTTGGATGTCTCCCATGAAGGGAGTTATGTGATTTGGATAAGAAAGGAAATTGGATCTTTTCCAACATTGAGACGATAGAGTCAGTGGAGTATAGGCTCGCCTTATTGGAGAATTATTGGTGGATTCGCGATAATTTTGCATATCATGGTGTTTTGAGACATGACTTCATTTCTTTAGTGTGCTTAATAATGTGCGGATAGCATTGCATTAATCATTGATGATTACTTTTTCCATGCTAGACTCTTTATTACTCTTGTTGCACATGTGCATGAACTTTTTGAACATTGTACTAACTTGTCATATATCGAATACGGTTTTCTCATCTCAATCGTGCTTAATAATGAACCAAATATAAAAGGAGATGTTATACTCCATAGTTTATATATATATATATATATATATATATATATATATATATATATATATATATATATAGAGAGAGAGAGAGAGAGAGAGAGAGAGGGGATCTAATGAGGTCCCTCACTTTGAGGTTCTTTTTTTAAATAGTAAAAAAAAAAATTGGACTGATTTTTTTTATGGTTTTTAAACTTTCAGTAGGGCCATGTAAAAAAAATCATCTCAAAATGATTTTTTTACTATTTAAAAAAATCGGCCAAACTTTGTCAGTTTTTAACATCTTAAAAACATATACAGTTTGACCGATTTCTTTAAAATAGCAAAAAAAAAAAATCAATTTTAGCTGATTATTTTTTTATGGTCCTACTGAAATGTTTAAAAATCATAAAAAAAATCAGCCCAAAAATATTTTTTTACTATTTTTAAAAAATGGACCTCATTCAGGGACCTCAAACTAGGACCTCTCTCTCTCTCTCTCTCTCTCTCTCTCTCTCTCTCTCTCTCTATATATATATATATATATATATATATATATATATATATATATATATATATATATATATATACACACACACACACTAGCGAATTGCCCGTGGGCAAAAATTTCCAAAAAACGTAATCACAAAACAGCAAAAAAATTCAAATTACATAATTGCAAAACGAAAAAAAATTTGTTCCCAAACAAAACAAAGTGTAATTAAAAAAATTATAAAGTCATGCATAATGTAATTAATAAATATTCTATAAATTATAAGTGTAAATAAGTTTGAAAGTTTATGCCTAATTTTCTCTATTAGTAGAAGAAAAAAAAATACTCACTAACTGAAAAAATATATTTTACTACAAAATTGGTGTAAGTAATTTAAATTTTTTTGGCAAAGGATCCTTTGTTTATAGGATAGTCCACCTTGTTTAAAAATATTCAACGGTACTAACAATACTAATTGTTGATGTTGGGTCGTGTCTAAACCACATCATCAATTTAAAAATATTCAAATATAAACTGCAAATATGAGTACACAACAAACTATTATTGATAAAAAAATCTCAACAATGAAACAACAATGCTAGCCAAATGAATTTGAACACAAAGCAAGAAGGTTAAATTATGAAGGTATAAAGTTGTAACAACATTATGCTCATTGCAGCAACCTTAACTCGGCCTCCTAAAACTACAGAAAGAGCATTTCTTTGGGTTCAAGCAGCTTTCTCATTACCACTCCCTCGATGACTAACAGGGTTGTGAAGAGCATTAAACTCCAACTCATCTTCAAACCATTTCACAGAGCTGACAACTTGAAACAAATTATAATTTTGGGCCAAAATTTAAGCAATATATACTATGTAAAAAACATAAACTTTATAGAGAATAAACATCAAGAGAATAACAGAAAAGCAAGGATCTTTTCTCAAGTAGGCTTTATCGGAAATGAAAAATAACATTGTGTATAAATATGAGAATAATGCATCATGGGAGGTGATCAGCCTTTCCAGGGCATCACCAAATTCATCATTCAATCTAGACTTTAAAAGGCTAAACAAACAGCACATTTGGATTCAAAATATAATATAGGGGATTAGATAGGGGTAATAGAAATTAAAACCAAATAAGATATTAGAATTCTCTCTTTATTATATTCTCAAACCAGTAAAGTAAGTGCCACTCTACTAAATCGCAACATCTGTATTTCTGAAATAAAGGAAGAAACAATAATAGACATTTTGAGTTAGAAGAACAAATAAACTATAAAACATTAGATAGGGTAGAGTCTTTAAGACAAATTCTTACCCATAAGATCTCGACCAAATATTCAACATATAAAAAGTGAACACTCACCAAACAAATACAATAAGAGTATAATGATACCTCAACTGAAACTGCAGGTGTATTTGTACTCGATTAACCTAAAAAATTTAAATGTTATATATTAAAAACCAAATTGCAAAAATTATTTTGGAAAAAATAAAGAATAAAATAAAATAGAGAAATTAGATGTGGGTAGAGTATTAATGATAACTGCATATAAGGAATCCAAACGTGTGTATAGGTAATATCAATAAACAATTAGGAGAAACACTATGATACTTGAAACAAAATTATATAAGTAAGAATAATCTAAAAAACATTAAAAGGTTAACAAAAATCATATCGGTTACTCGAGTATTTCAGGATCCTCAATCTTTGTAATGGATCTAGGTCTCGTAACTGCCAAAATGAAACATAACATCATTAGATGAACATATGAGATGAATAAAATACCTATAAGCATTGGAAATAATTAAAAAGGCTGTAAGCATTGGAAAACATCAGTCAGCTTTACATTAATCTCACTTTCTAACCAAAATAATGTGATGCTAGATAATAAAACAAACTGTAATACTACATCAAAATGACAAAATGATAAAAGTGAACCAAAGCACATATCAAAATGAAAATTATTCAGTCTAATCAAAATGAAGAAACTGTAGAAAATAAAAACTTCATTTTGTATACCTTTATTTCAAGCTTCAAGCCCTAATATCTAGAATTTACAAAACAAACAAAAAATAAATTGAAAGAGGAAAGAGAAATAAATAGTAATCTAAATCAAATGGCAGATTCTGTTGTGCACTGTGTGGTGATGAAACTCAAGAGTAAAGTATTACCATACATATGTATAAAAAAAATACCACATCCAAGATTCAAAGTTATCCTCAAACACCACACCCTGTTTTGAATCCAACAAAACAAACATTGGTCAGACAAATCAAATTGTCATTAAAAATGGGCATTAGTCAATCAAATCAAAATGTTTTTATACCTTCGTTTCAAGGTTCATGCCCTAATATCTACAATCTGCAAAACAATACACGAGTAATGAATCACAAAGTCATGTGTAGGGAAACTTATTAAACTTAAGTTCCTAAATCTACAAGATTATTAAACCATAAGTTCACATTGAATCACATACCTAGAGTTTCTATATTCCAATACCCAAATCTAAAAACCAAATATGAAGAACACGGATCACAACAAAGCTTCCATCAAGCCAAATAATGTCATGGAGAGAGAAGAGAAAGTGTAAAGAAAAATCCAAATGCGAGAAATCTTGATCACAACAAAGCTACCCTTAAACACCACACCTCCGTTTTGAATGAATTTCCAATACCCAAATCTGAAACCCAAAGATTCTCTTGGAGAGAGAAAAGAGCATGTACATAATGAGAAGAGGCGTGTGATATCAGATGATCTTTGGGAAATCAAAAAGTGTATTAGAAGTTCAAATTAAAGTGGAAATATACTCGGGTGTAATAAGGTGTTATTGTGTGAGTTTTGATCTCCACCCTTCATTTTTTACATTGGTAGCCAAATCTCAACCTCTAATTAAGTTACCATCTTATTGAATAGTGAAAACCTCTTGCTGCTTATTATATATATATATAAGTTATGCGGGTGACACATAATTTAATTTATGAAATAATAAGAAATTAAATAAATATTAATTTGGAGTGAAATGAATTAATATTTATATGATTATTTATTTACTAGTGTGCTATAGTAAATAAAACGGAACTAAGTCGTGAGTGAGTAAACGTGATAAAATTTAATATTATCCCAACCGGGACAAGCGTGATAACATTAAGATAGGTTGAGACGGGAAAATATTGTTAAGTGACGTAGGTGATGATTTCGAGTGCACGGATGCTCCGGAATGAGTCATAATAGTCAAAATTGAGTACTCAGGTGTTGTGTTCGGGTCTCGGGGGCTTCTTAAATTAATCGAGACTTATTTAGGTGACTTTTGGTCTCCTTAAGGGCATATGAAAAGTCAAAAACGTGATTTTAATTATAAAATGAAAGGTTTGGAGCTTAGGGAATAGTTGTTTTACAAATCTAAAGGTTGGAAGAATTATACAAAGAGTTAGAGATAAAGTGAAGAGAACTGAGAACAAATTTCAAGAGTCTAAAGAAAGAATTGAAGAATTTTTACAAGAACATTCTAGGAGTAAAGATTTGGGAAAGAAATTTGTGGAGGATTATTGACATCTTCATCAAATTCAGACTCTACAAACCATAAGGCAAGTAAATAACTTGCTATTTAATTTGTATATTCAATTTTAGTCATATCAGTGTTGGGAAATGATATTTTGGAATATTTTCACATAAAACTGATGGGATTTTGGAAAATAATTTATAATTTGGAAATATTTATAATTGAAAACTGTTACAAATTACTGATTTTTGGAGAATTAACATTGATTAAGAATTGTAAATTTTCAAAAGTTGATGTTGATAGGAAGAATTGAGAAAAATGTTTAGTGTGATATTGTGAGAATTTTATGTTAATTGAAAACTCCGTATAAATTTCACATAATCATATTGTGTAGTTGAATTCAAGATAAAGTTGAAAGTTTTATACTTAGAATTTATGTAAATTGGATTGAAATAGTTGGAATTTAATGGAGAAAATCGATTTTAGAGAGGTTAGGTCTTGTTTTTTAGTGTCTTCAGAAGATATTTCAGAAAAACTCAAAACAGATACCCGACTCAATTTTTCGTGTAAAATTAAAATCTGAAGTCGAATTAGTAATTCAGATAATTTTTAGATCTGATTTTCTGCATTTTTTAAAAAAGGCCTAAAATTGGGATTTTTCGAGGTGACATTTAGAGTATTGAAGGTGAATCATACTCGAGGATTTATTAATGAATTGTGATGAAAATTTCATAATTGTAATACGAGCTAAGTGATGTAGTTGCGCATCTAGAAAGTGTATTTTGGATATAAATTAATTAATTAATTAATTAAGTATATAATGGAGCATTGGGTGATAATGCATTTTATGCCAACTATGATAGGCATAATTAAATAAATTATTGTTGAATATATGCATGTGTAAAAATTGAATGTATATATATTTTATCGATGTGAAAGATATAATTATATGGATATTATGATATACCCCTCTATGGGCTATCATCGGACGTTGCGCAAGTGAGTGATCTTCCTTGGCTAGAGAATACAGGGTTAGTATTATTCACAAGTTATAATCGCCACACACATTCATGTTAAGGTTGAGTTCTAGGTGAGGTAATTATAGGTATAATTATCGCTCACTAATCAAGAAACTTATGATCGCCTCCAACGTCGTTGTTTATTTTCTATCATGGTTGTGAGATCCCGACGCGATAGCCATGGAGATGTGAGTATTTCTTGAATTATGATAGCATTAGAGACCCGCATTCGATAAATTTATTATGGTTAGGGATGGCGGTTATACATAAATAGTGAGTGACATATATATATATATATATATATATATATATATATATATATATATATATATATATATATATATATATATACGGGCGTATTGAAAATGGTTATAACTGAGAATTATAATGATTAGCAAATGTGAAAGCTAAATAAATAAATTACGTGGGATGGGATAGCGTATAGAATTTAAGGATACTTGCAAACTAGTTAGGCGGGTAGCATAACTAGGTGATTAAAATGAATACATTAGGTGCACACTTTAGATGAGAGGTGAGTATTGTCTCGTGAAAGAGTGCAATACCAATTTAAATATGAGTAAATAGACATAGATTTATTTATGCATTTTAATTACTTGCAAAATATTTTCAAATGGTTTTGGGTTCTGACCCCTGTTAAAATATATTTTCAAAACATTTTAGGTGTCCATCCACATGAACGTCGGGCGTGATCATCCTCCCACATATCGGAGTTGCGACAATTGTGGGACATTATAGGATTTGGGGTAGTTGTTTCTATTCTCATATTATAGATAGGATCCTTTTCCATATTTGGGCATGTTGCCCATGTGAGTCAGATTTATTTTATTGTACCTCACTTATTGGGATTTATTGTATTGATATTACACTGATGGTTTATTCAGTTAAGTTTTGTATGTAATGAATTTTTGTATCAAACTTAATATTTGATTGTGGATTTTGATTATTGTCTGAGTGAATTATGGTTTGATTATAGTGTTGTTGTGTCACGTTAATTAAGATTAAAATTGACACACGATTTAATTTAATAATAAGTGGTTAGTAATTAATTGGTTTCGACGGTGATGCTAAGAGAGAGCAAAATGAGATTCCTGATTTATTTTAATAGAGGACATGTCACCCATTATTTTAATTAGCGGGGTCTCATAAGAGATAATTTGTGCTTACGAGAACCATTGCCCGAGTCCCAAAAATATTGTTATATATTAAGCAATGAAAAGGGGCTACGAAAGAGCAAGATGGTCTTTGCGTTAAAAGACACCATTTACCAAAAGAGCCTAAAAGATTAATGGCACACAAAAATAGAAGTGCCAAGGGTAATTTTATTTCATTGATGCTTCGTTACAAATGAGCATTATGATATCTTCAAAAATATTTGAGAGTAAATTCTTATACATGTGAGATTTTATGGGTGTTATAAAGTAGAATATCAATGGGTTTGCAAAACGTACTCTCTTGAAAAATATTAAATAGTTTGACATTATTGATTTGAGAAGCATTTAAATCCATGCCATGTTGCATAAGTCAAGTCAATTTCATCATGTTCAAAATTTTAACAACTAAGGTTGTAATCGAGCTCTTTCTTTAGGAGTATCTCATTGACGTCGTGCACCTATGTTATGCATGCTTATGTTGATTTGCCTATGGAAAATATTCACACAATTACATTCTACTTTCATGATTCGAATATTTAAGTGTTATTCCATGGTGCTATGTATTTCTGTACCTATGTGTACCTTTCATACATATACTTGTTATACTTAAACATTTTGAAAATCTCATAAATAATTATTTTCAAAGCCTATTGAAAATTCATCGGATTTGTTTAATTTGTAAGAGCAAATTTTATAATTGCAAAATTTAGTTATTATTTATCTTAACTCGTTACAACCGCTGCTCCTTCATGACAACTTTCACGTATTTCAAGACAAAAAGTTGATGACATTTTGGAAGATTGAAGATCGCTCATCTCAACATCATTCTGAAGTGGTATGAAGAGGTTTGGTAAAGTCCTTATTTATCCAGGGGAATTTTTAAATTATAGTTTTTTTTTTAAGTTTTCAAAATATTTTATAAGTATTTCTAAAAGTTTTTTGAAAATTTTGACAACTTGTTAAAATGATATTCATAGGTCGTTCGAACGAGTCACAAAAGTGTCGTTAGAACATGATTCCATCGTTCGAAGGAAATCTGGGACGAAGTCTTTTGGTCAGTTTTGGAATGTCGCTCGAAGTTTTATCGGATGTCGTTCAAACGAGATTGGACATCGTTAGAACGAGTTTCCCACATCCGAACAAGATGACTTTTAGTCAAGCACTAGAATGTTGTTTGAATTTATGTTAAAAAAAGTTCGAACGAAACATAGTACCCCATTCTAACGAGGTACCAAGTCATTCAAACGAGGTACCATGTTTCTCGAACGAGTGAGCGAGCGAGTTTTTATTTTATAATTAAATTTGATATAAATCTCTAATGCTTATCCTTTTACAACCAGATTCCTTATAAATAGAGATGCGGGGTTAGAATTTTAAAGAACTCTTTTTGTAACCTTGGAAAAGACATTTTGGACTTCCTTTTGTGATCAAACTCTACCATTTTTCATCCAAACACCTTATAAATTTAAAAATCACTTTACCAAATCAAGAAGAACACAATCCATGTTCAAGAACCCTTGTAGAGTTCATCTCTAATGATGATTTTTGGAGTCGAGGCTCTACTACTGAACAAGAAGGTTGATCGGTGGATACCGATGGAAGACTACTTCCTTTGGTCGGTGTTGGACTGTGTCATTGTTATAAAAGACTTGAAGAACTAGTTTATACTTAGTCAGCTAAGTAGTTTATAAGTCGTCTTGAATGTGTCAATTCCTGTACATTGACGAAAAATAAAGGTTTTTTCCGAAAGGGATTTTTCCTTACTT
The DNA here is from genome assembly GCA_949130495.1 of Sambucus nigra. NCBI lineage: Eukaryota > Viridiplantae > Streptophyta > Magnoliopsida > Dipsacales > Adoxaceae > Sambucus > Sambucus nigra. The sequence goes on from OX422215.1 coordinate 485,420,291, forward strand.
CTTCACATGATTGCTTGTTTGGTTTGGCTTATTTAATTTGGATTTCATCATTGCTGTCACATTAAATCAAATTAAGATTAAATTTGTTAAAAAATGAATTTGTGTGTTTTTGGCCTAAGATACGAATAAATCCATACAATCTGCATTCTCAAATTGATTATCTTTGTGATGTTATTTATGTTGGAATTGGGTGATGATTATTATTCATGCTTAGTTTCTTACCCTTTGTCTATTATGAACAAAAAGGGGGAGTTTATTATTTTATTTTCTTTAAAACTCATACTCATCATGGTATTCTTTTGTTTCATGTGTGTAGGTCTCTTCCGCCTTGATGATGATCTGTTAGACTACATAAGAATTAAAGAAAAATCACAAATTTTGTTTCATTTTTTTATTTGGGAGGATATTAGAACATTGTCTTTAGGGTTTTATTGTAATTTGGTTTCAATTTTTATTTTTGTAGCGAAATAGCCAAAGGGGGAGATTTGTAAGAGCAATTTTTTTATGATTGCTCATAGATCAGGTATTTTAGCATATCCTGTTATAAACCTAAGACTACATCCGCATTTTCCTCCACGATCATTTGAACATGAGTTAGTAATCTAACTATGCATCCGAGATTCAAGCCGCTGGAATCATCACGAACATTTTATGGAGGTATACGAACTTGTGTCCATTATTTTACTCGTCAAATCTATTCTGGAATGTTTATTTTTTTCATCGAGGCATTTTTTATGATATGATTTTGATAATAATTTTTTTTTAATTCGTTGGAATGAGATTCCTATCTCGTTAGAACGAGATCATTTTCTCATTCGAACAAGATCAAATCTCGTTAGAACGAAGTGTTGTTTTTAATAGGACGAAAATCTAACGAACTTCAAATGAAAGGGGATCTATTTAACATAACCACTCTCATTTGAAGGTCGTTGGAAGCTCGATCGAATGAAATTGGCATCTCAATCGAACGAGACTTCACTTCGTTAGGGCAAAATCCATTTTCATTCGAATGACTTCATCACCTCAAAAACATTTTTCGTATAATAATGAGTTTTTCGGTCAGTTTTTCACAACTCTTCTGGCAAAAATCATATGTTATTTTTGCACCAAAAGTTTTCATCTTTGTGTTTCATAAAAAAACACTTTTCTTTTCCAAATCATACACCCCTTATATGATTTGATGAGTTTTGTCAAACCTAAGTTCACATACATTACATTAAGCCCTTATAGAGAGTTCTCTACTGCTCATTGTGGAGCCAAGGCTCAACGACTGAAGAAAAAAGGATATCGCATCCTAAGGCTAATCAATGGATACCGAGGAAAGAGTTGCTTCTTGTGGGTGATGCTAGACTGTGTCACGTTTTTTAGAAGACTTGATTACCCCGCATTATACTTAGTGGAGATTTAAGTAGTTTGTAAGTCACTGAGTCTGTCAAACTCTCTATAGTGCTAAAATATAGGTTTTGTCCGAAAGGGATTTTTTCTTACTTCTTTTGTGCTTGGTTTGATTGTTTTCTTGGATTGGAACATTTAAATTGGACTTTATCTTGCATGTGCACCTTAATTTAACCAAGATAAAATTTGGATTCGAAATTGGATCTTGTGTGTGAGTGGCCTCATATACGGACTATCCATATGAACCTACTTTCTCAGACCAAGCCAAGTCCTACACTTGCACACACATCACGTTGGGGCAGGTGAAACCCCAAACTACGTAGAATTTTATTTCATGAATACACAAGTACATAGGCTCAATGTCGAGTCCTTCTTATGAGATCGAGCCTCGACAATATGTCTCATGATAAATTATCCCCATAGATATGAACCCACCTCTCTCTTACACCCTCTTTCATACATATTACAAACGAAATATTGATTTATCTCAGAGTCGCGATCTTTTTGCGCACCCAACACAAACGCTCAAAAGCATATATAGCCAAACAAGATAGTCTTTGATCCCAAGCACTCCTAAGCATCCACCGTCAATGTAAGCAAGTTCCCCCGGGTGCCACTTGAGGCCTTCAATGCCATAGTGGTGACTCTGCTGAGGATAATCAATATTGTATATCATTGCTAGATTTCACAGCGATATCACAGTGCTGACTCCGCTAGGGATAATCCAAGAGAACCGAACTATCTTTATGATTCTTTCCTAATATGATTAATATCGCTCTCCTCCATAACTACTTTATGCAATTTTTAGAACTATTTAGTGACCTTAGTTTTAGAGTCCCTCATAACATGGATATGTGCTTTGGTCCCCATGTACAACATTGTACATCCTACCAAATGTATAGTTACACGTAAAGGACCTCGTGATAAATTAAACAGCAAAGTATGTAAAAATAAAGATTACTTGTTTTGCATCACGAACTGCATAGTCTTGATTTTCATATTAGTTAAACCATATACCCTCGAGAACCAAAGCGGTTAACCGAGAGGAAGTTCATAACTTAGAAAAGTTGCTTCACCCGAAAAAGAGGCTCGTATTTCTGAAAATTCACTTATCCTTAAGAGAATTTCTTACTTTAGAGAAATCACTTGCTCGAGTGAAGTTCATACTTTTGAAAAGTCACCTCCCTGGAAGGCTAACCGTCGATGAGTTCTCACTCTTTTTGCCCACATGTCTAGTATATTGAGCAGCTTCTCTCATGATATCAAAGTCTTGGTGACAGGGAATGTTTGGAATTTTTCAGTATTAGGGTATATCGAATAAGCTTTCACAACTATTCAGTACAAGGGTAAAGTGATTTCACACATACTTAAGGTTGCTCAGTACAAGCAGTCCACTATATCGTGATCCATGTCAATCAAAAGTGATCCATCAATCACCGAGTTGCATCATCCTTTTGCATATACAAAAAAGATTTAGGAATACACCCCTATTGCATAAAAAGAATAGATATTTACAGGCCATATGTTTTGACGAAAAAATTTGAAAAAATGTCAGATGGATGGAGGCTGGTCCAAAACCCCTTAAATTCTAAGCTTAATGTCGTCTCATTCTTAAATAGAAGATAAACAGTATGAATTCGCAAGTTATCACTAAAATATATTTCCCTTATGAAGGATTCACTTACGCAATTTTTATTACTTCCTCGCTCCTCGCATGAAAATCGAGAGTTCATCCCAATTTTACCTTAATCCAATGAGACTCTATTTAGTTCTTCCCCTCAGAAGAACCTACCAAATGATAAAAATAATACCGATTGAATATAGATAAAAGAGTTATATCAGAAAAAACCATGCATAATACCATGTCAGTCCTTCTGTCCGTGAAAACCTGAACGAAAGCTTTTCGACTTTTTCTGCAGTTACTATCATCAGCAGAGAGATCGCACAAAGTTCTTACCCTATAAAATCGAGTTCACACACCATGCGGTCGATTATTTTTCATCAACAAGCTCCCCACCCATGATTGTCAACTCTCCTCAGCAGTATGATCCATGTCTACTGAAAAAGATCAGGTTCCATCTGCAATGGATCAGATTTTGAGACAACTTGAGAATATCAATGCCTAGCAGAATACCATGCAATCTAAGATCAGGGTGCTGAGACTAGCGCAAGTCTACCTACAAGAGGCCACCGCTACAATCATATAGGAGAGAACATATTTTATTCCATATCACTAATACCAGAACATCGCCTGCGGTGGCTACCGAAGCAGTACCAGTTAATCCTCAGGATTTTCCTACACGAGTCCCAGCCTCAGTTCCCCCTACTAATGTTAGTGCTCCTCACTTTTAATTACCATTTTTCCTACATGTATACTTCAAAACCTACCAATAGTGACCCGAGTACCCACACACTGACTTCTAATGCCCCCTACGAGCTAAGTTTGTAGCTCCCCCACCAGTCAATGAGGTCCTTCCCCCACCTCCAAATAAGGAGATCACACAAGTTCAATCTGAACTACGTCTCCTTCAGGAATCCATCAACAAGTTGCAAGCCACCGATGAGCTCACTAACATCAAGAAGATGGATCTCTAACCTGAAGCCCGATTGACAGAGAAATTTAACATACTAGTCTTCAAAGCCTAGAAAGGATTAAGCTCCCCAACTACCCACATATCCAACTACCACCTTCAGATGTAGGTACAAAACATGGGCCTGGGGGGTCTAGTGATCATGTTCCCTTCCACTCTGTCTGGAGAAGATCTCACCTAGTATATACGACTAAAACATGACGGGATCTCCAAAACTTAGGATGATGTATATAATAATTTTTTAAAGCAGTACGAATACAAAGAGGAACTTGGCATCACCCGTAAAGACTTAGAGATACTGAAAAGGGAATAAGGGGGACAATTGGTGCTTTCATCACTTGTTGGAGAGAGAAAACTAGCCAGATGGTCAATCGACCTATATAAAATGATCATATAGATATCGTAGTCAAAAACCTTCGGGAGGAAGTACAAAATGAACTCAGTCCCACTTGGATCCAAAAATTCAAAGCGTTAAACCACATCGGGTGCAAGATCGAGGATATTTTGGTTGTTAAGGGTTCCAAATTCGTTGAGGAACCTCGTCAAGCTGCAAATAAATTCTCGGACCAAAAAAACTCACCTAGAGCTTCTACATATCACATCACCACCCATGTGGTTAGTCCAGGACCAGAATTACTCCTAGTTGTCAATACTTCCTAAGCTATGGTAGCTATTGCTGCACCTTTTCAACAAGGACCTCCTCCCAGAAACTACCAAGATGTGCCTCCACCTAAATAGTTCAGAACTCAACCCAGACAACTCACTAATCTTCAAGTTCCCCTCAACCAAGTATACTCCTCCACGAAATTAGATGGTCTCCTAAAACCTCTCAACCCCAAACCTCCCCCGCATACCCAGATAAGAACTAGAAAGTCGACGCCCATTGCCAGTTCCATCAAGGACCCCACCACATTATTGACAATTGTTGGACCCTAAGGTTTTCCATCCAATACCTCATCGATGTCAAGAGCCTCATCTTGCCAAAGCCAAATGTCCCCAACAACCCCCTACCATATCATTCAAACCGCGGCACTAACACCCTATTAGATGCGCCCATTCCCAACACCGACCCTTTTATCCTGATAGTCCCCATTCATAATAAACTGAGGATGAGAACACACTCCAAATTCCAAATATTTACCCGTATGGGGACATAATCACCCGCCCTAAGAATCATTTTGGATACTAAGCCCACCATCGAATATATGACTTTCTTTAAGATGGCCATCCCCCTCTTGCAAAGTAACCACAATATCCCAGACTTACACTGCACGCTACATCCCAAACTTACTCTTAGTCACAAATTCATGCTCTCAAAAGATCCAAGACTCCTCACTCCCTCTCCAAAAGAAACAGATCACTCGGTATAATGGTAGGAGATGTAAAACGAAGTTCTCTAAGCCACCGAGCACATCTTCTTCGTAATACCAATCCAATCTTTTGGATGGGAAAGATCCACCCCTAAGGCAAACTTGTTCTCCCTTACAGATTTGTGAAATGATAATGGTACTCACTCACCCACTAATTCAAACATGTTCTCCACCAACTCTCCAAGAAATAATGGGAAAAACCTATTCCAAGTCACCAGACAGGGGGACCCATAGCTCACACACCCCGATATCCTAGTCCTCATACACATATAAGTGAACAAGACAGAAAAATTATGGAAGAAGATCACATCACTTGAGAGTTCCAAACCCGTCACCAATTGTTGAATGAAGAGTAAGAAAGAGTCACATCACATATCACTCAAAGGGAGATCACTTGGAAGGACGAAATGGGGGATAACCCTGTCCCGATAGCTTATGTCCAATACAGGAGCCTTAAGAGAGAGAGAAAGAGATGGAATCTCATTCATGAAGGATAGCGAGTCGTGGCCGCCCAGATACTATTTCATGCCCGATATAACAGACAAGGGATGACCGCCCAGGAGTATACACTGGAAATCAATCTTGAGTTCTCCTCCAGGCTACCATCCACATGATGCGGACAGATTTTGAAAGTGACATATATCCTTCTCTATTGATATGTTCAAAGCATGGGCTAGACCCTACCGTGATAATCACTACCTTAGTCCAACCAAAGCCCACTCCTAGTCCTGTAGTCGCCAGGACTGAGCCAGTCTACTACACCCCTATGAGAACAAGGCATCACTGGTTGCTTTGACCATCTCTTAATCACTGAGGGTAACATCTTCATGGGGTATAGATATGAATATGTCCCTAACCCCCAAATTTGGGAAATTATGATACAATGGGACTAATACCCGGGGAAAGGACTCGAACTCCAGGAATAAGGCCACATCCTTTGAAGTTCCAACCATCCGAGTTTACAGGTTTGGGATCGGGTACAAAGATACCACAGAAGAAATTGACCGACTTGAACAGCGTGAACACTGGACTTTCCGCATGAAAAAGTGGGGCTATATGATAGATAATTACAGCCAAGCTGCTCATATGAAGGGCCACCCCTCTAGTCCTTCAACAGTTAGGGGGAATTCAGGCAACCCAACATCGACATATACCAGAACATCCTATCTATCGAATGGGGAGACTAACCCTTGGAAACACATAACACCACCTGCAGGACGATAGATATTTATTTTATCCCTCCTGAAGTCAACTCACTTATGGAAGATATTTTTTATCCCTATAGTGATCTCTACATGCTTGTTCTACAACTGGAATTTGACTTCTTCGTACTTAGGGTATCACTTGGACTCACCTGAACACTGGTGTAGGATATAGCTACAAAAACACTTACCTAGAGGCCACTAACATAGTAAGTATAATTGAACTCCAAGATGAGATGACCCCACAGAGGTCCCCTTCCACCAGAAGGTACCCCTCCTAAAGGTATGCATACACTACCGAGATGGAGTTGGTCAACCCCATCCCCCATGACCATGCAGAGGGAATGTTTGACAGCCTGTATTCAAAGAATTATCTCCTTGCGAGATAGAATACACTGAGTACTTGTACTACTATGGAGACTTTTTCTGTGAAGCCGCTATCATTATGAAAGAGATGAACCCAATGTAACACCCCGTATTTTTTTATAGTTAATATTTAATTAATTCGGGAATTTTAAATTACTGGTGTGTTGTAATTTTAATTGAATTAATTATGGCAATATATATATTTAAATATTAATCGGGGAGTGAATGGTTAATGTTTAGGGAAATTTATTTACTAAGTGAATAGTAATAATTTAATTACGTCATTTCGAGTATTAATGACAAGGTATACACTTATCCCAGCCGGGAGTCGGTATAGACTAAATTGGGTGTGAGATAAGGATTTTTATAAATTAATTCGGACGCCAATTCTGAGTGCGCGGTTGAGTCCGGATGGGTCGAGATAGTCAGAAAAGAGTACTCGGGGGTAGTAATTGGGTCTCGGGGTATTTTTGGGCATAACCGGGCCCACACGGGGTGAGTTGGGCCACTTTAATTAAGCCCATTAGGTGAAAAACGGGATTAAGGGCTTTTAACCTAGTTGGGAGATTTAGAAATGGCAGCCAACATAACTCTAAACCTAGGGTTTGAGAGGCGAATTGGGGGAAAGCAAATTAAGAGCAAATTGGAGGTTATTGGAGCCAAATTGAGGGATTACGCCAACGGATCAGACACTACGAACACTTACAGGCAAGTGGTTAACTGTTGTGATTTCTAAAAGTTTGATAATCAATTCATATCATAGTGATGTGTGTATGAAAATTCATTTTGGGTGTGTCACCAAAATCTAAATTGGGTTTTTGTAAATTTATATACCTTAATGAGATTAAAGGGGAGATTAATCGTGTTTATGATTCTAGAATGTACAGAACTTAATCAGATGTTAAAATCAGTAAGATTAGAGGGTTAATTACTAATAAAATGAATGAAATTCTTATTGGGGATTGAAAACCCGGATAATACCCAATCCGGGAAAAAGTAGGAAATCTGGAGATTTAATTCCAGATTGATGTTCTATAAGGTGCTTTGATCCTATTCTTATGTAGAAATAGGGTTGATTGGGCTTGGGTTAGTCCAGGGGAAAGAATGAAAGTTGGAGGTTTTCGTTAATGGTGGAACTGCCTGTTGGAGAAGACGAAGTCAGGGACGATCGATCGATCGACCCAGGGGTTCGATCGATCGATGATTCGGAATTCTGGGCAGTTCGCCCAGTTTGTATATAAGGGGAAAATTAATTAAATTTAACTCCCAAACATTTATTTAGTGATAAATAAATATGGAACAAATATTCCTAGCAATTATGGGAGAAAGTAATTGGGACTAGGATGAATTCATGTGGGGCATTTAATGGATGAATTTGAGAGACTTTATTCCAAAATAGTGAGGTACGGATCAAGTGAGTGAATCCGGGTATATTGATCATGCGACCCCAAGGTACTGAATTAAGTTTAGAAATAAACTAAATTATTTTGAGTCGGGATATAGACTCGGGGAATATTTAATTATGGACCAAGTGGGCGAGTCCGGGCATGTTGGTAATTATAGGTAAATATAATTGGGAAAATTATGGAAATAAATGTGTGACACATTGTGGGCGGAAAATGTGGGAAATAAATTATGAGATGTAAATTGTACCAAGTGAGCGAGTCCGGGTATGTTGGTTAAGTGACATCAAGGCATTAAATTAATTATCGAGAGAAAGTAATTAGTTTGGAGTCGGAACATTGACGCGGGAAATGTTGAGGTACGGGCCAAGTGAGAGAGTCCGGGGATAATGGTTGGGTGACACCAAGTTATTAAATTAATAAATGCGTTAATTAATTTAGTTAGAGTCGGATTGTAGACTCGGGTAATATTAAATTAATAAGAGTGATAATTAATTTAATAAGAGTCGGATTGTAGACTCGGGTAATATTAAATTAATAAGAGTGATAATTAATTTAATAAGAGTCGGATTGTAGACTCGGGTAGTATTAAATTAATAAGTGTATAAATTAATTTAATTAGAGTCGGTTTGTAGACTCGAGTAGGATTAAATTAACAAGGGTGTTAATTAATTTAATTAAAGTCGGTTCATAGACTCGGGTATGATTAAATTAATGGGTGGGATAATTAGTTTAATCAGAATCGGATTGTAGACTCGTGAAGGGTACTTATTAATTAATGTGATAATTAATTATATTAGAGTCGGACCATAGACTCGGGAAGAGGATAAGTTATTAAGTGAGAAAATTAATTACATTGAGTCGGGCCACAGACTCAGGAAATTACAGGCAGTGTATGGGATGTCGAGTACATGGTAAAGCCGGGGTTATTAATATATATATATGGTGTAGTGATAGTATATATATATATATATATATATATATATATATATATATATATATATATATATACGTGTATGTATTGTGTGTGACACTAAATTACAGGCAGTGTATGGAATTTTGAGTACACGGTAAAACCGGGGTTCATAATATATATATATACGGGTAGTGATAGTATATATATATGTGTATATATTGTGTGTGATAGTAAATATCAGTGACTAGATATTTATTCAATTTAAATACTCTAATGCTATCAAGGGAGGTTGCGCGATGTGGGTGAATCCCTTAGCTTGAGGAGTAGGGCGAGTATATCCCCAGGTCATAGCGTCCGGTACATGGGTGAGGAGATTATCTCACTTTCAGGAAGGAATATGACCGCCTCCACTTCGTTTATATTTTGGTCCAAGTTGGTGAGCGATTCTAACTTGGGGAAACTAGGTTTTGTGAGCACACCTAGTGAGATAGCATTCTAGAGGGAATCATCCGGTGAGGGTATACTCGGAAGGATGGATACACGTATAATATATGTGTGGATGTTAGTAAAGGTACGTATAATATGGTAATAAATATTATATGTAGGTGATAATACAGTGTGTGATGTATTTACCTTATATAACTCGGGTTACAGTTATATGCAGTTAATTAATGAGAAATTAATTAAGTTAATCGTTGGTGGAAATAATACAGTGTGTGATGTATGTACTTTATATAACTTTTGAGACGGTTATATGCTACTATTGAAGAGGAATTAATTAAGTTAATTGTGAAATAACTTATAATTCAAGAATCACTATACTCTGTTTAGAGTAGTATGGAAGGGAAGGTTATACCAGAACTAGTTGGACGGGGTAGTACAACTAGGTGGGGTTAAGATAACCATTAGGTGTGCACAATAGTGGAGGGGTGAGAATGTCCACAAGGGAGTGCGACACTAACTTAAATATGAAGCGCATTCATGCATTTTAAATTACTGCAGTTAATTCACTTGCTAAATATTTTCAAAATGTTTTGGGTTCTAACCCTTGCTATAAAACTATTTTCAAAACCTTTTAGGTGTCCAGCCACAGGGACGCCAGGATTGATATTCTATTCCAGGGACACGGAGCTGCGGCACATGTGGATGCTAGCAGGAGTTTGGATTAGACGCATCATTTATTCATTCCTAGAATAGGAATCTTGTATTAGTCTCAGTTTTATTTAGGGCTTGTCGCCCAAACTTCTCGGTACAGTTTTCAGGTGTAATTCATTCAGGTTTTGAATAATTGTATTGGATTATTTATTTGGTGGCCGGTGATTTATTCGGCAAGTTGTGTATATATGATTCAGTTTATTTTCATTCAGTTGTGTGAATGGTTTATATTTTTATTCCGCATGTATTGTTTTGATTAATTAAAAAGTTAAAATTGGCACCAGTTTTTGGAATACTAGGTGGTTAGTAAGTTTTAAAAAGTTTTCGACAGTGATGCTAAGGATGATCCAACTGGGATTCCTGTTTTAATTTGGTATAGGACTGATCACCCGGTATTTTATTAGGCGGGGTGTCACACCCAAAAGATCCCAGAACCTCCTTCGACAAAGAAGATAAGCAGAAGATAGCCTTCGATAACGACATTTGGTCAGGATCATCCTTGTCTACGGAACCATCACCCGATACACCGGATAGGAAGATGTTCATGGATGGGGTGCCTGTTATGGATCTTCACAGGGGGAAACTTGATTATCAGGGCTTTATGGAGCGGCGGTTGATGGTGATGCCTCTACCTATGCTTAGGAAGGTTTTGTTAGCCCGAGCGAGAATGGTGCTGGAGGGGGAGGGGCTTGCGATAGTGGATGGAAAGCCGGTAGTCCCGTCAGGTGAGACAAAGATGGTAGGTGATGACCATAAAACTCCTAAGGAGTAGGAGGAGGGGGAGGAGGGGGTGCTAGAAGGTGGGGCTGGGGTTCAAGGTATAGTATATGAGGTGGGCATAAGGGCACATGGGGTGGTTCTCGAGGAGGAATCTAGGGGCCAGAGTATACCTCTGCCCAGGACTTGGATGTAGCCATACGGTGGATAGATGATTCCATGTCTCAAACTCCTGTGAAAACTCATAACTAATCCTAAAAGTCCAAAACTAGATCCTACCTTGGATTGGACCAAAATGATTGCCCCAAAACCAATATCACCTGCCGATAGCCTTGTATCTTTGGTTGATCTTCTATTCTGTCTGGAAAAGGCTGAACATGAAGACCGAGAAGAACCCGTTATCTCTCCAGACAAAGAGGTAGAGTTATTCACCAGGACAGTACGGCACTACACTCCTTCAAACCCAGGTAGTAAGGAGAAAGCCCACTTGAAAAAGTTATCGCACCACCTCCTCGAGAAAATAACAAAATCTAGGAACAACTCTAGTGAAAGTAGACTAATATAATCATCTAGGAAATGTTAGCTACATCCCAAGAACACTGAGTTTCCCTCATCCATCTATTGTCATAAGCTTCTATGCATACGGACCTAACTCTAGCTGAGATGTTAGCTACCATCAAATCCATCACCATACAACAACACATCAACTTATTGGATGAAGACCTTTCCATGCAAAGGCATAACCACCGATTCGTATTGCACATCACTACTGAAACCTACGAACATATTGTGCCCCAGGTACTGATAGAAGATAGTTCCACCATCAACGAATTCCCCTTCTGCACTGCCATCGATCTAGGATACACCACCTCGAAATTCGCACCATCATCTACGGCCATCAGGACCTATGCCAATGCTTGCCGAGAGATCCTAGGGGTCATCGTCCTCACTTTTATAATAGGGCCTATTAAGTGTGACGTTGAGTTTCAAGTACTCGACGTCCCAACCAGCTTTAACATCTTTCTTTGGAGGGCCTAGATACACCCTATAGGGGCATTACCCTTATCGTTTCACATGAAAATTAGGTTCTCGTTAGAGACAAAGGTCATCACAGTTCAAGGAGACGATCACTGGACCACAGTCACCAGTACTAGTACCATTCCCTTCTTGGATACCCACCATGATAGTAGAGACATCTACCTTAGTAGATTTCGAATCGTCCTACTTGATAGAAGAGGAGCCGATTATTCACGGTGTAGTTGCACGAATCATCCATAAAATGAGATACATTCTAAGGCTCGACCTTATAAGAAACCAATAAGGAATTCTCGAATTCATCACCGCTACGAAACATAACGTAAAGTCTGGTCTCGGGTATACCACTAATAGCAAAACTCTAGTCTCCAATACCAAAGCCCCCCATCAAGGGTGGAATGGTCACTTTTGTTTTCAAGGAGAGGATTTTTCCTATCGCGAACTCCTCGAACCATGGTGGGATGAAACGAAGAAATCCTTGTAACCAGGTATGGAGATCCACTATAAGGAAGGATAATATGTAGACTATGGAAAGATCCATAAGGTCAGCCAGAATGAGCTCAACATCTCAAGGCTCACTGAGCAAGATATAAAGAACTCTGAATTGAACTGAAGTGGGGACTACCCACGCTATTTCCTGATGAATTTTCCCTGATAGCCATGTTGGGAACCTCGAAATTAACACATGCGGAACATTTCCATGACCGATACAGTGCCTCAGCCACCAGAAGTAGAACTACTGAGAAGGGATGATTAGTCAGCATATCTGAACTCAATATTTGCCTACGAGTGTCAGACTCAACAACCCCACCCACTGAAAGACCGCCATCAGGCGAGCCTCATGATACGACCTGACATGCCCCTTGGCATTATCAGTGGAAGAAATAAAGTCATTAGTTCTTCCTACAATACCTCTCCGAAGCACTCCCCTACACTAGCCCAACAAAGGTTCTCGCTACAAACTCTGAGGAACAAAGATTCCAACTCAAGAAACACTGTCTTCCCTAGCCTACGATCTATGCCAAGGTCCCAGAGCCTCTGAAGACCACTCCAAAGGTCCCCCGTCATAATGTAGCCCACTTCATCACCGACATTGCGTGAACTGCAATACTCAAGGACTGGAATTCTGTCAAATGCATCCTGGTGCCTGTCATCAAGAGGCCCTTTGAGTCGGTCCTATTAGAAAAATAATCCCCCTTTATCCCCTCAATTAATGTCTCCCTCTATAAAGCATACATTTTTTATTATCAATGTTGTCCTGCCTCCCTTTGATGGCATAATAAATAGTAATTTCCAATATTTATCCGTGTGTATTGTATGTGATGATTACGAATTCAGCAATGGATTATAACTCACACCTAATAATAACTCTACAGACTTGAAATACTTAAAATACTTTTAAAAAAATTAAAACAAAGTCAAAATAGATGTATGTCTCCCAACGAGAATGACACAATAACCATAAACTTGGGCACCCCCCAAAATCCTAAATAGTTACAAAATGGGGTCCTCCCTAAACGAGAGCGAACGAAAGGATCACACAGATCTTGCCAGATTCGTAGATGTATTTGCTTGGTCAAACGTCAACATGTCCAGTATCGACCCAATTATTGTCATTCATGAGATACCCACTCTCCCTAATACAAAACCCATAAAATAAAGACTTAGTAAACCGATACACAAATGGTCATTGAAAGTAAAGGAGGAAGTAGAGAAATAACTCACTGTCAACATCATCTGAGTAATTGAATATCCCACTTGGCTAGCCAACATCGTACTGTTACCTAAAGCCAGTGAAAAAGTCTGAATCTGCGTAGACTAGAGGGATCTTAATCAGGCCTACCCCAAAGATGATTTCCCTCTACCGCACATCGACTTATTGCTGGATAGTATAGCCAGGAATGTGCAAAGTCCTTCGTCGACGGGTTCGCATGATATAATCAAATAAAAAGGCACCCAGGCCACCAAGAGAAAACTAGGTTCTTTACTCCCTCGGGGACGAACTGTTACACAGTCATTTCTTTTGGTCTCAAGAATGTAGGTGTAATTTACCAAAAAGCGGACACAACCATATTATATGATCTTATACACAATAAAGTGGAGGTCTGCATAGAGGCATGATCATCAAATCCACAGATCGAGAAGGACATGTCCCGACACTTTGGAAATTCTTTCAAAGGTTACACCTCTTGAAAATGAGACTAAATTCGTAAAAATGCGTCTTCAAAGTCACTAAAGGGAAAGTGCTTGTCTTCATTGTACGTAAGGACGGAATCGATGTAGACCCGCTAAGATCAAAGATAAATGGAAAATGCCACCACCAAAAATAGAAAAAGATGTCCGAGAATTCCTAGTCCAAATACAATTCATAAGTCGGATCATCAACGAGCGTACCACCACCTGCGAACCCATCTTCGATATACTAAAAAATGACTCACCTAAAGAATGGAACGCTCAGTGCCAAGAAGAATTTGAAAAAATATAAGAGTACCTCACTCACGCTCCAGTGTTAATGCCTCCCCAACTGGGACAATCTCAACCGCTCTATATGACTATAACAGTTACGGTTGTCGGAGCCATGCTAGCACTATATAGAGAGTTCTCGAAAGGAATGCGCCACTATGTTAGTAAAAATCTAGTCTCTAATGATCTCAAATACACCTCTTAGAAAAGTTTTATGTATCCATCGTAGGGATCACCCATAAACTAAGGCACTATATGATGTCCTTCAGTATATGACTCATCTCCAGGCGAACCCCCTGAAATACCTCTTTGAGAAATCCACTCTCTCTAGACGAATGGAAAAATGGATACTGATGATATCTGAGTTCGAGGTCACTTATGCAACACAAAAAGTTCCCAAAGGACAAGATATCTATGACCTCCTCGCAGGGTAGACAATCTCTGACGAAGATGAATAAAATAAGGTAGAATTCCTCGACAAGGATCTCTTCGCCCTAAATTATAGAGAAAAATGGGAACTCTACTTCGACGAGGCCTCCAACAATAGGGGATTCGATATCAAAATTCTCCAAATATATCCTGACTCACGGTTACTCTCCAAGGACATCAAACTCACCTATGAATGCACTGCAGCATAGCCAAGTATGAGGCTTGCATCAAGGGTCTCAAAATCACATTGGAAATGGGAATCACTGACCTGAAAGCCTTTGGGGATTCTAACCTAGTTATCATCCAAAATGGAAAATCCTGGATGACAAATTGCAACCATACCATGCCTATTTAGAAAATCTAGCTTCGCGATTCGAAAAACTCGAATTCGACTTCCTCCCAAGGGCTAAAAACAATTTTGCAGATGCACTTGCCACCCTAGCCTCCATGATAGACATGCCAGAAGGAACTATGGAAATCATGTTTACTCTGACCGGTCAGAACACCCCTTCCTATTGCTTTGAGGTTAATGCCATCGAGGAAATAAGCATAGGACTCATTATATGGTACCACGACATCTGGAACTTGTTCAACAAGAACCACTACCCACCTAATGCTTCCCTAAATGACCGTCTGAACCTAAGACATTTGGCAATCCCATTTATTATACATGGGGGATAACTCTAAGAGGGGTTCGATGGAATACACTTGCAGTGCGTCACCGAAGACGAGACCCTCGAGATCATGGACAAAATCCATAGCGGTGAGTGTGGTGCGCATATGAATGGACACACCCTCTCCCAAAAAATCCTCAAACAGTCATACTACTAGACTGCCAAGCAAAAGGATTGCATGAAATATGTCAAGAGGTGCCACAAATATCAATTTTATACCTCATAGCAGCATCTACCTCCTCGAGAACTCTATTGTATGACCTCACCATGGCCTTTCTTCACTTGGTTAATAGACATCATAGGGAAGGTACCTCCTAATACCTCCACCGGGCACGAATTCATCCTAATCGCCATCGACTATTTCACAAAAGAGGTTGAAGTCGAATCTTATATGGTGCTAAATGCCTAAAAAGTAGCCAAATTTATATGTTAAAACATCATATGCATCTTCGGCGTACCCCACAAGTTGGCATCAAACAACGAGTCTCACTTTGAGAAAGAGGTCTCAAACGACTACACGAATATGGGATTACTCGGGATAAGTCATCCCCATACAGACCACAACCCGATGGAGCCGTCGAATCCGCTAAGAAGAATGTCAAAAACATCATCATCAAGATGACTGAGACTTACAACGACTGTCTAGATAAACTCCCATACGCCATCTCGGGCTATCTCATAGCGAAACTCAATAAGGGACACACCCTACTCTTTATTTTATGGCATGGAGGTAGTCCTACCCATAGAACTTGAGATTCCGTTATTACGGATCATTCTCAAAATCCAAGTGGTCGAAAATGACTGGCTCCAAGTCCGTTATAATGAATTAGCTTTCCTCGATGAGAAAAGACTGAAAGCCTCCTATCACAATAAGGGTTATCAGCAATGTATCTCTTGAGAATTCAACAAAATGGTTAAGAAGAAAAACATTCAAGAGGGCGACCTAGTCCTAAAAGAGAATCTAGAACCTGCCCGGACTTATGGAGATAAATTTTCACCCAACAAGAGAGGATCCTACCTCATCACCAAAATAAACTCCGACAGAGTAGCTATCTTAGTTGATCTCTATGGACTCATATTTTCCCAACCCTTCAATCTATTGTTTAAATAAATTCTTTCATTTAGCCTCTCAACGGTGAAAAGGAAAACGATTGGTTTAAACACCAAAACAATCGATCGTAGCGGGTAGGGAAGACTATGCCAGCCCATACACATTCGCAACCCTACATCAAAAAGCCCACTTGAGCCTCCAACCTTTCACTTGAAGGTAACTAAAAACACTTTAAACCCCTATCCATATTACCCAGAAAGAACTACGTAGGACTGATTCTCTGATATATTTTTATCGTAGACACTGAATACAGACACCTAGTTGTCTTTGAACCAAAGATACGTAGGCAACCCTAGATATCACTTCGAGCCCGGTCTAAATAAACACCAAAAAATCTTGCTTTATGGGAAAACCCTATTTATGATCATTGTGCCCTCACTCAAAAAGTGACGGCATGGTCTAAATAAACCAAGTGTCGAGTAATAAAACAGTGCTCTAAAGCATTTTAAAGACTTTGTGGGGAATCTTTAATAAACCATGAAAATTTTGATTTCTCAAATTGCATCCCATAATTTGGAAAATTATGCCTTTTACCTTTGTTATGTCCCTTGTGTTTTCCATCATGTTCCCAGTGTATCCCCGTTATGTCCTCTCCCGCCCCCCTCCCCCCCCCCCCCCCCCCAAAAAAAAAAAACCCCAAACCCCTACCCCATTAAAAAAATGATTTCACAAAGTGTCTCCCATTATTTGGAAAGTTATTTATCTTTTACCATTGTTGTCCCCCTGCATTTTCCATCATGGCCTCGGTGTACCCCGTCACTTTTACCACGCTAAAAACAAACAGACCCTAAATTGGGCCTCCACCAAGAAATTCAACTCCCAAAACTGACACATGATTTCCATATTACCACCACCAAAGAGTTTTACACTGAAAATCCATACCAAAGAAAAACTCTCCCTCTCCATCAATATCACTGCCCTGCCCCACTCACTCTTCAGAAACCTGAGCCTTTTAATTCCTGATATTAATTGAGAGTTGAGATGTAAAGGGTAATTTTAATTTTTTTTTTTCATTATTAAATATGTAACGCCACAACCTGGATTTATGAGTTACCCGTAGTCAACTCGATCCGGCCCGAGCGTTAGGTGTGAAGTGCAATCAAACAATCCTACATAATGTTCCTAGTCCCCTTTTATTTTGATTAACGTTTCACTTGTTTAGCATGTGGTTTCAATTTCAAAATAAACTACATCAAAGATCCATGGGGAGCACCCCGATGTCCAAGTATACAGAGCTACTAATGTAAAAATAAAGAAAATACTTACCTATATAACTCCCTCAAAATACGAAATCACTCCCAATCTGTTGTGACAAAGAGAGGGTGTGACCTATGCCCAGTGAGAAATATATAAATGAAGCATAGAATCAAATAGCAGAAAGAAAACTCAACACGTCATGCCTACATGCACATACAATTACATAGTATATATACACATATACACTTACACATATTCAATGCATGAAACGGTTTTTACTTCTAAAAACCTTATTTATTTAGATTAATTTACCTTAATCTTATAGAGATTTCCCTTACTCGCCCTTAGAGTTTTCTCACTTATTTAAGACACCCGGCTCAATACTTGAGACCATTGCGTTTTACTTATCCGAACATATTCCTTTACCAGAATTATCCCTTTTTTACCCATTTCAAAACACTTTAGTATTTTCGTTAAAATCCACTCTTTCAACACACGCAAACATCGTGTAGAAAATACTTATGAAAATCTTTTTACAACACGTCCTAATGTTAATTATGGGTTTAACCGCTTAGGTTGCTTTTTTTTACTTGGAAAAACTAAAAATATGGGAGTTTATAGAAACTTCCATTACAAAGAGAAAAAGCTGAAAATTTGGGGTTTTATAAGAAACCGCATTACAAAAATATAAGAATAAAGCATTACAAATAATGAACAAAAGATCTTAAGTAGTGGCATCCCATTTTTTCCAATTTATAAGCACCTCTCACCATCTTAGGAAGGCCCTGCGCATTGAGATATACTTGAAGAGAAGAAAGATGAACACCTGAATTACCCAGAGCATCAGCAACCATATTGGATTCTCTAAAACAATGAGACAAAGGAAATTTCAGCATGTCCAAATAAGTCTTGATTTCCTCCACATCTTTCTTTAATTTCGAGGGAGGTTTCCAATTGTGGTTGAGAAATTAACCACAAACATAGAATCAGATTCAATATGAACATTACTTATATTGAATTGGAGGCACAATTTTAGACCATCACATATGCCTTTTAATTCCACACTAGCATTAGTAGAAGTACCATTAGAATTTGCAAAAGCAAAAACGAGATTCCCTTTATCGTCTCTAAGAACTCCCCCATAACGACTTAAGCCTGGGTTTCCTTTGGATGCCGCATCCACATTAATCTTAGAATAATCAGATGAAGGGAAATTCCACCTAATAGGCAACTTAACTTGGATCTTTGCAGAGAATTTTATGTCAAAAGCTTGTTGAATACCCTTATCAAAAGATGATAAGAGTATTTTTAAAAGTAATCCCCTTACAAATGCAAGAAATCAGATTTGAAGAGTTTGAAATAATATCCTTTGCACACATAGGAATATTATAAAAAAAACCATTATTCTTAATTTTCCAAGTCTCCCAACAAACAACAAGAGGAATACTCTTACCAAGTAATCTTTCATAGTCATTAGTACCTGATTTCATCTACCAGCTGTGCAGAATGGATGTTATAGAAACAGTGTTAGGCTCAATCCCTAGAATGCTAGAAAAGTGCCTCCAAATAGGGGAGATAATAGGGCAGGAAAGAAACAAATGATTAGTGGACTCTTCATTTTGATGGCAAGCTTTGCATCTGGAACATAATCTAATTCCCATTTTCTTAATGTTCTCATCAATAGACAGGCAATTATTGAGGATTTTCCACATGTTTATCAAAATTTTCTTTGGAATATGGTTGTCCCAAATATTAGTCATAATTGTAGATGAAGGCAAATGATGTTTGGAGACTGCATAAGTCGAGGTTAAGGTGAACTGACCTGATAAATAAGCTAACCAAGTCCAAACTCCATCAATTTGCTCCATGAAATTATTGCTCAGATCTTTAGCTACCATCATTTTCCTCCAAGTATAAGAAGCAGCATATGAGTCATTCTTAATATTCTTGTACCTGTGAAGCATATAGTTAGACCAAAGAGAAGGCTTAGTCCAGAATAACTTCATGAAGATTTCATTAAAAAGGGCATTGAAATCCTTAAGGCCAAGACCTCCAGCATTCACATCTTTAAATAATGATTCATAACTTTTCCACTGACATTTCCAACCTTGGTCTTCACTACCACCCCAAAAAAATTTGTTAACCATTCGATGAATTTTACTAAGGATAGCTTTAGGAGGTGAAATTGATGATAGAAGATATGAGGGAATAGAGAATAAAACATGTTTAATAAGGATAAGTTTACCCCCATTTGAAAGGAGTTTAGACTGTCATCCTGAGATTTTGGATCTTATAGAACAGATCAAACTGTCATAATAAGATACCGTATTTTCCCTCTATAAAGAGGGTAGCCCAAATATTTTAAAGGCGGAGATTTTGATTTAAGGCCAGAACCTGCAGATTTCATATCCCTTTTCTGAGATGAACATTTATCATCCGTTGTGAAGCTACTCTTTGAAGAATTGCATTTAAGACCAAATATGATACAATATTCATTAATAAATTCAATAGTTTTCTTGATGCTTATCTTATCATCCCTACAAAAAATGACTACATCATCTGTAAAAGCAAGATGAGATATAATGGGGCAACCATTTGGAGTATAGAAAGGCTTAACTACACCTGAAGATTGCAATTTATTAAGGCCCCTACTTAGAGAATCAGCAACCAATATAAAAAGACTAGGGGATAGAGGATCCCCTTGTCTCAATCCCTTGTAAGACTTAAAGAAACCACTGTTTTGACCATTTAATATAATAGAAAACTAGTTATTTAATGCACCCCCAAATAAAGTCAATCCATCTCTCTCCAAATCCAAAACTTCTCAAAACAATAATACGAAATCTTCAATTGACCCTATCATAAGCATTTTCCATGTCAAGCTCAAGGATAACATTACCACCATGAGATTTCTTAACAATATTGTGGATCATTTCTTTAGCTAGAAGGACATTTTCTTATATATTTCTCCCTTTAATGAATCCACTTTGGTTAGTGGATATTATTAAAGGCAGAATAGTGGATAACGTTTTAGATAAAATCTTAATAATCACTTTAAAAGAGAAATTATAAAAACTTATAGGTCTTAGGTCTTAGGTCTTCACATTTTGGGTGGCATTAATTTTTGGGATAAGCACAATAGAAGTGCTTATCCAGCTTTGAGGGAGATCTCTACCAGTAAAGAAAGAATTTATTGCCTCAACAAGATCATTTTTAATGATATTCCAGCATTTAATATAAAAGAATCCCCCAAATCCGTCAGGTCTTGGGGCTGATTCATCATTTAGATACCTTATAGCAGCTAGAATCTCTTCTTCAGTGGCAAACTGTTCAAGGTTCTCATTCATCTCAGATGAAATAAGATTTGGAATCATATCTGAGGTATCCCTCAGTACATAACTTTGATTATATGTTAATTGATTCTGGTATAATTCCATAATATGATCTCTGATATCCTGCTACATCTCCAACAAGTTACCATCTTCGTCGGTAATGGAATGAATCATAAGCCTTTAATGCTTTGATTTTACACTAGAATGAAAAAATTTCGAATTGGCATCACCATGTTTCAACCATTTGATTGATGATTATGTCTCCAGTAGATTTCTTCTTGATTGTATGCCGCCATAAGATTAGCCTTGCACTGGTTCATAGCAATTCTATTAGCTTCACATTTATCCAACTCATAAGCAAGCTCCATTTGCAAATTATCATCTTCCAAATTCTTAACATTTTGTAAAACATCCTTAAAATTCTCCTTGTTCCACTGTTTTAGATACACTGTAAGTCTCTTAATCTTTTTTGCAAATTTCTTTAATCCACTATAAGTAGACTGCACATTCCAAGACTTATCAACCCAGTCAAAGAATTCTGGATGGTGGCACCACATATTTTGAAACTTGGGAGGACTAAAAGAACCCTCTTCCAAACTAATGACTGATAACAATGAAGGAGCATGGTCTGATGTTGTTCTATTCAGGTGCTTCAATTTAGTATTTGGGAAGATTTCCACACATTTTTTATTGAAAAGGCATCAATCTAGCGTAGCCATTATAAGCCCAACCTCATCCCTGTTATTACACCAAGTATATCTTGTCCCAATATAGCCTAAATCTGAGAGGCCACTATCCTCAATAGCTTGGTTAAAGTCATCAACAGTTTGATGGTCAATGTCATTGCCTCTTAATTTTTCAACTTGATTTGAAACAACATTAAAGTCACCAATCACCATGTGGGGATAATTCACCACTATGCTGGAGAAAGAACACATTTGATACCACACAAAGTCTTATTTCCTCTCTTGTGCATTAGCTTACACAAAAGAAAGAAACATATCGGACTTCAGACCATTATGAATGGCTTTAAGAGTTAAAAACTGTTCATGGTCTTCAACAATTTGAATTTGAATATCAAATCTCCAAAAAAAACAAATTTTCTCATTAACATCACTACCACAACCTTGAACGCCCCATTTTCTTTGAAACGTTAAGATTTTAAATGCATCCACTTTTCTCTCCAAAAGAGCAATTAAAGGGATTTTATGAATCTTACAAAGCATTTTTAGTCTTGAAGAAGATGATTTCTTGGCAGCCCCCCTTATATTCCAAACAAGAAGGTTTATCATTTATAGGAGCTGGAGAGAAAGTGAGTGTTACATTTGATACATGATCTAGTGAATCTTCTAAACAAAGGGTCTTTCATTTTGAATTGTTTCTTTTTTACAGTTGTTGTTGGTTCATTTGAGGGCTGAGATTTTATCTGAAAAGCTAGCTCCTTAACAGACTTGAGCTTGTTATCAATGGTCTTGGAAAAAAGTTGTAGTTATTCAATAAAAGGAATGTTGTTAAATCCATCCTCATTATCAGAGGGATATAATTGAAAAGCAGCCTGATTCTTGTCATAATCAGGAATTTCAGTTCCCCTAGGAGATAGAGCATTGTTATCCATAATCAAGACTTCCTCTGTAGACAAATCTTGGTTATGAATCTTAATTAAATGATCTTGAATCTGCTTACATCTCTTATTCTTCTTATGCAATTCACTTTGATCATCTGTAGCCACCTGATTAACCTTGCCTTCAATAGTCTCTATGTATTCTCCTTCCTCACATTCAAGTGGATAATGGTTTACAACATCCTCATTGTTAAAAATGACTACTTCCTTCATAGTAGTTGTAGCATCCAAGTGAGGGTGCTTCGAACTGCATCTTAAGTGTTCTCTTCTTGATCTTGATCATTGGATGCTTCTTGATGTTTAGTGTTGTCTTCTTGAATAAGACCATTGGATTCTTCTTGACCTTGATTATTGATTTGATCTGGATGATCCTTACGAACCTGGGTTGCCTTAAGAACATACTGCATTTCTTTCTTTTTATGACTCAAGTTAATTGGTTGGAGGAATATACACGATTCTTCGTCATGACCTTTCTTGGCACAATTCTTGCAGTATTTTGTCATGTTTTCAACCAACACTTCCTGCCAAAATCCTTTATCCCCATAACCAATCCAAATTCTTTTAGGTATTTCCTGAATAGGTCTGCTTCAACACATACGTGCGCAATACTTTGCCTATTGATCTCCACAGTGGAAGCATCAAGTTTTAGAGGCTTGCCAATCAATTGTGCTATTGAATACAATGATGCCTTAAAGAAGAAATGAATGGGTAAATGAGGAGACGATACCCAAACTGGAGATAAACTACTCTCAATATCTGGTTTAAAATTAGGAGACCATTTGAAAATTCTCATAAGAAACTTACTTATGTACCAGGAATCCTTCATCCACATGCAAGAAAAGTCTTCTTCAGAATTAAGTCTAATTAAAACGTGCTTGTGGTCCAATAATCCAACATTGAAAGCAGCTTTGAGAGAAACAATTTGAAAGACCTATCTAATAACTTCCATGGAAGGTCTTCCATGTGAGAATTTCCCAATAAAAGCATGTTGAAAAGGTTTGACAAGGGTTTCTATATTAGAGTGGGAAAACATAACAGTGGTTCCCCCTTTGTAGGTTGTTGGTTTTTTTAGGTTAAGATCATGATTATAAGAAAATGATGCAACCATTGAAGCAAAGGATCGATTCCAAACATTAGGAATATCTGGGGTTTAGGATCAACGTATGACACGGGATTTTTAGGGTCCATGCAAACCCTAATTATAACAGAGAGAGAGAGAGAGAGAGAGAGAGAGAGAGAGAGAGAGAGAGAGAGAGAGAGAGAGAGAGAGGGGGGGGGAATTTGTGTGAAATTCATGTAAAAGTCATACCGCTTAGTTTTCTTAATTACCCAATTACCTTACATTTTTCCTTCATTGATGGACATTTACCAATTATACATTTACTTGTACATTTATCAATTATACATTTGCTCCATTTTTCCTTCCTCTTAGGTTACACCCCAATTTGTGTCATACTTTGAAATTTTACCATTTCATGTCCTTTACACTTTAAACTTGATTTTATTCCAAAAATCATGTTCATTTAGAACCACTTCATGTAACACATTTCCAACACTTTTATTTCATAAAAATGTTCCACTTTAAGTAAAATTACTATTTTACCCATTTGTTTCCAAAAATCACCCTTTACTCCATTTCAACAAGTGTAGATTTCCCAGAAATACTATTAAATCATCCATACTAACTTCTCAAGTGTTTTAACACACTAACACCCTTTTTAACATTGGAGTAATATTCTTCTTAATTGGAAACACCTTTACCTCTTTAACTCCTTTCAATTTCAGAAGTGTCAATCTTTTACAACACTACTAAGTTACACACACTAACTTTTTCATGTTTACCCATTAACACTTATTGAATATCTTTATCAACTATTTCCAAAACCACACCTTTCTTTACTTTCTTTAGTCAAGAAATCCATTTACACTTGATACTACTTTTATAAAGAAATATCATTTCTTTCATTTCACATGTAGTCTTACACTTTATCCTTATCACATTTTTTAAGACAATATTTCTACATTTCTTGTTTCATGTTTAAACCCAACAAAATCTTCTTTAAACTTGTTTATACATTAAGTGCCAAAATACTACAAGTTCAAACACATGAGAAGATGGATTTTAAACATTAAAATCCTATTAAATGGGTTAACACATTTTTTGATCTAAAAATTCATTATACTTGTAAGATTTCATTTTCAAGACATAAAAGACATTTAATTTCTTCAAACTTAACAAATGTCTACTTTTCATAAAATCATCATTTTTGCGAAAAACATTATTTCACAAATATTTACAAATAAGTCATCATTTGAAAACATTTATACCATAAAATATTTAACACCAATCTTTTTAGAAAATACACCATTTTCATAAAATACCAACTTTTAATATTTCAAAACTTGAAATATATACTCATTCTTTATTTTCAACAAACTATCATTTCTTTTCAACATTTTTATTTCATAAAAAATGTTTATTAATTCTATATATTGATTTCACCATTTATTCAAATGCACCCTACTCATGTAATATAACTAACCACAAGACTACAAATATGCAAAATAGAGTCTTATACTAAGAGTAAGGTGTTTCCACCTCTAATGGCTCTAATGGAGGTAGAAATGTTGGTGTAGAATGAGCAACCCCCATCTCCAAATGTGGCCTCAAGAGGTTACCAAATGCATCCTCCAAAATGCTCCAATATGTTCTTCTTCCAAGCTTCCAAGCAACACCCACTTCAAACTCCATGAAAACTCACCTTCATCTTCTCCGAAAATCCCCCAAATACTTCTCTAAATTTCGCAGCTCTTCTTTATCAATGGTGAAAATGGGTATTTTGGACTTGAATATGGTGGAATATTTACAAATGGAGGTGGAATGGTGGTTTAGTGGTGGGTGGAGGTGGATGACCACCCACCTCTTTCTCTCTCTCCATCTTCCATTTCTCCCACTCAAAATAGCCCAAATCCACCAAACACACCCTAACGCTTCCAAAGGCCAAAAATCATGTTTTGTCCCTTCTAGACTGATCTGGGCTCGACAACTCAAAGATCTAACATCTGAGATTGTGACAGCGCACAAAGGGAACTGGGATTAAAAATTCGATCTACGTTATTCGAACGACAACCCTAGGTCGTTCAAACGACTTCCCCATGTCATTAGAACTGTAGATCGTGTGACCCTTCGCCTAACCTACTACTGTAAACCAGTAACACGTCGTTAGAAGCCCGTATCTTGCAACCTTCTTGGGACATACCCTAGTCGTTCGAATGACATTCCCTTGTCGTTTGAACAACCCTTTTTCTTCTTTTATTTTTCTTCAATTTTACCCATAATTATCATTAACTCCTCATTTATAATCCATATATAATTTAATTCAATTGCTGGAGCAAGTTATTACACAATCAATTCCCCAAAGAGGAAGACCGCATATAGTGTGGTATTATGGTTATGCGTGATGACATATTTACATTACACTACTTAGTGCACACATGCGTTGCACATGTCTCTGAGTTATTTAAAAATAGCATAACTTTTAAGAGATGAGAGAGGAAAAAATTCCTAGCTCCTATTTGGTCAAGGAACAATTTGTTTTTTTCTTTTTTTTTTATATAATGTTTAGTTTTAATGCTTTTAGAAGAATCAAGGTAGCAAAATGAGTGTTATAGGCCATTACAACAAACCCCCCATGGCACAAAAAACACTATGGTGGTTAATCTAATGCTTATAAGATATATAGTTTCAAAATATTTGTTTTGAGAGAATACATCATATTAATCTACTTTGAGTTGCCCACTTAGGTCAATCTCCATACAATGGTATGTCAACAATATTGTTGTAAAAACTCTCTCATACCACAAAACACTACATTTAATGCAAAATAAATAAAAATAACGAAAATCCCTTTGTTATTCCATACAATTTCTACTATTGTGGAAATCATTCTTCCATTATCCAGTATATTCATCTTGAAAATGAATAAAAATGAATGTACCCATATGTGATGGGATTCTGTAACTGTAAGAGGGTAGTTTAGATAAAATGGATGCGTAACCCCTTTTTTAGTACAGTAATGACAAGTTAACTAGCAAAACTATCGATTAACTACAGGACACGCAAACATAACTTAGTGAAGGTAAACTCAGTTTGAACTCACAAATCTCTCGTGTATAACCTAGAAGGTAGTAATGAACTTAGAAGTAACTTAGATAGAGGGAGAGAGAAGTAAGCACCCTAGATACACCTTGGCAGGCAGCCAAACACACCAACCACCCTCAAGAATCTCTGTCAAGTATTAAAAGCTTCGTAATAAATGACAATGATGGGTGAGTAAAATCTTTGGTTTGTAATAACTCTCTCTGATGTATATTATCTCTCCTAATAACTTTTGAACTCTCAAAAAGATCATCCGGTCTCGTGGGGTCTTTAAATAGCCTCCCACACCATCCCCAAGGCAACTCCGCCATTAATGCCTGTGAAAGACATCCATCATACTTTACGTCATAAACATTAAATACCTGATGCACTAGTTGTCTCCACGTCATAAACATTAAATGCCAAGACATGCTTTTTGCCTAACCACTGTGTGTCAGGGGGCTGTTGTCACAGAGGTGGCTCACCAACTGTCTGACAGCCCCAAATACCACAGCGGTTTACTCAAGTGCAGGTCTGACATTGCCTAGCTGGTTAGTGACATCAGATAAAGTGGATGTGACATTAAGTAGATGATTGTTTGGCTCACAAATCAACGTCCGATGGAATTCAAGGTTGCTCCCCCCGACGTTCTACGATCAGGGTCCTTTGGTGTTTTACTAGGTGTATCTAAGATGGTCAGGACAAGCGCCAACGGTGCCTCACTTCTCAATCCTCGAAATTGAGTCCCTCCAATGTTCCCACAGCGAGGTCGTTCGATAGAGCATGAAAGCTCTCCCAGGTCCTGCCAAGCCTGGTCTCTCGCGAGGTCGTACAGCGAATCTACTTTTTCCCATTCTTCGGATTTTTTTTTCCCTCTACAGCTTCAACGGTCAAATTCATCCCGATTGTAGAAGATCCTTCGAAAGCCATGGTGCTTGTGTTTACCGCTGGGTTTCTTCCTTCCTATACTAAATGGGGATACACCTCGGAACCTTACAACCCTGATAGATGTAGCAGGAAATTGGGGTTTGATCAGGGGGGCCCTCGACCTGTGTTTCAACAAAACCACACAAGGGCCACTTTCGCTGAAGCCTGCACCTTCTACCTTGCCGGAGCGGGGCTTGGTGTGACTTCTACCATCGATGGGCGAGTCACCCTTCCCAATGCCAGTAGGAAGGGGGACGTATCGACCTCCTAAGCCACCAAGTTCCTTTTGGTGCAGCTGACCAGGATTCGTGAGTATGTTTAGAGTCCCCCCCCCCCCCCCCCAATATCCCCTGGTCCTTTCTTTCTCTGCCTCTGAACTGGGTCTCAAGGGGAACTTCGTCCTTGGAGTTGAGTTTCCTTTGAGTAGAACCATTAAAGAACCTCCCCAGGAGCTACCCCATTATTGCCCGATGATCCCTACTGCCACCCCGAAGCCCAAGGCCATTGCAACTGCCAAACAGCCTACCCCCTCAGCCGAAGCTACTACTGGCGAAGGGCCTTCCCGGCCACTAGCCAAAAAGACCAGGAATTCCAAGGGTGGGACTTCCTCGAAATCTAAGTCCAAAGCCCAAGCTCCTTTGGAGGCATTCCCCATTGCCTATGTTCCTCCTCCTATGTCTGCAGAAATGGCCGAGGAGTTGAGAAGGCAAGTTTAGGCTGAGGAAAAATGAATAAATGTTGAGTTTCAGCGACACGCCCCTGTTGTTCCTCCTTTGGCTGCCTTTCCCACGGTCAAAGTTGATCCAACTGAACCAACGACAAAGAGGAGAAAAGGTTCGAGGGTACCTCAAGGTGCTGGTGCAACGGACACGAGGAAGAAAACTCTGGGTACAAAGTCCCAAAAGAAATGAACGCCCAATATACATCTTGCCCCAGCTCCTTTTGTTGTTGCCTCCTCTCTACCTTCACCAATGGTTATATCTTATCATTCTCCTTCTGAATCTGAGGTATGTGTGCATGTTTTGTTCTTGTTCCCCTTTTCTTAAGGCAAGCTGCATCTGCTTATTTCTTTGATAACTTTGGTGCAGGGAGTTGAAGAAAAGCCTAGTCCCCCCGTGAGCCGTTTCGTGGGGGGCATTTCGGTGTCTCTCAAGCCGATACTACTCCTCCTCGTTCCCCCATGATAGATATTACCTACTCTCGTCATTTTTCCTCCCAGTGGGCTAAAGATGCTGCTGCAGGGGGTGCTACCATTGAATCTGTTGGAATATCTTCCCAATCGGAGACAACTCCCCCAACTTCTTCTGAATTAGCACCACAGCCTGAGGTTCTTCTGCCCCTTGTTCCAACTGCAGAAAGTTCCCCCGAGGTAACATATTATCTATTACTTCTTAGGTCTGACATCTTTTTTCACTCTTCCACCCCTTTTCTTTCTGTTTAACATGCTGAACTTTTGATATGTTGGGATGCCTTAGGTTGAAATGCCGTCCTTGTTAGCTGACCTTCTTCTTCCCACCATGCTGACGAGACCCATAACTTCGGTTCCCCTTCTTAGTGCCATAACGAGGGTAAGTAACACTTAGATGTATTCCTGTCTTTTTCCTATACTTACTCCTTGTGTCTAACACTTGGTTTCGTATTTGCAACTTTCGCCAAGACTTACCCCACCCTTTACTCTTAGTGGATTTTCTCTTTCCAAGGCCAAGGTTAATGTTGCTGCCCCGCGTGGTGGTTCTTCGGTGCCTGCCCATGCTAGGGCATCGTTTGGAAGTTCCTCGTGTTCTTTCAGCGAAAATCCTTCGTTGGCCTTGGTATCGTTTGTTGGCGAGGGAGTTTTGTCGACCGTTGAGGCTTCCACGGTGGCTCATATTCTCGTTGCTGCTAATGCTGAGGTACTTCGCTAATTTCTCTGCATTTCTCAACCTTTCACACTTCGGTGACTTAACAACGAAAAGACTTGTTAAGATTTTCAATAAACTCCGCCTATATCGGTGACTTAACAACGAAAACACTTGTTAAGATTTTTCATAAACTCCACCTATATTGGTGACTTAACAAGGAAAACACTTGTTCCACTGATATCGAGAGAATGTTGTTGAGATCACTAAAGCTTATATTTGGAGTGAGTCCATGGCCAATATATATATAGCCAAGGGGGTTCCGATCGGCATACCCCAGGGTGTGCCTATCGGCATGTAACCCTTGACACTGTGACGATAGGCAGGGTTCAGGACCTGCCAATTGGCAGTCTCGTACAGAATTTTCTGGAAAATGACTGTAGGGCACAAATCGTAAATTCTAATCACACACGGGGCGTACCGTTATAAAGGTACTTTAAAGACCTTCAACATCCCTTTGTACCTCTTCATGGTCCAGGAGTGGACTATGGGTCAAATGTTGCTCGGAAGCGCACGCCGGTCTTTTGAATGAGAGATCGTCGGACGTAAATGGATCGTTCATCCGTATGGTAAGTAAGAATCGCGTATGGACAGACCAATGGAAAAGAGGACCATGTCCATGAGCCTGGAAATAATTCAAAACGCGTCTTAAATTTTTTTTCAAAACCTATTTTTCAAGTCTCAGGTCCTATCCAGCATTTTTTCTTGCATTTAGGAAAATCTAATACAAGCGAATAATAACACTAATAATAATCATAATCATTCTGAGGTTCCTCTCCCTTTTCATCTCTTTTCAAAACCAAAATACCAAAAACTTTGTTCCTCCTTTTGTTTTTTAAAAATACAAAAATATTTCCCCCCTCCATCAAAAATAAATTCGAACTATTTTTCCTCTCAAGTCGATTGCATAGACAATTTTGGACTGGCTTCCTATTGCCTTCGGTCTTCCATCAAACCGTCCTGAAGCTCCACTACTTCTTTCGAGTTTAGGATCTACCTCCACGAGCTCTATATGGAGAAGACTGGTCAAGCACCAAATGTGCAGCCCGATCTGATGGTCGTCATATCCCAATTCAATGCCAAGATTAACAACCTTCAAACCGAGGTCCACAAAATACAGCACCACTGGGCCCTGATTCTCAAAGAACTCGAGGTTCATTTTCCTCGTACTATGGGTCGTTGCACGGGAGGATTCTCCACTAGTTCTTTCGCCTACCTCCTCACCCCGTCGAGAACCCGTTATTTCAGAAGACTCCAGTCACAATGATTAAGGTTCCACGACAGATGCTGCTGCTGAGAGAGAATCTGGCTGTGAACTTCCTATGCCTGACTTGGATCCTCATGCCTTCTGCCTGATGGTGCTTCAGCGTTCTCCTAAGATGCTTGTCAACCATCGCTTGGTAGTTGAGCAGCTTGCAAACCACCATCCTGAAACGTTCACCGTGGATTGCCTGCGTTCCAACATCTCTGTGATGAGTTACAGGCTTCAGGGCATGGCTACCGTTGTGGCTGAGATTGCCAGTACTCCGACCTCAAATGTTACCAGAGCCCTCCTCAACCAATTCCTGGGTCACCTGAAGGAGTTGGGGTCGTGATGGCTTTCATTTTGATTGGCTTATCACACATTTGAAAACCTTGAAGAGCGAGCGACTGGATAGCCAGAAGAAACTGCTCCAAAAACATAAGGAGGATCAACGGGCTGAGGAAGCTAAGTTGGCTGAGTTATCACCTCTTCTTAAAGTCATTTACAAAGAGGTGGGGGCCTCGAAGAAGCTCTACGCTTGTCAAAGTCGAAGCGACAGAAGCTCCTCATCGAGCGTACACAAGCGCAAACGAGGCTGGAGGTTTCTTTAAATGCCCAATAGTCTTGCTCGGCATCTTGTTCGGGCCTTCCTGGAGATTTTTTCTCTGCTCCAGATCTTTGGTTCCTCTTAGGTCAATGATTTGTTGTAAATATTTTCTTTTCTTCTTTCTATTTAATTCTTGGGCAATAGCTCCCAATTTTGTAATACCCCAAAGTTTATGAATGAAGAAAAAATGTATGTTTTCCATGTCATTTCTTTGTGTACAACTGTTTGCATACATTATTAAGTTCTATAATTCTTTCATCTCCGCTTGAGTTATAATAAAAAGAACTTGCATACTCATCATAAAAAGAAGTTGTGTATTCATAACAACAGCTAGATACATCAGTGATCCAAACCTAATTGCTTACACATGATAGACTTTCAACCATTTATTATTAATCTTGAATGGTTTATCTCCTTCCATCCTAGAAATTAAGCAATAACCTGAGTCATGAGCTTCTTTTACAATGAAAGGTCCCTCCCAATTTGTTGCAAACTTGGGTAGGGGCAACCCTCTGATGTGCTTCATTGTTGCTTTCAACACGAGGTCTCCCTCCACGAACTTCCTCGGCCTTACCAGGTTATCATACGCCCTATAAAGTTGTTTCGTATACATTTAAAAGTGTTGCATCGCATTATCTCTGTGTTCATCCTACGCTTCCTGCTGCACATGTCTACTCTGAGGGAGCATGCTACCTCGCAAGGCATATCGAGCAGAGGGAACTTCTAACTCCACCGGAAGAATTGCCTCAGCCCCATAAACGAGGGAGAACGGAGTATACCCTGTAGGCTTCCTCTTGGTTGTTCAATAGGCCCACAATACAGTTGATATCTTATCATCCCATGCTCCTGGGAAATCCTCTATCATTTTAGCCAGGATATTAACCAAAGTTTTGTTAGTTGCTTCGACCTGACCGTTTCCCTTTGGATATGCCACCGTCGAAGTATGATGAACAATGGAGTACTTGTCTGTGAGTATCATTACTTCTGAATTGATGAAAGGGGTTCCATTGTCTGAAAGGATAACCTTTGGGATCCCAAAATGGCAAATGATATATTCTCTGATGAAGTTACTTACCACCCCCGATATTGCCCTTTCCAGTGGTATCGCTTCAGCCCACTTTGTGAAGCACTCTGTTGCCACTAGTATCCATATATTCCCCCTCGAATAAGGGTGTATTGTCCCTACCAAGTCAAACACCCAAGTGTGAAAAGGATAAGGCATTGTCAGGGAGTGTAGGTCCACCGATGGGGCATGGATCATATTTCCATGAAGTTGGCAAGCCTTGCACTTTCGAACGAACTCAGCAAAATCTTTCTACATTGTTAGCCAATAGTATCCCAACGTCATCAACTGGTCATATAACTTGGCCCCTCCTATGTGAGCTGGATTGTGCGCCTGTTTGAGGACCTCGGCTGCTGCTTCCTTCGTGATGCAACGCAACGGCCAGTTGAAGTGGCCTCTTCGATAAAGCTGCCCCTCCTGAACGTAGAATCTCGGGGCCCTTCGCCGGAGTCCCATCGCCTTAATTCTCTACGTTGGGGCAACTCCATCTCTGATAAAGTCAATATACGACTGTCTTCAGTGAGGTTGAACTTCCACGAAATGACATTGAGTTGCTTCGAAGAATAATTGGCATTTGTCGTACTTTCGTTGTAGCTCTGTCGCTACCTGTTTCATTCTAGGCTAAAAAAAAACTCTCTTTAGATTCTTCGGTAAAGAGGTATCTCTGTTATCTCGCAGTGCTCTTCATGTGTTTTCTTCAGTCTCCGCTCTACCTCTTCTGGGTCGATGCACCTTGACAACCATCCTCCTGCGTTCCTGAAGTAAAGGTTTCCCTGATTTGTGAAGTATTGGGCTAATTCCCTTAGCCCCATCGTTATGTATGGTGCCAGGCTCATGTGTTTCAACGCGTACTCTCCATTCACTTGCTGAACCACCAAATTTGAAACACCTTTGATGCAAAGTGAACGAATTCCCCTTCGAAGAGCCTCTAGCAACCCCATCACCAATGCTTCATATTTCGCCTCCTTATTAGAACAAGGGAAATCTAATTTGTAGGAAAGGTAAATCTCCTCCATTCCTTTTGAAAGAATAACCCCTGCTCTTCCTTTCTTTTTCGCCGAAGATCCATCGAACTGCATTGTCCATTTCTCATCAGTTGCGTCTAGGTGATTGGCCTATAAATCGTCTCCCGAAATACTTTCTTTAGGTGGCTCAAACGTTCCCAAGGGGAAGATTGTTAATAGATCAGCGTACGCTTGGCTTTTGATTGCGCGAGGAACCATAGACTTCAGGTCATATTCGGAGAGGATGAGGAACCACCTAGCTGCCCTACCAATCAATAAAGTTCTTTCTAGCAAATATATAATAGGATCACTTCTAGTTACAATATGAATTGTAAAAGACATCATATAATGTCTAAGTTTTTGTGTTACAAAGACTAAGGCTAAAAAATTCCTTTCCCAGCTACTATATCTGACCTCTGGCCCATGTATGATTCTGTTGAGGTAGTAGACCGATCGTTCTTCCCCATCAATTTCTTGTGCTAACAAAGCTCCCACAGACCTCGTGGTAGATGTGAGGCATAGCTGCAGCGGTATTCCTGCCTGTGGGGGAACCATAATTTGTGGTGAAACAATCAACTACTTCATCCCAGAGAGTGAATCCTGGTGAACCTCTTCCCACTTGAATTTCATGTTCCTTCGTAACCGCTACATCAACTGATGTGTCATCTCGGCCAATCCAGGCACAAATCTCCTAAGATAGGAAACCTTATCGGGGAAAATCTTCAGCTCCTTCGCCGTTCTTGGACTTGGCATCTCCAAGATTGCTCGTTGTTTGTCCTGGTCCATCTGCACCCCTTATCAATCAACTACAAAGCCTAGAAATTTTCCACTTTTTACTCCAAAGACGCACTTCAGTGGGTTCATCCTCAATTTATACTTCCTGCATCGGGCAAACACCTTCCTCAAATCGTCCAGATGGGACTCCTCCTTCCTTAATTTGATGACCAAATCATCCACATAGAATTCCACAAATTTGTGGAAGAAGTCATGGAAAATGGCCATAATTATTCTCTGGTAAGTATCCCCAGCGTTCTTGAGTCCAAACGGCATTACTCTATGCATGAAATTGCCCAACGGGGTCCTAAACGACGTTTTCTTTACATCCATTGGGTACATCTTGACCTGGTTGTACCCTGCATACCCATCCATGAAGCTATACATCTCATGACCAGCCGTTACATCTATCAAGCTGTCAATTAAGGGTAGAGGAACTCGTCTTTGGGACAAGTTCTGTTCAAATCTCTGAAGCCCACACAGATCCTTATCTGGTTTTTGTCTTTCTTTCCCACCGGCACAATGCTAGACAGCCAAAGCGGGTGTTGTATCGGTTTGATGAATCCTGCCGCTAATAATCGTTGGATTTTTCCTTAATCTTCAAGTCTAGCTCGAGTTTGTACATTCTCGTTGCTTGTTTCACCGGGATGGCTGAAGGCATTATGTTCAATTTGTGGCAGCTGACTCCCTCATCCAGCCCTTCCATCTTCGTGTATTTCCACGCAAAAACATCTATGAACTCCTGAATCAACTTAACTAAAGCCTCTCGTTTCTCCTTACTGAGATCTTTCTCAATAAAAATAGGACTTGGGTCCTCATCTTCTTTCGCCAGGTTCAACTGCTCCAGTTCTTGTGCCTGCGGTTTCGGTTGATCCGCCATGTATTCTGGTTCCTCGACGACTTCCTCCATAAATTCATGTACATTGGAGTTGTCTATCACCATACATTGTCCCCGTTGATCCACTAAAAAGCACTCATATATCGGGTCAGCCTTATTGTCAGCTTCTTCAGCCGCACGTTCACACCATTATAATCGATATATCACATTTCCATCTTCAGTAATGACCTTCTTGCGCTGTTTGTTAGTAGTTATAGCTGCTTTCCTTTTCTTCTCTCTAGAGGCTTCGGCCACTCTTTTTTCTGAAAATCGGCTCAGCACGCATGGTCATTAGACCTCATGTTCCATCGGATCCACTCTGGGTCTCATCTTGTCTTTAAGTTGCTTCGAGATGTTTTGGGGCCGAGGGACCACCGGGTGAGCTTCTTCGGTCATCACTCTTGCGCTGCTTGAAACCTCTTTATTCTGCTCGTTCAAAGGCCCCATCCTTTCTCTGATCGAGGGAACCCATGCTTCCTCCATTCTTCTCGTTAGGACCCAGACATCCTCCTCCAATTTTGTGTAAAATGCCGCATCTACCAAGTGAGCTTCCTCGACAGCGAAGGGCCTCTTCGTAGCCCTAATGGTCACCTCCGTTCCCTTGATATTCGCCTTAGCGCATTGGTGGTACATCGAGGGAACTAGCCCTTGGTTGTGCATCCACACTCTTCCTATCAGTAGATGGTAGGAATTTTCACTCTCTATTACGTGGAACTTGATATGGAAACTCATATTTCCCATCACGATCCCAACATTCACGTACCCAATGGATTTGAAAGACTGGTTGTCATATCCTAAAATCACCAAAGGCATGGGGATCAACCTTTCCTCCGGAATATTAGCTGCGTGAAAAGAGTTGATTGGCATAATATTGATGGAAGCTCCCCATCCATAAGAGTCCTTGCGAAACTAATTCCGTTGACGCTGGTGGTCACATACAATGGTCTGTTGTTGGGGAATCTTACAGCCCTATTTGCATCGCTGAAAGTTACTTCTGACAGAAACCTCCTCACCAACCTCGCCATGGGTCCCTTCCATCTCAGCGAAGGGACTGCGTTCTTCCTCGCAATGTCAAGTATT
Organism: Sambucus nigra; assembly: GCA_949130495.1. Lineage (NCBI taxonomy): Eukaryota > Viridiplantae > Streptophyta > Magnoliopsida > Dipsacales > Adoxaceae > Sambucus > Sambucus nigra. The sequence goes on from OX422215.1 coordinate 485,456,879, forward strand.
GACTGGGTTATTTCCAACCTACTCTCTTTCGGTATCCCCACTTGGTCGAAGAACCAGGTGAACTTTGGGGATTTTTAAACTGCACAGTACTCTATGACTGGGACTGCTTCCTCACCTTCAATGATGTATACATCCTCCACATCTTTGGCGTTTGCTTCATCGTAGGCTAGTACTACATTAGCCATTCCCTTTGTACAATCTTCCAGATCTTCTTCGAACTCTCCCTGCTTCGTAGTTGGCTTTCTTTCTTCTCTCTCTGCTTCCTCGTCATAGGCCACCACCAAATTGGCCCCATGTGCTGGGAGTGGGTTGTTGTTAACGTTCTGTGGAGGGATTTGCAATGTCTCTGCCTTCACATACTTATCGATGATTCTGCTCAGCGTGAAACAGCTCTCTGTTGGATGTTGGATCTTTCGATGAATCTAGCAATATTTTGGGATCCTCCCTCGTCGTCGCATTGGGTTCCCCCACGGGAATGCCCTTTGGTTCGTAGACCGTTCCTCCTTGGACCATTGCGTTGTAACAGCTGACAGCCTCCTCCGTTGTACAAGGCAATGGTGGTAGGTCCTCCCTGTCTCTTCCAAACTCCCTCAACCTGAGCTTCTTATTATTACAATGCACCCCCCAAGTGTTCAACGAAGCGCTTAATGTGCTCCTTCGGGTTTTCACCTTTCCCTGTGTATTTTTCAAAAATAGGAGGAATATAATCTTTTGGATAGGGCTCATCGTTGTATTCCTGGGGGTAAGGTGTTCGAAAGTCGTCATAGATCGAAGCTACCTCGCCCATAGATTGCGAGGAAGCTTGCATTAACTTCAGCATCTCCTTCTGCATATCCTTCCTCATTTCCTCCATGGGTGATACTACTGGGGCAACACCCAACGGGACCATAGGCAGTATGCCCGTTGCAGCTGGGGCAATCGTCACAGTTGGAGCTATTGATACTCCCAAGGTTCCTACTGATGGATTCACAACAGAGGGTACACTTGTTGGGATTGTTCTCGTTACACCTGCACCTGGTGGGGCCGTTGGGGCTGCCCCTGGTGTTAAGAAGGATTTGGCTTCAAATCCTCCCAACACCGTTGAAGTTACCGAAGTTTGCAAAAACTCATAAAACTTATTCATGAGGAGTGCCATCTGGGTTGGTCCCAACCCAGCACTCGTGGAATCTTGTGCTACCCCTAGAACCCCTATCATCGCCTGAACTGGAGGTACCTCGATTCAAGGAGCCCCGTCCCTTAGAGCCTCTAGTTCTCTCACCGCCTGTTCTTCATTGTGTTGAATGTCATCAAAGTTGAGCCTTCGATTAATGTTATCTTGCGCCATACTCCTTGCTTAGAAGAATGCCTCCCCAGCAGAGTCGCCAAATGTAAGAGGGCAGTTTAGATAAGATGGAGGCGTAACCCCTTTTTGAGTACAGTAATGACAAGTTAACTAGCAAAACTATCGATTAACTACAGGACACGCAAACACAACTTAGTGAAGGTAAACTCAGTTTGAACTCACAAATCTCTCGTGTGTAACTCAAAAGGTAGTAATGAACTTGGAAGTAACTTAGCTAGAGGGAGAGAGAAGTAAGCACCCTAGATACACCTTGGCAGGCAGCCAAACACACCAACCACCCTCAAGAATCTCTGTCAAGTATTAAAAGCTTCGTAATAAATGACAATGGTGGGTGAGTAAAATCTTTGGTTTGTAATAACTCTCTCTGATGTATATTATCTCTCGTAATAACTTATGAACTCTCAAAAAGATCATTCGGTCCCTCTCTCCAGAGGTGGGTAGGGTCTTTAAATAGCCTCCCACACCATCCCCGAGGAAACTCCGCCATTAATGCCTGTGAAAGGCATCCCTTATACTTTATGTAACAAACATTAAATACCTGATGCACTAGTTGTCTCCACGTCATAAACATTAAATGCCAAGACATGTCTTTTACCTAACCATTGTGTTAGGGGGCTGTTGTCACATAGGTGGCTCACCAACTGTTTGACAGCCCCAAATACCATGGTGGTTTACTCAAGTACAGGTCTGACATTGCCTAGCTGGTTAGTGACATCAGATAAAGTGGATGTGATATTAAGTAGAGGGTTGTTTGACTCACAACTCAACACCCGATGGAACTCAAGGTTGTTCCCCCCCGAGGTTCCACGGTCAAGGTCCTTCGGTGTTTTACCAGGTTATCTAAGACGGTCAGGACATGCCCCAACGGTGTCTCACTTCTCAATCCTCCAAACCGAGTCCCTCCAAAGTTCCCACGGTGAGGTCATTCGATAGAGCATGAAAGCTCTCCCAGGCCCTGCCAAGCCTGGTCTCTCGCTAGTACCATTCGACCTCACACATAATCATTATTCTCGTTACATCATTACAATCATTATAGCTCATAGTCAGTACAAACAAAAGATACAATATGGCTAAGTAACACAACAAGCTAAAATATGATTTGCCACGCTAAGCTGCTTCGTTGAGATGCCGCGCTGAGTTGCCACGCTAAGTTGCCTTATTGAGTTGCCACGCTGCCTTAACCCCGGATACTGTTGTAAATTGGGGAATTATCCATAATCTCAGGATTACCTTCAAGCCCCCTCTGCAGTAACGAAAGAAACATATTGCGAGGAACCCGACAATACTTTTGTTGTGTTATGTTGACCTAGTTTTTATAATTATAACATGACTTTTCTAGTCATAATCTTTGGGAAATCTTTTTTTTTTGTCAATGTGCATTCTTTCTATCTCATTGTACTGTACATAACATTTTAAAAAAATTGTTATATTAAGTTGTATTGTTAATTCTCAATAATGCCCTAAATTAAAAAAATGACTTGTCTATAACATCACCTTTGCATACCTTCTTGAGATATTTTAAGCCATATAAGTAACTATATGAGCTTCGAGTTAAAAAAAATGGCTTCGAGATAACATCACTTGTGGTACACCTTTTGAGATATTTTAAACCATGTAAGTAACTATATGAGCTTTGTTAACATAGATCTCTCATGGCAATTTTAGAAGGGTAGTGGTACTGAGGTTTATGAAAATCTATAAGAGGGTTAGGCATGACTTACTCCAATGAAAACTGCCTTTAAGTAACAATACTTCAAGAGCACGAATACAAAACAAAACCAACTTTTCGATATAATAATAATGTTTCTGATTACAAGAATGAACAACTAATGATTGAATACAAATTTTGATAGTAAAGTAAAGAAATGAACAAGTTGAGAGCAATGATTTTTTTAGAGCGAAGAGCTAAGCACCTCAATATTTGGGTAAGAGCATTGAGAGAATATTCAGGTGAGAGAATTTGTGCAGAGTAACAGTGCTTAAAAGTTGATTGTTATAAATGAGCACTTAGTACTCTATTTATAGTATGACTTTTATGTCATAAGTGGCACCTGAAGAGCTTGAAAATATTCCCATGTGACCCAAAATATCTTAAAACGTTCATCCTTAACCACCCATGATTTGTTCGTTGTGGTGTGACACCTGGTGTAATAATGGACCAAAAGATGATATTGTCGGTCATGATGCCAAAAAGTGATATTTTGTCCGTTCGTGAAAATTACTTGTTAAGTTTGAAAATTTATGAGTGGCCTAGAGGGTCACTTGCTATTAGGTTAATTAAAACTATTTAGCGAGCAGGCAAGCGATTGCTCGCTATTTTATAAATGTGAATTATGTAGTGTGAGTGAGTGCGAGCGACCTCTTGGGTCCCTCGCCTCGATATTCTCTCTTTTCCAAGATTTGAAATGGTTGAGCCTTAGCTTGCTCGACAAAACTTACCTCTTAGCCTCCAAACTAAAACTCTCAAGAAGTCCCAGTTGGTCATTTGCTCGAACCCTGGCTGCTCGGCCAAGGCTTCTTATTAACTAAGCATGTGTAAAGCAAATAAAACTAAATGTTAGTGAAGTAAAAGTTCGTTAATATTTCTATGTTGCTTGAGTGACTGCTCACAACTTTACTTCACTAGGCAGGCAAAGCCTGCTAGTGTACACAAGGACGTAGCCAGGAATTGTTGTTCGTGGGGGCTAATTTAGTGGTGATGACCGGAGGTTCGAGGGCGGGAGCCCCCTAGCCGAATTTTTTGGGATTGTTTTTGAGTATTTGACAAAAATAACGTAATTTATTCAATCCAATGAAAAGAGAAATAAGTATTTAAGTCAATATTTCGCCCCAAATTTAACTGATTTGACCTAAATAAAAATAAACCTCTCTATACGTTGACTGATTTGACAAAAAAAATTAGGTTCATAAATGTCCTAAAAAAATAGGTTCATTAACATGCCCAAAAAAAATTAGGTTCATTAATATCCCCCAAAAATTGATGGCATAAAATTATACAAACACAACCCCCATTCAAATTAGTCTACATTAACTAAATAAATTAATTTCCAACTAAACTCTTTAAATAAACAAAACAATAGTACCAAACCAACTAAACTAAATACCAACTCTTTAAATAAACAAAACACAAATTACTTATTTGAAATTAGTCTAAACTGTTGTGAAAGAGTCAATAAAAGACTTAACAATTAATAGAGTTAAATTAACCAAGTGGATAGAAGAATAGATACCAAAAACCAAATTAACTCCGTTAATAAAAGAGTTACCTGTTATTAATGGTTTAGTAGCCTAGTACGAGTAGCTGCTGCTTTGCTACCAAAAACCAAATTAGATAAGAAGTTGGAAGAATCAAGAATGGAGTTTGATTGGAACTTAACTTGGGAAAGGCATGGAATGAGAGAAGAAGAATGAAGTTCGATCAAGTAGCGGATGTCTCAAAATATGTTGTTATGTTAAAATAGGTTTAACCTTTAAGAGTGTAAGATATTTATATTTTTACCCAATTTTTATACACAAATCAATTTTTACCCCAAAAAAAAATTTACTATAATTTTTTTTTTTTAAAAAAAACATGGGTGCCCAAGCCCCCACCTGCCTCCGCCCCTTAGTGTACATGCTCTTGAGCCAACAACTAACTTGGGGTTGCTCACTTGCCTGACTTTTGGAGGTGACTTGGGGTTGCTATATGACTTTTGGAGGTGACTTCTGATTACTCGCGCACTTGTCTTTTTTTATGGTTTCTTTGTTGTTTAGGGGGATTGCTTACGCATCCCCTTTGATTGGGTGTTGCTTGTAAAGCCCTTCAATAGTTGAGGAGTTACTCGTGTGCCCCTCGATAGTTATAGACCATGAAAAATTCAATTTGTCAGGACCCAAGCCATAACTAAATGCCTAGTTTGGTGTAGTGACGAGAATCTCTAACTAGGATAACAATTAGTAATTTTCTTTGAACAACTTTATAAGTCCTAATTTACACCTTTGGATAATAACAAAGACAAACTCTCCAAAAAAAATAAAGTAATGATTTTTACCTTGGCTAAATATAAAATCTCAACCCAAAAATAAAACTGCCTTAAGACACTAATTGAAGCATTACATCACATAATCTCAAATAATTGGAGATTTTTATTAAACTCCATAACAACGTTCTACACATATCAAAAGTGTATATGTTAACTAATTAGATTTAGGTTTATCTCCATCAAACACTTATTTCAAAATGAGTTTATCCTAAAATGAAGACATCAATCAAATATAATAATAACCCTTCAAAAATAAAAATTCAAAACTATGAAGGGTGGGAAAACAAACTTATAAAAAATCAAAGAGGGATATAAATCACAAGCTTATTGTGTAAATAACATGTCTTTAAACTCCTACGCCCAAGAAACAAATGAATTTCAGAAGCATCGTAAGATGCATAACAAAAAGGATCAAATGAAAAATGTCCCATGAATAAATAAAGGAAAATGCCACATAACAAACCCCGACACCTACACCTATTCAATATTCATGACAAATCTCAAGAATAACAAAAACCCACAATAATTTAAAATATGATGTTTTGGCTTGGGTATCTCATTAACAATCGTGCTTAGATTTACCAAGTACATAATAATTCCACTAAATAAATCAAAGTCTCAAAAAATTGCACTTAACGAAGAAAAGTACCAATGTCTAAAATAAAATTATAGAGGTACCAGAGCCTAAACACGGCTATTAAAAAAGAACCAATGTCTAAAACACTTTATAATATTACTCGCATATAAGTTGGCCTGAATCAAGTTCCAAACATGTCTAATAAAGTACCAGACAGGAATAACTATAACTTTTTACATATTATGCCTGATTAAAATTGTGTAACTTAGAAATTTCTCAAATATATGAACTCGTATACATATATATAACCTTAATATGGGTTATAAAGGATTCTACAGAAATAGTGACATAATTCAATAAGGGTATGTTTGATAGCGTTATATGCCATGACAAATGGCAAATAAATTGATAAATATGGTATTTGCCTATAATTTGGTGTGTTAACAAAATTAACCTACAAGTTATTTGTGAATATACAACACCTCTTATGCATATCATGTTGAAAAAAATTTCTTTGCTATTTGAGTAAGAAATATTTGCCAACCAAATTCTCACTCCTTTCAAGTGCTTTTTTTATTTTTTTTATACTAAAATATTTTAAAAACTATTTTAATAATGTTTTAATAAAACTGTTTTAACAATATTTTATAAAAAACTATTTTAGAAATTGATGATGCTTAGATTCAACACCACCAGATAAGTGATGATGAGCTCAAACAGTAGTAACCATGGCAGCCATAGAGATATATATGTATAAGTATATAGAAGGAGGTGAGTATAAGAGGAACAAGACAATGATGTATAGTGGTTCAGTCAATTAGGCCTACATCCACTGTGAGTGTGTGATCCACTAAGTATGGGCACTAATGGTCTTGGATATAATGCACATAAGCTCACTTTCTCTCTCCACTGTGTGTGTATAAGCAGAGTTTTTACTAGGGTTACAATTATCGATCCCTTTGTAGGGTTGTAGGTGACAAGTATATATAGGTCTTGGGGGGTGTAGTGTACCCCCAAGTATGCATGGTGCATGTGAATGATGATCTAGCTAATCCCCTGTTGACACCTGTAGATGCCACCTGTGATTAATGATGACATAATATTCCCTCACGTGAGGGGGTGATATTGTTATAACGGTCTTCCACGTGCCATGTGAGCCTCACGCGCACTGTTCCACACGTCTCCCAAACCACGCGCTGTGATGATGTCACCCTCGGCCTATGAGATGAGGCCGAGGGAAAAGTTCCTTCCAGTAGTGAGTCTGGCCCAATTTGGTCCTCGTACGGTCGTACCCTCGGAGGGTCGGCCAGACCATGATGAGGGGTCGACCCTTGAAGGGTCGTCTGGGCCTGATGAGGGGTCGGCCCTTTAAGGGTCGTCTGGGCCTGATGAGGGGTCGGCCCCTTGGATGGTCGTCTGGACCATGATGAGGGGTCAGCCCCTTGGAGGGTCGTCTGGGCCTAATGAGGGGTCGGCCCCTTGGTGGGTCGTCTGATATTAGTTAAGAGATCATCCTTGCCCCGTCCAGGTGCAGGGCACCCTCGGCCTGGCCGAGGGCATATATGGGTATATCAATCACCCCCAACCCTTAGCCATCGATGTTGTTGAGATGGTTGAGGGATAGTGTTTCCTTTGAGATTAGTGTATGGTCAGTTAGATGAATGACACCTGTCAAGCTGATGTGACACCTGTCAAATTTTTATCCACTATCATTCCAGTTTTCTAGGCATGGCGACTGCACACTGCTTGGGACTTTGTGCCCTAATGATGCCCTCATCATGGGCTATGCTCTGCATTGGTTAATGGGCCCCTTGATTAGCAAGGTATTTAAATATATTTTTTGAAGTTATTCCCTTTCTACTTCTTCTTCGCGCCCAAGCTCTCTCTCTCTAGATTTTTCAAAAGCTCCATAGCCATTTCTGCGATTTCTGCATCAGGCCTCGCTGTTCTCTCTCAGGTAATCCCTCTGAGCTAGTGCCCTCTTTATATTCCATTGCTATTTACACTTCAACTGCTTTAGGTCTGTAGGACTAGGCTTTTCTTTGGTTGTTTCATAACTTTTCGACATTCTTCTCCGGTGGCTTGTTCTTGAGTGTTCTTGATAAAAACCCTTTAATTCTTTGGTTTTGATCGAAAAGTCCATTTTGGTCAACTGCGTACTTGTTTGTAATTGGGCTAGTTAAATTCTTTTAAGTGTAAGGTCTCCCCCTTAATGCTTAGGAGGCTTTACAATTTAGCTGAAGAGTTCCCATCCCTGAGAGAGAATTCCTTTGTAGAGATCAGAAAAGTAGAGGAAGACGAGGAGAGAAGACGAGGGGCCGACCCTAATTGGGTACGACCTATTTTTCCCATTCCTCTAGCCATAATAAAACCATCTGAGTCTTGTGGGTCATCCTGTCATCCAGCCGAGAGTCATTCAGGAGAGATGGATGAGAGAGCGTCGTCACCAACTGGTGTTGGGCATTTTGGGAGGAGAGAGACGTCTGATCTAAGCCCAAGCCGACAGGCCGAGGGAGTGGTCCCTTCTGAAGTTGTCCCTCTGACAACTTTATCCCCTCGTGCCTTCAAGATGGCTTTTCCTCATGGACCTCTGACAGGTGATAAGGCCGAGGGAGAGGGGACTGAGGATGATGGTGAGGACTCAGACGCTGACCCAGTTGACACCTCCCACGCCTCAACCTATATTTCCTCAGTCAGGGATCGTGACCTCCTGTTGTGGAGGCATACATTTGGTGTGTCTCCCAACATAAGTATGAGGGTCCCCTCTGAGTCTGAGAGAGTCTTTGAAGGGGACGAAGGGGAGATAGTAGTGTATGAACAGATGTTTAAGGTCGGTGTTAGGTTCTCTCTGCACCCTGTCATAGTCAACATATTATCATCCCTCGGCGTTGCCCCCTCTCAACTTCCTCCCAACTCCTGGAGGATGATCCTCGACTATGTCTCTTTGTGGAATAATACCTTTACTGACGAGCCTTCATCCGACGTGTTTTTGGCTTGTTATAATATCACTTCCTCGTCCAAACAGCCTGGGTACTATCACCTGGGGGCAACGAGGTCTGATAAAAAACTTCTCCACGTGGCACAAACCTCCAACCACGATTGGAAGAAGAGATTTTTTTTCTTCGTCTCTGGAGAATGGGAATTTGCCGCCGAGACTCAACCTTTGGACGATTGTCCGAGGGTTCCAAGGAGATGGTCTAACCCCTCGATGAAGGCTAGGTCAGACCCTGGACTTAGTCTGGATGAAAAGGACATAGTCGAATATCTGAGAGAACGAGGGAAAGGGGGTGAACTTGCAAAGTTTGAAGATCTGATGACCCCTCTGTTCCTCAAAGAAGCTGGTCTGAGGGTCGGCCCCTTGACAGAGCTATGTGAGTTATTGTTATTTTTTGCTCAGTCTTTGCTTTTTTTTTCGTGTTTCATCCTTGCCTCTGTATTTTTCTGATGTGTCGTCTTCTTTTCAGGTCGTCCTGCAGGTATCTCTGATTTTCTCTGGGAAATGGCTTCCCCAAGCTTATTATCTGGCCTAGGCAAGAAGAAGGGCAAGGAGCCTCAGCAGACTCCGAGGAAGTCGAAGGCCGTGGGGCCGACACCTGTCGAACCTTTCGTCGAGGGTTCCAAAAGAAAAGGTCCTGAAGTTCCTGTTAACCCTCGACCGGAATCAAGGACGAGGGCAAAGGTGGAGGCATCGGAGGGGACTGGCTCCTCCTCCAATATGGGGGCCTTCTGGACCCAAAACTTAGCATTTTTGAAGGCTGAGCCGTCTTCTCTGATTGCCAACCTGAGGGAGGTAAAAGCTTCCATGTTCTCTGCCCCCTCGGTCGTCGACTACGATTTCCTGTCGAAGATGCCCCCGGCCAAGGTGTATGACTATGGTCTTCACACTCTCGCTCAGGTATCTGTTTTCATTTCACTGAGTGTTAATTTTTCACTAACTGTTTCCTCGGCCTCTTAATGAGTTTCTTTTTCTATGCATTTTGTTTGTGCCTTCACGTCTGCTACCAAGTGGATGGCTGAGAACCAACAGAAGTTCCATGAAGCCGAGAGGGCCATTCAACACGAGGCTGACCTGCAGACCGAGCTTGAGACTGCAAGGGCCGAGTTGAAGAGTGCTAGGACCGAACATGCCAGGGTCTTGGACGAGCTGACGAAGCAGCACGATGCTGACCTGAAGGCTAGGGATGATTTGTTCAAGATGAAGGAAGAGGCTCTGGCTGCTCAATTCAAAAGTGATCTAGCCGAGGCCGTGAAGAAGGCAGAGGCCGATGCTGTTGAAGCCTACAAACTTTCGGACGAGTTTCAAGGCTTCGGTCTTGAGTACTTAGAGAGGGGAATTAGGACGGCCTGTCGGTGGGTCGTCATTAAGTTCGCTGACGCAGTATCATCTGTCCGCCCCTCTATTGAAGCAGTTCAACTGGACGATCCCCTGATTGCTGAGGCCTTAGCCCAAGTGGAGTCTTAAGTGCACGTCGAGGGTACCAGCACGTCTGAGATCAGCCTCTCTTGGTCATAGAAGAAACCCCCGTAATCAATGTTGAAACATCGCCCTCCGACGTTGCTTAATAGGGTGGTTGTCTGTAGCCCATACCCTCTTCATGTAACCTATATTTTTGTACTCATTTATCAGACAAACATCAATATTTTGTAATATAATGCCTCTTTTTGTCTTCCATACTTCTCTTGAATGATTTGCCTTGTAATGTTGTTGTTGTTGTTTTTAAATTAACTCACTAACCCCTCCCTCGTCTTTCTTTAGGGTAAATGAGGGGTCGTCCACACCATTTGCCCTCATTATAGCTGAGGGTGGCTTCCACCAAATTAATGATGTTCTTAATTAAGTCCTCCCTCGTCTTTCTTGAGGTCAAAGGAGGGGTCGTCCCCGCCATTGACTCTCATTATAGCTGAGGGTTATTTTTACCAACTTAATGGTTTTTCAAGTCCTCCCTCGTCTTTCTTGAGGTCAAAGGAGGGGTCATCCCCGCCATTGACCCTCATTATAGGCGAGGGTTGTTTTTACCAACTAAATGGTTTTTCAAGTCCTCCCTCGTCTTTCTTGAGGTCAAAGGAGGGGTCGCTCATTATAGCCGAGGGTTGTTTTTACCAACTTAATGGTTTTTCAAGTCCTCCCTCGTCTTTCTTGAGGTCAAAAGAGGGGTCGTCCTCTCCATTGACCCTCATTATAGCCGAGGGTGGTTCTTACGAGTATCATCCCAATCACACACTAGAATTAATCAAACACAATCCGAGGGACCAATGTGACATTCTCATTAACATTCCAAGTGTTCTGTTGGAGCAACACATTCATTACAACTGTTGTTTCATAGGACTACAAAATTACTGATGGTATTTCTTCAAATGATCTGCATTCCAGGGGTTGGAAAAAGGTTTCCCTTCTAGGTTTTCTAGTCTATAGGTCCCAGGGACAACTTCATCGATGACCCTATATGGGCCATGCCAATTCGAGTGGAGCTTGTTGGGCTTCTGCCAAGTCTTTTTGAGGACTAAGTCTCCCACTGCAATTGGCCTCTGCTTCACCCTCTTGTTGTAAAACCTTGCATTCCTCTGCTGGTAGGCGGCTTGTCTTATCTCGGCGTCTTCTCTCCTTTCCTCAATCAGGTCTAAGTCAAGTCTCCTCTCTTCCATATTTCTCTGGGGGGTCATACATTTGGACCCTGTGAGTAGGAAACCCAATCTCGGTGGGGATAACGGCTTCTGAGCCATAAGTCAACATGAACAGGGTTTCTCTGGTAGAGGTCTTTGTCGTCATCCTGTAGGCCCACGGTACAACATATAACTCCTCAACCCATCTTCCTTTTGCCTCCTCAAGTCTCTTCTTGATCCCATCTAGGATTGTCCTATTTGTAACTTCCGTTTGCCCGTTGGCCTGAGGTCAGCCTGGGGTAGAGAAGAATTGTTTGATACTCACCCTTTCACAGTACTTCTCTAGATATGTATTCTTGATTTGAGTCCCGTTATCCGAGATGAGGGTGTTGGGGAGACCATATCTGCATATAATATTTTTCCAGATGAACTGGAAGGTCTTCTGCTATGTGATCGTTACCATCGGCTCTGCCTCCACCCATTTTGAAAAATAATCAATGGCTACGATGAGGAACCGATAGTTATAGATGGCCCTAAGCAAGGGTCCTACTAGGTCAATCCCCCACACTGCAAATGGCAATGTGGATGTAATGGAAGTAGGCTGATGGGGTTAGTGAGGGATGGTGGCAAATCTTTGACATTTGTCACACTTTTTTACATATGCCATGGCATCTTTTCCCAAGGTCGGACACCAGTACCCTTGGGTTACTTTCCTCTTCGCCAAAGACCTACCCCCAATGTGGCTTTAACACGACCCCTCATGCACGTCTTGCAAAATGCGTGGGACTTCATATGGGTGCACACACCTAAGTAAGGGGAGTAAAAAACCCTTTTTGTACAAGGTGTCTACGATGACAGTGAATTTTACCGCTCTGTATCTCGGCTTCTTCCTTTCTTGCCTTGCTTCTGGCATATCCCCCTCTTTAATGTATCTAATCAGAGGGTCCATCCATGAAGCTTCCTTAGAAACATTCAGGCAAGTGCTAAGTGTTCCCTCAGCATCTTCAATAGTTGGTCGAAGCAAAATTTCCACTGGGACTGTCCTCCTGATATCTATCCTAGTGGCCGAGGCTAACCTAGCAAGGGCATCAGCTCGACCATTATCGTGCCTAGGTATCCTCTTCAATTTTACTTCTCTGAAGCTCTTCAGTAATGACATCACTTTCTCAAGGTACTTGGCCATTCGCTCATCCTTGGCCTCGTAGGCTCCTAGTATCTGATTCACTACTAGCCTTGAATTACTATGGACCAAAACCTGACCGACAATAAGAGACTTGGCCAAGGAGAGTCTTGCTATCAGGGCCTCATATTCGGACTCATTGTTGGAGGCTTTGAAGTTGAACCTCAGGGCGTACTCAATGTATGTGCCATCGGGTGCTGATACTATCAGTCCAGCTCCACTTCCGCTGTCGCAGGAGGACCCATCAACGAAGAGGCTCCACACAGTTTGTTCTTCTAAGAAACCTCCCTCGGCGAGGGAACCCTGTCTAAAGAGATATCTTCCCTCTTCGTTTTTTGCCACTTTTCTTCTAGCGGTGCTTGTCTCAGCCTTATCTGTAGGTGGGTCAACAAGTGGGCTTTGTAGGCCATCCTTCTTCTCGAGTCTCTCATCTTCAGCTTCATCGTCTTCTCTAGTAAATTCAGCCACGAAATCTGCCAATGCTTGCCCCTTAATAGCTGTCCTTGGTTGATACACAATGTCAAACTCCCCCAACTCTATAACCCAGGCCATTAGCCTCCCTGACTTTTCTGGCTTGTACAAGACCTGCCTAAGGGGAGAGTCAGTGAGGATGACCATTGTATGGGACTGGAAGTATGGCTTCATTTTTCTTGATGCATGGATCAACGCATAGGCTAACTTCTCCATTCGTGGGTATCTTTGCTCTGCCCCCTGGAGTGCCTTACTGTTGAAATACACAGGCTTTTGTACCCCGTCTTCGTCTCTGACAATTGCTGCGCTGATGGCTGACTCTGAGACAGTTAGGTACATATAAAGTCGTTCACCCTGCACTGGTCGTGACAGCAGCAAGGGAGACCCTAAGTATGTCTTTAGCTCCTTGAAAGCCTCATCACACTCTTTGCTCCATTCAAAAGCCTTTCTGAGAATTTTGAAGAATGGTAAGCACCTGTCTGTGGCTCTGGACACGAACCTATTCAAAGCAGCCACTCGCCCTGTGAGCCTTTAAACGTCTTTGATGGTCTTTGATGGTCTTCGGGGTCTTCATTTCTATGGGGGCCTTTATCTTTTCAAGATTGGTCTCGATGCCTCTTTGGTTGACAATGAACCCCAAGAACTTCCCTGCTCCGACCCCGAAGACACACTTGGCCGGGTTAAGCTTCATCTTGTACTTGTCCATCGTATTAAAGGTCATCTCAAGGTCAGCCACATGATCCTCTTCCTTCAAAATCTTAGTCAGCATGTCATCTATATAGACCTCCATAGACTTCCCAATTTGGTCTTCAAACATTTTGTTCACGAGGCGCAGAGCATTCTTTAGGCCAAAGGGCATGACCCTATAACAGTATGTCCCTTTGTCGGTGATAAAAGCAGTTTTCTCCGAGTCTTCAAGGCTCATAAAGATCTAGTTGTAACCTGAGTAGGCATCCATGAAACTCATTAGTTCATGGCCTGCGGTAGCGTCTACCATCTGATCATGCGTGGGATAGGGAAGTTATCTTTAGGACAATGCTTGTTGAGATCGGTGAAGTCTACACACATTCGCCACTTTTCGTTGGCTTTGGGGATAATGACTGCGTTGGATAGCCATTCAGGATAGATGACCTCTCTGATAAACTCAGCATCTTCCAGCTTTTTGATCTCATCCCTTATGACCTCATACTTTTCTCAAGAGTAAATTCTCTTCTTCTGCTTCACTGGATTTGCACCCTCTACCACTTTTAGCTTGTGGCACATGATTTCAGGGTTGATCCCCGGCATATCTGCATGACTCCATGCAAAGACGCTCTGTTTTCTCCTCAACAGCTTGATGAGGTCTTCCTTGATGTTTGGCTTCAGAGTCTTGCCGATTTGGATGGTTTTTTTCGGTTCATCCTCATTGAGGATGATGGATTCTACCTCTTCCGCGGCTTCTCCTTTCTTCATTTTTGTCTCGTCCCTGGGGTCAAGGGTATCAATATTGTAAGTGGTTGTTGCCTTCTTGTGTGCCTCCCTTTCTTCGGCGGAGTTGAAATAACATTCCCGTGCTGTCGTCTGCTCTTCCTGAACTTCCCCTACCCCGTAAGGGGTTGGAAATTTAATCATCTGATGGACCGTTGACGGCACAGCTTCAAATCCCTTGAGGGCTACCTGCCCCAGTATAATGTTGTACGCCGAAAAGACATGTTCATCCATCACAAAGAAGCTGACCTTCTTGGTAAGCCATCTCGGCCACTCGTCCCTCATCCTGATATCGGCCTCATACACTCCGAGGGGATGAACTTTTTTCCCACTTAACCCAATTAATGGGTGATGGTACGGGACGAGTCTAGCACGGCTGAGACCTAAGGCTTTGAAGCATGGCCAAAACATCACGTCTGCAGAGCTACCCCCATCTACCAAGATCCTCGGCACCTCACACCCATACACCCAGGTAGTGATTACGAGAGGGCCATCATGTGGGGCTAAGAGGCCTTTGAAGTCCATTCTTGAGAACCCCACTATCAGAGTATCCATATCGACCTTCTTCCTCTTTTCTGACTTAGCCTCCAAAGAGGTTGAGTGTACAGTTCTCGTCACTGCCTTGGCTTCAGCTACATGTGCCTTCCTGTCTGCGACCTCTGACCCTCCTCCTGCTAGACCCCCGGAAATCATCCCCACACCGAGAGAGATCATATTAAGTCTCTTGACAGGGCCGTGGTCATCTCTCGGAGGGAGGTCAGTGTCGTCCTCATCATCCGAAGGATCGTCCCCTCTTTTTGGAGGATCTTCTCGGCATGCATCACCTCTCTTCTTTCTGGGGTCGTCCCCTCGGCCCCTCTTAAAGGCACTTTTATCAACGTACTTCCTCAGCTTCCCTTCTTTTAACATTTTTTCAATCTCATCTTTTAGAGCAAAGCATTTGTCTGTCACGTGGCCATTGTTTTGATGAAATTCACACCACAGGTTTTTGTTCCTCTTGTTGGGGGCTGCCCTTAACTTCTCAGGCCACTTTAGGGATCGGTCACTCTTTATCTCATTGAGAATATTTACACAGCTGACCGTTAGAGGGGTGTAATCAGCGAACTTGTCGTCCGTAAACCTCTTCTTCCCCTCTTTGCTCTTCTTATGGTACTTACCCCCTCCCCTGGTGCCTCCTTTTTCATCTTCGTATTTTGCAGTCATCGCCTCTTCGGCGTTCATCACCTTTCTGCTGTAGACAGCAGTTCAGCCATCGTCCTCGGAGGGTCTTCTGCAAGTTTCCACAGTAGCTTTCCCTTCTGGAGTCCTCCAATGAGAGCGGTCATGGCTATGCTCTCCTCATAGTCTTCAACTTCTAACTTTTCTTTATTGAATCTGGCTTTGTAGTCTCTTAGACTCTCATTCTTCCCCTGCTTAACATAGAGCAGGTGTGTGGTCTTCTTCTGTGGTCTTACCCCAAAGCAAAAGTTGTGGATAAATCAGTCTGCCAACTGCTTAAAGCTTTCAATGGAATTTTTTGGAGAGACATGTACCAGACATGTGCAGCCCCAGTCAGAGTACCAGAAAATGCACGACACCTCATCTCATCTGGGATAGAGTATATATATGTCGCTGATTGATACATCTCAATATGATGGACAGGGTTGGTACTCCCGTCATACCTTGGGGTGACCACAGGTGGATTAAACTTAGATGGCGTTGGGAAGTTGACTATGTTCGCCACAAAGGGTGAGCCTATGGAGTATCCTCTCTGAAGAGGGTCCCGGCTCTTCAGAATATCACCGATCTTATCCTCCAGCCGCTGGATTGAGTCATTCCAGGACCTCGTAGGGTCGGCTTGGACGAGGTTATCCCCTGCCGCCTCTTTGAGGTGGACGGAGGGTTCTGCTGCGGCAGGCCTGTGTCGGCGGTTTACTTCCCCCTGACCATCGTCCCGTCCTTGGGGTCGACCATCTGTTGCCTCCCTTCTGGACCTCGCAGCACTCCTTGATCTGGACAATTTTTCCCGCAGGTCATTTACTGGGCTCAGCCTCTCAAAGGCCGACCCCCTGTTCAAGCGATCGAAAGCAGGACCTCTCGAGCGATCGTCAGGATTTTGCCTCCCACACTTCTCTCTGCTCTCTTGGGGAGGTCGTACAGTATTATTGGAGACCTCATACGGCTCCCAGTAATCTGCGGGGGCCTCCTCTCCCTCAAGATCGTCATACCTGTCCTCAGGGCAAGGGTTTCCTTACCTCCCCAGGCGTAGACGCCGGGGGTCAGCAACATCCCTCCACCGCTGTGGCGTGGCAAGTCTTTGCGTGGTGCCTGGGGTGGTCCCCTGGCCTCATGCTGCCCTAGAGCCGCGGCCGGAGTAATCATCTCAGGTGAGACCGCTGGGGGTCTTAGTATGTTCTGCCTTAGAGCTGTGAACTGCTCCTGCATGATTCGCTGGCTTGCTATCAGAGACTTTAAGGCTGCCGCCACATCAGCCATCTCGGACTGAGGTGGTGGCTGACTGGAACTGGGTCCGACTCCACTATCCGGTGGAGGAAGTGGTGGTGGTGGCATCTCCAGTGCCATGTGTTTGAGCTAAGAAAAAATGAACTGAAGAAAAGACTGGTGAGCTTGAGAACCTTAATGGATCTCTTTCAATGGTGAAACATCTCCTCACAGGGGGAGAACTGGTTCACCACCAGAGTGCCCAGTGAGGTCAAGCTGTACAAAGGAAAAGATGTCTTCTCGTTCCCACAGACATTTAGAAATTGATGATGCTTAGATTCAGCACCACCAGATAAGTGATGATGAGCTCAAACAGTAGTAACCATGGCAGCCATAGAGATGTATATGTATAAGTATATAGAAGGAGGTGAGTATAAGAGGAACAAGACAATGATGTATAGTGGTTCAGCCAATTAGGCCTACATCCACTGTGAGTGTGTGATCCACTAAGTATGGGCACTAATGACCTTGGATATAATGCACATAAGCTCACTTTCTCTCTCTACTGTGTGTACAAGCAGAGTTTTTACTATGGTTACAATTATCGATCCCTTTGTAGGGTTATAGGTGACAAGTATATATAGGTCTTGGGGGGTGTAGTGTACCCCCCAAGTATGCATGGTGCATGTGAATGATGATATAGCTAATCCCCTGTTAACACCTGTAGATGCCACCTGTGATTAATGATGACATAATATTCCCTCACGTGAGGGGGTGATATTGTTATAACGATCTTCCACGTGCCATGTGAGCCTCATGCGCACTGTTACACGCGTCTCCCAAACCACGCGCTGTGATGATGTCACCCTCGGCCTATGAGATGAGGCCGAGGGAAAAGTTCCTTCCGATATTGAGTCTGGCCCAATTTGGGCCTCGTACTGTCGTACCCTCGAAGGGTCAGCCAGACCATGATGAGGGGTCGGCTCTTGAAGGGACGTCTGGGCCTGATGAGGGGTCGGCCCCTTGGAGGGTCGTCTGGACCATGATGAGGGGTCGGCCCCTTAGAGGGTCGACTGGGCCTGATGAGGTCGACCCTTGGAGAGTCGTCTGGACCAAGATGAGGGGTCGGCCCCTTGGAGGGTCGTCTAGGCCTGATGAGGGGTCGGCACCTTGGAGAATCGTCCAGGTGCAGGGCACCCTCGGCCTAGCCTAGGGCATATATGGGTATATCATAAATGTTTTAAAAACTGTTAAAAAAGATTGTTTTAAATAAAAAAATATGTTTTATAAACTGTTTTAAATAATAAAAAAATAAAAACTGATTTATAAAAAAAAATGTTTTTAAACTGTTTTAAAAACTGTTAAAAAACTATTCTAAACTGTTTTTAAAATGTTTTCAAACTGTTTTAAAATAAATGTTTTATAAAACTGTTTTATTAAAAAAAACTATTTTAAAACTGTTAAAATACTATTTTAAAAGGTTTAGAAAACTATTTTGAATAATTAAATAATCGTTTCAAATATTGTAAAAAATGTTTTATAGAAATGTGGTAAAAAAGCTGTTTTAAAACACTATTTTTAATAATTAAAAAACTGTTTCAAATATTGTAAAAATTGTTTTAAAAATCGTTTTACAAAAATGTTGTAAGAAACTATTTTAAAACACTATTTTGAATAATTAAAAAACTTTTTAGAATATTGTAAAAATTATTTTAAAAACTGTTATATAAAAATGTTGTATAAAAACTGTTTTAAAACTTGTTTTTATAATGTTTTCTAAAAACTGTTTTAAAAGTGTTTTCTAAAAACTGTTTTAGAAATGTCTTAAAAACTGTTTCAATTAAATTGTTTTAAAATGTTTTTAAAAAATATTTAAATAAACTAAAAACCTTGACTTTAATTTCGCCTAATGATTTTTAATAGCCTCGTGTAAAAAAACTAGATAAAATTTGTCATGGCGAACTTTACCCATGAAAATTTGACCATCCCCACATTTACCCACTTTTGAATCAAACAGACCCTAATACATTACATTTTACTATAAAATGGTAAATTTACATTCCTTGACTGATGTATATAATAATAATTTATCATTTGTAAATTACAAATTTATAAATATTTATTAATAGAAATGTGTAAATTAGAAAATTTAGTCCAATTAAAAATAAAGATGTATAAATTATTAACATACCTCATTTGTCAACTTTAAGCCTTAATTACTTAAAAACTAGAAATTTCTCATTTGTAAAAATAAATATGTAGTTTATACATTTGCTTAACCGAAATATGTGATTAACAAGTGAGAAAATTTTCAATTTATAACCAATATATATATATATATATATATATATATATATATATATGATATACAATAGTGCTCCCATTCGGTACTACCGTATGGGAAGCAATCTGGACTCCTATGCGTGCACATATGAGACTTATATTCGGATCCTCTCTCCTCTCTCTATGCACGTTTATTTTTTCTCTCTCCTTTCTCCTCTCTCCTCTCTCCTCTCATATGTCTCCTCTCACGTCACTTCTTTGTAGTCGCTTTAGTGTTCCAAAGTCAACACTCAAAGATAGTAAATTATAACAATTAGTTTTGTTTTTTTGGGTAGAAAACAATTAGTAACAACTCAAGTTCATCTCTTTCTTATATAGAAACGTTGCTGAGAACTTGATTTCATTGAACAAATAAATCTAGGGTATGTCTATTAGCGCTCCTCGAAAATATTCATGCTCTCCACTTTTCTTCCTAACATTTTAAAATGACAAAACAATCCTTAGCAACATTACTTTTCATCCGTCCTCCTCACAAAGGCTATCACTCAAGTTCCTTCTTTGTCTTCAAATTTGTTTACCGTGAAACAAAAATTATATTTTTTAAAGTTATAGAAACAATTGTTACTTTTATCCAATACAAACTCAACTCTTTTAAAATATGATAAGGCATGATTATTTTCTTACATAATACGAATTAATTGAGTCGTGTTCTTGTTATGTAAAAAATTGTTCTTATTAGATGCAAAAAAAATCAAGTTAATTCTATCGCGATATATTAGCGTCGGGTTCTTGTTAAGTTAACAAAAAATATTCTGCTTTTAGTTGCATTTTAATTGGTTTGTGCTCATGTTAGGTAAAAAAATACGATTCATTGTCATGTCGCGTTTTATATGGTTCGTTATTATTAAAAAAATCATATTACTTTATGTTTTACTTGGTTACTGTAACATATAAAAATACAATTTGTGACGTGATGTGTTTTAACACATAGTTTTAGCGCGTATATTATATATATATATCAAGGTTCTAAAAAATGCGGAGCGAGACCGAGGCGTGGAGGACAAGCCTTAATCCTTAGAAGGTCTGGGCGTAAAAATGCATAAAAAGGCGTTTAGTCCTTTTTTAATATATTTTAATATTTTTTAACTATGACAAGGCTATTAAAAATACTAAAATGGTACATACAATAAAAATATGTCTAAATATTTGTAAATTAAAAAACTATTTTTAAATATAATTAAAAAAATTAAAAACTCGCAATGCTCGTTTTTTCATGCCTTACCCCAAAAAATGTGATTGACCACGCCTTAATCCACGCCTAGAGCCAAAACTTGGCGTATCTAAAAAGTCTCGCGCCAGGCAGTCTTGGCCCGTTTTTTAGAACATTGATATATATATATAAATTATCGACTGGACTAAATTATTGATGTGTCACCTGACAGTGAGTCAAGAAATTATCGACAAAGTTATTCGCACTCTCTCTTTCTTCTGGGTCACCGTCAGGTGACACATGTCCAATCTGCACTGTTAAAATACGGAATAGTCCGCACAAGAATAGTTCTGTATATATATAATAAAATGCGAGATAATATATATACAATCATGTTTTTGTGCGGACCGGACATATGTCACCAGTCGGTGCGCCCAAAAAAAAGAGTGTCTACAATTTAGGCGATAATTTCTAGACGCACCGTTAGGTGACACATGTTCGGTCTGCATTCTTAAAATGCGAATTAGTCCGCACAAGAGCATTATTATTATTATTATTATTATTATTATTATTATTATTATTATTATTATTATATGATTATAAATTTCTCAAATGTACAAGTACATATCATGATTACTTGACTGAAATATGCAATTTAGTTACTTAACAAAAAATTATGTGACAAGTAGGAATATCTTATTTCTAAAAAAAATATGTGCCAAATTAAAAAAATTTATTCCTCATTTGTTAGCGTGAAGCCTCAATTGTTTTCTTATAACATATATTCTAAGCATTTACAACGACATGGCAACATGTGAATCCTTCGTTATTAGGAACACCGGCAGAGAAGTTAAAAAAAATTCTCAAATATATAAACTCGTATATGTATATCTAACCTTAATGTTGGTTGTAAGTGATTTTGTTGTAATAGTGACATAACCCAATTATAGATTAAAATGTACATAGCTCCCAGGTCTAAACAAAAATTGCCCCTTGTCTACTGTTTTTGACAAATTTTTCTAAGAGTTTAAGGTAAGAGAAGAAATAGTGTTTGTAAGTGTTTTTATGAGGCACTTATTAGAATAAAATAAAAAGACTAAGACTAAACACTAATCAAAAAATTATTGAGACTTTTCGTTAAATGATCCTGTTTATCAATACAAATGTATAAATTAGTAAATTTTGTCTAATTAAAAATAAATACATATAAATTATTTATATTCCTCATTTATCAACTTTAAGCCTTAATTGTTTAGAAATTAGAAATTTCTCATTTGTAAAAATAAATATGTAATTTATACATTTGCCTAACCTAAATATGTGATTAACAAATGAGAGAATTTTAAATTACACATTTCATAACCAAAATATGTATATGTGTATATATATATATATATATATATATATATATATATATATATATATATAAGGCATTTAGGGTATGTTTAGAAACTTTAGGAGGGAATTTCAAAGGCATAGTTTTGGGTTAGTCCTATTTACTTAGTCAACGATGTATAAAATCCTATTAACTTTTTTCTTTAATGCATCTAGTCCTTTTTCATAATAGAGCACATATGTTTATACAATTGTACCCATCATCCATACTCATTATAAACCCACTTACTATCTCTTGAAATATAAATACATAAATCTCACTCTCTCTCTCTCTCTCTCTCTCTCTCTCTCTTAAAACTCCATGCCCACGCCCACCCCCACCCCCACCGGAGCAACACTTCCTCCCATCAAACACATGCCAGAGCAGGGAAAGGTGCATCGTCACAGGGAAAGGTGCATCGTCGAAAAAATTGAGTTTTTACGAAAGCAAATAATTTATCTGTTTCATTTTTTATCTAAAAATATTGAATATGGGTCTTGTTTGATAGATTTTAATGAGCAGATTCCAAAAATATAAATTTTGCTGAATTTTGGATTTGCATATTTAAAGTTATGAACTTTGAAAGATTTGATGAAGTTCTTTTGCAAAAAATGAGGTAGTTACGAGATTGAGATATGTTGGGGGTATCTTGGTCGTTTTAATCCGCTAGGTTCAAATATAAAACATTTGACATAATTGACCAAATCGAATGTTCTCTTGCATCATTGACAAAGTCAATGGAACTTGTCACCCAATACCCGTGGGAACCCATTTATTCATAGCCCACGAGAGTAGCCAACCAAGCCCAACAAACCTAAGAAGCTGCCCGACCCAAATCGTGGAATCATGATACGCATGTGTATTATCTAATACACTCAACCACTCCGAGATAGGATCAAGTCAATCTCCAATAATCTCGTGGAGATATTCAGGGGATTCATGATTTATCCTATCTTGATCATCTTAGAGTTACTTTGATAACTCAAATTCGACATTTATAAATTGTAACCCCTGGCCCGAAATAGAGGGGCATGTAACCAAGCATATTGAGAGATACTTAATAAAATAGTAGACATCTCCATGGACGTAGATAAGTTGTCAAACCACGTACATAGTAGTGTTATGTGTGCGATTGTATACTTTCTTACTTAATTGTGATTGTTCTTCGTAAATTCTTTATTGTGATATTTTTGGATACCAAAATTGGCGGCGTCTGTGGAAAACGATTGTTATTCCTACGAGAACACTCACTAACCGAAAGCCTGCAATGTCTCACCACGGCAGCAACATCCCTCAAGCCGGCGACGTTTAGGAAGAACCTGCCCCTCTTAAGGTAAGGTCTAAAATTCGTCAACCGAATCCCAAGCTTCGCCAGGAAAGAAGCTTCTGAAGAAAGTCATGGACCACATAGGTCCAGGCAGATTTTTAAGTTGGTCGACAACTACGAGGCCAGATTTTGAAAGCAAAAAAAAGCCACTCATTGCCGGGAAGAAGAAAATGCTCACTTGAAAAGGCAACTGGAAAGAATGGAGAGAGATCTCCACAGGAACACAAGGCGATGCCACGATCGGACTCGTAGCCCTCGAGTGAGTAAATCTCACAGCCGAGGAAGGAGCTCCAAGCGCGACCAAGAAAGATCTGAGAGGAACAGGTCAGAGGATGGTCGATCAGAACGACTACAACAAGCTCGACGCCACAGGAGCCCTAGTCAACAGGATGATTGATGATGCTCGGATTTAGCACCACCAGATAAGTGTTAGTGAGCTCAAGCAGTAGCAGCTATGGCTGCCATAGAGATGTATAAGTGTATAAGTATGTAGAAGGGGATGAGTATAAGAGGAAATAAGACTGATGTATAGTGGTTCAGCCAAATTGGCCTACATCCACTGTGAGTGTGTGATCCACTAAGTATGGGCACTAATGGCCTTGGATACAATGCACATAACCCTCTCGCCCTCTCAGCTGTGGGTGTACAAGCAGAGTTTTAGCTAGGGCTACTGTTCCTGGATCGATCCCCTGTAGGGTTGTAGGTGACAAGTATATATAGGTCTTGGGGGGTGTAGTGTACCCCCCAAGTAAGCATGGTGCATGTGAATGGTGATCTAACCAATCCCCTGTTGACACCTGTAGATGCCAAATGATGACATAATATTCCCTCACGTGAGGGTGTGATTCTGTTATAACGGTCTGCCACGTGTCATATGAGCCTGACGCGCACTGTTCCACGCGTCTCCCAAACCACGCGCCGTCATGATACCACCCTCGGCCTATGAGCCGAGGCCGAGGGCAAAGTTTCTTCCGGTAGGGAGCCTGGCTTGATTCTGGCCTCGTACTGTCGTACCCTCGTAGTGTCGTCCGGAGCCTAAGGAAGGGTCGGCCCCTCGTAGGGTCGTCCGGAGCCTGGAGGAGGGTCGGCCCCTCATAGGGTCGTCCGGAGCCTGGTGGAGGGTCGGCCCCTCGTAGGGTCGTCTGGGCCTGGTGGGGGCCAGCTGGAGCCTGGTCAAAGGTCGGCCCCTCGTAGGGTCGTCCGTATGGGAGATGATCCTTGTCCAGTCCGAGGGTATAAACGAGTATATCAATCACCCCCCAGCCCTTAGCCATAGGTGTCATTGAGATGGCTGAGGGATAATGCTGAAATTCAGATGCGTGTGCGATCAGTTAGGTGAGTGACACCTGGGCAGGTACTCATTGCTGTTCCAGTTTCCAAGGCAGGGCGGCTGTGCAGTACGCTTGGGGCCTTGTGCCCTAATTATATCTTTCTTCGGTAAATGGGTCCACTCATTACAAGAGTATTTAAGAGATTTTTCAAACTCTCTCTCTTCATCTTCTTCTTCTTCGCGCCCAAGTCTATTCTCTCTCTAGAACCAGTTCCCATTGCCATTTTCAGCCTTCAAACTTTCAGGTCCTAGCAGCGTTCTTGCCCTTCTCCTCATCAGGTAACCTTTTTCTCCTCTTGCCTTCTTTTGTCTTCATTTCTGTCTATTTTTTA
Organism: Sambucus nigra; assembly: GCA_949130495.1. Taxonomy (NCBI): domain Eukaryota; kingdom Viridiplantae; phylum Streptophyta; class Magnoliopsida; order Dipsacales; family Adoxaceae; genus Sambucus; species Sambucus nigra. The sequence continues at coordinate 485,481,817 of OX422215.1, forward strand.
GGGTCGTAGGTCGTCTGGTTCTTAGAGTTCCCCCATAACTTTTTCCGGTGTCTTCTCCGGTCACTGGTTCTTCGAACGTTCTTGACGAAAACCCTTGAGTTCTTTATTTAATCCAAAGGTCAACCCTGGTCAATCTCCCAAGTGTTTGTGGTTAAATTAGCCAAGTCTAGTATAATTTCTTTAAGTGTAGGGTCTTCCCCTTAATGCTTAGGAGGCTTTACAACCTGGTGTCTGAATTCCCGTCCTTGAGAGAGAAACTATTTACCGAGATTAGACGGATAGAGGAAGAGGAAGAGAGGAGACGAGGGGCCGACCCTAATTGGGTACGACCCATCTTTCCCATTCCTCTTACCACCATAAGACCACCTGAACCCTCTGAGTCTTGTGGGTCGTCGTCTCGTCCGGCCGATACTCCCAAACCAAGTGAAATGGACGAGAGAAACTCCTCTCCAACTGGTGCTGGAACTTCTGGTAGAAGGGACTCACCTGACCTTAGCCCAGGACGAGAGACTGAGGGTACAATCCCCTCTGAGGCTGTCCCTGTGACAACCCTGTCTCCCAACGCCTTCCAAGTGGCTTTTCCTCAGGGTCCTCCTGCAGGTGATGAGGAGGACGAGGACGACGATACAGATGATGAGGTTGATACCTCCCATGCCTCGTCTTTTATCTCCTCTGTTAGGGATAGGGACCTTTTGATATGGAGGCATATTTACGGAGTGCCATCTGGGGTGACTATGAGGGCTCCCTCTGATACTGAGAGGGTTTTTTAGGGAGAAGAGGGAGAGATTGCCGTCTACGAGCAAATGTTCAAGGTAGGTGTTAGACTTCCCTTCCATCCTGCTATTGTAGATATTCTGTCGGCTCTGGGCGTCTCCCCTTCTCAACTTCCACCCAACTCATGGAGGACGATTCTGGGTTATATCTCTTTGTGGAAAAATTCTTTCACTGATGAGCCCTCGTCCGACGTGTTCTTGGCCTGCTACAATATCACCTCTTCATCTAAACAGCCCGGATACTATCATCTGGGAGCGAGAAGGTCTGAGAAGAAGCTGCTCCACGTGGCTCAAACTTCCAATCATGATTGGAAAAAAAGGTTCTTCTTCATATCTGGGGCATGGGAGAGCTCCACCGAGGCGTCCCCCTCTGCCGATGCTCCGAGGGTTCCTAACAGATGGTCTAACCCCTCCATGAAAGCTAGGTCAGACCCCGGACTTAGCTTGGAGGAGAGGGATATTGTTGAGTATCTGAGGGGACGAGGGAGAGAGGGTGAGATCCCAAAGTTCGAAGATCTGATGACCCCTCGCTTCCTTAAAGAGGCTGGTCTGAGGGTCGGCCCTCTGACAGAACTATGTGAGTTATACTGAACATTTTCCCTTCTTTACTTATTTTTGAAGTCTTCTCTCTTTATCTCTGAGCTTTTCTGACATGTCGTCCTCTTATCAGATCGTCCTGCAGGTACACCAGACTACCTCTGGGAAATGACTGCTCCAAGCCTTCTTGCTGGTCTGTCAAAGAAGAAGGGGAAGGAGCCTCAGCAAGCTCCAAAGAAGACAAGGGCTTCAGGGCCGACGGATGTTGAGCCGACAACCGATAGCCGCAAAAGGAAGGAGCCTGAGGCTCCTGTTGAGCATCGGCCTGATCCAAGGACGAGGGCAAGGGTCGAAGCCTCTGAGGGGACGACCTCCTCATCCAGCATGGGGGCCTTCTGGTCTCAAAATCTGTCCCAACTGAGGGCTGACCCCTCATCTCTTATTGCCAACCTGAGGGCAGCTAAGGCCTCGATGTTCTCTGCACCGTCGGTCTCTGACTTCGAGTTCTTGGCAAAGATGCCACCAGCCAAAGTGTACGACTACGGTCTGCACTCCCTTGCTCAGGTATTGGTCTTGACCTTCTTTAATCACAAACTGTTCCCTCGGCCCCCTTTGATATTTCTTCATTTTTTCTTGCAGTCTGTCTGTGCCTTGACCTCAGCTACCAAGTGGATGGCCGAGAATCAACAAAAGTTTCACGAAGCTGAGAGGGCCATCCAACACGAGGCTGACCTGCAATCTGACTTGGCGACTGCGAAGGCTGAGTTAGAGAGTGCTAGGGCTGAGCACGCGAGGCTTTTGGACCAACTGACGAGGCAGCACGACGAGGACATGAAAGCCAAGGACCTGTTGATCAAGGGCAAGGACTTGTTGATCAAGGACAAGGACGAGGCCTTGACCAATATGGAGGCTCAGCACAAGACTGACCTTGAAGCAGCTGTTCAGAAAGCCGAGGCTGATGCTGTTGAGGCTTACAAGGTCTCTGATGAATTCCAAGGCTTCGGCCTTGAATATCTTGAGAGGGGAATTAGGACGGCCTGTCGGTGGGTCGTCCTAAAGTTTGCCGACTCAGTATCATCCATCCGCCCTTCTCTTGAGGTGGTCCAGCTGGATGATCCCTTGATTGCTGAGGCCCTGTCTCAAGTGGAGTCCCAAGTTCAAGTTGAGGGGGTCGACACATCTGAAGATCAGCCGGTCGTGACTGTTGAAGAGACCCCCCTGGTTGATGTTGAGGCTCTACCTTCTGATGTCGTCCCTTAGGGTGGCTGTCTGTAGCCTATACCCTCATTTTTGTGTTTTTGTTCTATGTATTGTAAAACACTTGATGCTTTATATTAATACCATGAGCTCTTCCTTTCACAACTGCTGTCTTTTTTATTTCATTTTACTATGGTAATAACCCTTCTCTCGTCTATAATGAGGACCAATGAGGGGTCGTCCCCTCCTCCGACCTCATTATAGCCGAGGGTTGAATTAACCAAATGATTTTAGACGTAGTCTACCCTCGTCTTTTTTGAGGACTGTGGTGGGGTCGTCCCCCCCACTGATCCTCATTATAGCCGAGGGTTCAACTTACCAAATTAATGGTTTTTAACAAAGTCTACCCTCGTCTTTCTTGAGGACTGTGGTGGGGTCGTCCCCCCCACTGATCCTCATTATAGCCGAGGGTTCAACTTACCAAATTAATGGTTTTTAACAAAGTCTACCCTCGTCTTTCTTGAGGACTGTGGTGGGGTCGTCCCCTCCACTGATCCTCATTATAGCCGAGGGTTCAACTTACCAAATTAATGGTTTTTAACAAAGTCTACCCTCGTCTTTCTTGAGGACTGTGGTGGGGTCGTCCCCTCCACTGATCCTCATTATAGCCGAGGGTTCAACTTACCAAATTAATGGTTTTCAACAAAGTCTACCCTCGTCTTTTTTGAGGACTGTGGTGGGGTCGTCCCCCCCACTGATCCTCATTATAGCCGAGGGTTCAAATTACCAAATTAATGGTTTTTAACAAAGTCTACCCTCGTCTTTCTTGAGGACTGTGGTGGGGTCGTCCCCTCCACTGATCCTCATTATAGCCGAGGGTTCAACTTACCAAATTAATGGTTTTCAACAAAGTCTACCCTCGTCTTTCTTGAGGACTGTGGTGGGGTCGTCCCCTCCACTGATCCTCATTATAGCCGAGGGTTCAACTTACCAAATTAATGGTTTTCAACAAAGTCTACCCTCGTCTTTCTTGAGGACTGTGGTGGGGTCATCCCCTCCACTGATCCTCATTATAGCCGAGGGTTCAACTTACCAAATTAATGGTTTTTAACAGTCTACCCTCGTCTTTCTTGAGGACTGTGGAGGGGACGACCCCTCCACTGATCCTCATTATAGCCGAGGGAAGTTTTCTGTATTTATTTCCATGCGTGGTAGAACTGATAACCACAAGATGAGGGAAACACTGATATTTCTTATTAATTTTTCCAAAGTGTTCTCTTGGAGCAACTTCTATTACAACTGTGGTCTATCAAGACCTTACAACACTATTGGTAGTATTTCTTCAGATGGTCTGCGTTCCAGGGGTTGGAAAATGGTTCCCCTTCTAGGTTTTCTAGCCTGTAGGTCCCAGGGACAACTTCGTCGGTGACCCTATAGGGGCCGTGCCAATTAGGATGGAGTTTATTGGGCTTCTGCCAAGTCTTCTTGAGGACCAAATCTCCTACTGCGATAGGCCTCTGTTTCACCCTTTGATTGTAAAACCTTGCGGTCCTCTGCTGGTAGGAAGCCTGCCTTATCTCAGCATCCTCCCTTCTTTCCTCAATCAAGTCCAGGTCAAGTCTCCTCTCTTCCGTATTTCCCTGAGGGTCATACACTTGGACCCTATGAGTGGGAAACTCGACTTCAGTGGGGATGACTGCTTCTGATCCATAAGCTAACATGAATGGGGTCTCCCCAGTAGAGGTCCTTACTGTCGTCCTGTACGCCCACAACACTGCATATAACTCCTCGACCCATCTTCCTTTTGCCTCCTCAAGCCTCTTCCTAATCCCATCTAGGATTGTCCTGTTCGTTACTTCGGTTTGCCCATTGGCCTGAGGTCGGCCTGGGGTGGAGAAAAATTGTTTGATACTTACCCTCTCACAGTACTTCTGCAGAGAGGCATTCTTGAATTGGGTCCCGTTATCCGAGATGAGGGTGTTGGGTAGACCGTATCTGCATATCACATTCTTCCAGATGAACTGGAAGGTCTTCTGCTCCGTGATCGTGACCATTGGTTCGGCCTCTACCCACTTTGAAAAGTAGTCAATTGCTACGATGAGGAACCGATAGTTATTGACTGCCCTCGGTAAGGGTCCTACCAGGTCAATCCCCCACACTGCAAACGGCCATGGGGATGTAATGGAGGTAAGAAGCTGATGAGGTTGGTGAGGGATGGTAGCAAATCTTTGGCATTTATCACACTTTTTAACATATGCGGCAGCATCTTTCCCTAAGGTCGGCCACCAGTAGCCTTGGGTGATCACCCTCTTTGCCAAGGATCTACCCCCAATGTGGCTTGAGCACGACCCTTCATGCACATCTTGCAAAATGGAAGGGACTTCTGAGGGATGCACACACCTGAGTAAGGGGAGTAGAAACCCCTTTTTGTACAGCGTGTCCCCGATGACAGCGAACTTTGCAGCCCTGTATCTCAGCTTCTTCCTTTCTTGGCTTGCTTCTGGCATCTCTCCCCCTTTAATGTATCTGATCAGAGGATCCATCCATGAAGGTTCTTGAGAAACATTCATGCAAATGCCAAGTGTTCCCTCGTCGTCTTCGATAGTTGGTCGAAGCAAGATTTCCACCGGGACTGTCCTCCTTATGTCTGTCCTAGTAGCCGAGGCCAGTCTTGCAAGGGCGTCAGCACGACCATTGTCGAGCCTAGGTATCCTCTTGAATTTCACCTCATTAAAGTTTTTCAGCAATGACCTCACCTTCTCAAGATACCTAGCCATCCTCTCGTCCTTGGCCTCGTAGGCTCCTAGTATCTGATTTACGACTAGCCTTGAATCACTATGGACCAAAATCTGGCCGACACTAAGAGACTTGGCCAAGGAGAGGCCTGCTACTAAGGCCTCATATTCAGCCTCGTTGTTGGAGGCTTTGAAGTTGAACCTTAGGGCGTATTCGACGTCTGTGCCATCGGGTGCTGACAGTATCAGTCCAGCACCACTTCCGCTATCACAGGAGGACCCGTCAACGAAGAGGCTCCACGGAGTCTTTTCTTCAGAAAAATTTCCCTCAGAGAGGGACCCCTGTCTAAAGATGTATCTTCCCTCTTCGTTTTCAGTCACTTTCCTTCTAGCGGTGCTCGTCTCAACCATATCTGCGGGTGTGTCTGCGGGTCTGTCTTCTGTATCTGCCTTCCCGAGGGTCTCACCCTCGGCCTCATCATCTTCCCAGGTGAACTCAGCCACGAAGTCTGCCAAGGCCTGCCCCTTAATGGCTGTCTTAGGCTGATACACAATGTCAAACTCCCCCAGCTCTATAGCCCAGGTCATTAGCCTTCCTGATTTTTCAGGCTTGTGCAGGACCTGCCTAAGAGGAGAGTCAGTAAGGATGACCATAGTGTGGGACTGGAAGTACGGTTTCATCTTCCTTGAGGCATGGATCAAGGCATAGGCCAACTTCTCCATCCTCGGGTATCTCTGCTCTGCCCCCTGGAGTGCCTTGCTGTTGAAATATACGGGCTTCTGTATCCCGTCTTCGCCTCTTACGATTGTTGCACTGATAGCGGACTCTGAGACAGCAAGGTACACGTAAAGTTGTTCACCCTGCACGGGTCGTGACAGCAGCAAGGGAGACCCTAGGTATGATTTTAGCTCCTTGAAAGCCTCATCACACTCTTTACTCCATTCATAGGCCTTCCTAAGGATCTTGAAGAATGGTAGACACCTGTCTGTGGCCCTTGACACAAATCTGTTCAAGGCAGCCACTCTCCCTGTGAGCCTCTGAACGTCTTTAATGGACTTGGGGGTCTTCATCTCAATCAGGGCCTTTATCTTTTCAGGATTGGCCTCGATGCCTCTTTGGTTGACTATGAACCCCAAGAACTTCCCCGCTCCGACCCCGAAGACACACTTGGCCGGATTGAGCTTCATTTTGTACTTATCCATTGTATTAAAGGTCCTTTCCAAGTCTGCCACATGATCCTCTGCCTTCAGACTCTTAGTCAGCATGTCATCTACGTAAACCTCCATAGACTTCCCAATTTGGTCTTCGAACATTTTATTTACGAGGCGCTGGTACGTTGCCCCCGCATTTTTTAGGCCAAAGGGCATGACCCTGTAACAGTATGTCCCCTTGTCAGTGATGAAGGCAGTCCTCTCCGAGTCATCAGGGTTCATGAAGATCTGGTTATACCCTGAGTAGGCATCCATGAAACTCATGAGCTCGTGGCCTGCAGTAGCGTCCACCATCTGGTCGATGCGGGGGAGAGGGAAGCTGTCTTTGGGACAATGCTTGTTGAGGTCTGTGAAGTCCACGCACATTCTCCACTTGCCGTTGGCCTTTGGGACAATGACTGCATTGGACAGCCACTCAGGGTAGATGACCTCTCTGATAAATTCAGCGTCTTCTAATTTTTTAACCTTATCCTTGATGACCTCATACTTCTCTCTAGAGTAAATCCTCCTCTTCTGCTTTACCGGCTTCACTCCCTCTACCACATTGAGTTTGTGGCACATGATTTCAGGGTCGATCCCTGGCATATCTACATGACTCCACGCGAAGACGCTTCGCCTTCTCCTCAACAGTTTGATGAGGTCTTCCTTGATACTGGGCTTCAGAGATTTGCCAACTTGGACGGTTTTTCCCGGGTCATCCTCATCGAGGATGATGGGTTCTACCTCCTCAGCGGCCTCTCCTTTTTTGAGCTTCGTCTCGTCCCTGGGGTCTAGGGTATCAATGTTGTAAGTGGTTGTAGCCCTCTTGTGTGCCTCCCTTTCTTCAGCGGAGTTGTAGTAGCACTCTCTCGCTGTCGTCTGGTCTCCCTGAACTTCCCCCACCCCATAAGGGGTAGGGAACTTGACCATCTGGTGGACTGTGGACGGCACAGCTTCAAACCCCTTGAGGGCCACACGTCCCAGTATGATGTTGTATGCTGAAAACACATGCTCATCCAACACAAAGAAACTGACCCTCTTGGTGAGCCATCTCGGCCATTCGTCCCCCATCCTGACATCAGCCTCATATATTCCCAGGGGGTGAACCTTCTCCCCACTAAACCCAATCAATGGATGATGGTATGGGACAAGTCTGGCACGACTGAGGCCCAAGGCCTTGAAGCATGGCCAAAACATCACATCTGCGGATGAGCCCCCATCCACCAGGATCCTCGGCACTTCGCAACCGTGCACCCTGGTGGTGATGACGAGAGGGTCATCATGCGGGGCCAGTAGGCCCTTGAAGTCCATTCTTGAAAATCCCACAATCAAAGTGTCCATATCAACCTTCTTCCTTTTTCTGATTTGACCTCTAGGGAGGTCGAGTGCACCGTCTTCGTCACTGCCTTGGCCTCAGCGACATGGGCCTTCCTGTCGGCGACCTCAGATCCTCCTCCTGCTAAACCCCCGGAGATCATTCCTACACCGAGCGAGATCATATTGAGCCTCTTGACAGGACCGTGGTCGTCTCTCGGCGGGAGGTCAGGGTCGTCCTCATCATCAGAAGGGTCGTCCCCTCTTCTTTTAGGACCTTCTCTGCAGGCATCGCCTCGCTTCTTTCTGGGGTCGTCCCCTCGGCCCCTCTTGAAGTCGGCTTTGTCCACGTACTTTCTGAGCTTCCCCTCCTTCAGCATCTTCTCAATCTCGTCTTTCAGAGCGAAGCATTTATCCGTCACGTGGCCGTGGTCCTGGTGAAATTCGCACCACAGGTTCTTATTCCTCTTGCTGGGAGCTGCCCTCAGCTTCTCAGGCCACTTCAGCGTCCGGTCACTCTTTATCTCATTGAGGATCTGTTCACAGCTGACCGTCAGAGGGGTGTACCCTGCGAACTTACCATCCATGGTTCTCTTTTTCCCCTCTTTGTTCTTCTTAGGGTACTTGCCCCCGCTTGTACCTCCTTTTTCGTCTTCATGTTTTGCGGCCATCGCCTCTTCGGCGTTCATCACCTTCCCTGCTGTCGACAACAGCTCGGCCATCGTCCTTGGAGGGTCTTCGGAAAGCTTCCATAACAGCTTCCCCTTTTGGAGTCCTCCAATCAGGGCTGTCATAGCTATGCTCTCCTCATAGTCTTCCACCTCCAGTTTCTCTTTATTGAATCTGGCTATGTAGTCTCTCAGAGTCTCATTCTTTCCCTGCTTAACATAGAGCAGGTGTGTGGTCTTCTTCTGTGGCCTCACCCCAAAGCAGAAATTATGGATGAACAGGTCTGCCAACTGCTTAAAGTTTCCAATAGAATTTTTTGGAAGAGACGTGTACCACACATGCGCAGCCCCTGTCAGGGTACCAGAGAAGGCACGACATCTCATCTCATCTGAGATAGAGTATATGTCTGCCGCGGATTGATACATCTCCACGTGGTGGACTGGGTTGGTGCTCCCATCGTATCTTGGGGTGGCCACAGGAGGCTTGAACTTTGATGGCGTGGGGAAGTTGACTATCTTTGCCACAAAGGGTGAGCCTATGGTGTATCCCCTCTGAAGAGGGTCCCGGCTCTTCAGTATGTCGCCAATCTTATCCTCTAGCCGCTGGATTGAGTCATTCCAGGGCCTCACAGGGTCGGCTTGGCCGATGTTATCCCCTGCTGCCTCTCGGAGGTGGATGGAGGGCTCCGCCTCGGCGGGCCTGTGTCGGCTATTTACTTCCCTTTGGCCGTCATCCCATCTTTGGGGTCGGCCTTCTGCTTCTTTCCTAGATCTCGCTGCGCTTCTTGACTTGGACAGCTTGTCCCGCAGGTCATTCACTGGGCCCAGCCTCTCGAAGGCCGACCCCCTGCTCAGGCGGTCAAAAGCAGAGCCTCTTGGGCGATCATCAGGGTTTGGTCTCTCGCACTTTCCTCTACTGTCCTGGAGGGGTCGTACAATATTGTTGGAGACCTCATATGGCTCCCAGCATTCTATTGGAGCCTCTTCTTCCTCCAGATCGTCATACCTGTCCTCAGGGCAAGGGTTTCCTTGCCTCCCAGGCGTAAACGCCGGGGGTCAGCAACATCCCTGCGCCGCTGAGGGGGTGGCAGGTCTTTACGTGGTGCCTGGGGTGGTCCCCTGGCCTCATGCTGTCCTGGTGCTGCTGCCGGAGTAATCATCTCAGGTGAGACCCCCGGTGGTCTCAGTATGTTCTGACTTAGAGCTGTGAACTGCTCCTGCATCATCCGCTGGCTGGCTGCCAGAGACTTTAGGGCTGCTGCCACATCAGCCATCTCAGACTGAGGCGGCGGCTGGCTGGAACTGGGTCTTCCCCCCTCATCCGGCGGGGGAAGAGGTGGTGGTGGCATCTCAGGTGCCATGTGCTTGAGCTATGAAAAGTTGAACTGAAGAAAATACTGGTGAGCTTGGGAACCTTAGTGGGTCTCTTTCAATGGTGAAACACCTCCTCTCAGGGGGAGTGTTGGTTCACCACCAGAGTGCCCAGTGAGGTCAAGCTGTACAAAGGAAGAGATGTCTTCTCGTTCCCACAGACGGCGCCAAACTGATGATGCTCGGATTTAGCACCACCAGATAAGTGTTAGTGAGCTCAAGCAGTAGCAGCTATGGCTGCCATAGAGATGTATAAGTGTATAAGTATGTAGAAGGGGATGAGTATAAGAGGAAATAAGACTGATGTATAGTGGTTCAGCCAAATTGGCCTACATCCACTGTGAGTGTGTGATCCACTAAGTATGGGCACTAATGGCCTTGGATACAATGCACATAACCCTCTCGCCCTCTCAGCTGTGGGTGTACAAGCAGAGTTTTAGCTAGGGCTACTGTTCCTGGATCGATCCCCTGTAGGGTTGTAGGTGACAAGTATATATAGGTCTTGGGGGGTGTAGTGTACCCCCCAAGTAAGCATGGTGCATGTGAATGGTGATCTAACCAATCCCCTGTTGACACCTGTAGATGCCAAATGATGACATAATATTCCCTCACGTGAGGGTGTGATTCTGTTATAACGGTCTGCCACGTGTCATATGAGCCTGACGCGCACTGTTCCACGCGTCTCCCAAACCACGCGCCGTCATGATACCACCCTCGGCCTATGAGCCGAGGCCGAGGGCAAAGTTTCTTCCGGTAGGGAGCCTGGCTTGATTCTGGCCTCGTACTGTCGTACCCTCGTAGTGTCGTCCGGAGCCTGAGGAAGGGTCGGCCCCTTGTAGGGTCGTCCGGAGCCTGGAGGAGGGTCGGCCCCTCATAGGGTCGTCCGGAGCCTGGTGGAGGGTCGGCCCCTCGTAGGGTCGTCTGGGCCTGGTGGGGGCCAGCTGGAGCCTGGTCAAAGGTCGGCCCCTCGTAGGGTCGTCCGTATGGGAGGTGATCCTTGTCCAGTCCGAGGGTATAAACGAGTATATCAATGATGAAATCAAGAACTTGGTCCGAAGGGAGATGGATCAACATCCAGCCCATCGTGGAGCCAGATCCACACGAGGGCTAGCCAGAAAAGCTCTTAAAACTCAAATGAAGTCCCCTTTTTCAAGGGCGATAGAAGAAGAGGAGCCCCCCAAGAAATTCGCAATCCCTAGATCCAAGATCTATGATGGGAAAACTGATTCCATTGATCATGTCCGACAGTACAAGCAGGCCATGACCTTGTGGAGACACAATGACGCATTGATGTGACGCATCTTCCCTTCCAATCTGCACGACATGGCACAGAAGTGGTTCGAGAGGCTGCCACACAGATCCATCAGGAGCTTTAAGGCTCTAGCTGAATTATTCACAGCTCGCTTCATAACTAGCAGCTCCCACCCCAAGCGGATGGATGCGGAGCTCACAATGAAGAAAAAGTCGCAGGAGAACCTCAGGGAGTATGCCAAGAGGTACTGGGAGGTTTTCAACAAAATTGAGAACTGCTCGGAGCAGGTTGCCGTAGTGTCCGCCAAGATCGGTCTGCTAAGCACTTCTTTATTGCACCAATCCCTAACTAAGAAGGAGGATAACTCTATCGACGACCTAATGGTCCGTATTGAAAAATACGCCAAAGTCGAAGATGTAACCCATCTTAATGCAGGGGACAATGGTCGCACGAAGACAAACAAAGGGACAGAGGAATGGGGGCAAGAATGATTCCAAAAACGAAAACAAGAATGACCCCTAGAAAGCGTTCCAAGCTGTTAACACAGTCTTCAAGGAACCGATATACAAAATTCTCAGCAAGATCAAGGAAGAGCCATTTGTCAAATGGCCCAAGAAGATGGGGGGAGACCCAACAAAACGAAATAACGCACTGAGATGTGCATTCCACAAAGAGGGCGGTCACAGGACTGAACACTGCAAAGCACTCAAGTCTCGTCTCGAGGAGTTGGCCCAGGCTAGTCATCTCAACGAGTTCATAGATAAGAAGACAGACAAGGTCACAGCCAATGGCGACCAGAAGCCGGATAATGTCCTCGAGGACAAGATAAGCCACGAGTTCGTAGTAACTTATGGGGCATCAAACCTCAAACAAGTACAAGGAAATACTGTTCAGATGGAGATCAAAAAGCTTATTGTTGTTATGCAAGCTTTTCAGATAGATCCTGCAAAGACTCGGGTCGAGTTGCATCGACGACCAGAAGACATCGACTACAACAAACACATTGTGTTTACTGAAGATGACTTAGTTGGGGTAAGTACCCCACATCATGATGCATTGGTTATCACACTTGGGATAGCTAACTGGGACATCGACAGGTTGCTCGTCGATCAGGGTAGCTCTTCCGAAGTGATGTACCAAGAACTGTTCCACAAATTGAAGCTAAATATCACCGAGTACCATCCTCAAATCATCAGAAGCTTAAGTGCATTACAAATCAGGGGTGGTCGATATTCGTGGCGACCAGGCTATGGCTAGAAAATGCTTCAATGCAGCCATCCCCCCCAAATAAGAGAAGAAGAATGACAAAAAGAAAGTCCATGAGGAAGCCCAGGATGGGTATTGCCTTCTAAATAGCAATTGCGGTACAAACGACCAAGGGTGGAGGAAACCAAGGTCCACGCCGCAAATACGATCATTGAAAACCTGGAAGAAGTTGCAGCTGAAAGCAACTCACCTGAAAGGAGAATTCTAATCGGTGCCCCTCTCACCGATCGAGAAAAGAAGGAGCTAACCACGTTCCTCCGAAGCAATCTGGATATCTTCGCTTGGGAACCATACGAGCTACCCGGGATAGATCCCACTATTTCATGCCATCGACTGCACGTCAACCCAGCTTTCAAACTAGTCACTCAAAAGGCTCGTCGAACAACCCCAGAAAAGGCAAAAGTAGTAGAAAAAGAGGTTGGAAAACTATTGGATGCAGGTTCCATTCGGGAAGTCCAGTTCCCCAAATGGCTATCCAACCCAATCGTACTGCCCAAGAGCAACGGAAGCTGGAGGCTATGTATTGATTTTACCGACCTCAACAGGGTTTCCCGAGAGACAGTTTCCCCCTCCCAAACATAGATCAGTTGGTCGACGCCACAGCAACGCAAGAAAGGATGAGTTTTCTAGACGCTTACTCCGGATACCACCAGATCCCACTCTATGAGCCAGGCCAAGATAAGACCTCCTTAATAACCCCTATTGGGTTATATTGTTACAAAATCATGCCATTTGGCCTCAAGAACGCAAGAGCGACTTATCAGCAGTTGGTCACCAGGATGTTCAAGAAACTGATGGGAGAAATAATGGAAGTATATATCGATGACATGCTCGTCAAAAGGAAACACAAGGGCGACCACCTCTCAGACCTAGCAAGAACCTTTGAGATCCTCAAGACGTACCGGATGAAACTTAACGCAACCAAGTGCTCATTCAGTGTCCAATCAGGTAAGTTCTTAAGATATCTGGTCAGCGAAGGAGGGATTGAAGCAAACGCTGATCAGATCGACGCTATCAGAAAAGTCCAACCCCCTTAGACGATAAGGGATGTCCAGAAGCTCACTGGCATGCTCGCCGCACTCAATCGCTTCATCTCCAAGTCTTCGGAGCGCTGTCGACCGTTCTTCCAACTGTTAAAGAAAAATAAGGGCCTAGTATGGAACGACGACTGCTCCAAAGCCCTGGAAGAACTTAAGTCTTACCTCAGCAAGCCATCCTTGTCGGTGATTCCAAGTGAAGGCGATCCCCTGTATCTTTATGTTGTCGTGCCAGATCGTGTTGTGAGCTTCGCCTTGATATGCAAGAAGGAAGGAGGTCAGCACCCAGTCTACTACGCAAGCAAGACGCTTCTGGATGCCAAGCAACGTTACTTGCCCCTAGAGAAGCTCACATATGCCTTAGTGGTAGCCTTGAGGAAGCTGAATCATTACTTTGAGGCTCATTCCATCATTGTGATTACTTCACATCCCCTCAAAGTTGTTCTAAGAAAAGCTGACGACTCCGGTCGATTGTCAAAGTGGTCAGTCGAGCTTAGAAGATTCGATATCCACTTTCAACTAAGAACAATAATTAAGGGGTAAATTCTAGGCTATTTTATCGCGAAACTCATAGGAACCAGCCTACCACTCAGTTAGAAATTAAGCAACCGACAGAAGAGGAAGAAAAATCCTTCGACTGAACCCTTTATGTCGATGGAGCCTCCAACTCCACGGGGGCAAGAATAAGTATTGTATTGGTTACCCCAGAAAATACTGTGCTCGAACAGGGGATCAGATTGGGATTTGAAGCCTCTAACAATGAAGCAGAATACGAAGCACTGATCGTCGGCCTGCGTAAGGTACAACTGCTGGGGGCAAAGCACCTTCAGGTATTTGGCGACTCAAAACTAGTGTCCAAGCAGATAAGTGGAGCTTTCAACGCCTAAGATGAGAGGATGGCAGCTTACCTCGCCGTTGTAAGGAGACTTAAGACAAAGTTTGATAAAGTTGACGTTCAGCAGTTCCCCAGGGGGCAGAACAGTCACGCCGACGCCTTAGCAGCTCTAAGTTCTGCCATTGACTCCGACTTAAAGAGAACCATTCAGATAGAATTCCTCGCACATCCGAGCATCAACCAACCAGTCGTAACCAAGCAAGTCCTCCACATAGAAGGCACCTAGTTGGATGGATCCTATCATAACCTATATGCAGAGCGATACACTGCCAGACAGCAAGATGTCAACACATTATATAAGAGTCAAGGTTGCTCGCTTTCACTTAACTTCTTAGGGAACCCATTTATTCTTACCCCACGAGAGTAGCCAACCAAGCCCAACAGACCTAAGAACTTTCCCGTCCCAAATATTGGAATCAAGATACGCACGTGTATTATCTAATACACTCAACCACTCCGGGATAAGATCAAGTCAATCTCCAATAATCTCGTGGAGATATTTAGGGGATTTATGATTTATCCCATCGTGATCATCTTACAGTTACTTTGATAACTCAAATTCGACATTTATAAATTGTAACCCCTGGCCCGAGGCAGAGGGGCATGTAACCAAACATATTGAGAGATACGTATAAAACAGTAAACTTCTCCGTGGATATAGGCAAGTTGTCGAACGACGTACATAGTAGTATTGTCTGTGCAATTATACGCTTTCTTACTTAATTGTGATTGTTCTTCATAAATTCTTTATTGTGATATTTTTTTATTGACCTGACGATTTTAAAAATTTGCGCCAGATAAATTATCGACCTGCAAAAACTCTTTCAAAATATGAGAGAAAGAGAGGTTCTTAAGTAAACCAAATTAATGAACTTTATAATGAACCTAATAAAACATTAAAAAATAACCCTTAATTCATTGGTACGCGCCAGCGGCAATGGACACACGTGTGACACGGCTTATTTTTTAAACCACCCCCAACCCCCACTTGAGTTTAAAAGGGTCTTAGTTTGATGCTCGTGTTGTTGCCCTGAAAATAGTCTGCCTACTCCTACGCCTAGCAGCTGACCCATTTTCCCAAAACTAACTCAGACCTAGCTCCCAACCAGAATCTACTCTGGCGATCCCCATCTCCGGCAATAAAAATCAGCATCATCTCATCTCCAAACCCAAGTTCGGCCAGACCCGTGCCCCACAACCTTAACCCCCAAACCCGGAGCTAACCATCCAACCCGTTTTCCAACCCTTATTCCTCCTAGGTCCGACCATCGAAAAAATAACCCAGTGAAATTGTCGACGACCCGGGTTTAACCCAAAGCTAACCTTGACCCGAGGAACCCACTTACTGCCAATCCAAACCTTAAACCTGGGACATTCCAACTCAAACTTTATCTCTATAACACTTAGTTGTCGGCGGCGACCTAATATAATCATAAACTGGCAACTGGAGTGGGGGGGGGGGGGTTACAGTCGTGTCTGTTGCCGCTGGTTCGGACCAATTACAACAAGGAATTAAGGGTTATAGTTTAATGTCTTATTAGGTTCATTTAAAAATCCTCTCTCTCTCTCTCTCTCTCTCTCTCTCTCTCTCTCTCTCTCTCTCTCTCTCTCTCTATATATATATATATATATATATATATATATATATATATATATATATATATATATATATACACACACACACACGCGCGCCTATGGATTTTCTTAAATTTAAAATTGAAATTAGAATTTTATAATTGAACCAAACACTTGAATTCCAATGCTAAAGAATAGGAATTCATCGAATTTCAATACCATAGAATTCTAATTCTAATTGAATATCATCTCCACGGGTCCAAACACGTCCTTACACTCATTTGAAGGTATTAAATGTCTTGTCTCTCTCATTCTCTTATCACTTAACTACAATTACCATTTATCTATCTATAACTCAAGTTACATTTTTTCCATATAAATAACATAAACTGTGTTCAATTTGTAATCAATGGTTCGCATTGCAAATAAATGAAGCTAAAAATTTAGTGTGAATTTATTCCACTCTACTTATCAACTCATACGTTTCACAACACATATCACGTATCATGGCTATCAAACTGTACAAAAGAATACAAAATCTTGACTATAGACAACTAGGTAAATTCTCAAGTTTTTTACTTATCCTTCTTCTATTTTCTTAAACTAATTTAGTGAATCGATGTGAGATTTCATACGAAGACATTTTACGAACATAACAAATTATTATGGAATTGTTCGTATCTTTCAATTTATGACTTAATTAGTTTTGTGGGTATGTTATTCTCAATTTCGTGTTTGTGACCCAAATCGTGTCTCATTTACATGTCCCCCTAGAATTATTGTAACTAACAAATTTTTACATAAGATTAAGGTTATGTACCCCAAACAAATCAACCAAAACTTCTCCCCAAGTGCATTAAGTGATTTTAGGTGTCCAGCCACAGGGACGCCATGTATGATGATTTCATTCCAGGGACTCGAAGCTGTAGCACAGTGGATGCTTACAGGATTTTGACTAGACGATATCTCTCATTCAGATCTAGTACAGGATCTCACACTATTCTATGTATGGACTTGTGGTCCGGTATCAGTCTCAGATATTTAGTTTCAGATTAGTGGTTTATTCTTGTTCTATGGTTGTTTGGTATTTTTAACCGATGGTTTATTCGGTATTACTCTTATTCTTTTGTACTTATACTTTGTTGATTGGGTTTTAGTACATGGTGGTTGTTTTACTATTTTTCCGCATGGTTGATTTACCTGTTTTAAGAAAGATAAAATTTGGCACCGGTCTAATTTTACTTGGGTGATTAGTAATTAAAAAGTTTTCGACGGTGATGCTAAGAATGAACCATTTGAGAAACCTGTTTTAATTTAATAAAGGCCTGATCACCCGATGTTTAATTAGGCGGGGTGTCACATGAAATTCGGAGGAAATATAAATAGGGCTCCTACGAACTTCATTTATTCACAGAAAATGTATTTGGGTTCCTACGAACAACTTTACTTCGTAAGAGTTCTAACAAACAAATGATGTTAATAAGAAACCATGTTTAGAGTTCCTACGAACAACAGTTGTTCGATGGAATGCCTTACCATTTCAAAAGTTGTCCACTATTGTATAGTGTAATGTCTGACGAAAGGCAAAACCCATTCTCGTTCTCTAAAGTTGCCCTTCATAAGCATCCACCATTGTGGTTGCTCTTACGAACACCGCATAAGTGGGTTTGTCTTCTTCCCAACGCCACCATATGCAACCCTAAACGTATTTAAATTTATCATTTCAAATCATTTTTTCCTCTTCCTCTCTTTAAGCTTATATCTCCTCATTCTAACCCCCAAAATTAAAAAAAAAAAACATCCTCGATTTGTCTATGAATGAACATATATATCAACTTTGAGGGAAAAATAATTGCGGTTTTGCAACAGTTTAGCACACCGGAGAAAGAGAGGGGAGGAAAGAAAGATAAAAAAAAAAGGTGAACTTCGAGGGAATTAGTTTTAGGGTGGTGGTATTAGGGTAAGGTTAGGGTTGGAGTTAAGAATGCATCGTTTCAAAAATAATTTTTGCAGGGTTATGAAATAAATTTGGAGAACTTTTGTGGGTTTGACTATAATTTTTTTTATAATTCAAAAAGGTGACTGCATTTATCTAAAAACATTCATTAATCAGGGCAGTGCAAGAGATCAAATCACCCACATTTTCTCATCTATTTTTAAATTTAAAAAATACAAGTCAAAGCCACAAAATTTCTGTTAATTTAGCTTTTAATTCCACAAAACACAATTACTTTTTCAAACCAACCTAACCATAACCCAATCACTACTCCTCCTTTAAATCGAACCCTACTATTAAACCACCATCACCACCACCACCACAGTAAACTCTATAGCTATCCTCTAATGTATCAATGCTCTCTTCCTCTTTTCACTAGCGACCTCGTCGATTTTCACTACTTCCTCTTCTCCGAGAGACAGAGGTAGCGATGGCGGTCGCATTGGGCAAATGTGATGGTAGGTTATGTTTATGAAATTGTCAAATGCAGTATTACATGATGCAACTATTGCAATTGACCAAATATCATATAATAGTATCTAAACGTTGAAATTTGGAAAGGGAAAAAAAGATAATTCATTTGCAAAGTAATTCTTTTATGGGTCATATACCAAATAGTCCCTCAAAATTTTTTAAAACTTGTTTAGTCCAAATCTTTTTATTTTGCACCAAACAGTCATTCACCATGTCAAAAAGGCTTTACCATGCCGCTGGCGCGAACCTTTAAAGATAAGAGAATAAGGGACTTTTTGATACAAAATAAAAGTCTTGGACTAAATGTGTATTTAAAATATTTGAGGGACTTTTTGGTATTTGATCCTTCTTTTATATCTACTCTTTCTTTTTCTTTCCTTTTGGTAAAGCTCATAGGTTATCGAGGGATTGGGCATGAGGTGGAAGAATCACACCACTAAATTAAGCACCATCATATGATTCTCATAAAGACCTTGAATCTAAATAAGGGAGGGAAGGCCGCAATACAAGAAAAGATGCAAAAAACATACACGAGTGGCATACTTCATTAAACCTATGTAAACCTACTTTACCCCAAAATATTCATCTGTAACTCTCTTTTAAACAGGAACCTACCACTAACCTAATCCAACGTAGCGTACCCTATTGTACCCTAAACCAACCTCACATACATACCTACTTCTATATATGTTATAATCTCTTATCTAATTTACTTACCATACCCCACCTACCATACTACCTACCTATGCCCTATCTTTATTAGACTGCCCTACACCAACCCACCTTAAATCATTATAACCTACCTTATCCTACCTGGCATAACTTAATATAACCTAATCTACCAGAACTAGCCCCTAAACTAAGTGATCTATGGCATAACCTCACCTAAACCAATATTTAGCGTTACATAAATATAGTAGGCAAGAATATAGATTAGGGTAGGCTATGCTAGCATAGACTATATTATGCTCAGGTTGCTAGGGTTTTATATAAATTAGGCCACGTTATGATACTGCAGATATGGTAGTTTGGGTTGATTAAGTAAAGCTATGGGTAGGTTAGAGACGAAATTAAGTGAGGTTAAGATAGGATGGAGCAAGGTAATTTACAGTAATCTATTAGGATATGGTCGTATGGGTAGGGGTAATTTAGAGTTAAGTGATTATTTTAGAGTAAATACGATTGCCATAAATTACATATAACCCTATTGGCTTTAGGCATAGATAGGTAGTGAGGTAGGTAGGGCCAAGTATGTATAGTAGTGTAAGGAGTATAACGTGGGTAAGTACATAAGAGGTAGGTTGGTGTAGACTATGGTATAGTAGGATAGGCTAGGTAGGTGTTAGATTAGGTTGTAATAGGTACGTTTAAGTTTAAGAGAGTGAAGACCTAGGTTTAGGGTAAGGTAAAATAGGTTTAATGAAATACGTAGATTATAGTTTCATTTCTTTTTGTATTTCATTTGTCGCTCTTTCTATTTCAACACGTTCCCTCCAATCCAGATAGTCTATTTAGCGATGAAATTCTTCCACCTCAAGATCAATCCCCCGAATCTCTACAAAAGAATGATAATTAAAAAAAGGAAGGGATAGAAAGGGGGCACTAGGAGTAGAATTGCAAATGATTTTTTCTTTCTCCTCTTAAATGTCCAATTGCTATAATCGAATTTTCGCTCATTTACATCAAGTACTACCAAATCAATCATTAAATTTTATTCATTTTCGGTTCTCATAACGTGCAGCTAAGAGAACCATTTTGGAGGTGAAGAAACCAAGCAATTATAAGGTGAAATCCCATCATTACACTTACAACATTGTTGTTCTTACAAAAGGATAGCTCAACACATTAGCACCATAATAACTTCTACATGTGGAGGATAAAAATAATAATTTATTAGTGTTACATTACATTACTTTAGAGTCCTTTGAATACCTAGGCAAGCTCCAAATATCACTCCATTTCATTGAGAACTACCAAAATTATGAGGATCAAACCTACTACTAATTGGCTATCATTTAGAGGTTACTACTACTATAGGAGGGACAAAAAAAAGGGTTTATTAAAAGGGCATAGTTTGCCAAAATTATAAAGAATATTGCATTTTATGTAGTATTTCTAATTATTGCAATTAATGGGTTGGCATGGAAGTATGAATAGAAAAATATTTGGCTAAGGGAATATTAGTATTATCTTATTTATCTTCCACCTTTTAATCTTCCTATTGGTCTCCCCAAACAATATAGCTCAGTTGTTTGCATTCTTTGGTGAACTTCAAGTGATCCCATACATTGTGTGAGGGTAATAGAGTGATAAGAAAACCGTCGAAGATTGGGTTGCACTAAGATGATCTTTAGTAGTCGACTACTCCTACTTTGTGGGTCATGAAATTCCACTCATACCCAAAATATCGATCAAAAGCATTACTAAGATGGTGATCAATTTGTTTCAATTATTTATTCTTTGATACTTTGTCATATTTTGTCTATTGTGAAATATTGACTAGAATAATTTAGCTTTAGTCATAATTGCATTTATTTATCATTATAAGCAGCCTCCAATTGTGATACTGGGCGGAATAAGGTTTTTTTATTTTGTTTCTATGAATGTAAGGCATCTTGTCCCCCTTCACTATTATCCTCTTATTACAAGGCGCTTGGTACTAAATCTATAAATTTTTATTTGATTTCATTCTTAAATATTCCTCTTTCCTCTTGATGTAAGTCGTGAGGATGGATTGGGTCTCCTCAAGTACTTTTATTTAATAAAATAACACTCTTACACTAGAGAATTATCTGGACCTCGGTTTTCAAGAGAAAGAGAGAAAGCATAGGATCGACCCTAGGCTAGAGTGGGCAAAGTAGCCGCCTTAGATGGAGATTTTAAAGGCAACAAACTTTTTAAGAAACTGTAAGTGTATGTGTATGTGTGTGTGTGTGTGTGCGTGTGTATAGTAAGTAAGAGTTCAAATAAAACTAGAAAGTCTTTCCTTTTCATTGCAAGGTCTTGTTAATTTAAAATTTAATTAGGTATACCCTCAAATTAGACCCTAAAAACAATCCCTCTAATGTGTTAGCAATAAATTGGTTGGTGTGCGAAGTTCACATAGGATCCATTTTTTTGTTACACATGGGGTCGATTTAAAGCATCACCCAATGTATATATGAACGTTAGAGGGTTTGTTTTAGGGTCTAATTTGAGGGTATACCTAATATTACTTTTTAATTAAATATCATGTGATTATTGTTTCACTTTACTATCTTTGTTGTCACTTTATCATTTTATATATGTGGAAGGACCTCCAAACAAAGATCAATCAGGACCTAAAAATTTTCAAATCTAAATCTCAGAGAGATATATAGAGTTTGTTACTTTCATTTGCTTGTACCTTTGGTCCTCAAAAATTATAACTATCTCTACCCATGTATCATTTTGTTCACTAGTGGAGCCAAATATTATGTTACTTAAATGGAGTAATGTTTTATTTCATAGGAGTGTATTAGTTGAGTCCTAGAAAATAGGTGTAGTTTCCTATGTATTTGCAATGTATAGTTGATTGTTCCTATTTGTTGGCTTAGGTGGTTTAGTCCATAGAGGGTTAGTTCCTATTTTCTAGTCTTTTGAACATGGGATTGCATGTATAAATAAGACGGTTGATTGTGAATAAAATGTGCATGGAGTTTTACTCCCACACTGTTGTGTTTGACAAGAGGCATTGGGATCCTCCATTAACCCTATTAATTCTTTTCTTCTTGTTCCTGTTTTAAGTTTGCAAAATAGGAAAAACAAAGACCCAATTTATACCAAAAATGTGTCGGAACTCAGGCATGGACAGCAAAGTAGATCAGTTAAAGCAAGCCATTGCATCACACTCTAGTGGCCAACAAGATTTCATGTATTGCATGAAAGACATGTTTGAGAAACTCGCTACTGAGGTAGATCAACTAGGAGTTCAATCTGCTAAAGACATTGGGGAGTCTTCACACGCTCCAACTCAAGCTCATGGAGGGAGGATCATTAGCAATGGCAGAAACCATCCTACATGCTCAGTTAATACATATAAACCTAAGCTTTTAAAACTAAACATCCCTCGCTTCAATGGGGAAGAATACCAAACTAGTTAGTTGTGTCAAGTCGAACAATTTTTCTAGTTTCAAGATACTCCAGAAATTAATCGAGTATTGCTTGCGTCCTTCCATCTTAAAGGCGATGCTCAACTGTGGTATCAATTATTGAAACAAGAGAAGGCCATGATAATGTGGGATGGATTTATTGGCTCGTTTTGCCCAAACCATTTCTACGATTTCTTTAAGGAACTCAGGAAGTTGAGACAAGTTGGTAATGTGCAAGACTATAAAAAACAGTTTGAAATATTACTTGCTAAAGTCGGCCTTCTTCCTCAAGCTCGACAGGTAAGTTGTTTTGTTAATGGTCTTTGTGACTCAATCTGAACCGATGAACAAGCGACAAAACCCACTTGTATATCGAGGGCAATTAGTTTGGCTCGTTTATATATAATTCTAACAAAAATAAAAGTGATAAAATAAACGATCTACCACCAATTCCGACTCAATCCGTACCAGTGTACAAGCGGCAAAATCCACTTCTTTATCGGAGGCAATTAATTTGGATCGTTTGTATGTGGCACAAGATAATTCTAACAAAAATAAAAATGATAAAACAGACAATCCACCACCCATTCCAACCAGACAATTGACCACGTCGAAATTGCAAGAACTTTGCGCAAAAGGGCTTCGTTACAATTGTAACGAGAGATTTGTTCCTGGACATCGTTGTAAGAAGTTATTTTTAATCGAGGTATGCAACGAGGAAGACAACGATGACATTGTTATGGAGCATGACGACACTCTTTGAATGCATTTATTGTTTCTAATTTTGCCCCTAAAGACAAGGGTCATTTTAAAGGGGAAAGGATGTTACAGACGTGGAGTAGTGTTTCATTTCATAGGAATGTATTATTTGAGTCCTAGATAATAGGTATAGTTTCCTATCTATTTGCAATGTGTAGTTGATTATTCCTATTTATTTGCTTAGGTGGTTTAGTTCATAGTCGGTTAGTTCCTATTTTCTAGTCTTTTGAACATGGGGTTGCATGTATATATAAGATTGTTGAATGTGAATAAAATGTGCCGAGAGGTTTAATCCCACGCTATTACATTTGACAAGAGGTGTTGGGTTCCTCCATTAACCCTATTAATTATTTTTTCATATTGTTCCTGTTTTAAGTTTGCAAAATAGGAAAACCTAAGACCCAGTTTATACCATTTTCTTCTCTTAGTAAGGCCTTAACAAAATATAACATAAATCAACGTTGCTATGTTAATTTCATAAAACCATGGGTTATCCACTCACGTCCCCCATCCCCCGGCACTAGTGTGTACTAGCTTCGCCACGGAGTGTAGATTTATGAGTATACAATTTATATATACATAATACTATAACTTCCCTGATATTCAGATTAGCTTTCTTTAGTCTAATTTTGGTGTGACCACTTTCGTTAAACTTCTCTTAATAATTGTATATTTATAGTTTTTGGCATACTAAAAAGAAAACTCATGTGGACTTTGATGCTTTGTGGTTCACATGTTAAAGAGAGTGAGCTATAGAGTATTTGACACATGGAAGAAGATTTGTGAAGTACTCCCTCCGTCCCAAATTAAGAGTGCATTATTCCTTTTTGGGTCGTCCCAAAATAAGGTTTCACTTTCCTTCTTTCGACATAATCAACGAACCAAGTTCCACAATAGTGAACACGATTTGATCTTGATCATTGATTGAGTGTATCCTTAACCTATACAAAATATGTGGCGTCTTAATTTGGGACAGAGGGGGTATTATCCAACACATGTCAATTACGTCTTATTTGTAAAAATATCCATGTTTATAGCTTTGTATAAAGCAATGCTTTAAAAAGTAAATTTCAATTAAAAAACTTAATTATGCCATATCACTGATACTAAATTGGAGTGATTAAATGGAATTTCAATTACCTTTGTTGTGTGGCTCAAATGGATATGGAAGAATTGAAGAGGGATAAAAAAAAAACTATAATTTTTATGATCTTATTCGGATATTGTGCCAAAGTTTCTACAGGTCTAATCCTTGTTTAAAGTCTTGCAATTAAAAAGATGAAAAAGAAAGTGTAGATGACAAAAATGAACACTATATAAATTAGTCCAGTTAAATAAACATGAATGCTGAGATTCAAGCGATTAAAATTATGAGCTAAAGACTTTTACTTGTTTGAAGAAATGAGAGGAAGAAAAATAAAAAGATAAGTATCTTGAAAAATATATGCACAAAAGAAATGTTCACGAGGATTCAAATCAAAGGTATAATTTCCCATAGCTGTTGAAAGAAGAGGTGTATTCAAGATAAATACCTCTGATGTTGAAGTGCTATTTAAAAATGAAATTGATTGAACTCAAACATGTCGCCTCCTGAGATACCCAACAAATTGAAGATTGGTCTTCTAATGTGCCCTCCAAAAGTATAGCCTGTATCAAAAAAGACTGAGAATAACTAAATAAACGAAATCGCGTTTGATATATCTTTCTACATCTACTATTTTTTGAAAGGCATGGGATTATTGTCCAATGCTTCCACTTAAAAATGACCTTTTCCAATTTTGAAACAGGAATGTACACTATTAGGTAGTTGTGCAACTCTGTTTTTTGCTCAACAACGTGTACAAAGAAGATAACAACTGCTCAACAGAGAGAACTAAAAATGAGGATAAATACCAAATATTTGTAATTGTAATCACGGCATATTCAGGCTAGGCAGATATGTGACTTTGAATGAGTCCTATTGTACTTGATAACAGAAAATATGGTCATGAAATTTTGGTGGCTATGCTATGTTGAAGATTCCTTTCCATCAAACAAACAAATACTAAGATGTCATTTGTTTTTACATCTTAAGTCTGAATCTGAACTATTCAGATTTAAGAGGTACCAAAAAGTGTTTGTTTTTTTAAATGATTAAGAGGCTAACGGCTATATTTGGCTCTTAATAATTAAGAGATAGAATTACGTCTGAAGTCTGAATCTGAAGTCTTCAGATTTTAGATTTCAGATTTCAGATTTCAGATTTTAGTCTTCAGATTTCAGATTCAAATGAAAAAACAAATGCAACCTAAGAAATAACATATAAGTAACCGGCAACTTTTGTTCAACTTATATGGTTTTATGACACCAAAGTATTGTCCTACTTTTTTTCAAAATGGTTCATCTAAATCTAAGAAGGGTTCAGATTAGCCATGCGCACAACTAACATCATTATTCACTAGCCTAATGTCATTATAAGGCTTAACATCATTATTCACTAGCCATGGGCTTTTTTGTCAAGCACCCCTTCTAAAAATTAACCCTAACGTTTGGAGCCATTTTGAATTTTGGACCTATTCTTCTAAATCTTACAATATTAACCCTAATGTGTTCAATTTTGTCAATGTTAACCCTCCATTAGGAAACTTAACGCAATGGCTGACTAGGCAGTTAAGTAGCATCTTATGTGGCATTTTCGTCAATAAAAAGGTGTCATGTAGTGAAAAATTCATTAATTAAGAAGAACAATCAAAGATTATAATTAAACTAAACTTGATTATACTAGCATATAACCCGTGCGATGCACAGGCGATATACAATAAACAAATATAATGTTAATCATAAAAATTAGTATATATCATAAATTTAATGTCTTATTTTCAAGCCATTACAAAGGTTAATTATTTCATAAATAAAATCAGTCTATTCTTTTTAAATGCTTTTATTATGTAAAAAATATTTTTTATATATAAAAACTTCAAAACAACCGTACGTATTTTACGTAAAAAAATTATACATATTTTTATTTGTTTTTAGTTTAAACAGTTGTATGTCTTTTATGGATACAAACTTAAAATTTTTTCTATAAATAAAATGTTAAAATGTTTTTATAAGCAAAATCATTTTTTATTTATATTAAAAATAATTTTGAATTTCTGAAAACTTTTTTCTAAATTAAAAACTATTTTTTATAAAGAAAAATTTCAAAAAACTATATCTATTTTATATAAAAAAAAATTATACATATTTTAATTTTATTTAGTTTAAAAAACTTTATGTCATTTATACATAAAAACTTAAAGCTTTTCTCTATAAATACATCGTTAAATATGTCTTAGTGAACAATTTTTTATTAATACAAAAAATAATTTTGAAATTTTGAAAACTTAAAAAAAAAATAGAAATAAAAATATTATATAGATGTATTACTATTAGTAGTATTGTGTAATATATTTTGAGTGAAGAATTACGAAAAAAGATTAATTGAATCTAGATTATGTTGGATCGAGAGATTAATTAATGGACTCTAGAACAGATAATATTTTTAGTTTTCAAGAGACTTGATTTTTTTTAAAGAGATTTTTGATTTATTTAATTTTATAGTTTCAAAGAACACAATATTCAAGATGAGAGAGAAAATGATATCAAGTATCACAACCATTTAAAAGAATTAAAAGGAGATTTTAAAGTCAATTATTAAAAATTTTATAGATGATTATTCATAAGCAACATTTTTTTTATGAATGAAACTACTAATTTTTAAATAACATAAATTGTGAAAAAACAAATTAAAGTTGTGAATGATCAAATAATGAGTTTCACACATGCCTACAAAAATTGAAAGTCTTTTAGAACAAATGGTGACTTCGATTTTTATACAAATAAAAAAGTTTTTGGAATGGAATTTTAAGATTCAATTACATAATATTTTTTTATGATTAAAAGTACAGCAAAGTAAATTTATATAATGAAGACAAAAAAAATATTAAATTTATATATTAAAAATAACATCTAAAATAAAATCACAATTAAAAAGGCCAAAATATGCTTTTAGCCATGCCCCCATCTTGTTAATTAAAATTTAGAATTACAATTGAATTCAAAAGGATAAAAAACGATTGCATGATTGTGATTTTACATATCAAAAATTGGCATTCCAACGGTTGCTCTATAAGTTTCTTAGAAAAAAAATGTTCCGTGAGAAATTAATAATTTGAGCGTCCTTACTATTAATTAAGACAACATTTTAAATTTATTTTACTCATAACAACATTTCTGATCAAATATCAAGACTCAGCATCAAAAAATTCAAATAAAAAAATAATGGACCAACAGAATTCGCAAATTAAATTATAAAAAGCTATAAAAATATGAATTATTCAACATTTCCTAACAAAAAAAATATGCCCGCCATTGACATTACCTTTATATTGCTTTTTGCCACCCATATATCCCATTTGCTAAACCAGGAATATCCTTTTTTTTGTTCTCCGGTGATAGCTAACTTGTTAGAGTTAGGGGTGACAATTCGGGTTAGTCGCGTCATTTTCGAATCGCGTTGATTTTTATTTTAGTATAGGTTTTAGGTACTCTTAAATCTATACGAGCTAATCGGGTCATGTTCGGGTCATTTCGAATTATTACCATAAACGGGTTATCGACTCAAAAATATACCCTTTTCGTATTTGTTTATTAACGCCAACTATAGGTTTCAAGATTAAAATTCTATGTTTCTTTTATTTTCAAACTGGTTAAGTTTAGGTGCCATCGAGTCGTACTATTTAATCCATTTAAACCGTGAGATGTAATTGATCTCAACCGTTGGAACTGTGCGTCAATTATACGCGAATTAAAATACCAGGTTATTTTACAGAATATGTTTTATTTCAAATCTTTATCATTCGTTTTTAACATTCAGTGGTTTAGGGTAATTTTTAACTAAGCGAACTAAGAACACATATATTCTAACCCTTTTTAAATCAATCTCAATGGTGTATTTGTCCAAGTCTTCTAGGTAAAAAAAAAAAAAGAAAAAGCAGAAGTAAAAAAAATGGAAAGATGGAAAAAGGCATTAGCAGTGAAATGAGTACCTTCTTGAGGACATTTTCATAACCTGCACTACTGATTAAAGAGAATGCTAACACAAATACGTCTGCAACTCTGTAACTCCCCTGAAACACACACACACACACACACATACACAAAAGTAGCTATTTTGAAGAAGTCAACAAATAGATAAAATAATATACCTGCAGTGTCATAGTCCCAAGTTTACAATATTCCCATACACGGCAACATCTTGCAAGAAATAATTAAATAATGACAAACAAACAACACGCTCATCATCTGAATCAAATTCCTAAGGTGAGAAGACCCATGTGAAGAAATTTCAAGAAAATTAAAAAACACACATCAAAAACATCATGAAAATCCATACAGGGCCGGTTTTGAGGGGAGGCGAGAGAGGTGGCTCTCTTGGGCCCCCGATTTTCAATACATTTTAGGGGCCCCTAAATTTTATATATGTATATGTATTGACAGCGTCGTTTTCCAATTGTTGCAAAAATAATTTGTCGCAGCAGTCTTCTGCTTAATATCGTATATACAAGATCCATCACATCCGCCCTTTTAAAACCCCATTTGACACCCCCACCCCACGCCCTTAAAATCGCACCACTAACTCCCTTAATATCGTATGACCGCACCGCCTGCATAACTCAATCATCAAAATCTAAATCGAAAATAAAAAAATCACCTATTTCTGTATTTGGTAGGAAGGTGCGGGCGAAGGACAACAACGGTGGGTTACAAGAGATATGTGAGAATGTGCTTTCAAGATGTGGGCTACGACCTAGATGGATATGAACTTCGCTGAGCTGCTGCTGTGCGAGAGAAGGCAGACGCCGCTGCTGTGCGAGAGAAGGCTGGGTCGCCGCTGCTAGGTGTCGGAGGTTGTGGTTGAGAACTTGGACGAAAGAGAGGGAGGGAGGGAGGGAGGGGGCAGACGGCCCTTTTTTTGGCTTTCATTTAGGGTTCTCACGTTTTTAGTTTTTTTATATACTAGCTATAAACCCGCGCAATGCGCGAGACATACTATTATCGTAATCGTTTTGTAAAAATCATACCATTATATAATTTAACTTGAAAAGTGATACAACTACTCAATCATATGCTTATCTAAAATTTTATCAAGAATATAAGGGTCTGTTTGGTTTGCAACTATAATTTTGTTTTCTGTGTTTAAATACAATTCTGATAAAAATCTTCGTTTGGTAACCTGTTTTTAAACACAGAATTATAATATTTCTGTGTTATAATCAAGTTTTTCAGAAAACAGGTTTTGGGTGTTTTATAACGTCTGTTTTTTATTTTTCAACTCAGAA
The DNA here is from genome assembly GCA_949130495.1 of Sambucus nigra. Classification (NCBI taxonomy): domain Eukaryota; kingdom Viridiplantae; phylum Streptophyta; class Magnoliopsida; order Dipsacales; family Adoxaceae; genus Sambucus; species Sambucus nigra. The sequence goes on from OX422215.1 coordinate 485,511,328, forward strand.
TTATTCATTCTTAATATTTTAAAGTAATTATACCTTAATATATAATATACATACATAATACATTAATGTGTGTAATTCTTATAAATAAAAAATATATATGTACATATACACAAAATTATGTATGGAATAATATAAAGTTAAATAATATTATCAATAGATACATGATACTTATATATAGTTTTATACATGTATTATTAATGTATGGAATAATATAAAATATACATATAGTACATATGTATTAAAAAATATTATCAATTCATGTATGTATATAATTTTATAGTGAATTGTACATGCGACATCATTATATATAAGAGAGAGAGAGAGAGAGAGAGTTAAACTCCCCAACCTACCTCATTAAATATACCTAAAATTACATGATATTAAATGTACATGTATATAATTTATGATGTATGTATGTATGTATATATGTATACATTCATGTATTATGTATGTATGAAAGTTTTATATATATATATATAGTTAAACTCCACAACATACCTCATTAAATATACCTAAAAATACATGATATTAAATGTACACATATATAATTTATGATGATAATGTATGTATGTATGTATGTATGTATGTATGTATACATTAATGTATCATGTATGTATGAAAGTTTTATGTATGTTTATATATAGATATATATATTTTATACACACACACACACACACACACACATATGTATGATATAAATAAACGTATTTTTCAATTTTCAAAAAACTGTATTTAAAAACAAGTTTACCAAACGCACACCAATAATTTAAACACAAAAAACTGAATTTTAAAACTGTATTTAAAAACAGTGTTTAAATCGAATTTTCTGAAAAGAGAACCAAACGGGCCCTAAGTATATGGTGCTACAAAGCTAAAGTAAATTCTATTATTTATATATAATACACAACTTTCAAAATGAAATGGAATGATAATAAAAATCATCTAAAAACATATAAAACACCTATCATAAAATAAAAATGCAAATTTCGTATGATATAACCCACCCCATCTCCATACTACAAATACCCATAATGCATGGATGGTGTTAATTCTTAAAAACTTTTGTTTACAATTTATTTTCAAATCCAAGTATAATGTAATTGAAGTAAAAATTATTTTAGAACATTTTAATAGTTATTTTTTAGTTTATGAATGCCTAAAAGTGGAGTTTTAATTATATTATAAAATATGAACATCACTTTAAGAAGTCTCCAACAATAAAAGATTGCTACATATAAAGAAAAAAATATTCTAACACTCATTTTTTCATATTGTTATCTTCGGTGAGCAGGTTAAATTATAATTTTTTATATAATGATAGTTTAAGTTTCTATTACAACATAAACATGTATATCCAAAACCTAGGTTGCATTTGTTTTTTCATCTGAATGTGAAGTTTGAAATATGTTTGTTTTTATTTCCGAATATACCTCTGAATGAATGTATTTAGACAGATTCAGAGTTCAGACTTCGGATGTAAGTCTACCTCTTAATCATTACGAGCAAAATATAGTCGTTAACCTCTTAATCGTTTAAAAAGATAAACACTTTTTGGTACCTCTTAAGTCTGAATGGTTCAAATTCAAACTTAAGAGGTAAAAATAAACAACACCTTAACTTAAATTTTTTGGAAAAAAAATTCTTATAAAGCATCGATCTCAGTATAAGCAAAACTAAGCAAAGAAGTAAAAATACTAAAACCTCCATCTCAACTCTTATAAAAACATCCATCTCAATTCTTACCTTAAGAAAAATTAACTAAAACCTCATTTACTTCATAAAATGAAAGACTACACCAATGAGCAAAATTGAGCACAGGAAAAACTAAAATCAATTGCGAAGAAAATACAGAAAAACTGCAAAAATAAATAAATTAATATATGGATATAACAACTTACTTGATATTTGAAGAAAAAAATAATTAACAGTAACATATAAACATCTCCCAATATTGCAAATGTGTATACTCAAATTTTGGAGTAAAAGTGGTCTTAAAAAGAAAGTTAATTTCCTTGGAATATTTGCAGAAAAACAGAGAGAATAAATATCAAAAAAGATTCACCCCCTTAATTGTCCAATTACATCATAGACATATCGTAATTCGTTTGACAATTTCACGTTAATATGATATATGATATAGTTTGAGACGACACTAAAAGAAAATGTGTCTATAATATATACTACTAATGTATATCTCTAATTCCAGGAGATAAAGTTCATGTGAACACATCAAACACTAATAAATAATTATTATTTAATGTTTATGAACCCTTATATTTTAGATTTCGCTAAATGGATTCTTACAATTTATGTTCCACTTCAGATTCCACTAAATGGATTCTTACTATTTTCCTTGTTATCATCGTATTAAATAGGAACCAACCTCTTAATCATGCTTGCTTATGCTTGTAATATTAAAATTAGAGTGAAACTAAAAGAAACTTTTAACATAGACACAATTTAATATTATGTGAAGTGGGTTGGAGTTTGTTTCTTGTGGTTCTTAGTAAGGTTGTGTAATACCCCGCATTTTTATCGATATTTATTTATGGGATTAATTAAATTAAATGTGAATTAATTGAGAATTAATCTGGATAAACTACTAACGAGATGTGAGTTGGTATTTGATTATAATGTGTATATATGGCAATATATGAATATTGAAAATATTGAAATTGTCGCGAGGCTGAAATACGACAATTTGGAAAATTTAGTTGGGACGCACGTGACAGTCGCGTCAGGAATGTAATTATTTAAATTAAAAAGTGAATTTTATTTTTATCAACCGTATGGTCATTTTGAGTGAGCCAACGAGTCCGTAAGGGTCGAAATAGTCAGAAAACACTAGCCGGGGGTTTAGTCTGGGTCCCGGGGCATTTTTGGGCCGTACCGGCAACTTAAAAGGGTATTTAGGTAATTTTAAAATTTGGGGAATTTTGACCAACGAATTTTGGGAATTGAAAATAGGGAATTTAATGACCCACTAAGCCATTACCAGCACTTAAGTGATTAGAGGGCAACGGGAGTTAGAGGAGGAAGTTAGAAAAGTTCCCAAAGAGAAAACCTTAACCTCCATCTTCAACCTTCAACCTTGGGAGAGAAAGAGAGAGAGCAACCTTCATCAATTCAACAGCAAATTCAGAGAATAATCCGAGGCAAGTGGTTTAATTACATTAATTTCAAGCGAATGTTTCTTCCATGATTAGAAAATTATATAATCGCATTGTATTGGAAGATTTATAAAAACCCATGAAATTGGAGTTATAAATTCAGATTTGGATATAGGTTTTCATGTAGAATTGTTATTGGGTGATTAGACTAAAAGAATTACTATTTTTAAGTTACAAAAATGGATTTATTTATGGAAATTGATGACTTTAAATTTTTAGGGTTCATGTTCATAAGGTTTGGGAAAAATTGGGGAGTTATGATAATTACATGATGTGTAGGAAGATTAGTCCTTATATAAATGTTGTGTTATGACCTATGAATGTTTATTGATGATTAGAAACCTTAAAATACTGTTGGGGCGACTTTTAGATGAGATTAGAGGTGAAGAAAATTGAGAAAAACGAGATAGTAAAGTTCTGGGTTCGAAACTGTCACCTCGTTAGAAGACCTGCCCAGGTCGTTCGAACGAGCTCGTTCGAACGAGCTTCTAACGAGTTGACAGTTTGACTTCTAACGAGTTGGATGTTCGTTCGATGCCTTTCATTCGAACGAGATCTCGTTAGATGCCCACTTCGTTCGAACGAACTCTCGTTCGAACGAGACTTCTAACGAGTTGACAGATTGGCCTTTTTGGCCTGATTTGATTTCTAATGTCCCGTAACCTGGTTTAATTGTAGAGATAACATTTCCCTTGATGACTAATTGATATAGTTGGGATATTTGGGATATATTGAGGAGTAAAACATAGAATTGTGATTTGAACCAAATGAAAATTGTGGATTAGGACGTGAGTGACTAATTACGATGTGAGAATAATTGACGATTTAAATATTAGTATTTACAGGGGATATATGAATTGCGTAACATTATAAGTTGGTATAAGAATGAGAAGTATACCACAAATAAATTATGGTAATTACTAAGATGTGTGCATGCTTAGTATATGTATATGATTTTGCGTGTATGACATACCTACCATACTTGCTATCACGGGAGGTTTATGTTCGCTTAGGGCCATCTAATCTTTGTGTGCCCGGATTTAAATTGGTACCTCGAGGACATAGTTCAAGAGAACGACTTATTTGTGAGTTAATAAGTCAGCTGACTATGGAGCGTAGGTATGTACGTGACCCATGGATATGTTGAATTATGTTCGCCTCCATTTTTGTGTGTTGTGCTTATTCAAAAAAATTCCTGAGAGATTCGGAATTTGTAATCCTTATGTACATGGTGTACAGGGATGGATAGCAGAGTATGTGTGCACCACAGCTTAGCCTCGGGGTGCTTATATTGTATATTTATGATGTGAATAATATACGGTTAAATGAAAAGGAATGGTTATGTTTAATTGCGAGTATGATTGTAGTAACGTCTTGATAAAGATAAATAAGGGGATAACCTCCAGTAAATGGTAATGCTAATAATTGAGAATCCGAGTTTATGTAAAGCTATCTATTCAAGTGATAACATTGGGAATTCATATTGTGAATCGAGTAGAAAGGTTAGAACTTATGTCGGTTTAGTTAGATATGAGAATCATTTGAATGGGTACGGTACGTTAGGAGTGCACAATTAGTCGAAAGGTGAGTACTTCATGTGAGAGCACATCCTAATATGTATTTTGCATTCATTGTTTTAATGTTATTAAAGCACTTGTTATTTCTAAAATAATCTCCACTTTCGGGCTCTGACCCGTTTGCTTTCAAATCTATTTTTGTAAAAACCTTTTTAGGTGCCCAGCCACAAGGACACCATGCATAGGAATTTTATTCAGGTGACGAGCTGTAGCTGTTGTGGAAGTTACAGGGCCTTGACAGTAGACGCCTCTTTTCTAGTCTTGACTCCATATTTAGTTCCATCATTTGTAGGGCATGTCTCCCATTTCTTTTAGAGACATTTTATATTTTAGTTATTCAGATTGTGGATTGTAATTAATTCAGGATTCAGACTTGTTTTATTATTTCAGTTGTGGGATTGTTGTGAGGAGTATTTCCTCCAGACTCTTTATTACATGTTGATTTCACTATTGGGACTTTATTGTGTATGGTTATGTTAATTTTTTTTATTCTTCACTTACTTCATGTTAATCAGATTTAATTTAAAGTTGGCAACTCGCTTTTTAAATACTAGGTGGTTAGTAATCATTAAAATGTTTTCGACAGTGATGCTATTAACTGAACCAACTTGGCATTTTGAATTAATTTAATAAAGGAGTAGCTACCCGGTATTTAATTAGTCGGGGTATCACAGGTGGTATCAGAGCATCAGGTTCTAGTGTCCTTTAGGATCTGTACGGCTTATTATGTTTCCGCTGAGCTTTCTTTGATGTAGAGCCCTATATTTTAGGACTGTTGTATTCCTTTATGTATGCTTCGCTCTTCAGCTATTTTAAGTTTATAACTGCGAACTTATAGACTTTACTCTCATTTCAGATGCCTCCACGACGTGCGCAGCGAGTTCCTAGGGATGCACAACCCGAGCCACATCCAGCTCCAGTACAGGGCACCATGAATGCCGCTGAGGTTGCAACCATTGTAGCCCAAGCGGTAAACGCTGCTCTTGCCGTTGTACAGCAGGCACCGCCTCAGGCGCCAGTAGCCGCGCCAGTTCAGGCACATGCATTCTCGTCTGCTTGGGAACGTGTACGAGTTGCTTTTCAGAAAGCGCACCCGCCGGAGTTCGCAGGTAGCTCCGATGTTGTGGTTTCAAGTCAGTGGAGGAAAGACATTCAGAGGCACTTGAGGATGTATGAGTGCACTGATGTTCAGAAGCAGGTACTAGCTACTTTCAAGATAGTGGGATTTGCACTGCAGTGGTGGGAGTTTATTACCACCGTGGAGGAGAGAGATACTCTCACGATACAGGAGTTCTGGGTGCGGTTCGACCACAAATATTTTTCGTCAGATGTTCACACGGAAATGAGGAGGAAGTTGATGAACCTTAGACAGGAGGGAAGGACTGTGGCCGAGTATGAGGCCGAATTCACTAACCTACTGAACATTGTTCCAGATGAAATACCGACAGAGGAGAAAAAGATTCAGAAGTTTACAGATGGATTGACTTGGAGGATCCGTCAGCATTTGTTGGGGAACCTCTCGTTGGCCACTTATTCTGACGTGGTTAACGCTGCACTGTTACACTGCCAGGATCACCGCTTTCACATGGCTGAGAGCAAGAGATCAGGAGAGTCCAGCCATCAGGGCAGGACTGGGAGAAATGGTGCCAGTGGGGCACAATCTGCTCAGGGACAGCGGCAGGGTGACCAGGGTTCCCAGCAGGGGGATCATAAGAGGTTCAGATTGGGGAATTTCAGGCACGGACAGGGAGGTTTTAGGCAGGGCCATCAGAGTCCGAACAGCCATCAGGGCCAGTAGGGGCAGAATGGTCAACAGTAGTTTCAGCATGGCCAGCAAGGCCAGGGCAGAAATGGTAACGGTCACCAGGGTCGTGGTCAGCAGGGGCAGCGAGGGGGAAACTTCCAGGGGAAGTGTTTCATTTGTGGTAAGACTGGCCACAAATGCCAGGATTGTCCTGATAGGAGCAGGGCCCCACAGCAGCAGCAGCAGGGTGCTCGACACGAGCAACAAAGGCCTATGTTTCCCGCCGCCCTCCCAGCACCACCACAAATGGCAGCATTACCACCCATTCCAGTAGTCCCAGTTCAGCAGGGGCAACTTCAGTATGGGAGGGTATATCAGCTTCAACAGGCCGCAGCCCCACAGGATCCACCGGCCATTGAGGGTATGTTCTCTATTCAGGGAACTATGGGGCGTATTTTATTTGACACGGGGGCTACACACTGTTTTATTGCTATGAGATTTGCACGCACCATTGGGTTGTTAGACACCGTCGAGAGTACGGTTACTTGTGTAGATTCACCGTTGAGTAGGGATTCCGTGATTTCCCTTATTTGTAGAGGTGTGGGTATAGAGATCGGGAGGTTTACTTTACCCATTGACATGTTAGTATTAGAGATGACTGAGTATGATGCCATTATTGGTATAGATTGGCTAGTTGCGTACCGAGCCATGATTGACTGTTTTAGTAGGAGTATTATCTTTGCCATTCCCGGGCAAGAGATGTTTTTGGTGGCGATGCCTCGTCCTGAGGGAGGATCGTCCACTCACTTGTACTATATAGAGGAGGAGACCTCTAAGGAAGTGGTGATACCACTTGATTCGATTTCGGTTGTTCGAGAGTTTGCCGATGTATTTCAGGATATACCTGGATTACCTCCGAGTAGAGAGATAGATTTTATGATCGACTTGACGCCGGGCACTAGGCCTATTGGCCGCGCACCTTACCGTATGGCTCCAGCTGAGATGAGAGAGTTACGGGATCAGATTGAGCAGTTGTTGGGTCAGGGATTTATCCGCAGGAGTACCTCGTCGTGGGGTGCCCCTGTGTTGTTCGTTAAGAAGAGTGATGGATCATTGAGGTTGTGTGTGGATTACCGGGAGTTGAATAAGGTCACGATACGTAATAAGTATCCGTTGCCCCGAATCGATGACTTATTCGACCAGTTGAGAGGAGCTTCTTTCTTCTCAAAGATTGATTTGCGATCAGGATACCATCAGTTGCGTATCAAGGAAGAGGACGTCTCGAAGACTTCTTTCTTAACGAGATATGGTTCCTACGAGTTTCGGGTTATGCCTTTTGGCTTGACCAACGCTCCAGCCATGTTTATGGACTTGATGAATAGGGTGTTCAGAGAGTTCCTGGACCAGTTCGTCATTGTTTTCATTGATGATATTCTGGTTTATTCCCAGACAGAGGAGGAGCACGCCGAGCATTTGAGGCAGGTTTTGCAGACGCTACGTCAGAACGAGTTGTATGCAAAGTATGAGAAGTGCGGGTTTTGGCTGAAGGAGGTTCAGTTTTTGGGGAATATTATTTCCAACCGGGGGATATCTGTTGATCCGGGAAAGGTATCCGTGGTGAGGGAGTGGGGATAGCCCATGACACCGACTGAGATCCGTAGTTTCTTGGGCCTAGCAGGATACTACAGGAGGTTTATTCAGGATTTCTCAAAGATAGTGGGTCCTTTGACACATCTGACTCGTAAAGGTGTGCCGTTCATTTGGAGTGATGCCTGTCAGTTGGCATTCGATGAGTTGAAGGACAAGTTGACCTCAGAACCTGTGTTAGCATTGCCGAGATCGGGAGTTGAGTATCTAGTTTACACCGATGCGTCCTTACAAGGACTTGGAGGTGTATTGCAGCAGGAGAGTCAGGCCATAGTTTATGCTTCCCGTAAGCTTAAGCCTCACGAGAAAAATTACTCCACCCATGACTTGGAGTTAGCGGCAGTGGTATTTGCCCTTCGGATTTGGAGACATTACCTTTTGGGGGAGAAGTTTCGATTATTCACGGACCACAAGTCCCTATAGTACCTATTCAGGCAGAAGGAGTTGAATATGCGGCAACGGAGGTGGCTTGAGTTTGTGAAGGACTATCAGTTTGATATCCAATATCACCCGGGGAAGGCTAACGTGGTAGCAGACGCGTTGAGTCGTAGGCCAGTAGATGAAGTGGCAGGGGTGTGTAAGGCAAAGTGGAAGGAGTTGGGACACCAGGATGCAGTGGCCCGATCCTTCATGTCGGTGATGACTGTTACACCGCAGATTTTCACGAGAGTGGTAAAGGCACAAGCAGATGACTCGTTCTGTCAGGAGAAGATAGTTTGATTATTAGCAGAGGGAGCTGAGTCCTATACCGTTAGCTCAGACGGGGGATTACGCTTCAATGGGAGACTGGTAGTTCCAAAAGGGGAGGAATTGCGACACGAAGTGATGGCAGAGTCTCACGGCTCACAGTTCGCGGTACATCCCGGTGGGGACAAAATGTACCAAGACATGAGACGTCAGTATTGGTGGAGCGGGATGAAGAGAGATATTGCCGTATTTGTTTCTAAATGCGCCACTTGTCAGCTGGTAAAAGTGGATCATCAGAGACCGACAGGACTTCTACAGCCATTAGAGGTCCCGATGTTGATGTGGGAGAGCATATCCATGGACTTTATCACGGGGTTACCTACGTCACAGAGGGGTCACGACTCCATTTGGGTAATTGTGGACAGGTTGACCAAAGTCGCTCATTTTCTACCCGTAAGGACCGACTACACTACGGGACAGTATGCCCAGCTCTTTATTGCAAAAATAGTGAGACTTCGCGGTGTTCCCCTAAATATCGTGTCTGACAGAGACAAGATATTTGCTTCACGGTTTTGGGAGAGTTTTGAGGAGGCCATGGGCACGGAATTGCGGTTGAGTACGGCTTATCATCCGCAGACCGATGGGCAAATCGAGCGTACAAATCAGATGTTGGAGGATATGTTGCGTATGTGCATCATTGCTTTCGGGGGTGGATGGGAGCAGTATCTTTCACTGGTGGAGTTTGCTTACAATAACTCCTACCAGTTCACCATTGGCATGGCTCCATTTGAGGTGTTGGACGATAGACCTTGTCGTTCCCCAGCATGTTGGTTGGAGGTGGGGGACAACAAACTACTTGGGCCGGAAGTGATTCAGGATACTTCGGCGAGGATAGAATTGATACGGAGTCGCATTCGGGTAGCTCAAGATCGGCAGAAGAGCTACGCTGATGCGAAGAGATTCTTCAGGGAGTTCCAAGTGGGGGACCAAGTTTTACTCAGAGTATCTCCTATGAAGGGGATTATGCGATTTGGGAAGAAGGGGAAGTTGGCACCGAGATATGTGGAGCCATTTCCTATCATCGAGCGGATTGGGTCCGTTGCATATAGACTTGGGTTACCGGAACATTTGCATAGGATTCATGATGTGTTTCATATTTCCTCGCTAAGGAAATATCTTAGGGACGATTTGGCTCATTCACACATTGCTTTGGAGGACATCGATCTCCATCATGATAGCTCCTACGAGGAGGGGCCGATTGCTATTTTGGACCGAAGTGAGCGGAAACTACGGTCAAAGATAGTTCCGTTGGTACGTGTTCAGTGGCGACATCATAATGTCGAGGAGTCCACATGGGAGCGCGAGGATGAGATGCGCGAACGTTATCCAGAGTTATTTTTACCAGGTACTTTCTAGTTCCGAATTTCGGGACGAAATTCTGTTATTAGGGGGGAAGTATGTAATACCCCACATTTTTATCGATATTTATTTATGGGATTAATTAAATTATATGTGAATTAATTGAGAATTAATCCGGATAAACTACTAACGATATGTGAGTTGGTATTTGATTATAATGTGTATATATGGCAATATATGAATATTGAAAATATGGAAATTGTCGCGAGGCTGAAATACGACAATTTGGAAAATTTAGTTGGGACGCACGTGACAGTCGCGTCAGGAATGTAATTATTTAAATTAAAAAGTGAATTTTATTTTTATCAACCGTATGGTCATTTTGAGTGCGCCAACGAGTCCGGAAGGGTCGATATAGTCAGAAAACACTAGCCGGGGGTTTAGTCTGGGTCCCGGGGCATTTTTGGGCCATACCGGCAACTTAAAAGGGTATTTAGGTAATTTTGAAATTTGGGGAATTTTGACCAACGAATTTTGGGAATTAAAAATAGGGAATTTAATGACCCACTAAGCCATTACCAGCACTTAAGTGATTAGAGGGCAACGGGAGTTAGAGGAGGAAGTTAGAAAAGTTCCCAAAGAGAAAACCTTAACCTCCATCTTCAACCTTCAACCTTGGGAGAGAAAGAGAGAGAGCAACCTTCATCAATTCAACAGCAAATTCAGAGAATAATCCGAGGCAAGTGGTTTAATTACATTAATTTCAAGTGAATGTTTCTTCCATGATTAGAAAATTATATAATCACATTGTATTGGAAGATTTATAAAAACCCATGAAATTGGAGTTATAAATTCAGATTTGGATATAGGTTTTCATGTAGAATTGTTATTGGGTGATTAGACTAAAAGAATTACTATTTTTAAGTTACAAAAACGGATTTATTTATGGAAATTGATGACTTTAAATTTCTAGGGTTCATGTTCATAAGGTTTGGGAAAAATTGGGGAGTTATGATAATTACATGATGTGTAGGAAGATTTGTCCTTATATAAATGTTGTGTTATGACCTATGAATGTTTAGTGATGATTAGAAACCTTAAAATACTATTGGGGCGACTTTTAGATGAGATTAGAGGTGAAGAAAATTGAGAAAAACGAGATAGTAAAGTTCTGGGCTCGAAACTGTCACCTCGTTAGAAGACCTGCCCAGGTCGTTCGAACGAGCTCGTTCGAACGAGCTTCCAACGAGTTGATAGTTTGACTTCTAACGAGTTGGATGTTCGTTCGATGCCTTTCGTTTGAACGAGATCTCGTTAGATGCCCACTTCGTTCGAACGAACTCTCGTTCGAACGAGACTTCTAACGAGTTGACAGATTGGCCTTTTTGGCCTGATTTGATTTCTAATGTCCCGTAACCTGGTTTAATTGTAGAGATAACTTTAGGCCCTCAAAATGGTCTCGACAATTAGAATTGGACCCCTCCACTTAAGGTCCTCATAATTGACCTCGACCCTCAAAATTGTTCACCTCTACTTAAGATCCTAAGAATTAATTTGGACCCTCAGTTTTGGTCACCTTTACTTAGGTCCTCAGAATTGACCTCGGCCCCAGAATTTGTTGCCTCCACTTAAGGTCCTCATAATTAACCTTGACCCTTAGAATTCGTCGCCTCTACTTAGCCTTGACCCTTAGAATTTGTCACCTCCACTTAAGGTCCTCAGAATTGACCTCAACCCTCAAAATTGGTCCCCCTTATTTATGGTCATCAAAATTGACCTCGACCCTCAAAATTGTCCACCCCTATTTAAGGTCCTCATAATTTACCTCAATCCGTAGATTTGGTCGTCTCTACTTTAGGTCCTAGGAATTGACCTCAGCCCCCCAAATCGGCCATCCCCAGCACTACCTTAGGTCCTTAGAATCGACCTCCTTCTTAAACATCAAGTGGTCTCTAATCGACGGATTTCACTTGTTCCAAGCTCACCCGTCAAGGGTATCTGTAGACAACACATTCTAGGACCTCCTAAGTACTTCCTTAGGTCCCTAGAACCTCCTTATTCAACACAAACCCTATGTTATACTCCAAGTAGCGATCTAGAGTCCATCAGGCGCTCTTGGGCCCCGTTTGACTCTAGTCAACTTCATCGCCAGAGTGAAATCTCAATTAAACTTTAAAGGGATTTGAATCCCCTTTCTAACGGTCTGCCCCATGCATAAACTGGAGTAACGGCTCAGACGAATGGACTATTGTACGATACAAAAATCGATCTGAAGGCCACCGGGCGCTCTTGAGCCCCGATTTGACCCCCAATCAACTTCATCATTAGAGTGAAAGCCTCATGCGCAAAAAGGCATAACCGTTCGGGCGAATAATCCCCTTTCCCCAAAAAAATGATCCGAAGGCAACTGGGTGCTCCCAAGCTCTATTTGACCAAAGTCAACTCTTCAACTCGAACCAGACTGAATGAATATCTAAAAGGCATTGAATACCCTTTCCAATGGTCCAACCCATATACGAATCAACCTTTTGATACAGATAAATGACCTGTTTTAATCCAAAAGGCCACCATGCACTTTCAGGCTCTGTTTGACTAAATTTAACTCTCTGAACGGAGCGAAGCTCTTTGGAACACCAAAGTGCCTCGTATAAACTTTCCAATAGTCCACCCCATGTGAAATTTGGACTTTCAATTTGGATAAATGATCAATCATCGTCCAATGATCTCCCGTCCAAAGGATCGACGGACGGTTTCAGGCCCCGTTTGATCCAAAGTCAACTCTTAGACTCGGGATCGGTCTAAAGGATTCTTGAAAGTATCTGAATTAACTTTCTAACTGTATCCCCCGTATACGATTTGGATTTAGGAATTCCATTTTACGGTCATTTTTTTGGCAAAATATGCATGAGACTGCCAATTGGCTGGTCCATTTCCCTTCCTATCGGTAGTGTGTCTAGGGTCACCTACCGATTGGTAGGGCAAGGGCTATGTCGATTGGTAGTGCCCCTACCCTATATAATGAGAGAATGATCTCACTTCCCTAGCACCTCAGAAATATCAACTTCAGTGATCTCGAAAACACTCTTTTTAAGTCAGCGAAGCTTCCTTGTTTGAAACATTTTCCCACTTTTTATTTCCATCATTTTCACACCCAATTTAGCAGAAACCCTTCTATATTCTTCACCCACTTGCAAGGAAGATCATTAACAATCAAGATCAATCTCCATGTCTCCAAAGAATGTCCAAGCATTCTTCCCTCTCTTTACATTTCTTTATTTTTGCATTAGTTAAATAAGTTCTTAATTTCACTTTTACTTTAGATCATACGCATCTTGATCTTTAATCCTTCACTAGTAATACTGCAGATAACATATTTTCAACAAAACATCCAAACCAAGAAAAAAGGTTTACACCTATAAATTCCAACATGATTCTTCATCACATTTTCTCAAAACTAAAAATATCTTTTTAATACACATAATAAACTCCCGTTCAAATCTATGGGATTAACCCCACCCTTATTCCGTATGCAAACTACCTAGACTTTAATGCCTTCATAGACTACATAGGCGTCACGGGCTAAAGCCCGAGACTCGAGTCCTATTTTCTCATTTTCCTATTTACCTATTTTCCTTATTCATACATTATTTCTATATATTATATATGTGATTCATAGTTGCGTCTTATCTAACATATATTATCGTTTTATTATAATTATCAATATCTCGATAAGCGCACACATCATATATTTTATTATCATTTTGGGAACATTCATTTGGATGACCTCACTCCGTCTTTGCCATGACTTGGGTCGAACGATTTCGATCTCTATTTAATTATACACATACACACACTTCACATAGAAATTCATGAAAATAGTAACATAATCCCATAAGAGACCAAGAGGGTGAAATGGGTGCTTAACACCTTCTCATTTCGTAACTTAGCCTCCGAACCTCTAAACTATTGGTTTCGTAAACATCAGTTTGTCTTTGATGACGCTCTCTTGAGGTGACGACATATTCTTTTGCCTATTTTGTACAAAATAGGTTGGCGACTTTATCTCTATACATCACCCCACACCGACGATGCCCGAAGAACCCCCCCTGAGTAATGACGGGCTGTGAGACTTTTATTCCTCCTTTTTTTTTCCCCAAAGTGCCCCTCGGATAGGGGGAAGAATTCTCGGGATGGCCACAGTATCACCAAAGTGGAATCTCAACCAAAGAAAGTGACTAGACAGTTCACTTCCTGGAAGTATGAGAAGCCTGCTAGTGCTACAGTCTCAACCATCAACAACATCTCATAACCTGCAACCTTTTGGGCACCGAAAAGTTGCCTCCATCCTACCATAAAAGAATACACTGAGATCCATGCTCAATGTCCAAAGTCTACCAGACCTTGTTAAGCCGAAACTTCATTAAGCCCTTGGACCCCCATCCATTACCACAAATCCGATGCCCATTCTGATTTCCACAAATTCGAAATTCATACCACCGACCAATGCTTCACCTTAGAAATGTGATCCAAGGCCTAATTGACCAGTGTATCATCGCCCCACCATCCAATATTAAACATAATACCATTCATAACGTACACATACAAATGTTATCTTTCTAGAAAATAACCTAGACTACTCAAATCGTGCCTAGTAAAGCACCCATCATCCCTATATTTTCACCCAAACCGCTCAAAGTTTGCCCATATTTTCTCCTACACCCTACCTAATTCCCCGATCAAACTTTGTCGCTCCTTATAAATTCCTACATTGTCGTTCGCACCCGATATAAAAGGGGAACATGGAGTTACCAACTATGTTGAACTAAATCTTAGAGTTTGGGTTAAAATTGCCAACCGACATGACTGTTAATTGTCAAAAGATCAGTGGCTTATTCGTGAAAACCCAAAAGTGGGCTCGAGAATCAAATGAATGGGTATTACCCATTAAAGAAGTCAGTCTAGATGATGTGGTAAATATCATGGCAAATACTTTTTAACAAAAAGTGAAATCTACAGGATTTTTTAGTTGCTCACCACTTTGAAGCTTCAAGGATTGTTGGTCCCTTCACTACTGCATCTCCCCATTAAGTAGGAAGATTTATATAATGAATCCATTGAGGTTGTCGAGTGTATTGATTACTCTGGGAAATAAGAAATACTCACCACCATATGGGGGATGATTGTGACATCTCAAATAATCAACCAAGTTAGAAGAAGTCAGTTATGTAGTCAGCCTATATGGAATGATATCCTTTGAAGATCTGTTGGGGAAAATTAATAAGGTGGCCATTCAGGCTGAGGTAGATATATCCACAGGGTTATTATTATTCCTCGCCTCAGTGAACCAAATTACCAGGTTTTAGAGGCACTACCAAGATCCGATTCCTCATGAAACTAAAGCAGATAAAAGAAAGGGAGTTATCGAAGAACTTCCCATGCTAGAAATGACCATAGAAGAAAGCAGGGTCCTTAATTAACTCAAGAAGACCCAAGCCAATATCACCTAATGGGGGATTTTAATGTCCTCTCAATTTCACCGAAATGCCTTCATAAAGCTCCTCACCGGACCCACAGTCCCCATTCCACTACTTCTGAAGAAGACGTAAATTTAGTTAGGTCCTTTTCTTCTTTCAAAATCCTTTACTTTTAAGAAGAAAATATACAAAAGTTCATCTCTGATCATAATTATGCTCTCAACATCTCCATTGAAGTCTTGGGAAAGACAGTCCCACTATCACTTATCAACAACGGATCTTCCCTCAATATTTGTCCTCTCAAAACCTTCAATTGTTCGGAACTCAAAGTCAGTGATCTCATTCCCATTTCCACCGTCATGCGTGCTTATGACAATACCCGTTGAGAAGTAATGGGGTCCACAAAACTCACACTAGGGGTTGACCTTATTAATCCTATCACTGACTTCTAAGTCATTGACATAAATGCATACTTTTACCTTTTCCTTGACCATCCATGGCTTCATAACATTCGAGTATCTTCTTCTCTTCATCAAAAATTAAATTTCTTCGTCAAAGGTCAGGTTATCACCATTTTGGGGGACGATGATAGTACAGACAATGACATCACTAGCAATCTAGTATTAGAAATCTATCATGGGATGAATGACATGTTACTCTCTAGTTTGATCCACTTACCCTCCCAATAGGGGATAACTTTAAAGTCTGAGTCTATCTAAGACACAACCCTCATGGCAATGTCAATATGATTCAAAAATTTAAAAACATGAAATTTATGCCCGAAATGGGGCTAGGGCGACGCCAGCAAGGGATCCTTGAGCCCATAGTCCTAAAGGAGGCCTTTATCCTATGTGGCCTAGGATACCAACCTTCACCAGATGAACTTAAAGCACTCAGTCGATCGAGATTGAAAAGAAGCTTCAAAGATGAAAAGAGAGTTTTAAAAGACTCTTTGAATGGAAGATTTAATAAAGAGGGTGAAGACTTACCCTACTATAGCTTCTCGAAACCATAGTTTGACCATATTGATAAGAAAAATGAAACCGAAGATGGACATCTTCTTTTTAGACAGTATATTTTGGGCCAAAGAGTACAAATATTAAGTATAACCCCTCATCGATAAAGTCGTGATAAGTACCAAGAACTCTGGGGAAAGTGATTTTGAAGACTCATTCGACCTGCAGACACTGGTGCCGAGTCTCTACATTATATGCTCAGATATCGCGCCATCGAACCCATCCACTCAAATAAAAGATTTTAACATGCCTCTCCTTAACTGGAATGCCATACCAGTTTAACCTTCTTGAATTCAACCCAACCCTGACGTTCACTTATTCAAGTCTCTTCACCAGATGTTGTTTTTCCTTTTACTGATATCAATGTAACTAAGGCCTATTTTGACAAGGTTCTCAATGCTATTTTTGTTAAAAATGAAATAAATGAGGACTTTGAGTAACTTGTTATGCCTTACGTTAATTGTCTTGATTATAATCAAACTTTTGATGATGACGATTTTATAAATGAACAATTCTTAACTGATCTTAATAAGGAGAATAACAAGCAACATAATCATCTTCAAATTAATAACGATGATACTGTTGTTATTAATATCGATTCTAGTAGCCATCAGTGTGATATTAGGATAAGGTCCACCCTTAATGAGCATAAGCGTGTGCAATTTGAAGAACTACTTAAAGAATTCGTAAACATCTTTGCATGGTCCTATGATGACATGCCTGGCATTAACCCAAAAATATCTCAGCATGAGATCCCAATATTCCCAAAATGCAATCCGATCACATTAAAGCTAAGCAAACTCTGTACCAAATAGTCGCTCAAAATCAAAGAGGAGGTGGTCAGACAACTGAACGTGGGTTTTATTCGCATGGTCAAATAACCAACATGGCTCGTTAATATCGTCCCCATACTGAAGTTGGGAGGAAAAGTCCGCATATTCATCGACTACCGAGATTTGAATAAAGCATCCCCAAAGGATAATTACTTGTTACCCAACATTGACATGATCATGGACAACACAGCTAGCCACGCCCTCAAGTTATTAATGCATGGACTTACTAGAAATAAACAGATCAGGATGCACCCTGAACATTAGGAGAAAATAGCCTTTATCAACCCATTGGGAACCTTCTGCTATAATATTATGCTATTAGGACTCAAGAACGTTGGGGTGACCTACCAAAGGGTTGTCATAGTCATCATGCACAACCTTATTCATAATATGGTCAAAGTCCACATAGATCACATGATCAATAAGTCTAAGACTAGGTAAGGTCATATCCCCGCCCTTTGATAGTTCTTTGAGCGAATGCGATGATATCAGATGCGATTAAATCCATAAAATTTAATTTTGACATCACGAAAGGAAAACTCCTGGGATTTATGGTCAGTCAGAAGGGAATCGAAGTAGACCTTGCCAAGATGAAATCCATACTTGAGATGCCACGCCTACAGATGGAGAAGAAATTTTGAGGAATCCTGGGTAAACTACAGTACATCAGTTGATTCATCAACCAATTGACTTCTATCTGCGAACCCATTTTCAAACTACTCCAAAAAAAACTTAAACAAAGTTTAAAATGAGGCCTGCCAAGAAGTCTTTGACCAAATCAAGCGATACCTCACTCGATCTCCGGTGCTCATGACCGTCACAGATACTGCAACAAGGGATTTTTTAGCCCAATATAGTGAGGGATCCCATAAGAAAAGAGACATTTATTACACCAATCAGAAATTGGCCAGATATGAGGTTAACTACACTGCTTTGAAGAAAGCATGTGTCGCCCTGGTGTGGGTCACACAAAAATTATAGCACTACATGCTTGCCTTTTCCATCTAACTAGTATCCCTAATGGATCCTATTAAATATTTACTAGAGAATCTCGCTTTGTCCATCCGAATGGATAATTGGTCGATGATGCTAGCCAAATTTGATATTGTGTACATCACGTAGAAGCTATGCAAGGGAGAGTCATCTCTGACTATCTTGATGATTTCCCCATGGAAGGGAATGATGTTTGGGTCCTTAAATTCCTGAATGAAGATGTTCTTTGCACTTATCAAGAGGACCTTTAATGGAAATGTTCATTGATGAAGCTTCCAATAAGAAATGATGTGACATTAGGATACTCCTTATTACCCCTGATTAATCTCATACCCCATTGCCATAAAATTATACTTCCCTTGAACCAATAACATGACTGAATACAAGGAATGGATTGTAGGCCTTAAAATCACCCTCAAGAAAGAAATATGATACTTATACATCTACAGAGACTCTGCCCTCATCATCGGCCAAATCCTTATGAAATTAAAAATCAAAGATGAGAAACTCCTACCCTTCCATCGCCACTTAGAAGAGTTGGCCTCATAATTTGAAGATGTCAAATTTCATAACATGCCTTGTGAAAAGTATAGCCTAGCTGATGCCCTTGATACCCTGGCCTCCATGGTTGACATACCAAAGGGAGTATTAATATGACCTTTTCTGTTTAGAGACAGGCTATGCCCACCCACTGCTACCACATTGATCTCGTTAGTATGGAAGATTTTGACATGATTGGGTTATGGTTATATGAAATTTGGTACATCCTCAAACGTGGTAGGTATCCCTAAGGCACAAACAAGAAAGACCATGCAACCTTTCGTAAACTAGTTGCCCGACACATCATCTGTGACAGAGTGCTTTTCCAGAGAAACTTTAACGTAACCCATTTGCATTGCATAACAGGGGATGATATTGAAGAAATGATTCGGGTGATCCACAATGGAAAATGCAGGATCCATATGAACGATCATATGCTTGATAAGAAGATCATCCATGGTTCAAGACTGCACTGCATATGTTCATAAATGCTTCAAATGTCAGTAGTTTTCCAATGTCCAGTATTTACCTCCTTGAGAATTATACTACATGACCTATCCATGGCCCTTCTCAACCTAGGACATTGACATAAAAGGGCATGCTACTCCCAAAGCTTCAAACGATCACGAATTCATCGTAGTCGCCATTGATTACTTCACCAAATAGGTCGAGTTGAGTCACACGCAGTATTGAATGCCAAGAAAGTATATAAGTTCGTTAGAAAGAATATTATTTATCGATATAGGGTTCCCCGTGAGTTAATATCATATAATGGACTCCACTTCGAAGTCGAGGTCACATAGCTGGTCGATGAATATGGGATTCAGAGACGCAAATATTCTCCCATTGACCCTAAACTAATGATGTTGTCAAATTCGCCAATAAAATCCTTAAAAACATCATCAACAAGATGATTGAGAGTTACAGAGATTAGTCTGATCGGGTCCCTTACGCACTCTGGGGCTACCTAACTTCAATCAGAACGCCTAATGGGGATACCCCATATTCTCTAGTGTACGACATAGAAGCAGTCCTACCCGTTGAAATATAAATACCATCCCTACGCTTCATGCTCGAGAGAAAGTTAGCAAAGAAGATTGGCATCAAAGCCACTTTGTCAAACTATCACTTTTGGATGAAAAGAGACTTAAGGCTTGATACCATATATAGGGGTATTATTACCGAATAGCGCTATTATTCAATAAAAAAGTGAAGGACCAAGGTCTCCAGGAAGGAGACCTTGCCCTCAAGGATATCATAGAATCCGTTTGAGACCCTAGATGGAAATTGAAACCAAATTAGAGCGACCCCTACATTGTAAAAAAAATTCTCCCATGAGGCACCGTTATGCTCACAAACCTCGATGGAGAAGAGATGGCGCGTCCAGTCAACCTGGACTGTCTCAAGGAATTTTACCTTTACTCCAAAATCTCGGTGCACTATAAATCTTCTCATCCCCCTTCTATTCTTGAAAAAAATCCTTCATTTCCCCTACCCAAAACTACATGGGACCTGATTCTCTCAAAACCATTTTCTTTTAAAAATGAGACTCGTGAAATTTTTTAAAACCCCCAGAGGTACATAAGCAGCCCATACACCATAAATGGGCATGTTCACCTTCTCTTTTCACAAAATGATACTTTCTTCTAACCCCCCAAAAGGGAGTCCATCTTATCATTTGCATAAACAAAAGGATTATATATGCCTTAGCGGTTGGTATAGATAATTCAAATAAAAAACTGATCAAGAGGCACAACAAAATATGATCAAAATCATTTTTTATTTTTAATTAAGGAATACATCACTATTACATGAAGTATCAATAAAGGGAGTTAAGCAGACCACCCCCTTACATTAACTAAACCATCTTTAAACCTAATCCTTACCTAACTTCACAAAAATCATTCCTAAACCCACAGAAAACCCACAAAAGCACCAAAATGCTAGAGTAACCTTAGTTTCACAAAATAGCACCCAAGTCTTATAAACATTGCCTTTAACTTCCCTACGACCCTGCTTCATCATCATTCCTGACCCCCGAAGATCCCCAAGTCTCCCACTCCTTGTTAAGACTCCATATTTGTTCCATGGAGCGATATGCCCTGACAAGCCAGGACAAAACCTCAACACCTTCCTTCATAGTGTTAAAAAAAATGATCCACCTTTGCCCAGTCTCTTCCTTGATGATCTTATTCACTACCCACTTCCAAAACCACTTCAGATAGCCCCAGACACATGTCAGACCCCGCCAATAGATTTTGATAGATGGGTAGATAATCAACGGTGATGCCACAAGGAACCTAACATCATCTGCAGTGATTCAGTAATGTCCTTCACTAGAAAAAAGTTCATTATGTGAGGGGGCACAATTTATTCCCATCAAACTTGGTGCAAAAGTCTCCAGGGGAAATAAAAGGAAGGCTGACGATGGCTAATCAATCGCACGTAATGGTACTCTCCAAGATACAAAACAAGTTGTAAGTATTCATACCATGGCACCAACTAACGAAGACATTGGGCTCTATGATCCACAAACCGATTGACCCAATTCTCTACCAAAGGTCCAAAACTGAAGAAAGGCTGGACAAAGAAATTAAGCACACCCACCAAGGGATACTCAGGAGGGGTCATCAGAAGAACCCTCTCTGTAAGACACAAGAAAAACATTATCAAGTTCCACTCAGAAAGGTTAGAGCGGCCTTCCTTCCATGCATTAAGACCATTCAAGGTCTCATCCAGCACCACCGCCCTAGGCTTATGGCAGTAAGACATCCATTTTTCCATCGTAACTACTTGGGGATCAGCTATCAAGTTCCCTATTACGATAAAAATCCTCACAGTAAGGCCCAAAGCAATAGCTTTGGCAAATCCAGCATCCTCAAAGCCCCTCAGGCACACTGAATACATAACTGCTTGGAGAGAAATAGTCCTTATAGTAACCAACGGACGAGCCGCTGAAGGAGAAACATGGAGTAACTCTGCCAAAAATGCTCTGGGAGAATGAGAGAAATCGAGCATGGCTACCGCGACACTAGGGCTGACCCCCAACATTGTTGAGAATTCCTCATACGTAGGACAAAGTTCGTCCAAGCCAAAAAAAGACAAGGTCCTCAGGGTACCAAAAATGTACCACTGTTATTCATAAATTCCAGTCTATGGCTCAATTATGCCACAAAGAAACCCGACGTAAGCTGAAGGCATCATAATCATCATTGTAAAGGCACTACATGACTTTAAGGTAAGAGGATAACTCTTTATACATGTCAAAAGCCATTTGTGGAATAGAAAATGAGAAGAACGAAAAGAAACGTGGGTGTTGGTGAAGAAAACACACCCCATATCCCTACTTTTATACCCAAAATTCTTGGCAAAAAACAAAATTTTTGGAATTCCATTTAACTCCCCACCCTACCAAGTACCACAGAAGTGCGGGAAAGTTCAATCAAAGCCTAGGGGTGATTTGACTTGACCCCATAGGGAGCTCAAGGAGTATGCCAATCGACACCCACATATTTTAGAAGATTCTATCTTTCCGCTTTTACTAAAATTAATTTTTTAAAAAATCCTTATTTTGAAAAACATCCCCCGATCATTCCTTTAAAAATTACTCCTCTTATTTATTTTCTCCAAAAAAATTCATTTTCATTCTCAAAATAAATCCTTATCCAAGAATTTTTTTCCCTGAGTTAATCACTTTTACTTCCCTTTTATAAAACAAATAAATATTTTTTCCTTTCATTATGATTTTCATTTTTATATCGATTTTCACCTTAAATAAACAATCTCAAAAAAATAAAAATGCATAAGATAAGTCATTAAATCAAGAGAAAAATATCAAAAAAAGAAATTTCATTCCATATGTGTCTCTTTATTACAAATTTTATAGGTACAGGAAGAAAGAAAAACAAAAAATACAAACATGACTCCGCCCGAACCCTCAAACCTCCCCCTCAAACCCTCAACCTCCACGGTGGACATGCTTTCCTAGATGATGAGCAGTGGATCCTCCACTCCCAAAACCAGAATCCTCATCAGAAGTGGCAAGTAGCACAAAGCAAGATGGAGCAGACTTCATGATATAATTAGACATGGATTCCATCTAGTCCTTGATATCCCATTACCAGTTGGTCGGCACCCGAACGTACTTCAAGCAAAGAACAACAAAAATGACAAATCAGTTAGCAAAGAGAAAGAAAATACAGAGAAAAGAGAAAGAGAAAGGATATACCTCAGCCCAAAGGGCTTTATTCGTAAGCCCCATCAACCCATACACCGATGCATGAGGACGGTGCGGCACGCTTAGTGACTTCATGCTAATCAATTGAAAATTATAAGAAGGGGGAGTAAGCTGAATAATTGGAACCTCCTCTGTCGCCACCGCCATCGATGTACTGCCATTCCTACTGTGGATAAATCCCACCGGTGCACTAGTACCCCAACCTGATGATACCAGTTGTAGTATCACCAAGTAATTTGATATGAGCTTAACCTAAAAGAGCTTTGAAGGTGCAATAATGGTGTTTAAATAGGTATATAAATGAAGAAGGGGCCGAGGTAATGAGGAAAAAGACTATAAAATAAGTGGTTCAGCCATTTGACCTGCTCCACTGCACAAGATAGTAAGAATTTCACTATAAAATGGGCACAAAAGGCCTTAGTGATACAGTTCTCACTATTTTCTCTCTCTACTGTTATAGTAATAAATCTTTGGCTAGGGTTTCAATATTTGATCCTTTACATTGATGAAGAGGATAAGTTTTTATAGTGCCTGGGTGGTGTAATGTACCCCCAGAGCATGTGTAATGTGTATTTGCCAATAAGGAACAACCACTTGTCACGAACACTTGTAGGTCATAATGATGAAATATTCCTCATGTGTGAGGTAGATCTGGTTATAATAAATTTATGCACATGGGATTTGTAACCCATGCGTGCTCTTCCACGCATGCTCCAATCCATACGCTCTGCCAGCTATCAACTATCGACTGTTTGGGAAAGGTCGAGGCCGAGTTACCAAGTTTAATGCTCTAATGGTATGATAATTATGATGTTGAGCTGAGTCTTCATTTGGCCTCCAACCTCCAGGTGATGAACGAGGCTGAGGGGACTTGATCCATAATATCACCGATACTAATATCATTGACTGCATTGTGAGACGAGGACGAGACCTCTTTGTGAGGATTTTACTGTCGAGGACGAGACCCTTCATGCTAGGTATATAGTCGAGTCTTAACTTTCCTAAATTGATGGTCTGCCACTATCGGCCTTGGCGAAGGAGGTCCAGCTCTGGGATGAGGTCGTACTTAGTATATCAATCACCCCCTAGCCCTTAGTTTTTTGTGTGAATGGAAGGCTGAGGGATAAATTATCTTTGGTTAGAAGTTGATGAGACATTCTTGATTGACGTATAATATGTCCTTTAATATGTCAGGTCTATAATGTTGAACGTGGACCTTGGATTGACACTTAGAAATCATCATAGGGGTTAGCGTGTTGCCCAAGAATGACGACTATAATTGTGCCATTGGGGGTTGTTCCCTAATGATGATCGTCTTCAAAATTATGCGTGATGATTACAAGTATTTAAATGGCTTTGAAAATTAATTTTCTCTTTCTTACTTCTTCTTCTCGTTAAAATCTCTCTCTTTAACAGAGCTCATTTCTTTATTTATCTTACCATAGTTCTAGGGTTCCCAATGAGTTTTTAGGCTTTTCCTCCTCTTCGAGTGTATCCTCTTTCGCTAGTAACTTCCTTTCTCCTTTTGCCATTCATTTTAAGGTTTTTCTACCATTATAGGTATAGTTTAATTTTTTTTGGCAATCGTAATTTGAGGTTCTAAGGTTTTCATTAGGTGGTGTGTTAGTGGTTTTGAGATTTGGTTAGTAACCCTTAGTTTTTTTTACCTTTTCTAGCCTTGTTTGCCTTCTAA
Organism: Sambucus nigra; assembly: GCA_949130495.1. Lineage (NCBI taxonomy): Eukaryota > Viridiplantae > Streptophyta > Magnoliopsida > Dipsacales > Adoxaceae > Sambucus > Sambucus nigra. Next base: position 485,536,298 of record OX422215.1, read on the forward strand.
TCAGCTATTGAAGTCGCGTCTATCTTTTTCTCCAGTGAAACTCCGATTGATTTTTCTTCATTTGTTCTTGAAGAAAAATAATTACGTATCCCATTTTCATCTTTAGGTCTACGGTGGTCAAACTTTAAGCTGGTTGTGCCTTTTGATTCTTTTTACCATCTTAAACATCGTCCACTTGAATCTTAAGAATCCTTTACGAGTTAGCTAAATAATACCCCGCACTTAGAGAGAGATATTATCAAGAGATACGCCAAATTAAAACCGAAGCTGATGATCATCACAGAGCCGGAGTCAACCTCACTCTTACAATCTTCCGTATTCCATTAAAATTCATTCGACCTCCACTAGATAAGGTTGGTGAGGATGAGATTGTTGCCTTGTCCTCCTCACATGCCGATCCCTCGATCTTTGCCTAGGCCAAGAGTGGATATTATTTTGATGAGGCTATGAGGTTTTCACCCACAAATCCTCTGAGGTCTGAGGTGGTAGAGAAATTTTCTCGATCTTCATCTTCCCATCATACTGAGTTATCCATCCAGGACGACTCTTCAGTTGAAATTATCTCAGATAATGATGAGTCGAGTGTCAATATAGACATTCCGCGGACAGTTGTTCCTCTCTCAACTATGACTGAGAGAGAATTCTAAGAGAGATTTTATGATGGAGCTTTAGCCACTAAAGCTCTAGTTAAAGATTATGATTTTGATGTTGGGAAACTAGTAAATTATTTGTATGCAAAGACTTAATAATCCATCGTTAGAGCGTCTGACCTTCTTTTTTGGAGGCATTTTAATAGTACCAAGTTTGATACGTTTATGAGGGTCCCCAATAAGGACGAGAGAGTATATGGCAAACGAGAGGGTAAAAGTCACCATCTACAATCAAATGTTCAGGCGACTTTCGACTTCCTTTCCATCCTTCCATCCGAGATATTCTGTCCACACTTTGGATTTCTCCTTCCCAGATGGCCCCAAACTCATGGAGAATTATACTCGACAACCTCTCCCTCTAGATAAACAAATACAAGGGCAAGCCTTCTGTTATGATATTCAAAGTGTGTTATAATGTCTCGTCTTCAAGGACTCAGCACGATTATTATCATTTAGGGGAGAGGAATCCTGATAAAGAGATCATCTATGTCAACCAAAGCTCCAATCACCAATGGAAGTTGAGGTTCTTTTTTTCATCTCTGGACCTTGGGAAGTTCCGATCGACTCTAGTTGATTTGAGGATGAGGTGAGGGTTCCATGTGCTTGGGTCAAACTTTCCATGTCCTCCAAGTTAGATCCCGACCTCAACATTGACGACGTGGAGAGGGTATTTATTAATTAGGAGTCAAGGGAAGGAAGGTTCCCTTCCTGAGTTGAAGATCTGATATCTCCTAAATTTTTAGAGACGTCTAGTCTGGGGGTTGACCCCCTAGACGAGTTATGTGAGGTACTAAATTTTTCTAATTATAAAGTCTTTTTGCATCTTCAAAGCTTTATTAATAGACATTTTTATTTCTTCTTTACAGACCATCCACCTCAGATGTCAAATGATCTTTGGAGTATGACGGTCCTAAGTCTCGAGAATGCTTTTGTAAAGAAAGGAGGCAAACAACCCACCAAGATGACGACCTTTAGTGGGCCGAACCGTCTTGAGGTCAGCCAGCCAAAAAAGGATCCAATTACTCCCTCGAACACTCATCACGATCCCTCAAACACTCATCACGATCATGATACGAGGCTGAGAGTAAATCCACCTCCAACTGAGCTTGTGTCAAGTTCTTCTGGGCCGAGTTCATCTTCGCAAGACTCATTTAAAACTTTTGGGGTGGCCAACATAGCCTAACTTAAGGCATGCCCCAATTTAATTATTCCTTTTACGCCAAGGTTGAAGGCTCTTATATTTATTGTCCCATCAAAGAGAGATTATGAGTTCATTGGGTAAGATGCACCCCTGAAGACCTATGACTTTAGTCTTCACCATCTAGCACGGGTATCTACTTCGTCCTTAATTTGAACCTAGTCTCGTTTAAACTTTTACTTCGTCTTACTCTTGTACATTTTTATTTTTATTTTTCTATAATCAGTGGTTACCTTTACCTCGGCTACCAAATGGGTAACTGAGAACTTGTCAAATATTCAAGAGGCTGAGAAAACTATCCAGGACGAGGCAGACCTTAAGAAGAAATTAAAGGAGAGAAAAGAAGAGTATAAGAAGGCCCTTGATAAGTTGAAGTCGGATCATGACAATTCCTTGAAGGTTAAGGACGAGGCATTTACTGCCCAGGCTACGAAACATACGAATGATCTTATTGCAGTCGTAAAGAAGGCAAAGGATTAGGCCTTTTTCCATCGAGGCAATAACAAAGATCCAGGATGAGGCCATTGAGGCTTACAAAGCATTTGATGAGTTCAGCAGCTTCAGCATTGAATACCTTAAAAGAGGTATTAAGACGGCCTTTCGGTGGGACGTCGTGAAATTTTCTGAGGCCATCTCATCCATTCGTCCGGAATTGGAGGCCTTGATTTGGTAGATCCTCTCTTCCCAAAGGCCTTTGAGTACGTTGAATTAATGGCCTCAACTAAAGGAGAGTGAGCTGTGATAAGAAGCTTTTTGGGTATATCGTTGTCTTCAAAAGCCACTCTCAAAATTTCCTTGAGTACTTACAAACTTGTCTAAAAATAACTCGTATTACTGTAAGTACGGGTATCAATCCAACTTCCAAGGTGAAACAATTAATGTGAAAACTTGCAATTCAAATTTTTTTTATTGAAATATTTTATATATATATATATTTTAAAACAATTTCAAGGGAAAAGTTACTACTAAATGCTAAAACTATAAAATGACTAAATAATGAAAAAGAATGTGCAACCGAGTGTGAAATAATGTGAGAAAGTCAAGAGATGGGTTTACACTCCAATTTCAATTATTTTAATTTCTCAATTTATTAATTTGAAATATTTCGAGATAATATTAAATCGATAATCTAACTCTTGTTAAAATAATAAATTTAATAAAATATTTTTCAGAAAATTAATTCAAAAATGTCACATGATGAAAAATTAGGACTACACTATTTTTCAGAAAATTACCCGCTAGGATCAATTTAATGAAAACAATATCAATCCTCAAATTTCAACACCGAATTAATATTCAAATATTGGAAATACTTATCTCTAGTTCGATTCCTAAATTCAAACATTAATTTGTTCAATTAATTTACTAACTCTCGTTACATAAATTAATTGGTGACAGTTAAAATTAATTTCCCTAGAAATATAAAATTAATAAAATCAATTAATTAAATTAACATCATGTAATACCCCGTAATTTTGAGGATTAAATATTTAATTATTTTGGAAGTTATAAAAATATTTAAATTGGAGAAACTTAAATTCTTGAGTTGGAGAATTTATTTGAGTGAGCCGAATTAATTATAATTGGCGACTTTAAGTTTAATTGTTCGAATTAATGTGTGTCACATTTTGGGGTCGAAATTTGGTGATGTCGAAAAGTAATTTGGATGGCAATTCCGAGTTCGTGGTTGCATTCGGATGGGTCGAGATAGTCAGAAAAGAGTACCCGGGGGTAGTAATTGGGTCTCGAGGTATTTTTGGGCATAGTCGGGCCCACACGGGATGAGTTGGGCCTTTTTATTTAGGCCCACATGGTCAAAAACGGGATTTAGTATTGTTAACCTAATTGAGAGATTGGGGAATGGAAGCCAACACAACTCTAAGCCTAGGGCTTGAGAGGAAAATTGGGGGAAAGCAAATCAAGAGCCAAATTTGGAGATTTCAGAGCCAAATTAAGGGACTACGCCAACGGATCAGACCCTACGAACAATCCAGGCAAGTGGTTAACTGTTGAGATTTCTAAATTGATGATAATCAATTCATATTATAGTGATGTGTAAACCAAAATTCGTTTTGGGGATAAATGGGTACAAAAATGGGGGTTTTATTCATGGAGCTATTGAATGAGATTCAAAGTAAGAAATAGGTGTATTATATATCCCTAAGTAAAGATAAAATGAAATTTGAATATATTTGATGATTAACATGGAATCTTTATGAGTTCTTGGATGAAGAACATGAATCTTGAATGACTTAGGGTTTAATTGATGAACACAAGATGTCAACCTGCCAGAATTTTTGACACAACTTTAAATGTATTCCATTTGAGTTTTACTTAGAATTAGAGTGTAAACCATACATTCCTGGAAAGGTATTTCTCTTAGCTATCCAATGAACTTGGAATCAGGTCAATCGGAATTCTGTAGAAGGAGTAATCGACATTTTACTACAGGGTGTTTGATCTGTCAACATAGTACCAGAATTTTAAAGTGACTTTAAACGTGTGCGATTTGAATTATACTTCTAATTAGAGTATGAACCATAAATTACTGGAAAGTTATTTCTCTTAGATATCCAATGAACTTGGAATCAGGTCAATCGGAGTTCTGTAGAGGGAGAAATAGAAATTTTACTAGAGGGTGTTTAATCTGCCAGAAAATTTGAGATTTTTCTTTTTAAGCCTCAAATGTCTAAAATTTTATCGGGGAAGTGTTTGGGACCTTGATGAAATATATATATGGAATAATGATATGGCAGTAGGTCTATGATTGAGTGTTGAACTTTAATTTTGTGAGAGAGTTAAAGTTTAGATTCATAGGCCTGATTGTGACGTACTCTAATTCGAGATGATAAGAATATAATTACGGAAAAGCGTGAGCGAGCTTAAATTCGTTAGGTCAGTGGGCTAACAAGGGTAACTAATGAATTGATATAACAAGGGGTAACTAGGACCCTTAGAGTTGTGTGAATACTTGAATTAATACGAAAGTGAAATAAATTCGTAAATCAAACAAGTACGGTGAATATTAAAAAGAAATATATTACGTACAAGTATGAAGAATTGGGTGGTGTAAATACCTACTGTTTTATAGTATTACTTGGGTTGTGAATGCCTATTGTGTGTTTCCTTGTGATAGGAACAAAGACTCGGGAAATATTAAGTTACGGGCTAAGTAAGTGAGTCCGGGGATAATGGTTGGGTGACACCAAGTTATTAAATTAATGGATGTGATAATTAATGAAGGTAGAGTCGGAGGGTAGACTCGAAAAAGTATTAAATTAATTGATGTTGTAATTAATTAGTTTAGGGTCGGGTTGTAGACCCGGAGTTTGGTATAAATTAATTAATGTGTAAATTAATTATTTGGGAGTCGGACCACAGACTCAATTTGGTATAAATTAATTATTGTGTAAATTAATTATATTAGAGTCAGACCACAGACTCGGATTTGTGTTGATTAATTAACGTGTAAATTAATTAAATGAGAGTCGGATTGTAGACTCGGGTGGGTATTAAATTAATGGGTGTGTTAATTAATTTAATTAGAGTCGGATTTTAGACTCGGGGAGGTATTAAATTAATAAGTGTGGGATTGTAGACTTGGGGAGGTATTAAATTAATGGGTGTGTTAATTAATTTAATTAGAGTCGGACCACAGACTCGGGAAAAGTATTATATTAATTGAGGCGTGAATTAATTATATTAGAGTCGGACCATAGACTCGGGAGGATGATAAATTATTAAGTGGGAAAATTAATTACGTTGAGTCGGGCCATAGACTCAGGAAATTACAAGCAGTGTACGGGATTTTGAGTACACGGTAAAGCCGGGGTATATATTATATATATAAGGTGTAGTAATAATATATATATATATACGTGTATATATTGTGTGTGATATTAAATATCAGTGACTAGATATTTATTCAATTTATATACTCTAATGCTATCAAAGGAGGTTGCGCGATGTGGGTGAATCCCCTAGCTTGAGGAGTAGGGCGAGTATATCCCCAGGTCATAGCGTCCGGTATATATGGGTGAGGGATTTATCTCACTTTCAGGAAAGGAATATGACCGCCTCCACTACGTTTATATTTTGGGCCAAGTTGGTGAGCGATTCCAACTTGGGGAACTAGGTTTTGTGAGCACACCTAGTGAGATAGCATTTTAGAGGGAATCATCCGACGAGGGTATACTCGAAGGGATGGATATACGTATGTTATATGTGTGGATTTTGTGGCAAAGGTACGTATATAATGGTAGTAAATATTATATACGGGTAATAATACAGTGTGTGATGTATTTACTTTATATAACTTGTGATACGGTTATATGCTACTATTTAAGAGGAATTCATTAAGTTAATTGTGAAATAACTTATAATTCAGGAATCATTATACTCGGGTTAGAGTGGTATGGCAAGGGAAGGTTATACCAGGACTAGTTGGACAGGGTAGCACAACTAGGTGGGGTTAAGGTAACCGGTAGGTGCGCATAATAGTGGAGGGGCGAGAATGTCCACAAGGGAGTGAGACACTAACTTAAATATGAAGCGCATTCATGCATTTTAAATTACTGCAGTTAATTCACTTGCTAAATATTTTCAAAATATTTTGGGTTCTAACCCTTGCTATAAAACTATTTTCAAAACCTTTTAGGTGTCCAGCCATAGGGACGCGGGAATTGATATTTTATTCCAGGGACACGGAGCTGCGGCATATGTGGATGCTAGCAGGAGTTTGGATTAGACGCATCATTCATTCATTCCTAGAGTAGGAATCACTCATCAGTTCCAGTTTTATTTAGGGCATGGCGCCCAGACTTTCAGTTCAGTTTCAGATTTGTTTTATTCCGATGTTGAATATTGTATTGGATTATTTCATTTTGGTGGCCGATGGTTTATTCGGCAAGTTGTGTAATTATTTATTTCAGTTGAGTTTTATTCAGTTGTGTGAATGGTTTATATTTATTTCCGCATGTACTGTTTTGTTTAATTAAAAAGTTAAAATTGGTACCAGTTTTTGGAATACTAGGTGGTTAGTAAGTCTAAAAAAAAAGTTTTCGACAGTGATGCTAAGGATGATCCAACTGAGATTCCTGTTTTAATTTGGTATAGGACTAATCACCTGGTGTTTTATTAGGCGGGGTGTCACACATCATTTGCAGTGCATCCCACCCCTTAAACGGGGTGTTTAGCCAAACATTCTCATGTTAGAATAAACAACATTCAATAATATAGAAAGAATGAAAAGGAAAGGGAAAGAAATTCAATACGCGTATTTTCCTTGTCGAACTTGTTCATGAAAGTGCATCTCAATCTTTTCACAAATCCAGCACTTGATTACAGCAAAAATAAAATAAAAACAAAGCTACAAATGTATTCTAAACTAAACTAATTTTTTTTTTCTGAATGTTTTTACGTACCTACTATGTACAGATTATACACACTATTTCTCTCTCTCTCTCTGCGTCTCTTTTTTTTCTGTTGAGAGTCTTCGTCCTTTTATGACCCACAGCTTTGGCTTTGGATGGGGAGATATTGTAGGGATTTCATTTGGATAAGTCAATGACTTGTTGGATTTTTGTTTTGTGATTTGCAGGTCCCATTTTTTTGGGATAGCAATGGTTGGTGGATGGCTAAATGGCGTTTCGGTTTTGGGTGTGGGAAGACCAGACAGGGTCGCGATTGGGCTTTGGTCGAACTCGGATTGGGGTTCCGGGTTCGGGTGGCTGGGAATGGCAAATGGGGTTCAAGGTAACGAGTTTGGCAGACCCGCTTGAGGCAGGTCCGGGTTGGGGCTCTGACCGGGTCTAAGACGAAGGGAACTCGCGGGTTAAGGATTTGGGAGTGGGCGACGGGTTTAGACCGCGATAGTAGTGGGGCTGGGTTTGGGGTTGAAAAGGGGTTGGAGTTGGGTTCTTGGGAGTTTGGTGTGGGCATGGTGGAAGAGAGAGAATTGAGTTGTTGTAGGAAGATGGAGGGGACTTAATTAGTGTGTGGTCGGGTGTATAGGAAGTAGGGTGAGGGGTTATTAGGGTGTAGGTGTATGAGTGTGTATGGAATAGTTAGTGTGTGTGTTTAATTTGTACCCCTAAAAAAATGACAGTAAAAAAATAAAACTAGAACTAAAATAAAAAATAAAAATCTAGAAATAAAACTCTAATTTATTACTAAGAGACAAAATAAAAAATAATAATAAATAAATAAAACTCTATAAAAACTAAAAAAAAAACTAAAAATCCTAACTAAATAAATTTAAACTAAAAACTAAAGAAAATAAAATAAATTCCTAAAAACTAATCCTAAGAAAAATAATAAAATAAAGATAAAGATAAAAAAACTAATAAAAATCAATATCAAAATAAATAAATAAATGTAAGAATAGAAAATAAAACCTAAAAAAAATCTAAAAAAATCTAAATAATTCCTAAAAGTAAAACGACTCAAAATAAAATATAAAATAAATTCTAAAAATTAAAGATGACTCAAATAAAAATCTAAAAACAATATAAAATACAAACTAAACGCACACAAGGCTCTGGTGATGGACAGGGCTCGATGTAGGCTTAGGTTAGGGTTAAGGGACTGGTTCAGAACATCGAAACTCTTCTGGGCAAGCTCAATGGGACTCTGACTTCACGGTCTCTTTTGATTTCTTTATTTAACGCTTTTAACCGCTATTGCATCGCAATCGACTGGATTTAGCATCATTTAACACTGCGACAGTATATTGACCTGAAGAATAATAAAATACAACATAAGGCCATTTTTTAATTAAAATGAGTGACTAAAATGTATCTGTTTGGGGCATAAAATATACACTTTTGAGTGCTTATCACACCACCCCAAACAGAACATTGCTAGTCGTCGAGCAAAAATTAGAAAGAAAACAGAGATAAGTAACCAAAAGTGTGCCACTTTCGCAGGCACTGGCCATTGCACTTAGCATGTGCAACAAGCCGTTAAACCTATAGGTTTCCCTACAGGACGAGTGGTGTATCGTGAGGGTTTGCAATGAATATACCCACAAAATTCAAAAACTTATTTAAACGCAGTATCTGAGTAGATGATGAAATGCTATACAACCCAACTTTAAAAGGACATCAAGGAACACCGTATTCAACTATCAAAGTGAGGTATAGAAATTACTTAATACCAAAAGCATAATCCTTCCTAAAACTCAGCATGTGTAGTGTGAAGTAATCTTAAGTATCATTAGAGTAATTTTAAGATCGCCTTTATAGAATCGACATTTTGACTTCAATTCTCACTGGATATATCTCTCTGAATCGAACTCTCTGAGAATTGGGCAAGTGTATCTCTCTAGTGTGTGAGGAGGTGAGTAAATATAAGAAAGTTCAAACATCTCACACACTTTATAATAAAGGACAAATACATGAAAGAATATGATCTCATGAAGGAATGTTAACCACTTTGTCGAGAATGTCGAGTTATTCACCATATAATCTTCTCGTTTTCCCGAACATTTTACCAAGGGTGAAAATAGGATTTATGTAAGGTATGAGGGGAAAATGAAGAAGACGTAGGGTTTTTTTGAGAAGAGTGTGACACACTTTGACTGCCTATTATGTTCATCATTTGAACTTATGATCGCATCTTTCTTTTTCCTCTTTTCTCTCTCTCTCTCTCTCTCTCTCTCTCTCTCTCTCTCTCTCTATATATATATATATATATATATATATATATATATATATATATATATATATATATATATATATATATATATATATATATATATATATATATTTATTTATTTGCGATGGATTTTTCTTTTTATAACGAAAATGAAGACAATTTACATTGATAATTTCAAGCACTCTTTTTCTAAAAAATAATGGCAATGATGGATGGTATTTGGGACATATGGATAAGGGTAGTATGGAAAATGATAATGGGTAAATTATAATGTGATAGGGAAAATGGTAAGTGTATGGCAAAATCAGTATAGTGCCCAGGACAAACTACAAGATACAAGTTTCTTACAACTTGAAAGTAATGTCATTCTTTGTGATTAAGCCAAATTTGAAAAAAAAAATGATGAGACCATGCAACGACTAAATGTGGTACCCAAAGAAAGTTGAGTCAACTTGTGACTCGGTGGGGCATAAAATATATACTTTTGGGTGCTTATCAAGCTGCACCTAAGGGACCGATTAAATCTGATACCAATGCCACTAATTCTGATGGGGAGGTTTAAGTCGAGGATGGTGGTGATGGGTAGGCCGCCAGCAATGAACCAACATTGTAGGGTGGTCATCTGTTATCGATACCCCTATGCTTGTAATTTTTTATTCTAAATATTTAATCATTTGTAATATTTTGTATTCAACTGAATATCATGCTTTCTTGAATGAAGTGTTGCCTCGTACTTCAGCTTTCATTTTCTTTTTGCTAAATGTGTTTAATGTTTTTTCCAAGTTTGTTTCTCATCTCGACTTCCATTTTTGAGCTCTACATCATCTTAATATGGGGGATAATAATCAAATCATTAGTTTTTTATAGAAGAGATCACCAAGTTAATGATGTTTATCTCGAGCTCTCCATCATACTTACATGAGGGGTTAATTAATCGTGAATAAATGATTTTCCAATTTGAATGGACCAAATTAATGGTATTTAATTATAAGTCCCCCTTTATAATTTTGAGAATGTATGGATGAGAGTCATCTCGTCCTACACTGTCGTCTTACCGAGAGAGTTTGACTCTGATTCCACGAAGTTAATGATGTTTATATGAACCATAATTAAATGGTTTTTCAATATGAATGCACCAAATTAATGGTGTTTAACTACCAAGTCACCTTTCATCGTTTTGAGAGTGTATGGATGAGAGTCATCTCGTCCCGCACTGTCAACTCATTAAGAGAGTTTGACTCTGATTCCACCAACTTAATGATGTTTATATAAACCATAATTAAATGGTTTTTCAATTTTTCTTTGTGTTTTTCACCACATTAGTGATGTTATTACACTGACCCCCCTTCTCGGTATTATTGAGAATCCATGGAGGAGAGAAATATCATCTGGCTTCTCGTGTCACCGAGAGTGAGTTATTGTTAATTCACTATATGAATGATGTTTTATAGCTTAGGATGACTTAAAAAATTCTATTGAACACTTCATATAAGAAATATGAGGGAACAATTGAGATTTTTTATTCATGACTTTTTAGTACATCTCTCATACAATTTTTAAATAAAATTTGTACAGAATTCTATTGATAGTATTTCTTTAAATGATCAGAAGTTGATATGTGCTTGGAACCATTTATTCTGTGACTCTGTAAGGTCCATGCCAATTTACGTGGATCTTATTCGGCTTCTGCCAGGATCTCTTTAAAATTAGATATCCAATGGCTATTAGCCTAGCCTCAGCCCTCTTGTTGTAAAATTTTGCAGTCCTCTGTTGATAAGAAGCATGTCTGGCCTCTGTATCTTCTCATCTCTCTTCGATTAGGTCCAGGTCCATTCTGCATTTCTTTATATTTTCCTCTGGGTTGTATATTTTCACCCTATGACTTGGCAGGTCAATCTCAGTAAGTATCATGGCCTCTGAGCCATAGGCAATCTTGAAGGGGTTCTCCCATGTCAGTGTTCTCATAGTCGTCCTGTAGGATCAAAGGACATCATGAACCTCTTCTGCCCATAGACCCTTGGTGTCTTCTAATATCTTTTTGATCCCATCTAATATAATTCTATTGGTCACTTCAGTCTATTCATTTGCTTGAGGTCGCCTTGAGCTGAATAAAACTGGTTAATGTCTAACTTCTCATAATAGGTCTCCATAGATGAGTTTTTTAATTATTTGTCATTGTAGCAGACCTTACCTAAAAATTACCTCCAAATAAATTTAAAGGTCTTCGTCTTAGTTATAGTGATCATGGCCTCAGCCTCAAGCCACTTAAAGAAATAGTCTATCTCCCCAATAAGGTATATGTAATTGGTTGTTGCTTTAGGTAGGGATCCTACCAAGTTGATTCCCCAGACTATAAACGGCCAAGGGGAAATAATAAATTACAGGGGTTGATGAGGTTGATGAGGGATTCTTCCATACCTCTGACATTTATTGCATCTCTTTACATAGTCGGTTGGGTCTTTAGCTAAGGTCATCAACCAATACCCTTGAGTAACTATTCTCTTTTCCAGAGACCTTCCTCCTATGTGTCTTGAACAGGAGCCCTCATGCACACCTTTCAGTATATACTCCACCTTTATGGGATGAACACATCATAGTAACGGGAGGAGGAAACCTTTCTTATACAAGACATCTCCTATGATTGAGAACTTGGTCGCCTTATATCTCAACTTCTTTCTCTACACCTTTGACTCTAGTAACTCACCATCTCGGATGTATCAAATTAGGGGATCCATCCATGATGCCCCTACATTCAGTTTCAAATAAGACTCAACTGAATTATCGTCCTCTTCGATGATCGGCTGATATAGGATCTCTACTAGCATAGAACGCCTGATCTCAGTTCTAATTATTGATGCCAACCTTGCAAATGCATTGGATCGACTATTATCTAGTCAAAGGATCCTCTTGAGCTCTTTGAAGTTCTTCATCATTGTCTTCACCCTTGTTAGGTACTTGGCCATCCTCTCATCTATGGCCTCATATATTCTGAGGATCTGATTTACCACTAACCTTAAGTCATTGTGAACCAAAATTTATTCAATATTTAATGCTTTGGCAAGGGGGAGTCCTTACAAAAGGGCTATGTACTCCGACTCATTATTGGACGCCTTGAAGCTGAATCGCAGAGCGTATTTGATGCCAGTTCCATCTGGGCTGATACTATAAACACGAATTTGCAACCTATCTCACATGAAGAACCATCTATAAATAGGCTCCAAATTTTGCCTTCTTTTGAGGAGGTTCCTTCATTCAGAACTCCATTATTGAATAAAAAAATATTCTTGACTCACATCAATAACTAGCCTTGGTACACTGGTCGCGACCTCAGCTGGGCTTTAACTAACTATCTTTGGCTCCTCTGTTAGAATAAAAAATTCTTCATTATCGGCCTCATCCCAGGAAAACTCGGCTATGAAGTCAGCTAAGGCTTGACCTTGATTGCTTTTCTCAACTGGTATATAATATTGAACTCTCCCAACTCAGTCTACCATGCCATCAACCTACCCAATTTCCCTGGTTTATGGATAACCTATCTTAGAGGGGAGTCTATGAGGATGACCATTGTGTGATCCTATAGATAGGGTTTTATTTTTCTCTATGCATATATTAAAGCAAAATCTATCTTCCCCATCTTCGATTACCTATGCTCGTCCCCTTAAAGGGCCTTGCTATTAAAGTAGCCTGGTTATTTCACCCCACCGTCGTCTCGTACAATTGTTGTGTTGATGGCCAACTTAGTTACAACTATGTGTAAATATACTTCTCTTCCTGACCTGGTCGGGATAATAGTAATGGGGAGCCCAAGTAAGCCTTCATCTCCCAGAAGGATTTTTCACATTCTTCATTCCACTTAAAGGCTTTCCTCAATTTTTTAAAGAAAGGAGGATATCTTTTTGTATCCCTTGACACAAATTTGTTTAATGTAGTAACTCGTTTGGTTAACCTTTGAACATCTTTAATTATCTTCGAGGTATTTATCTCAATCAAGGCTATAATATTTTCAAGATTTGCCTATATTCACCACTGATTGATAATGAATCCCAGGATTTTGCCCGCTCCTACTCCGAACACACACTTGGCACGGTCAAGTTTCATCTGGTAATCGTCCATGGTGTTTAAAGTGTTCTCAAGGTTAGTCATATGTGTCTTAGCCTTCAGGCTTTTAGTCAATATGTCATCCACATATACTTTCGTGGTTTTGTCAATTTGATCCACAAACATATTATTCACCAGTCTGTGATATATTGCCCCGACATTTTTTAGGTCGAAAGGCATGACTTTTTAGCAATATGTTCCTTTGTCTGTGATGAATGAGGTCTTCTCAGCATCGGTCAGGTCCATATAGATCTAGTTATATCCTGAATAAGCATCACTGAAACTCATCAATTTGTTCTCAATCGTGGCCTCTACCATCTGATCGATCCTAAAGAGAGGAATACTTATCTAAATCGATAAAGTCTACACACATTCTCCACTTACCATTAGGCTTTGGTACAATGATTGCATTAGCCAGCAACTCTGGGTAGATAACTTCTCTAAAGAACTCAGCCTTCTCTAGCTTTTTAACTTCTTCTCGTATCACCTCATATTTTTCTCTGGAGTAGATTCTTCGCCTCTATCTAATCGGCCTTACTCCTTCATCTACATTCAGCTTGTGGCAGAGAATCTTTGGATCAATTCCTAGCATGTCCTCATGAATCCAAGGGAAACCTCAACAATTTGATCAAGTCATTTTTTATCTCTTTCTTCAAGGCTTTGCCAATTTGGACAGTTTTTTTTTATTCATCCTCATTAAGGACGACGAATTCTACCTCCTCAATGGCTTCACTTTTTTTCATCTCCGTCCCATCCCTTGGATCGAGAGTATCAATTTTATATGTTATGGTTGCTCTTTTATGGGCTTCTCTTTCTTCAGCCGAGTTAAAGTAGCATTCTCGCTCCTCTACTTGATCACCTCGAACTTTCCCTACTCCATAGGGAGTTGAGAATTCTATCATCTGGTGAATAGTAGAGGGAACTGCCTCAAAATCCTTTAGGGCTACTTGTCCCATGATGATATTGTAAGCTGAATAGACATTCTCATCCATCACAAAGAAATTTATCTTTTAGTGAGGCACCTCAGCTAGGTCTCCCCCATACAAAAATCCATCTATATTCCTAGAGGGTGGACTTTTTCATCACTACAGTCTTTTAAAGGCTGTTGGTATGGGATAAGTCTTTTCTTTCTAAGTCCCAACCCTTTGAAGCATTCCCAAAACATCACATCAGTCGAGCTTCTCCATTGGTAAGAATTTTGGTTTCCCTCCTTCTTTCTCTCGCTAAGCAACTACTCTCTCTCTCTCTCTCTCTTTTCAGGTTTTTTCCTCACTTTCTCTTTCCTTTGTATATATGTGTGTGTATATGTATATGTGTATATGTATGTGTGTGTCTGTGTATATGTATGTGTGTATGTGTGTATGTGGGTGGTATGTGTGTGTGCATGTACAGGTGAATGTATGTGTGTGCGTGTGCGTGTGCGTTTGCGTGTGTGTGGTGTGGGGGCAGGGGGTGGTGTGTGTGTGTGTGTGCATGTGTGTGGTGGGGGGAAGGGGGAGTAGGGTGGGGATGGGGGTGGGGGTGGGGCAGGGGGTGGGGGGTAGGGGTGCATGTGTGTGTGTGTGTGTGTTGATTAATGTGTAAATACCCAAATATATGTTGTACCCTTAAGTATAAATACCCAAATATATGTTGAGAATTTTCTCACGGAATAGTCATAATAGGAATTGGAATTGGGACTTATAATTTTTATTGTTAATTTAATTATGACTTTAATTGGATATAAATGAGTTAGGAGCCTTTATTAATTGTTGGTTTTGAATTAGTAAGTAGTTAGTTTGAATTGATTTTTAGGATTTTTATTAATTGTACATATTATATGTTGTTGTTTTGGAATTCAGAATTAAGTTATTAAACATTAATATTACACCGTGACAGTTGAAACGGACAAATTGATTAATAAAATATAGCTTTAATTGTAACTTTAATTGTATAGCTTTAATGATGATACATTTATAAGACGTGATGAAATGAATTAATTGAGTAGATGAATTAGAAGGAGTACGGGATACACATTTGTTGGTTTGTTGTTGTTGTTGTTGTTGGATTATAGTGGACCGATGTTGGGTTGACTAATTTTGGAAGTGGCATGACCACTGGATTATTGTCCAAATTTTTTTTTTGGGGGGGGGGGGGGTGGAGTTTTCAACTTTTGTCTAAAATTAATTTGTCACGATTACATATAGTGCGCATATATACTAGCCTTCTACTTCTTATGCGTACGCATTCAATTGCCCTTAGACCCGTTCAAGAGTCATTACCCCTATAATGAGATCTCTCGAATTGTCCCATTTGGAAACTTTGGGACTGCATAATTTTTGGATAATAATTTTTTTAGTGGATAAAACTTGTTACTTTTGGAGGAAGTTGTGGAGTCGTATCCTAATGTTCTCTGGGTACATACTAGATTGGCAAGTGTGAGTGTTATTTCAATTAATAAACTGAAATAACACTCACACTTGAGAATCTACGCCGTGCACTTGGAGAACTATGGGGATGTGCTGCCGAATTTTTCTCAAATTCTAACAATGTGAATGAGTTGTTAAGTATATTACAGAAATATACGGTCTTGAATGGGATAGGACCACTCACCCTTTAGAGGAGATGGAGGAAATAGGAATTAAATATTAAAAATTAAATTTCAATTTAAAATTTAAAAATCGAAAATAAATAAGACATAATTAAATGAAACATACTATAAATCTAAGTTTTGTTTATACTAATCCACGAATATACGTTTCTTACCTTTAATAGGTGATGGTTTGTAGTAGCTGTGATGGGATATCCTAAATACAAAGAGTGGATGGGTGAGACAAATAGAATGGGGGGGGGGGGGGTCACGGAGGTGCAAATAAATTTGTGAAATATGCAAAGAGATGTCATAATGATGAAGAATTTTCGTGTTCGTGTACTAGGTGTGAGAATGGTAAGGTGTTTGAGTGGAAAGCAATTGAACTACATTTGTTAAGATGAGGTATGCAAGATAATTATCGATTTTGGAGTTTTCACGAGGAATTGAAAGTTCCTTTTGTCCCTGAACATCCTTCACAACAACCTTCAACAAGTAGGATAGATGTAGAAGGGGATGACGTTGATAATAATATGTTAGAGTATTTAGTTAATGATGCGTACGACATTCATGAAGTGGAAAAGAATAAGGTCACTGACGATGTACAAGGTTCAAGTTCTCATGAAGATATCAAGATAAACCTTGACGATGACTACCAAAGTTTAAAATTTAAGGTGACCCAACCGTTATACTCTGGCTGTGAGAAAGATTAAGCAACTTTACATGCCATGGTTAGTTTGCATAGTTTGAAGACCCAATACGGTTTGTCTGGCAAGAGCGTGACAGGAATTCTGATTTGGGTGAAGGGCTTGCTACCCAGGGAGAAAACGCTTCCAAATAACTTTCCTGTTATGAAGAACAGATTAAAAGGTTTGGGAATGAAGTATAAATCAATTCATGCTTGTGTGTATGACTTCATACTATACCGAAAGGAGTATGAAAATCTAGATTTGTGTCCGGTATGCGATGAACCTAGATATGTCCAATCTACTTGAAAGGAAGGCACAAGCTCAAAAGTACCTCAAAAGGTGTTGAAATATTTTCCCGTTGGGCCTAGATTAAAGCGGTTTTTCACAGTACCATGGATAACGGAGGCAATGACTTGGCATGCTCGGGCAGAAGTAGGGGATAATCTCATGCGTTATCCTATTGATTCTACAGCTTGGAGGAGGATGAGTTATGATTATCTCGGTTTTTCTCGTGAACAGCGTAACATTCGTTTGTCTATATCAACAGATGGCTTCAATCCATTTGGAAATATAAGCACCAATCAGAGTGTATGGCCAGTGATCCTAGCCCCACTCAACCTCCCTCCTTCACAATGTGTGAGACTTAAATTTTTTATGTTGTCTTTGTGGATACCCGGGCCAAAGGCACTAAGTGATGACATCGATATCTACCTGGCTCCTTTGGTGAAAGAATTAAATGAGTTGTGGGAAGAGGGTGTGCAAGAACTTGACTCTTTTGGAAAATAAGAGTTTACGTTAAAAGCTATGTTGATGTGGGCAATTCATGATTTTCCAGCTTATGGGACATTATCCACTTGTGCAGTACATGGTTATTTGGGTTATTTGGGGTGTCCTGTATGTGTAGTATATGGACATTATTCGATTGCAAAGGATTGTGAATTATGCTACCCATGATTTACATAAGTGTAAGTCCCACGATTGGCGTGTGATCATGCAATTGGTTCCTCTATTGTTTAAGCACTATTTCTCCAAGCACAAGGATTTGCGGAGGGCTATTATGCAAATTAGTATCTGCTTCTCATTTTTGTGTGAGAAGGTAGTCAAACGAGAACACATAGTGGCCACAAAATTGACAGTGCCCGAAGGGATTTGTGTGTTGGAGAAGTACTTTCCCCCATCATTCTTTGACATAAGTGTTCACTTGTTGGTACACCTATGTGACGAGGAACTTATTTGCGATCCAGTTTGACAACGGTGGATGTATCCGTTTGAAAGATTAATGAAAGTTTTCCAAGATTACATCAAGAATATAAGATACATTGCAGGATCAATTGCAAAGGAATATATCAT
The DNA here is from genome assembly GCA_949130495.1 of Sambucus nigra. Taxonomy (NCBI): domain Eukaryota; kingdom Viridiplantae; phylum Streptophyta; class Magnoliopsida; order Dipsacales; family Adoxaceae; genus Sambucus; species Sambucus nigra. Next base: position 485,554,508 of record OX422215.1, read on the forward strand.
CGTGGGAGTCATCGATCTATACTTGGGAATATATGCGTAACTCGACCAGCGTTGATGACATTGATGAGTTCCTCGATGAGGGTGGTCATGTGATGGGCAAACGAATGAAATAACGAATTTGTAATATGAACAAGTAGCTCGTTATCTATTGGACACACATGAAGATGTCGAAGAATGGAAAAAGTAAGTTCAAATTATTTTAAGTTTTATACACGATTATTTTATACATGATTAATTTTGTAATACGCTCATCACATTAAATTTATGCAGAAAATATGAAGCATGTGAGAACAATAAAAGACAAAAGATAATGGCACAATCAGACAACGAATTTAGGTCGTGGTTGTCACGTGAGGTAATTATAATGAAAATGGTTGTTATATAACGTTACATTATAATAAAACTTTACAACTAACCTAATTAATTTATATATATTCTCTGCTCCTAAAGACGAGTGATGCGACATCAAGGCTTGCTCCACTAGCCATTGGACTCTTGTTCATAGCACAAGAGTACAAAAAGTATCGATTGAATAGTTATGTATTTGGTGGAAGGGTGTATGAGGAAAGTACAAATGTACAAAACTCGGGCATTTCATATAAGGATCTTACTTTCTTTCGAGCGAGCGCGAAAGATAAAAATCTCATTGAAGCTGAAATGACTTACTGTGGTGTAATTCGAAATATATTTGAATTGGACTATGTAAGCTTCAAAGAGGTTGTATTTTACTGTGATTGGGTAAGACTTGAGGATAACAATACTTGTAAAGTTGATCCTGGCACCAATTTGATCATGATTGACTTATCCAAGTTGAAGAGGAACAAACACGTGAGCGATGAGTCATTTGTTTGTGCATTTCAAAAGGTCAAGCAAGTGTTTTACTCAGAGTATATCAACAACGAGCCGTGGTAAATCATCCTACATGAGCCAAAGCGTCTAAACAGTAGTGTGGATGACTTGGCTGCTCCTACCGAATATTAATCCAGTTTTTATGATAACCCGAATTTGAAACAATTTTTAGATTTGTAGTAAGTATTCCAATTATGGGACAATAGTTTAATGTTTTTATCGAACATCATTTTACGGCTTTTAATTCATTTGGACTTGATCATTTTCTCTCTTTCTCTCTTTTCTTTGTATATGTGTGTGTGTGTGGGGGGGGGGGGGGGGTGCAGGTGTATGTGTGTGTGAAGGTTGGTGGGGGGTGGGGATTTTTCAACTAGTTTATAAAATTACTTCTTGTCACGACCCATTCAAGAATGGCACGACCACATAAAATGTTTGTATGTCTTCTAATTCATTTGTATTCTTCTAATTAATTTGTATTTGTACTAATAACAACAATTTTTACAGAAAATGTATCCTTCAGGGATTAAGGCAAGGATGATGATGATGATGATGACTTCTTTAGGGCTTAGCGGTAGCGGAGGTGACGAGGGCTCCTCATCCCCTAGGCTCCCCCAAAAGGGCAAATTGTGAATGGCCGTTGAGAACAAGATGGGCTTATTGACTAGATCCCTCAAGCTGGGGAAGACAATTATCGGCCCAGGGTACACCAGTTGGAGGGAGGTGCCAAATGAGCTAAAGTTATCTATATGGGCGGCACTACAGGTAATCTATTTATATTTCAATTTCAATTTCAATTTATATTTATATTTATATTTATATTTATATTTATATGTATATTTATATTTATATTTATATTTATATTTATATTTATTCACGACTAAAACTTACATTGTTTTTGTTTTGTATTTGTTTGGTAGGAACAATTTAGCCTACCCCCAGAACTCCGCGATTCTGTGTTGGAGAAGTTGAGGGAGCAACACAAGATATGGAAGAAGAAATTGCTGGCCCGGTACTTTGGGAAGACCCGAGAGTCCATTATCAGAATGTGTGAGTCCGTCCCACCAAAGGAGTCAATCACATTGGCACATTAGCAAAAGTTCATAAACAATGAGATTGAGGAGCGATAATTGGCATCTCACTAATCGGGGAGGGAAAATCGAGCAAAAAAGACGGATGTGCACTGCTCCAGCAGGACATCCTATGCCGACGTGGAGCACAGGATGGCCACCCCCTTGATTCCCCTGGCACTAACGACCCCGAGGAACCTATTGTTGCTGATGGGGACCCTGTTGGCCCTATCTATTGGATTGATACTGTCCAAATCTAAACCTCTTGGCAGAGTTCCCTTGCAGGGAGTTCTGCCCCTGTGTGCCCCCTTTCTGCTGCTACTGGGGTGGTGTCCCACTAACACTGCTCCCCCCAGTCTTTCCCTGTTGCATAGACTCTACTTCCCTCTTAATTCCCATCCCATGGAAACGGAAGTCCTGACAGTGAAAAATTGTCACATTAACAACATCAGTATACGTTATCAATGCTGGATTACCAATTAAGTGTTGCATGGTCCTCCAAGACAAGCTATCCATAAACTTTTCCATCTTCCTCTCTTCGTTGCTCACGACGTCTGGCACAAAATTTTCCAGGCGGGTGAACTCCTACTCATAATCGGCAACTGAGCGGTCACCCTGACATTTATCACCAAACTTCTTCCTCATATTTTCTTCCACTTTCGGCGAAAAGTACTTGCGGTCAAACCGCACCCAGAACTCCGAAATAGTCATCGAGTCTCTCTCCTCAGCTGTGGTCACTGACTCCCACCACTAAAGGGCTTCCCCTATTAGCCTGAAGGTGGCCAACATCTATCGCTGAACCTCGCTGTAATATAGCATGCGCAGGTGTCGCTGAATATTTTTATTCCAATGGCATGCCTCCACTACATCCGTACCACCCTAAAACTCGGGTGAATGGCCCTTCTAGAAGGTCTCTCTAATGCTATGCTAACTGGGTGGCCCTTGCTGCGCCGGAATAGATGGTGCTGCAAGCTACTGAGCCTGAGGCTGAGGGAAGTGGGTTTCCATGGCCCTCATAGCTGTCTCTACTGCCTGAGCCACTATCACTGCCACCTGAGTAGTATAAATCATCTCTGGTGGTGGTGGTGGTACCTGTTTCTCCTCAGGATCCTCCCCCACCTCATCTCTGGCTATGGCCCTCTCAGCTTGCTCTCTCCTCGGCGGAATCTGAAAATAGATCGAATCTTATAAGCCCACGATTTATACAAAATATAATAGTAGAAGCACGATATCTCAAGACACACAAAGATATAAACAACAGTCTTAATAATAGGGCCCTAGGTCAAACAAACGTTAAGCTAAAAACGTTGTAAGTCGTAAAGATCCTACGGGCACTAGAACCTTATGCTCTGATATCATTTGTGATAACCCGTCTAATTAAACATCAGGTGATTAGGCCTTTATCTTAAAACAGGTTTCTCATATGGTTCATTCTTAGCATCACTATCGAAAACAAATGAATTACTAACCACCTAAGTTAATTAAACTGGTGCCAAATTTTATCTTTCAAATAAAACATGATAATATAATAGTTTGAAAATTAAAACAACATACACAAGATACTAGAATCCAAACCAACACTAATATGTAAAAGAATCTAAGTCAAGCCGAATAAACCGTCGGCTAAAACCATAACCAAGAAAATATTCACAATCCAACTACAAAGTAAAACTGATACAAATCTGGAACTACAATGGAGTCAACTGAATATGTTTACATATTAAACATAAGAATGAGATCCTACACTAGATCTGAATGAAAGAGTCGGTTACTCAATGATCCCGTCAGCATCCACAGTGCTATAGCTCCGAATCCCTGGAATGAACTCAAGTAAAGAGCCCTTGTGGCTGGTAACCTAAAAGGTTACGAAAACATTTTTATAGCGAGAGTTAGTACTCAAAATAGTTTGAAAATATTTAACAAGTAATTTATTGCAATTAAAATCGGTTATTGATTACACATGTTAGGTTCACGTACACTCCTTTAAGTCCCCTCACCTCTCATCTAATGTTCACACCTAACGTCCTCTACTTAGCCCACCTAGCCATCATACCCAAGCTATCTTGACTAAAGTATATAACCGATCTTATCAATGGTCTACTCTCCCATACTGCCCATACAGCACGATTTATTATTAACATCCTCGCGTATTTTAGTTTTTGTATAACATTCACATATGTTATATTTAATCATCATAATCAAGTCTCACTACTTAACATAAATCATTTCAAATTTATCATTCGACTTCCACAATTACGTTTCACTACTTAATTTACTATAGATATTCCCAATCTATTTTTAATCTTAAAATTAAGTTTCTCTCTACTTAATATATATATATATATATATATATATATCATCTACGAGTCTACTTTCACACATAAGTAGAATATCATGAAGTATATATATTTCGCGCAATATATACTATAAGGATTATTGGTCCGACTAATCATCGACCCCAATCATCCTATCATTTACATTGGTCCGGATATCCCTCGACCCCAAAGTAAATGTTATGCATATGTATATTTGTCCTGATACTCATCAACCCTAATATATTTTAACTTCGAATTGGTCTGAATCATCATCAACCCCAAATTAAGTTTTCATCTATTGGTCCGGATAGTCATCGACCCCAAAACCGAATTAAGCATACTTTAAGTATTCACACAGCCTAAGTATCAATATAATAGGTATTCACACAACCAAATTATTTATACTAGCACATGATATTTTTCTCTCTAATATTCACCGTACTTTACCATGTATTTATGAGTTTACTTCACTTTCGCACTCCCCTCGTAGGCCTACTATAAAATAATATATCTCCTAATATTATTTTCACAAGAGCATAAGTATTACACCACCATCTCCATTTAGAAATACAAGATAAAAAGGAAAATCTCAAAAATCCTAAGCACTGGACCGATCTGCTTCCCAGGACTAGATCGGTTCATTTTCTGTTAAGGCCGAACCGGGCCGGTCCATTTTTTTACAACTCAGTTCTTGTTTCGCAACAACATTTTTACACCTTTTTTGATACCCAAATCTCATAAATTCTTCACCAAATTCACAATCGATTGTTCCTAACTATTTTTACCATAGTTAGGATGATTTCTAATGTTTCAAACACGTTAAAACTTCACTGAAACAATCAATAATGAATCAACCCCCCCCCCCCCCCCCCCCCAAAAAAAAAAAAAAAAAAAAAAAAAAACTCTTTCATAAACTAGTTTTGTGCTCATCCATTCAATTCCACCCCTATATTTAATAATAATCAAAACTCCTCTGATTTACAATCCTTTACAGATATAAACCCTAACTAGATGCAATTTCACCCAACATGAAATCAATTGGTACTCTTCATCAAGGTTTTGAAATAAAAATCAATCTATTCATGAAATCCCTACACAAGGGTATTATAACTTCAATTCAATTTGCAATAAACACTTGCCTTAGATTGACTTATCTGATTTCATTATTCTTAGTTGATGATTGATTGCTTCTTCTCCAATCTTCTTTTTCAATTGTCTTGAGGTGCAAGAAACCCTTCACCATCTTCTCAATTCTCTCCTTAGGCTTTGGGAAAATGGTTCTCTCTTTTCTCTAATGGCCTCTCTAATATTTTGTGTTGTGAGCCCTAACCCCAATATCTAATTATTAGATATATGTATCTAATTTTCTTAGGTCCCTTGACCTCTTTGAGAAAAATGACCGTAACGCCCTTAATAGGTGCCGGTTTGGTTCAAAATTGACCCGGGGCTCAAACTATACCCCCGTGTACACTATTTCGACCCATTCGGAATCATTCGTGACCTCTAAATTCCCATCCAAGTCACTTAAAATATATTTCTCATTCTTCGACTCAAAATAGTCTACACGTGACTCCTAGTGAGATAAGCTAGAATATGCACATATCACTCGCTATGTTGTATAATGATAATCATTTATTACTTACTATTCACGCTTAGTAAATTTTATCGAAATATTAATCAGTATCTATCTCTCGATTAATATTTAATAATAACATTTATTAATTAAATCGCATTAAATTACTTCACTCGCGTAATTTAAATAAAATGTATTTTCCTTATTAATTTTTGAATTAATTAATTTAAAAATATGCAGAAATACGGGGTGTTACATATCCCTCTTCCCTAAAAAAATGTGTTGATGATGATGATGTAACATATTAGTCATGGAGGAAAATATGTAATAGCGATCCATTTGATCAACCTTTTACCACCTCTGGTAGATTTGGACGTCCCTTTTAGGAGCCCCTTCCTCAGGCTTATTAGGGAACATATCCACCAAGACAAACGTTTAGTCCTCAACAATTGGGATAATGTCTATGTTTCTTTTCCAATCAATGTACTTCATTCCAATTAATTTGTTGTCCTTTAAGAGTGAAGCAAGTGGATCGAATTATGATATCATTTTGAAAAATAAAAATAATGAATTTTGAAAAGCAAAATAATTTCAAAATAATATGTGAGGATTTAAATATTTTTTTAATCTTAAAGTGGATCCCTCGTCACCATTTTAAAGTAAAATTCGTTAGACATCCTAGTTCCCTTATGGAGTGAGACTTCTTGTAGGGAGCTTAAATCACCCACCTTGAACTAGGTAGGCCATCTCCTTTCAATTATGTACCTGGATAATTCAGGATCTTCATTCCAATATAATTGAATAGTCAGGGACGTTTGGTCCCATAATAATAATAGTGACTCTATGGGGGATGATGTCGTAAAATGTCTCTAAGTGCATACCACCAATTCATTCCTTAAATTAGAACCCACTCATGATGAAATTCTATATGGGGGTATCGAAATCAGTCACATTCTAATTCTTGATACTATCACTTAAGAGTTTTAATGAATCCCCAATACTTTGATTAATTCCATCTTTAGTGGGGTAAGCCTAACTAATGCGCGGAATCAATCACATATTCGATTCATGAAAAATCGCTGGAGACCGTGGGGTTAATGTTGAAAACTCTATCACACTTAATAATTTAAAACTTTGAGGGTTATTTTAAAATAAATTATTCAATTCCAAAATAATGAATTTAATTCTAGATAATTTACAAATTTATTTTATGAAATACTTATCTCGATCCCACATTTTGATTTTTCTCAAAATAAAAAATTAATTTCAAATATCCAAAAATAAAAATCTAGAGATCTCAATTTAACTCGCACCATATAATTTAATACCTGATTTTAGTTAAATTTAGAAAAGAATAAAACAACACAAATTTTCTAGGCCAGTATCTAAACAAATAATGAATGTTGTCCATAAAATAGGTGTTCCTAATTATCCAATTAATTAGCACATGAATTAGGCAACAAAATAAATAAATAAACATTCAAGCAAGGAATTAAATAATTTTATCAACATAAAAGGATATAAAATCATTTCCATCATGGTCTAGACTTATTCTTGAAGTACAACTCTTCATGCATAAGAGTCCTTAATGTAAAAGACTTCATTTTAATAAATAGTACAGTTTGGAGTAGATTTCATCACAAATTGTAAGAGAAAGTTTTATAATTTCTCAATTTAGTTTTTATTTGACTTATCACGTTACACCAATTGCGCCTTCATTAATACTTCTACATATTCGAAGACAAGAAGTTAATGGCTTATGGAAGATTGAAGATCATTCGCCTCAATAACATTCAAAAAATTTATGAGGTGGTTTAGTAAAGTTTTTAATTCTTCAAAGATTATATTAAAATTATAGTTTGCATTAAAAGTTTTCAAAATATTTAATATGATTTATAATCTTTTTTTGAAAATTTGCTAACTTGTTAGAAGGAGTTTGACAGGTTGTTTGGATGAGTTACATAGTATCGCTAGAATGACTATCCTTCGTTCGAATGAAATTAGGGCCGACGCCTTTTTGTCTGTTCTGGAATGTCATTCGAAGTTTCATTGGATGTCGTTCAAACGAGATTGGGTATGTCGTTAGAATGAGTTTTCCATGTCATTCGAAATTTCGTTGGAAATATGTTCGAACGAAAAGGGTACGCCGTTAGAATGAGAACGAGCGCATGAGTTTTATTTTTTTAAAGTAAATTTGATTCAAATCTCTAATGCCTACCTCTTTCCAACAACTTTCCCGATAAATGGATATACATGATTAAACTCTTTTCTAAGCCTTTTTAGAGTTCTTTTGGTGATCAAACTCTATCAAATTTTCACCCAAATCTCTCGAATCTTAAGAGATTACTTTACCAAATCAAGAAGAACACAATCTAAGTTCAAGAACACTTGTAGAGATTTTCTCCACCATTGATTTATGGAGTTAAGGCTCTGCTACTGAAGAAGAAATGAATTTAAGACTCGTGAGGCTGATTGGTGGATATCAATACAAGAGCTACTTATTGTGGACGGTACTATATTGTGTCGTATTCTATAGAATATTTAAATAACTTCACTTTATACTTAGTGGAGTGAAGTGGTATGTAAGTTGTTTAGTGTTTGTCAATTCTGATATAGTGCTGAAAATAAAGGTTTTGCTCGAAAGGGATTTTCTCTCGGTTTTCTTCTTCGCATGCTTATTTGGTTGGTATTTGGCATCATAACTCATATATCATGCAAACTAAATTAAATCAAGATAACATTTATTAAAATTTGAATTTGTTTGTGTTTAGTGTAAGATATGAATAAATTTAAAGAATCAGCATTCTCAAATTGGTATCAGAATTGGTTACACTAAGTTTTTGTGTGATCCTTTAAATTTGGATTTTATGGATAATTTGTATAATAAGCTGCCTATTTTTTATGAGTCTCATTATGCATATTGGAAAGCTCGAATGAGGTTGGCTTTGAAAGCGATTGATGAGCGTGTCTGGCTTGTATGTGAAAGAAGGTGGACACCACCCACTGTGACCAGTAGAGATGTCATAGGTCTTAGCCCCATTAATGCTTAGATGGAGGATAAATTTAAATGGAGTTAATTTACCTCACGTTATTTAAGTGCCATTTTGGTAACCGTCACTCCGATGAGTTCCCTCTCATCATGGCGTGCACTATGTCTAAGGAATCTTGGGACATTCTCCAACTCATTCACGAGGGCACCAATGATGTGAAAGATTTTTAGGTTAAAAAACTCACCACACAGTTTGATACTATTACCATGCTAGAGTCTGAGTCTTTTATGAATTTTATCCATGATTGTCTGGTATCGTGAACTCTAGTTTTGTATGGGTGAGAAAATTTTTGAGATTCGTGTAATTAAAAAGATTTTGAGATCCCTTTTATCCCAATTTGTCCCTAAGGTTATTGTCCTTAATTCGTTGGGTTTACTAGATATTCTTAGGTTCGGATAACTCATAGGAGACATTCAAACTTATGAGATTGACATGTTTCCCAAAACTTTTAAACCTAAGGAAAATGGAATTTCTTTCAAAGTCAAATTAAAAAAGAAAGAGGAGGTTTATTCTGACTCTGAGTATGATTTAGATCTTGATGATTTGCCCTGTTTGCAAAACAAATTTAAAAAATTCTCAAACTTAGATATAAAAATACTTCCAAAGAAAATAAAAGTTTTGATAAAGACAAAATATAAATTCGGCAAGAAAATTTTTGAAAAGAAAGAAAAGATTACCACAAGATAGATGAAGAGAGATGTTATGAGTGCGAGGATAAGGGTCACAAAGATCACGAGTGTGATACTGGATTGAAGAGACAAGGCAGAGGCAAAGATTCCTTCAATGCCACACTTAGTGGTAGCAATGTTAAGCCAGTGGATACTGGGGATGAACGCATGGATGTAACTTCACCGTGTTTATGTCTAGTCATCTTAGTATATCTAGTGAGCCTCACCCCAATGAGGATGTTGCTAAATATTATGACCTCGACAATGACTCTTGACATTTCGATAAGAGTGGGGGAGATGATGCTTTGAGTGAGGTAGAGAGTGACCTTCAACGTGCTTACGTCGAACTTTAAGCCGAGTCCTTTAAACAAAGAAACAAAACAAAAGTTTAACGCTTAGAGTTTTATCTTTATAGAATGAATTGATATAGGCAAGAGAGAGTGAATCCTCGGTGAGAGTTTCTTTGGGGGAGAGAGTCATTTTAGTATAGAGGAAAAATGTTGACTTGACCAACAAAGTGGCTAGTCTTACGAGAGATCTTCATGCATCGATGGAGAGTCGTGAGCAACTTGAAGCCCTTGTATCGTAACTCGAAAAATATCTTGAACTTTCTTGGGAGATCAAGATTACTATAGAGGATACATCGAAGAAGTTTGGAAATATGCTCCTTAGTCCCGCTTTAGGTTTTGGGGAGAGGTGATGAATAGGTTATGATGATTCATCCACTTTCCATACCATAATGGGACCGTCTCCTAAATTTATAGTAGATCCTTATAGGCCTTAACCTAAACCACAAAAGAGAGTTCCACTTAAGAAAGAGAACCAAGGTAAACCTAAACAAGTTTATTTTTTCACGTATTTCAAACGGAGAGGTCACCTTTGAGAGTTTTTCTACAGGCTAGGAAGAACTCAACGTATTCATACTCTAGCCCTGCTATAGCGACACTGCTAGTCTTAAAGAGAAAATTGAGTTCTTAGTCAGGACTTCACAAATATTAATGGAATAATTTTAATGGATGTCAATGTCGTTTGAGAATGCTTCTAATGCTACATTTAGATCAACAACGATAAGGGAAAATAAAATGTTACCTCCACCTGAGTACCTAAGCAAGACGATAAAGCCCTTATTGTTCATGTTGCTCTCATGGTTCAAAATACTTCCCAATAGTATTTTTATAATGGGTTCTGTAGGCACATGACCGATGACATATCATTTTTTGCCAACCTTGAGAATCGTAAGGAAGGTAAAGTCACCTTTTGAAATGGTAGTAGGTCTAGTATTTTAGGACAAGGATGTGGTAAGATACACGAATTTTCTAAATTTGACAATCTGTTATATATAAAAGGGTTAATAGCGAACTTAATTAGCATAAGCCAATTATGAGATGCAAACTTTTCAATAAAGTTTGATCGGTCTGAATGTAACGTATATAATCAATCCGGCGAACTTTTACTATAAGGAGTGAGGATCGATGATAATTGTTGTCTGATTGTGCCTAAGTCCTCATTTGTATGCAATAGCACCACGGTCTCCTAAATGAACCTTTAACATCAATGACTAGGTCGTGTCAACTTTAGATATCTTAAGAGATTAGTGAAAAAGGACCTAGATCATGGTATACCGTCACTCGGGAAATAAATTTCCTCAGTTTTTGGACCTTGTCAATAAGGAAAAAAAATTCTAAATCCCAATCGAAAGTTGACTACCATTACTGTCACACGTGTTTTCGAGTTGATTCATATAGTTCTAATGGTTCCTACTAGCTTAGAGAGTTTAGATGGTAAGAGATACATTTTTGCGATGGTCGATGACTTTTCGAGATACTCTATTATGGGGTTTCTTAGGGAAATGTCCAATGCGGTTGAGTTCCTAACAACCAAGTGTCGTGTCCAAGAAAACAAACTTGGTGTAACTGTTGATCGGATGCATAGTGGCAGTAGCACTAAATTTAAAAAAACTAGAGTGGATAGCTATTGTGATGGATTGGGCATCAAATATAAGTTTTCAGCCATTCATGCCCCTCAACACATAGGATAGTTGAGAGGAAGAATTGAATGATACAAGATATGGCTAGATCCATGCTTCTTGGGAGAAATGTGCCTAAATGTTATGGAGCATAGGCAATAAGTAACACATGCCATATAGTAAATAGGGTATATCTTCGTCCACACATGCTGCACACTCCATATGAGTTTTGGATAGGGAAGAAGCCGAACCTATCATATTTTTTGTGTCATTTGGAGTACTTGCCACATCTTTAAATATGGATATCACTTAGAGAAGTTTGACTATCGGAGTGATGAAGAGATATTATTAGGTTATTCATCATCGAGTAGGGATTATAGGGACGTCACGATTAGAGACGACGAGCCACCAAAGTCTATTAACCCTAGCCCCTAGTGTAAAGATGATGCACCCCTGGTGATGATACCATCCTTCCTCATATCACCACGATGGACCGCATTCTTAATTTAGAGGATCCACCCTCTTGGATTTGAAAAAATCATGACCCTATCGTTATACTTGGTGATCCTACACTAGGTGTTAAGACTTTCGCTCAACTTGAGAATCTTATTAGCTACCTTTGCTACACCTCCTAAGTCGAGACCAATAATATGAAAGAAGGACTCAAGGATAAGCATGGGATATCCGCTATGAAATATAAGTTGCGTAATGACTCCCCTTTTATATGTTCATATATAGTTTGTTTTTATAATTTCGTCTCACTTATTATCTTATAAATGTTGTATTACAAGTGTGATATTCTGGAGTCTTAATATGGCAAAGCCCATTTTTAAATTTGAAGAATCAACTGTAAAAGGGGTCAAATTGAAGTTTTATGGCACATCCTAAGCTAAATGATAAGTTTTGGGGTAGAACATGTAAATTTATAAAACTTTAGGGACTTGGTTTTCATTAAGAAACTTTCAGGGACCAAAATAAAAAATAAAAAGGATATTTTTGTAAATAAAATATTTTCAAGGACCTCTAAGAAATAATAAAAATATATAGTGTGAAATTACCAAAATGACTTTCATGTGTAAAATGACCCTTATACCCTTAATTGACAAGTCGTGCTTAGATGTGTCATCGATATAGCTAAAGCTAAAAGCATTTGTCATTGCTCGATAAAATAAAACTGTAAGACCCCTCCAGAACCCGACACCTCAACACTGACTCACCATTGTAAAATCTTGGTCATCTAGACACGTGTCAATGTCGTGTTATCTTTGCAAAATTATAAATACAGCCTTTAGGATCATTTAAACTCACACCGATTCCTTGATAAAAAGTGAGAGAAACTGCAGAAAAGTTAAGAAGAAGTTCTTAAAAACTCGAGGGAAATTAATCTCATAAATTAACGAGTGATCCAAGACTTCATATTTGTAATTTCGAACCTCTATTTTAGGTGAGTACTCAATGACATTCGTTGCATATTTTGATTACATGATATTATGCAAACTATATATATTTTGTGAAATGATTTTATTCATGAAATAAATCTGATACTGATGATTTCGTTGTTTGTTATATGTGTATATCTCTCGATATATACATCTGATTTGAATTCTGAATTTTATTATTCGGCCTATGGAAACTCTCTTAATATGTTGGCCTTGACTACCGAGTGGAAATATTTGGGTGATATCTTCCCACCTGTTTTATCGTTGTTGTGCCCTAAACAAGGCATTGTTCCAGCGAAAATGATTTTCTGTCTGTGATGTTACTGGGTGGAAATATTTGGTAACATTATATGTCAGGGTATTAGAGCGTACATGGCCATTAAAATCAAATTAAATAATTGACAAATTGCTCAATTTTTTTATCTGTTCTGTTCTGCACTGTTTATTCTGAAAATATATACTGTATATATTACTGCAGATTCCTATCCATATATGTATATGCCTTCTATTCTAAATTGAATAGGTATCAATTATCTAAAAAAAACTGAAATGTCTGGAGATTGAACCTCATTCGTGTTTTAGCTGATGTTGTTTAAATAACCATTTTCAGGAAATGTTTAGGCTTGTGGATGGAACGAAAAAGGACTATGTTGAAGATTTAGCTTTTAGAGCCCTTTTTGTTATTTTAAGTAAAATGTTCGTTTTATCATTTGGATCATGTTTGGCTCTCCTATAATAAGTTAAAATTTTGTCTTAAGTTGTAACTCAATGTTAGTTTGAATATAAATGAAGTTTCCTTTAGAAAGCTCTGATGACGTAATTCCTTCACTTTCAGTATTTTACGATTCATAACCATGTGATTGTATTTCCATTGCATTTATTTAAGGAATCAATTTAAGTCAAAATATTTGTTTCCTTGGTGGCATGTCAAGACACGCGTACCCTCCTACTAATTTTGGGTTGGGGTCATGACATAGGTGGTATCAAAGCATAGGTTATGAACCCATAGACTATTGAATAAAAGTTTCAAACGTTATAGATTTTAAGTTTCCATACATAGCAAATAGAATTAAATATTCAACTTATGTGATAACCTCTATATGTTTTATATTATTTATAATTGATCTTTTTATTTGGATATCTTGAGATAGTATAATACATCTTACGTTTGGCCATGACTGTAGAAAATGATCAAGACAAGATCAACTAAGGGAACTAGTGGTTCAAGTATGGAAGGACTGGAAGGTGCATATAAGGCGATTAAAAGTCTAGAAAATATTTTGGAGCATCAAGTGAATAATGGAGTGCCAAGGAATCTTGAACTAAGTAGTTGTACTATTGAACAATTCAAGAAATTGAATTTGCCATCTTTCAAAGGTACTCCTAACCCCACTGAAGCAGAAAGTTGGGTGATGCAAATGGAAAATATGCTCGATGTTATTAAGTGTACCGATGAATAAAGGGTTTCATTTGCCACGTTTATATTAGAAGGTGAAGGTGAGGATTAGTGGATAATGGCAAAGAGAATACACGAGGAAAGGAATACTTACATAGGTTGTAATGACTTCTTAGTGATTTGTTATGAGAAATATTTTCCTGAAACTGTGAAAGATGAAATGGAAGCTGAGCTCATGAGTCTAGTGCAAGGGAATATGATCGTTAGTCAGTACGAGGAAAAGTTTACTCAGTTATCCCATTTTGCACGACATGTTGTGGTAACTCATATTTTAAAAGCCAAGAAGTTTGAACGTGGGTTAAGGTTGATTATTCATAGTCGAATTTACATTCTAAAGTTGACATCATATAGTGATGTCATGGCTAGGGCTACGATAGCTGAGAGGGATGGCGATGAGTACAATGGAATTAGAGATGGTAAGAGGAAGTTTGGGGAACAAATAGGTAAGAACCCAAATAATAGAAATAATTTTCGGAGTACACCCAATGTTGGAAACATTATAATAACAAGATATATCAGTGATGTGGAAAGATGCATGGAGGACGACCTTGTTACAAGGATACGAGAGCTTGTTTTAGATGTACATAGAAAGGACATCATATTAAAGACTGCCCAACCCCAATGAGAGTTTTGATACGGCCTTTAGGTGAAAAGAAGGACAAAGGCAGACAGGGTAGAGTTTTTGCACTTTCTGATACCCAAGCTTCTAATGCAGTAGTGTTAGGTACACTTTTTATATGTGCACAAGCTTTTCAAGTTTCAATAGATCTTGGTTTTACCCATTCATTTATGTCTGTACGTTTTGTTAATCACTTTCCTAATATACTTGAACCTTTGAATCGTAGCATACACATTTTTACTCCTTCAGGTGAGTTTTTTATGGGAACATTAGTATATAAGTCTTTCCCTATAGATGTTAGTAGTCATAAACTATTCATCGATTTGATAGTTTTAGACATAAGATATTTTAAATTCATTTTGGGGATGGATTGGTTAGCATCGTATCATGCTAAGTTAGATTGTTTTGAGAAGAAAATTACTTTCTAAATTCCTAATCAACTAGAGTTTAGTTTTGAAGGAACCGGCATCCTATCTCCCATGTGTATTATCTCTGCAATGCAAGCTTGTAGTTTTCTTAAGAAAGGATGTTAAGGATTCCTTGCAAGTGTTATTGATTTACAAACAAAGATCCTAGTTTAGAAGATATTCCTATAGCTAAACATTTTCCAGATATTTTTCCAGATGATTTACCCAATCTTCCTCCTGGTAGAGAAATAGAGTTTACGATTGACCTTTTCCTGGAACTATACCAATCTCAAAACCACCTTATCGTATGGCACCTTTAGAATTGAGGGAATTAAAAGTTTAATTACAAGATCTGTTAGACAAGGGTTTTATTAGACCAAGTGTATCCCCTTGGGGTGCTGAAGTGTTATTTCTTAAAAAGAAGGATGGGATGACGAGGTTATGTATAGATTGTCGTGAACTAAATAAGGTGACCATTAAGAATAAATACCCCTTACCTCGTATAGATGATTTATTTGACCAACTTCAAGGTGCTCAAGTATTTTCAAAGATTGACCTTAGGTCAGGCTATCACCAATTGAAGATTAAGGAAGATGATTTTTCAAAATCAGTTTTTGTACTAGATATGGTCACTATGAATTTCTTATGTTGCCATTTGGACTAACTAGAGCACCAGCCGCTCTTATGGATATGATGAATAGAGTGTTTAGGAAATATTTGGATCAGTGTGTGGTTATTTTCATTGATGACATCCTTATTTATTCCAAAAGTATTAAAGAGCATGAAAAGCGTTTAGAGACGGTGTTATAAATCCTTAGGAGGGAGAAATTATATGCGAAATTAAAGAAGTGTGAGTTTTGGTTGCCTAGCGTCTCTTTTCTAGGATATGTCATTTCTAAGGAGAGAGTGTAGGTTGACCCTCAAAAGATCGTGGCAATACTAGATTGGCCTAGACCAACGAATGTGGTGGAGATTCGTAGTTTTCTTGGATTAGCAAGTTATTATCGAAGATTTGTTGAAGGATTTTCTAGTATTGCCAAACCTCTATCTAGATTAACATAAAAGAATGTGAAATGTGAATGGTCTGGGGAAGTTAAGAATAGTTTTCAAGAACTTAAGAATAGATTAGTAACTGCCCCAATTTTGATTATTCCTTCCGAGACAGGGGGATTTATGAGTTATTGTGATGCTTCTAAAAATGGTTTGGGATGTGTACTTTTGCAAAATGGAAATGTACTAGCTTATGCCTCGAGATAGTTAAAACCACATGAGCAGAATTATCCAACTCATGACCTAGAATTAGCAGCTGTAATTTTTGCTCTTAAGATTTGGAGGCATTATTTGTATGGGGAAACTTGTGAGATTTATACCGATCATAAGAGTTTGAAATATATCTTTACCCAAAAATAATTGAACATGAGACAAAGGAGGTCTCGTGAATAATGAAGGATTGTGATTTAAATATTCATTATCACCTAGGGAAAGCTAATATAGTAGTTGATGCTTTAAGTAGGAAGTCTACAACAAATTTAGCACGTCTTATTACAAACCGTTAAGCTTTATTGAAGGAATTAAGAAGTATGGTAATCGATGCTCGTATTTATAATAAAGGAGGAATAATCGCAAACTTACAAGTACAACACATGTTGATGGAAAGGATTAAAATTGCAAAAGTAAATGACCCATAACTAAAAAAGATTACAGAAGAATTTATTGATGGGAAGAGAATCGAATTTGCATTACGAGATGATATATTAAGGTTTGGAAATAGAGTGTGTGTTTCGCATGGTGACCAACTGAAATGGCAAATTTTATAAGAAAGTCCTTACACAAGATTTACATTTGATCCCGAATGTACAAAGATGTATAGGGATCTTCAAGAAGTATTTTGGTGGAATTACATGAAGAGGGAGATAGAAAAATTTGTATCTCAGTGTTTGGTTTATGATTAGGCATAAATTCTTCCCATTTATCCCCTTAATTTAGAGGCTTTTATCGCTCCGAAACGTGTAATTCGAGTGCGTTTATCTCATATCATTGCTATTGACATTTTCTAATTAGTACACCGAGTTTCGTGTATCTCCTATCTATTTTGTAGGAATTCAATGCATACAAGGAAGAATCGGCATCCTAATACGAGTTTCGGATCAAGGGTTACAAGTCCTCATAATTACAAGGAGGAAAAGTTCCTGAAAAGATGGAACCGGACCGAAGGTCTGGAAAAAAAAACTGATCCTATACTAGGCAAACTTCTTGTAAAGCACAAAAAGATGGAACCGAACCGAAGAGGAAATAAATGAACCGAATCGGTTTAAGGAAAAACTTTTGTCAAAAGGCAAACCTAATCGAATCACCTTAACAGGATCGGTTCGGGTATAAAAAATTTGGACTTATCCACTTGTAAATTAAGAGTCTTGTATGGTTGAAACTCTTAGACATCCGTAAAGTAGAAATTTAAAATACCTCCCAGGCATTGAGGATGCTTCTAATTCGTTAGAGAAGCATTGTAATTAGTTTAGAGAAGATAACAACAAAAAACCCTAGTTTTTATTCCAGTTCTGCAATTCAAGTAATATTATTCCAATTTTTGCTTTCATTATTGCAGTAGTTAATTCTTTAATTGGTAATTTCATTCTTCTTCACCTTCAGTTGTTTGTAAAAATGTTTTCTTTCATTCAAAACATGTTTTCTTCTAGTTTTAATATGTCCGATTAAGTTTTCAAGGGTCGGGGTGCATGAACCCCACCTGATGTAATTCATGATAGTGGAAATAAAAGTTGGAATTAAAATCTTAGGTGAATTTTATCGTAGTTAATGCGATACTGCTTTAATTCATCATTTGCTTACATACTGTGCGGGCTACGATCCCTCATATATGTAATACTTAGGAGCGTTAAAGATTGGGTTTTAATTCATCCTTTTCTTACATACTGTGCGGGCTACGATCCCTCATATATGTAATACTTAGGAGCATTAAAAACCGGGTTCATTTGAAGCTTCAATTTTGAATCTAGTATCCTACGAAGTGAATTACTAGGGTGTGGGGGATTGTAACCCGACCTATCATTCTCAACTCATAGTTCAAGTTTTAGTCAACTCGTCACTAGTCCTTTAGTTAATTAGAGTAATTTCATTTCATTTATTCATAATTTCATTAATTAATCATTTTCAAAATTGCATCTAGTTGGGGTTGTTTCACAATCCAAATCACCTTTTTCGTTCTTTTTAGAGTTAAAGTTAGGTTACCTTCGTCTTTCCAACGTCGTTACGACTTCGTCATCCTATCTCCCTGAGGATTGATACCCGACTTATCGTATTATTACTTGAGCGACAAGCTTTCACTTGCACCTAAATATCACGCACACTAGACACATTTGTGGCACGTCAAGTTTTTGGCGCCGTTACTGGGGATCTAGGTAGACTTAGGTTAGATCAAGTCAATCTAAAACTTTGACCAAGATAATCCAAAAAACATTATATATATATATATAAAATGTCATCGTCTCTCAAAGGCCTTTAATGCAAAATCCTAAACATACTCAGACTCCTCACAATACTCCAACCAGAATCCACGAAAATTCAATCGTTAAGTACAACTCTGAAAACCCCCACACACCTCGCGTTCCACAATTATGGCTTCCAATCCCTACTCCTGAGCACTCTATCAGTAGCTACACTATGAGTCAAACTTTGAGTTACACATCTAGGACACCGAGTGAGTACACAGAGTCATTTGAGGAGAGCGGGAGTACGATGTCTGATGCAATAAGTTTCGGTGCTGGAGAGGGAGATCTCCCCTATCGTCCCATGAAAGACTTACTCTTTCCTGAGCGGACTGTCACCCCTGGTTGCATTTTACTTCTGTATAATGACGGTCAGTTCCACTTTCACAATGGGATGATACAGATTCTCCCTACGCTTCATGGCATGGACTCGTAGAAATCATACCTACATATTAGTGAGTTCGAAGATGCGTGTGACACATTTAGTGATCAAGCTTGCACACAAGATGTCATTCTCCTAAAGCTTTTTCCTTTTTCCTTAAAGGATAAAGCCAAGACCTGGCTATGGTCTCTACCCCCGAACTCTGTCACTTCCTGGAGAGATATTCAATCTAAGTTTGTCTTAAAATTCTATCCACAGCACAAGACCAACTCTGCCAAAACTCAAATCCAAGCTTTCCGACAACACGATAATGAGTCTTTTGACAGATGTTGGGAACATTTCCAAGAGTTAGTAAGCGCATGCCCCCATCATGGTTTTGACAAAACACCTAGTGATATCTTTCTTCCATAATGGGTTGACAATAGATTCCAAACAACTTGTGCAAATAATGTGTGAAAGACCCTTTTGGGATTTAAACTCATGTGATGTCGAGGCCCATCTTAAGTATGTCGCAGAGACTACTCAAGCATGGGACACATCTGATCCTAACCAAGCTCGACCTAGACAACCATCTATCAATCGTATTGCATCTGGTCTATACCATTTGGATGGAAATACCTTAGTAGACCATCGATTCGATCAGTTTTAAAGAGATATGAAAGAGTGGTTTGATGGTCGGTTGAGAAATATCTTCGGATTCAGCCATGGTTCGAAAGAAAAAGTGTGTGCTATTTGTGAGGCGGGCCACTCCACAAAGGCCTGCCCGATGATTTCCGCCTATAAGTCCATGCACACCGATCAGGTGGATGCAATAGGAGGATTCAAGGGGAATTTTAATGCCCCGCATAGGAATTCGTACAACCCATCAAGGAGAAAACATCCTGATTTCAACTACGGACAACCACAAGTTGCGATGAACCCACATTCACAGGTTGTCCCACCTCCACCACCTCCTCAATACCAATAAGCACCACCACCTCCAGTCCCATATGCAGATCCATCGCGGAGGAGCCTTGAGGATATAATGATCCAATTCATAAATTCTCAAGGTGTAAATAATGCTAGATATGATCGCATGTTCGCCAAAATGAATGCAAATATCTCCAAGATACAATCCGCATTGAGCATCCATGAGAAGGGCAAGTTTCCTTCCCAAGGCCAAAGACCTCCCTAAGGTCAACCGAGTGTTAGTTCCACCTCTATAGAATAGCAGGAGCACTGCCAAGCTGTAACCACGCTTCTTAATGGGAGAATTATTTATTTATCACCTCCCCCACACGACATTTCAAACAACAAGGAGAATTAGCCCGACACAAAATAGGCTAAAGTGAAAAGGAAAACACTAGTGAGCCCGAGGTAGTTGTAAAACCTCCCTCCGCTGCGCCATTTCCTCAAAGATTGATTCTGGCCCATAAAAGGACCATAAGTGAAGAAGTGATAGAAGGTCTTACGAACGTGAAGTTTAACTTACCTTTACTCGATGCAATAAGTCAAATCCCATCCAATGCAAAAGTTATAAAAGACTTATTGACAGTTAAAAGGAGGATAAAGGTAAAGAAAAACGTGTTTCTAACATAAAATGTGAGCTCAGTCCTTCTTAATGATCTCCCTCCTAAATATAAAGATCCCAGTGAACCCATCATTTCCTGCACCATTGGAGAGAACAAATTCGAAAAGGCCTTACTCGATTTGGGGGCAAATGTCAATATCCTCCCTTATTCGATTGATAGGAAACTTGATCTGGGTGATCTTAAGCCCACAAGGATCACTCTCCAGTTAGCAAATCAAACCATGAAGATACCAATGGGTATAGTTGAGGACGTGATAGTCCAAGTAGACACTTTTTACTCCCAGTAGATTTTGTCATTTGGGACACGGATCCCTCCTTTGCCTCAAAAAATCATGTTCCCATCATCCTTGGATGCCCATTATTAGCTATGGATAACGTAGTGATCAATACTAGATATGGGAGGATGCAACTCACTTTTAGGAATATGACTTTAGAAACGAACATCTTCAATATAGCCCAACAGCAGGGGAAGAAGATGATCTTCACGCGGTGAGCTTAATTGAGGAGATCGTAGAAGAACACTTTGAGGAAATTTACTGTGGAGATGCCTTAGAAGCTTGCCTAGCTTCTAATCATGAGAGTGTGGGAACCTACATCAAATTTAATAGGGAGATAGCGGAGTTGAGAGGCTTACTCGATGAGAGAGCATCGGACGAGGACACGAGAGATGTTATTTGAGTTTCTCGATTTGAAGAGTTACCACTAAGGGAAGCATGCATGGTGCCCTCTAGTGACACATTCCTGACTCTCGAGTTGAAGAAACTTCCCTCCAATGTTAAATATGATTTCCTAGGTGAAAGTGAGACATTTCTTATTATTGTCTCCTCTAGCTTAGATAAAGAGCAGGAGGGTAAGCTATTAAAGATTTTAAGGAAGTACCAGAGTTGTTTTGGTTGGTGTATAGATGATTTAAAGGGGATAAGACCTCTAATTTGCACCCATTAGATTGACCTCGAAGAGGATGTTAAGCCTTCGAGAGAAATGCAAAGACGGCTAAACCCCACAATAAAAGATATGGTGAGAACCGAAATCATAAAATTGTTGAATGTCGGGATTATCTACCCAACTCGAATAGCAAGTGGGTGAGCCCCATTCAAGTTGTCCCGGAGAAGTCGGGAATGACTGTGATTGAAAATGCCAAGGGAGAGCTAGTTCCTTAATGTAGCACCACTGGATGGCCCGTTTGTATTGATTATTGGAAACTCAATGTGAGAACTAAGAAAGACCATTTCCCCTTACCATTTATTGATAAAATGCTTGAAAGAGTAGAGGGCCACCCTTATTATTGCTTCCTAGATGGTTATTCTGGATATAACCAAATTGGAGTAGATGTCAAGAGAAAACAACCTTCACTTTCCCCTTTGGAACGTTTGCCTATAAACGTATGCCATTTGGCTTGTGTAATGCACCGGCGGCCTTTTAAAGGTGTATATTGGGCTTATTCAGTGACATGGTTGAGAGAGGGTTATAGGTGTTTATGGACGACTTTAGTATTTTTGTCACCTCCTTCGACCTATGTTTAGCCAATCTTGAGAAAGTCCTAGCCCGATGTGTGGAAAAGACCTTAGTGCTGAATTAGGAAAAATGTCATTTCATGGTAACTAAGGGTATAGTTCTTGGCCACATCGTGTCATCCAAAGGGATTGAGGTTGATAGAGCAAAGATAGATTTCATAGTTGACCTACCCCCACCTAAATCGCTGAAAGACGTGCTCTCTTTCTTGGTCCACGCGGGGTTTTATCGAAGGTTCATTAAGAACTTTAGCGCCATCGCTAGACCCTTAAGTAATCTTCTTATGAAGGACACCCCATTTGAGTGTACGAAAGCATGCCAAAGAGCTTTTGAAAAACTGAAAAATATGCTTGTGTCTGCTCCCATTATGCAAGCCCCGGATTGGTCTTTACCATTCGAGCTTATTCTTGATTCTAGTGATTATGTGATAGGGGCTATTTTGGGCTAAAGAAAAGACAATAATCCGTATGTCATCTACTACGCTAGCCGTACCCTTTACGGACCACAACTCAATTACTCCACCACGGAGAAGGAGTTGCTAGCGGTAGTATTTTCTCTTGACAAGTTTTGATCCTATCTTATCGGTTCTCCCATCACCTGTTTCATCGACCACGCGGCTTTAAAATATCTACTTGCGAAGAAAGACATAAAGTCGTGTCTCACAAGGTGAATCCTACTCCTACAAGAGTTTAATCTCTCCATTAAAGACAAAAAAGGAGTAGAAAACGTCATTACCGGTCATTTATCATGACTTTTGTTCGATGTACCTAGTGATCCTACACCCATAGACGAGTATTTTTCGGATGAGCAACTCTTTACCACCTCTTCTTTGCCCTGGTTTGCGAATATAGTGAACTATCTTGTCACGGGAGCCCTCCCTCCCGATTGGACACCACAAGATAAGAAGATATTCATCACTTGGTCGCGCATATTTTTCTATGATGATCCATTCCTTTTTAAATATTGCGCCGATCAAATCATCCGACGATGCGTACGGGATGACGAAATTCCAAAGGTCATCCAATTATGTCATTCGAAAGCATATGGTGGCCATTATTTCGTGAAAATGACAGCTGGTAAAATTCTCCAATGTGGTTTATACTGGCCCATAATGTTTCGGGATGTTAATAATTGTTGCAAATCTTGTGACAAGTGTCAACGGATGGGGGCGATTACCCGACGAGACATGATGCCATTAACCTCGATTCTCATCATTGAGGTTTTTGATTGCTGGGGTATTAACTAAATGGTCCCTTTTCCCTCGTCTTTTGGGTACCTATACATCTTTGTTGCGGTAGATTATGTTTCTAAATGGGTGGAAGCTATAGCTACCAAGACTAATGACAATAAAGTGGTGATAATGTTCCTGCAAGAACAAATACTTTCTCTCTTTGGTGCACCTAAATCGATAATCAGTGATAATGGCACACACTTTTAATACAAGCCATTTGAAAAACTTATGAAAAAGTATGGTGTCATTCACAAGGTGGTAACGACATATCACCCACAAACGAATGAACAGGCCGAATTGGCAAATCGCGAAATCTAGCACATACTAGAGAAGACCGACAATCCCGATAGAAAAGATTGGTCCCTTCGATTTAACGATTTGCTATGGGCCTATCGTACCGCTTATAAGAACCCACTCGGAATGTCCCCATTCCTCTTTGTGTACGGAAAACCTTGCCATCTTCCCGTTGTGTTGGAGCACAAAACCTATTGGGCCATTAAGAGATTAAATTACGATATGGACAGAGCCGATGAAGCTCGCAAGCTTCAACTAAATGAGTTAGAGGAGATACGCAATGATGCGTATGAGAATGCCAAGATTGAAAAGCCCGGATGAAACTAGCACATGATAAGATTATTTAACGAAAAGAATTTCAACCGGGAAAAAAGGTACTCCTCTATAACTCCCGACTTCATCTATTTTTGGGTAAATTCTGGTCTCGATGGACTCGTCCATTCGTTGTGAAAAGCGTATTTCCCCACGGAGTAGTAGAATTGGAAGATCCAACAGGGGGAACGCATTCAAAGTCAATGGACAGTGCCTAAAGCTATATGTTGAGGTGTGCGTGAGCTGATACAAAGAGGTCGTTGAACCCCTGACGCGCATGGGGTGGATTCTTATGTATAGTAGTTGTGCATAGGTAGATTAGTTGGAGTCCGTAGGTAGGTTACGAGAGGTTAGGGTTGAGATTAGGCACACCAACACGCACGTTCAAGTGTGAGAATAAGTAGGAGAGTGTTCAGAAATTCGAGGGTGTGAGATTTTATCTTCATTATTATGAGTGGGAGAGTTCTGTCTTAGGCGAACCGAACCGAACCGAATCCCCTAACCCGGATCGGTTCGGTTGTGATATATCAAAAAAAAATCCCAGAACCGGATCGGTTCGAATTCTTCATTGTTTGCCTCTTCCCGAGATACCTCCCCCCTTCTTTCCCTCCAAATTCTCCCCCCCCCCCCCCCCCCCCCCCCCCGCCCAAACCCAACCCGCCACCTATAAATACTACCTCTACCCTATCACTCCTCCACACCTCCATCACATATTCCCTCCCTTAACCTATCTCTTCCATTTCAACCACCCCTAGAATTTCCCATGGCCAACCCAGGTCTGCCCCCAAAATACATGTCTACCGAGGTCCTTCCTATCGGTAACGGGGAATACCTCTCTCACATGGAGAGAATTTGGTGTGAGAAATTTTTCAACATATCCCTCCATCTTCACATCATGCGCGTTGTTAAATGGGACGAGCTACCCCGCTTAGTTACCACTCTTTTCAGTCGGCGGGGGTGGACATAATATCTCGTAGAACCCCACAATGTAGTCTGAGCCGAAGAGGTCCGATCTTTTTATGGCTCTCTCGTCCGCACGGGAGATTTTGAGGGCCAAGATTTTGTGGACGGTCACCCCATCCCTTTCTCCTTGGCTATTCTGTCCCAAAAACTTTCTTCTAAGGGAGTTCCAAACCCGGACTCCTATGACTACCCCATTAATGCCCCCACCATCCCGAAGCAGACATGCATCGACCGTCTCGCACCTAACGAGATTTGGGAAAGGAGCACCATCCCAGTGGCACACCTCAATGATAAGGTGTGCATTATAATTCACATCATTTGTGCCAACATGCTTCAAACCTAGAGACTCAGCGATGCGCCCTCGCCAAGCCACCCTCGTCCACCACCTTTATGATCCCAACTTCACTATCAATCTTGCTCGTGTGTTGTACACCGATATTTTTTATGCCGCCCTGGAGCAAAAAAGTGCGATGACACTCCCATATGAACGACTCTTCACCTCCATTATTATCGATGCCGGTATCCATCCGCCTCGAGCCTCTCCACGGCTACCAGAGCCTATTGGGCAAGCATCACGCAATAGGAGCTCCCAGCAAAGGGAAGCCCTTCGAGCAGCCTGGGAAGCGGTTAATGAAGCCGAAGATGAGGGTATCAATGTTGAAGAGTGTGAGGCTGAGGATGTCGTAATGGGCGAGGCAGATGAAGAAGAGTATGACGAAGACGACGACTCAAATTTTAAGCCATCGGGTGCAGAATTTAATAGGCACCTTTCAACAGTGGAAACCCGGTTTGACAGATTCCTCACACAATATCAACGGGATCAAGAGGCCTACCGAAGGGATACGAGCATGATGCATCGTCTCCAAACTCACTTGTACGAGCTCAACTTTGGTGGACCCCCTCCAACCTTCTTCTATGACGCGTATGATCCCAGTGCGCCCGGACCCTCCAATCCACCTCCCCAGAGAAGCCCATTTTTGTTGTTGTTGTTTGTGTTAGTTGGTTGCACGGTTGTTGCTATTTGTTTTTATTGGTTGTGTCATGTTGGCTGTTTAAAAATGTTTGTTGTGTGTTTCTCCCCTCTCCTTTGTAACACAGATTCTGAATTTCTATTTTATTTGTTCGTTTTATTTATTCGCGCTTTTCACTCGCTTTGAGTTAGATTTTAGTCCTTTTGCTTGAGGACAATGCACAAGTCTAAGTTGGGGGGGGGGGGGGGGGGGGTCACAAGTGCGTCTTTCTAAAACTTCATAAATTTTGAAAAATGCCTAGAAATTTTAAAATATTTGAAAATTTTGAAAAATCCAAAAATATTTTTCTTCAAAATAAATAAAAATTGGAATTTAAAATTTTCAAAAAGATCATTAAAATTTGGTTTAAAGTCTCAAATTGTAAAAATCCAATGCACAAAGCCGAAATTCACCAAAGATGGAAATTGAGCGAACGTACACAGCTTAACGAATAAATGTGGAGATTAACAAACCCGGTGAGATTCGAGCCTTTCATTATTGAGAATTTATAAATCAATCCGAGTTAATTGTTAACTCAAAGTTCTTTTTAGCGTTCTAATAAGTCGTCGAGGATCTCAATTCTTTCACTTTGATCGGTTATGGGAAACGGGTGTGATATTGCCTTGAAAAATATGCCAAATAAATCTCTAAATTTATATAATCTCAAGATGCATATGGTAACGCAATTAGGATTTCGGACAATGAAGTAGGCCCTCATTTGTCACCCAAAAATATTGGCCATAAAAAGTAGAAAAAATTATCCCTTTTGTAAACCAAAATTGATCCAAAGAATTTTTTCCCTTTCGTTTGACAACCCGAAAAACACCAATTGGCCCAGAGTTGTGAAAGTTACTAATCCTAGAAATTAAGTCCGGAAAGTGCATAACAAGGGACAAGAAAAAAATAGAAGAATGCTCAACAAAAATACCAAGAAAATAAAAGTGTGAAAAATAGAAAAAGAGATAGAAAAAGAAAAGAAAAATGAGCAAAGGCCCGGAAAAGCACAAATGGACATCATTAGAAAATTTTCCAATTCCAAATTTCCCGACCATTCCCGTTTTACCCAGTACACCTTTAATCCGAAAAAGTCCTAACCGAGTCTAAAATGAGAAATTGGTTACCCCGTGGAGAGCTAAAACACAAAAATATAATAAACGAGATTAAAGATATAAATTAAAGGCAATGTTCCTGTATTCTTATAACTGCGACCCGATGATGAGATCCAATTACCATAAAATTCCGTCTTTCTATTTGTGTGCGTGAACTTGATTCCAATGCATTTACTCTTATAAAACACGCATACTGAGAGAAAATAGCCACCCTTCCGAGAGATTCATTTGTGAGAGCATCCCATGAGAATTTGAAATCAAAATGAACTTTCGGATAAGTAACATAATGGTCAATCGGTGGAAATAAGTGGTTAAATTTCTGGTTTCGCACACACACTATGATTTGAGACTCTTAAACATGAATTGATGAAGACTATTTTCTGTAGAAGTTTGAGTTATACAATTTTTGCGTATTTTGAGTTTTCTTTGAGTCGAATTTTGTGGCTATAATCACTGCAAACCCTCACACGATCGTCCTACTAGGGTAACCTAGGGGTTTAAAGGCTTGTTGCATATGCTAAACGCAATCTCTTGCTCGCAAAAGAGGTATTCTATCCAATTTTAGAGTTAGACCATGTTTTGATTCTTTTACATTGCTCGGGGCACGCAAAGTTCTAAGTTAGGGGGGTTTGATTAGGCATAAATTCTGCCCATTTATCCCCTTAATTTAGAGATTTTTATCACTCCGAAACGTGTAATTCGAGTGGGTTTATCTTATATCATTGCTATTGAAATTTTCTAATTAGTACGTCGAGTTTCGTGTATCTCCTATCTATTTTGTAGGAATTCTGTGCATACAAGGAAGAATCGACATCCTAATCCGAGTTTCGGATCAAGGGTTACAAGTCCTCATAATTACAAGGAGGAAAAGTTCCTGAAAAGATGGGACCGAACCGAAGGTCTGGAAAAACAAACCGATCCTATACTGGGCAACTTCCTGTAAAGCACAAAAAGATGGAACCGAACCGAAGAGGAAATAAATGAATCGAATCGGTTTAAGGAAAAACTTCTGTCAAAAGGCAAACCGACTCGAATCACCTTAACAGGATCGGTTCGGGTATCGAAAATTTGGACTTATCCACTTGTAAAATAAGAGTCTTGTATGGTTGAAACTCTTATAAATCCGTAAAGTATAAATTTAAAATACCTCCCAGGCATTGAGGATGCTTCTAATTCGTTAGAGAAGCATTGTAATTAGTTTAGAGAAGATAACAAGAAACCCAATTTTTTATTCCAGTTCTGCAATTCGAGTAATATTATTCCAATTTTTGCTTTCATTATTGCAGTAGTTAATTCTTTAGTTGGTAATTTCATTCTTCTTCACCTTCAGTTGTTAGTAAAAATATTTTCTTTCATTCAAAACATGTTTTCTTCTAGTTTTAATATATTCGGCTAAGTTTTCAAGGGTCGTGGTGCATGAACCCCTCCCGATGTAATTCATGATAGTGAAAATAGAAGTTGGAATTAAAATCTTAGGTGAATTGTATCATAGTTAATACGATACTGCTTTAATTCATCCTTTTCTTGCATACTGTGCGGGCTACGATCCCTCATATATGTAATACTTAGGAGTGTTAAAGATTGGGTTTTAATTCATCCTTTGCTTACATACTGTGCGGGATACAATCCCTCATATATGTAATACTTAGGAGCATTAAAAATCGGGTTCAATTGAAGCTTTATTTTTGAATCTAGTATCCTACGAAGTGAATTAATAGGGTGTGGGGGATTGTAACCCGACCTATCATTCTCAACTCATATTCAAGTTTTAGTCAATTTGTCATTAGTCCATTAGTTAATTGGAGTAATTTCATTTCATTTATTCATAATTTCGTTAATTAATCATTTTCAAAATTGCATCTAGTTGTAGTTGTTTCACAATCCAAATCACCTTTTTCATTTTTTTTAGAGTCAAAGCTAGGTTACCTTCGTCTTTCCAACGTCGTTACGACTTCGTCGTCCTATCTACCTGAGGATCGATACCCGACTTATCGGATTATTACTTGAGCGACAGGCTTGCACTTGGGCCTAAATAGCACGCACACAAGACACATTTGTGGTCGCGTTAGTTTATCAACAAGTAAAATATGAACATTATAAACCATCAGGATTACTACAATCCCTCTCTATCCCTGAGTGGAAATTAGAACATATTATCATGGATTTTGTGACAGATTTACCAAGGAGTTTAAATGGTAATGATTTTATTGGGTAATTATTGATAGGTTAACTAAATTTGCTCATTTTTTTACCATTAAGATTACCCATTCTTTTGAAAAATTTGCTAAGTTATATGTACAGAAAATTATTACGCTTCATGGAACCATGATTTCAATTGTTTCTGATCATGACCCTAGATTCGTGTCTCCCTTCTGGAAAATCCATCAAGCATCCATGGGAACACAATTGAATTTTAACAGGTTTTTGTACCCTCAAACGGATGGATAATCTGAGAGAACCATCCAAACCTTAGAGGATATGCTTAGGGAATTTGTACTTGATTTAAGGATAATTGGGATGATCATTTACCGTTAATGGAATTTGCATATAATAATAGTTATCAATCAAGTATTCAAATGGCTCCATATGAGGCACTCTATCGTAAAAGATGTCGTTCCCCTGCATGTTGGGTAGAAGTTGGAGAAAGAAAATTATCGGGACCAAAATTGATCCAGATCACAACAGAGAAAGTAAAATTGATACAAGATCGACTTCGAATCGCTCAAAGTTGTCAAAAAAGTTATGTTGACAATCAACACCGACAGTTAGAATTCCAAAGAGGATATTATGTGTTCTTGCGAGTATCACCAGCAAGTGGAGTAATCTAATTGGGGAAGAAAGGGAAGTTGAGTCCAAGATACATAGGACCTGTTGAAATCCTTGAAAGGATAGGAGTTGTTTCTTATAGAATAGCCTTACCCCCTAAACTCTCTAGCGTGCATAATGTATTTCATGTGTTAATGATGAAGAAATATGTCCCATATCCAACACATATCTTAAGTCATGAACCTCTTCAAGTTAGAGAAGATTTTACCTACATTGAGCATCCAGTAGAATTTTGGACTATAAAGATCAAATATTACAAACTAAGGTGATTCCACTGGTCAAAGTTTTATGGCATAATCATTTTATTGAAGAAGTAACATGGGAGTGGGAAGATGAAATAAAGGAGTGATATCCTTACTTATTTGAAAATTAATGTAAGTCAAGTTTAGGGACCAAACTTTTTATAAGGAGGGTGGGATGTAATGACCCCACTTTTATATGTTCATATATAGTTTGTCTTTACAATTTCGTCTCACTTATTATCTGATACATGTTGTATTCTTACAAATGTGATATTCTGGAGTCTTAATATGACAAAGACCATTTTTAAATTTGAAGAATCAACTGTAAAATGGATCAAATTGAAGTTTTATGGTACATCCTAAGGTAAATGCTAAGTTTCGGGGATAGAAAATGTAAATTTATGAAACTTTAGGGACTTGGTTTTAATTAAGAAAGTTTCAGGGACCAAATGAATAATAAAAAGGACCTTTTGTAAATAAAATATTTTTAGGGACCTCTAAAAAATATTGAAAATATATCGTGTGAAATTACCAAAATGCCCTTCATGTGCAAAATAACCCTTATAACCTTAATTGACACCTCGTGCTTACACAAGTCGTCGATATAGCTAAAGCTAAAAAGACGTGTCATTGCTCGGTAAAATAAGACTGCAAGACCCCTCCGGAACCCGATACCTCAACACTAACTCGCCATAGTAAAAGCTTGGACAACTAGACATGTGTCAATGTCGTGTTATCTTTGGAAAATTATATTTACAGCCTTTAGGATCTTTTAAACTCGCACCAATTCCTTGATAAAAAGTGAGAGAAATTGCAGAAAAGTTAAGAATAAGTTCTTAAAGACTCGAGAGAAATTAATCTCATAGATTAATGAGTGATCCAAGACTCCATATCTGTAATTTTGAACCTCTATTTTAGGTGAGTACTCTGTGACATTCCTTGCATATTTTGATTATCCGATATTATGCAAAGTATATATATTTTGTGGAAGGCTTTTATTCGCAAAATACATCTGATACCGATGATTCCGTCGTTTGTTATATGTATATATCTCTCGATATATACATTTGATTTGAATTTTGAAATTTTTGATTCGGCCTATGGAAACTCTCTTACTATGTTGGCCTTGACTACTGGGTGAAAATATTTGGGTGATACCTTCCCAGCTAGTTTATCGTTGGTGTTCCCTAAACAAGGCATTGTTCCAGAGATCATGATTTCGGTCTGTGATGTTATCTAAAAATGATAACCCCTAATTTTAAAATCTTTCTCTTTGGTTTCCTAAAAAAGTAATTTCCTTTTAGAGCTCCGAAATAGAGATGGTTCAACTAAACAAGTACATAAACCAATTTTTAATTTCTTTCAAATTAAAAATTTAGCTAAACACAAAGTGACATTAAATTAAATAACAAATTAATTTTCACTTAAACCAAATTAATTCAATCCAAGTCCTAAAAATTTACCTAACACATAATTAATCCAATTTTGCAAATTTAGGCCAAACCAAATTTTATCAAATTAAAGTAATGACTTTAACTAAATTAATTAAACATTACCCAAATTAATTTTAGCACCAACTTAAGTATACCAATATTATCTTTTTACCTAAGCATGCATCTAATGTGATATTGCAAAAGATAAAATAAGTAAACAACCACTACGCCGCGATGTATGAGGAAAAACCCATTGCGGGAAAAAACCTCGGACGGCCCTAGCCTCAAATCCACTAAGTACGATTTTACAAGTACAAGATAAAAGGACTTACAAACACTCGACTTTACTCCGTCTAAGCCCTAATGCTTCTTCTTGTACACACCTCTGCCTAGAGAATAACCACGGAGGTCCACCGCGGTCTCGAAATCCACCGATCGGACTTTTTCGATCACCGCCACCCGAACAAGGAGCCTTTCTCCAAGTGGGTATGTCACAACAAACAAACTTCTTTATGGGATGTAGAAGTAAACCCAAACACTCTTCAAACGGTAGAGATAAAATCGGTGCCAAAACACTCCAAGTAAGGAAATATATATTGAAACTTGGAATAAACAATATGGGTGTAAACCAAAAGTGTTTAAGGATGATTTTCTTGGAAAACAAAACACTCAAAACATGAACCTTTTCATGGAAAAATTAAACTCTCAAAACTCTCTCTAGGAGATGAAAGAATATTAAAAAGTTGCTTGGAAAAGGTTTCTTTCCGCACTTGATAATTCTGTCAAAAAGTAGTGGGGAAAATATTGTGGGAACATGGAGAAAACTGCAAAAAACTACCCAAAAACGGTTCCCTCCAATGTCATTCGAACGACTTTTTCGTTCGAACAATTTTTTTCGTTCGAAAGACTTTACTAATGATGTTCCAGAAGGGAAAAAAGCAAACTCGTTAGAAGTCTCACTCGAACGACCTAGCAATCTCGTTCGAATGAGATGCCCATTCATTCGAACGACATAGGAATCTCATTTGAACGACATTCCAGTTCTTTCAAACGACGTGTCAGAAAAATACACATTCATTTTAAGTCCAAAACTTTGTATGAAAAGTTCTAAAAAATATTTTCTGAGTAAAAAAAGTCGTTAAACTATTTTATAAAAATTATAGATTACACCCAATAAATTTCCAAGCTCCTATATATATATATATAATGCATTCAAACATTAGGAGCATTGGAACAATGTTGTTCACGTAGAAACGAGGCACACTAAACTCGGCATATGATGAAGCTTTATAATCTTGTCCGCTACGTCTTCAACTCACACGTCATAGGCTTGAATGGATACACTTATACACTATCCTATAACTAAAATTATTTTGTCCAGAATTGAGCCAACACTACATTAAGACTCAATTGGAGACTTGTGTCCTTACAAATCTCCCCCTTTGGCTATTCCGGGACAAAAACAAAAAAAAATCCTAAAGGGCCGTCAAGCTCTACTAGACTTGAAAAATATCCCACCCAAAATAAAAAATACATAGCTTGACTCAAAACCTAAGGATCAATATCTTTTCCGATGAAAGTTACATTGCCATTTAGAAGAATTCCTGCACATTTAAGCAAACTATCAAACACATAGGGAATATCTAGAATATTAAGTGTATGTAAAATAATTACAATACTCCTCTTAAATTAATTCTCCCCTTTATCAAATAAATGACCTACTTAGAAAGACGTCTCCGCTTACGGTAAATCTCCCAAACTAAGATACGATTACAATAGGATTAGATACGATTTCTCCCCCTATCATTCTCCCCCTTTTTGTTCAGGAAGAGACAAAGGATAAAAAGTAATTTAAACACATTGAAGCTTAGAGTGATAAGATCATGAAGGCATATGGGCAACAAAATCAAACCTAATCCATATAAATAATAAAGGACACCA
The DNA here is from genome assembly GCA_949130495.1 of Sambucus nigra. NCBI lineage: Eukaryota > Viridiplantae > Streptophyta > Magnoliopsida > Dipsacales > Adoxaceae > Sambucus > Sambucus nigra. Next base: position 485,588,245 of record OX422215.1, read on the forward strand.
ACGAAGATACAAAAAAAATGATACCAATGAGATACATAAGATACTAAGCATGTGATATCAACAACAATATGCAACAAGATGGATACCAAAAATGAATTAGAAGCTTAGATGGACTAGCAAGCGAGGCAAAGAAAATAAATACCATATATATGTACACATAATGGATATCACTAACGCATGCGCACATATATATAGGTATCGACACCACACATGACACAAGATACAATAAGATTTTCACACTCGTATGGCAAAAATGTGTCATATGAAAACGAAAGTGTAGGGTTGTGAACTAGTAACAATTAAATTTAGACCCAATCACTTAAAACATGTTCACGGAGTTCTCAATTGATTGCAAACTTCATCAAATTTGAATATAACCTCATGTGAAAATATAAATTGAACTCAAAGAACAAACATACACAATGCATGCAAGCCTAGAGTTTTTATGATTCTACAAACTAATAAAGTCATGACATTAAAAGTACAACTAGGATAAATGAACATTGTGCAAACCGTTGACATACCATCTAAACTCCCTCAATTTAAGCATATAGAGTTTAATCTTTTGAATAAATAAATCAACTAAACAAAATAGGCCTTGGAAAATATTTTTTCTTTTAATGCCATTAATCTTTTAGGCCTTTGGACCACGTATTTCTTTTAGGTCCAAGCAAACGGTGGCTTACTCTCAAAGGATGATTTTTCCTTTCGGAGCCCTTCCCCGTGCACATTTATATACATCATTTTTTATATCTCACACAAATATCACGTGCAATGGATTTTAACATGCACTAGTCCTCCTAGATCATATAATATGTTGATGACTAGATTGGTAGGAGAACACCTCACAAAGCTCAAATATACATATGAAGTTAAAATTTCAAGTGAGCTCGTGCATGTGTGAATTGAGGCATATAAAAACAGAATCCATTAAATCAACACAAAATCCAACTACTCCATGTAAGCATGGTAAATAATATTTTAAGGATTGACAATCTGAACCAAAAGTTCTAGCCATATGGAAGTTAAAAAGAAAGGATTCAAACACAAGTATATGCCACATAAAGTGTGTCCAAATAAAATACACAAAAAAAATCATTTTTAGTTTTTGAATTTTCTTACCAAACAAATAAAAATATTTACTCAAAAGACAAACAAAAATCATTTGAATTTTTCATTAAGACTAAATTACAAAATAAAAATGACACAAAAATGATAAACAAAACTCTTTTTGTATTTTTCATTTAATGCAAACTAAAATGAAAGAGCTATAATACAAAAGATAAACAACAATAATAATTCTAGCATGTTATAAAGCATGAAGTATAGACTTGAACAATGATTAAGAAGCACACAATTAGCATGAAGTACAAAAGCTAACGTATGCAAACAACTAACACATTCAACCTTTAGATTTTGCCAGGGAGGAAGCATGTGAAAGTAAATGAGAATCAAAAATCTTATTTTGTAAATCTACTAAGTCGGATATCCTAACTTAAACTAATGAAGAATGATGATCACGGGGTCTAGGAATCTTGTCTACCTCAGTTGCCTTACATTGGAATTTTCTAGGACCTTATTTAAGATCAAAACAAAATTTCCTAAGATGACCTTTTTGACCACAATGTGAGCACCTAAAGACTCGCCAAAAAGACTTACCTAAGGATGATCTATAACATTATTCCTAGAGGATTCTCCTAAAACATTGGTTTTGGCTTTATGAGTTGATTCATTACAAGTATCGAAGCCTAAACCACAAGTGTGATTTTTAATTTGGACCGTTCCTAATATTTTATCTAATTTCTCCGAAGGACACTCCAAATCAAATTTGACTTTACTAGATTCTTTAATTTATTTTCTAAATCTAAGATATGAGACTCTAATAAAACATTCCTCTCTTCAAACGCAAGAAGCTCCATTTTCAAGGACTCCATTAAACCTTTAAGGTTATCTCTCTCGCCTTATACATATTCAAGCTTCTCACGAAGAGCTCTCTCACGTGTCCTAAGGTCTTCCACTAACGCACTCTCATCAATGACCTTGACACGCTCTCTTAAACTAGCTTCTAACTTCAAATTTGTTCTTTTTAAGTTAATAGATTCTTCATATAATTCTTGAAAAGAAATTTGAAGTTCACTCACATCAACCTCATTTTCACTATCACTCTCTCTTTCTTCTCCACTCTCACTACCATCATCTCTTTGGGATTCACAAACAAAAGCCTTGGAAGTTTCATGTGTTAAAATTTCATCACTAAAGGAGTGCTCACTTTCGCTCACATGACTTGCCATAAAAGCCACAAAGTTGGACTTGGTGGGGGTATCGGGTCCCTCTTCCTTGTCACTATCACTAAGGGTTACATTATAATAAATTGGTTGTTTACCCTCTCTCCTTAGTTTAGTGGGGCACTCTTTCGTCCTATGGCCATACCCTTAATAACCATAACACTTATTTGACTCGTCCCTATTTAAATTTTCATTAGAAGTTTTAGGGATCTTCTCGGCTTTGTTATGCTTAGAATTTTCAAATTTCTTAAAATCATTTTTAAATTTATCTTTGTTAAATTTAAGAAATTTTCGAAACTTCCTAGCAAACATAGCCACATCTTCCGAGTCACTCTCACTTTCACTCTCTACTACTTATTTTTCCTCCTTTTGAGCTTTTAAAGCAACGTCCTTATCTATTTTCTTTTCAGTTGTAGAGGGAAACATGTCTAGTTCATAGGTTTGTAAATCACCTACGAGCTCTTCTAATTTCATAGAGGCTAAAGTGGGTAAAGAATTTAACACGGTCACCTTAGGAATAAATCTATCGGTTAGGGACCTTAAAATTTTCTTTACTACTCGGTTGTCGGGTATTTTCTCTCCCAAATTAAAAGATGAATTGACTATATCGAAAAGTCTAACATAAAATTAATTAAAAGTATCTTTTCATTCATTTTGATGGTTTCAAATTGAGTGGTGACGTTTTGGAGTTTATAAGCTTTTACGACACTAGTTCCTTCATGAGTGAGTTGTAAAATGTCCCAAGCTTCTTTAGTGGTTCCACACGTCGGAATTGATCCGGTGTGAACACGCTATACAAGGCATTTAAACCACGGGAATTAAAGTTTTCAAGTTTAAATTCATTCTCACTCCATCTATCAGTGGGTTTGGGAACACGTTAATTTTCAACTAAATATGTAGGTGGGGACCACCCATTAATAACAGACAATCAAACCCTCTCATCTAGAGACCTAAGTGTCGAACGCATACGTGCTTTCCAATATGCGTAATTAGAACCATCGAAAATAGGAATGTTTGAAAATGGGGAAAAATCCATTTTTGTCAAAAATATTTAAAAGGATCTTAAACGCAAAAATTTAGCGATCCCGCTCTGATACCAATTTGAAAATGATGACCCCCAATTTTAAAATCTTTCTCTTTGGTTTCCTAAAAAAGTAATTTCCTTTTATAGATGCGGAATAGAGATGGCTTAACTAAACAAGTACATAAACAATTTTTTTAATTTCTTTTAAATTAAAAATTAAGCTAAACACAAAGTGACATTAAATTAAACAACAAATTAATTTTCACTTAAATCAAATTAATTCAATCCAAGTCCTACAAATATGCCTAACACATAATTAATCCAATTTTGCAAATTTAGGCCAAACTAAATTTTATCAAATTAAAGTAATGACTTGAACTAAATTAATTAAACATTACCCAAATTAGTTTTAGCACCAACTTAAGTATACCAATATTATCTTTTTATCTAAGCATGCATCTAATGTGATATTGCAAAAGATAAAATAAGTAAACAACCACTACGCCGCGATGTACGAGGAAAAACCCATAACGGGAAAAAACCTCGGACGGCCCTAGCCTCAAATCCACTAAGTATGGTTTTACAAATACAAGACAAAAAGACTTACAAACACTTGACTTGACTTCGTCCAAGCCCCGACGCTTCTTCTTGTACACACCTCTGCCTAGCGAATAACCACGGAGGTCCACCGCAGTCTCGAAATCCACCGATCGGACTTTTTTGGTCACCGCCATCCGAACAAGGAGCCTTACTCCACGTGGGTATGTCACAACAAACAAACTTCTTCTTTGTGGGATGTAGAAGTAAACCCAATCACTCTTCAAACGGTAGAGATAAAACCGATGCCAAAACACTCCAAGCAACGATATATATATTGAAACTTGGAATAAACAATATGGGTGTAAAACAAAAGTGTTTAAGAATGATTTTCTTGGAAAACAAAACACTCAAAACATGTACCTTTTCATGGAAAAATTAAACTCTCAAAACTCTCGCTAGGAGATGGAAGAATATGAAAAAGTTGCTTGGAAAAGGTAACTTTTGGTACTTGATAATTCTGTCAAAAAGTAGTGCGGAAAAGATCGTGGGAACATGGAGAAAACTGCAAAACACTATTCCCGCCAATGTCGTTCAAATGAATTTTTCGTTCGAATGATTTTTTTCGTTCGAACGACTTTTCTAACGATGTTCCAGAAGGGAAAAAGGAAACTCGTTAGAAGTCTCGTTCGAACGACCTGGCAATCTCGTTCGAACGAGATGCCCATTCGTTCAAACGACATAGGAATCTCGTTTGAACGACATTCCAGTTCATTCGAACGACATGTCAATGAAATGCACATTCATTTTAAGTCCAAAACTTTTTATGAAAAGTTCTAAAAAATATTTTCTGAGTAAAACAAAGTCATTAAAACTATTTTATAAAAATTATAGATTACACCTAATAAATTTCCAAGCTCCTATATATATATATATATATATATATATATATAATGCATTCATACCTTAAGAGCATTGGAACAATGTTGTTGACGTAGAAATGAGGCACACTAAACCCGGCATTTGATGAAGCTTTATAATATTGTCCGCTACGTCTTCAACTCACACGTCATTGGCTTGGATGGATACACTTGTACACTATCCTATGACTCAAATATTTTTGTCCAAAATTGAGCCAACACTACATTAAGACTCAATCGGAGACTTGTGTCCTTACATTATCGGGTGGAAACATTTGGTAACACTATCTGTCTGGGTATTAGAGCGTACATGGCCATTAAAATAAAATTAAATAATTGATATATTGCTCAATTATTTTATATGTTCTGTTCTGCACTGTTTATTCTGAAGATATATACTGTGAGTTACTTAATATATGTTACTTAAAATTCCTATCCATATATGTATATGGATTCTATTGTAAATTGGATAGGTATCAATTTTCTTAAACCCTGGAATGTCTGGAGATTGAACCTCATTCGGCTTTTAGCTAATCTTGTATAAATAACCATTTTTCCGAAAATGTTTAGTCTCGTGGATGGAACGATAAAGGACTAGAAGATTTAGCTTTTAGTTTTCTATTTGTTATTTTAAGTAAATTGTTCGTTTTATCATTTGGAGCATGTTTGGCTCTCTTGTAATAAGTTTAAATTTTGTCTTAAGTTGTAACTCATTGTTACTTTGAATAGAAATGAAGTTTCCTTTAGAAATCTCTGATGACATAATTCCTTCACTTTGAATATTTTACGATTCATAACCATGTGATTGTATTTCCACTATATTTATTTAAGGAAACAATTTAAGTCAGAATTTTTGTTGCCTTGGTGGCATGTCAAGACACTCGTTTCCTACTACTAATTTTAGGTCGAGGTTTTGACAAGTTGCTTATGTTTTGCAAGAACGATGTCTAGGAGTTAGTCCCCTCGACTTAGTGAGGCTAATGTGATGGGTACCAAGTGGATTTACAAGAATAAGATGCATGAGAATGGTACCATAGTTCGTAATAAGTCTAGGTTGGTCGCTCATGGATATACACAAATTAAGGGTGTAAACTTTGACGAGACATTCACTCCTATTGCTAGGCTTGAGTCCATCCGCTTATTACCCTCCATATCATGTCATATGCGCATCAACTTATATCAAATGGATGTAAAGAGTTCCTTTTTAAATGAAATTATATATGAGGAAATGTACGTGGAACAGCGAAAGGGTTTTGAAAATCCAAAGCACCCGAGACACGTCTTTTATCTTAAAAATACCATGTATGATTTTAAGGAAGCACCTCGTGCTTGGTACGATAGGATCACCTCCTATATCTTAGCTCTAAGCTTTAAGAGAGGGGGAGTGGATAAGGAATTGTTTGTGAGGAGAGAGAGTGGTGCTATCTTGGTTGCCCAAGTCTATGTGGAGGACATAATATTTGGATCCACGTGCTACACTTTTGAGGAGGAGATGAAGACCGAGTTTGAGATGATCATGGTTCGTATCTTCTAGGGTCTCCAGGTGCATCTGCTAGAGGATGGGATTTCATATCTATATCCAAATATACTAGGAACCTAGTGAAGAAGTTTGATATAGACTCCACTAAGCACCCTCGCACCTCTGTGAGTACATCGATAAAGCTTAGCAAAGAAACTTTAGGCAAGGATGTAGAGCATAGGCTAGGACGTAAAGCAAACCCTTTATAGGAGCATGATATGCAACCTTCTCTACTTGACAACTAATCATCCCGATATTACCTTTAGCGTTGGGGTCTGTGCGTGATGCCAAGCGTCGCCGAAAGAGTCTCACTTTATCTCACATAAATTATCATCAAATACGTGAGTGGAGCTCTTTCCTATAATATTTGGTATTACTTTGATACCGATGATCGTTTGTCTTCCTATTCGAATGTTGATTGGGTTGGGGATGTTAATGGTTATAGGAGAACCTTGGTTTGTTGTTTTTACTTTGGGAGTACTTTTTTCTTCTAATTCAGCAAGAAGAAAACACCATATCTTTGTCGAGAACGGGGACTAAGTATATAGTTATCGGTAGTTATTGCACACAACTCTTATTGATGAAGAATATACTGGAAGATTATGGGATCTCACAAGGCACAATGGCTATTTCATGTGATAATACGAGTGAGATCCATATATCCTGTAATCTGGTCCAACATTATCGCGCAAAGAATATTAGGATATGTGAGCATTTATACATGATCTCGTTGAGGAGAATGTCATATCCTTGAGCTTTATGAGCACTGAACATCAATTAGACAATTTTTCACAAAACCTTTAGATGCACTAAATTAGACGATCTTAGGAAGTCTTTGGGTATTTGCTCCGTTCATTGAGTTTAGATACTTTATCTAGTGTAGATTATTTATCATGTTCATATCTTATATCCCTATTGCTATATTGTATTTCTATTATATTCATATGTTTTCTTTTGAGCTATTTTGAAAAATGACAAAAAGATTTTTGTTTTTTAAGAAAAAGTTTTAAAATTAAAAAAGATTTTACTTTGATAAAATTTTAGAAAAAGATAAAAAGAGTTTTGTATTTTTTATTTTTCACCTTATATGAATGAACATTTAAGATATTCGACTAACCCCCACATTTCATTAATTCACGTTACGTTTTTATATTGCTTTGAGACATGGATTTATTTCCTTAGTGTGCTTAATAATGTGAAGATACCATTGCATTGATCATTGATGATTACTCTCTACATGTTCGACTCTTAGTCACCTTTATGCACATGTGCACAAGATTTTTTAACATTGTACTTACTTATCATGTGTCAAATACAATGTTCTCATCTCAATCCTTCTTAATAATGAATCAAATGTAAAAAGAGATATGGTGTGCTTGTAAGAACCATTGCCCAGATTTTGTTTCTCGAAAAATATTTTTATATGTTAAGCAATGGAAAGGGGATACGAAAGAGTAAAATTCTCTTTGCGTTAAAATCCACCATTTGAAAAAAGAGCCTAAAAAGATTAACGGTACACAAAAACCGAAGTGCGAGGACATTTTTTTAATTCATTAATGCTTCGTTATATATGAGCATTGTGATATATTCAAAATATTTGAGAATGAATTCTGTTACATGTGAGATTTTGAGAGTGTTATAGAGTAGAAGATCAATGGATTAGCACAAGGGGCTCTCATAAGAAACATTAAATAGTTTGGCGTTATATTTTTGAGAATGGCATATTTTATAAGTCGAATCAATTCATTTAAGTTCATCTTTTTACACCTAAGGTAAAACTTGAGTTCTTTTTTAAAAGTATCTCATGACTTCGTGCACCTATGTTATGAATGTTTATGCTGATTTGCTTATGAAAAATATGCACGCAACCTCATTCCGTTTTCACGATTCGGATTTTTTAGTGTTATTCCATGGTTTGTTGTAGGTGTACATTCTATATTTTTTACTTGAAAATTTTTTAACACTTCAAAAATAGTACTTATTCCTAATGGAATATCATTGCATGTGTGTTATTGATAATATTTGTGGTAATATTATTGCTTCTTAGGATGATGCTAACGCTTTCATGATTATATTTTAACCCTTTGTCTATTATGGACAAAAAAGGGGGAGAACAAATTGAAGGAGAGTTTTTTTTTAACTCCTGGTATTTCTTTGGTCTCATGTGTGTCGATCTTTCCACCTTGATGATGATTTCAAGGACCGCACTATAACACTCTGCCCACTCTGGTGTCGGCCGCCACTAAACTACGTCGAGTTTCACTAAATCAATTACCATTCTTAGCATGCGACAGAAATATAAGACATTTAAAAACTTTCCACAAGATAAAATCAAATTTATCCAACCAATATAACCATTCTTGCAAAATTAAAAATCCATCACCATGCCTTCTCCAAAATAAATTCAACTCGAAATAAATATAAAACCCATATTTGGCTGAAATGATAAACAATTGTGAAACCGAGTGGCCCGCCAAATCCATAAATAAAAGTCACATAATAAAAGTGAGGGAATGGAAAGTAAATCTAAACTACTAATGAAAGTAAACTAAATCTCCAGTTTCACTCCGAAAAATATCCCCAATCATTCATGTGTATCTACTCCAGCACTATACCTGAAATATTAGTCAATGCAATGTGCCAAAACCCACTGCATGAATACTAGCTACTCCTTCCAATTAGGGTTAGTGAACCCTGACAATAGCATTATACATAATGAACATCACAATAGAGTATTTTAAATTAAACGGGATATATTAACACGCGAGTAAAAATAAACTTCTATCATCTACCCGCATAACTAAGCCACCCCAATTGTTAAGTCCAATTATTCCATTTCAACTATAATTTAAACATTAGCTCTTATTCTTACGTAATTTAATTATCTAGTTATTTTTATTCATGCGACACCACTATGGCCAGTCAACCCATTATCGGTCTTGTACACACTCTTGGTGTGCTTAAGGTTCTACACATCACACCCGTTCCGCTCAGTATATCCAGTCTGCCCGATTTATGTCAGCTCTATATATACTTGTGAGGTTCCACGCATGACACATCGCTATAGCCAGTCGGCCCAATTTCTATCAGCCCTGCACATACTCGTGACGACAATACACACTCACGTCGCTATAGCCAGTCGACCCGATATCTCTCAGCCCTGCACATACTCGCGACGCAAATTCATTTTAATACCTATTTATTATCTTAGGCATTAATTATGAATTTTCTAAAGTTCTCTTTATTTTATATTAGCCCCGCCCTTTAATCAAGTATAAATTTTCAAACCACCCTTAGTCCCAAACCTAGAGGTCTCCAAAACACAACTATATCCTAAACTTGGGTTGAAAGTAGCTTTAAATGGGGTTTAGGTTTTGTAGATGAGAGAAGATAATATTTTGAGAGGCTAGTGCTTTTTTATAGGGGTTAAAAGTGTTTTAAAAAGTCTAAACTCGTCCGATATATAAAGAATTTAAAGAAAGAGTCATAATCAAACAGAAATACACAAAAATACATTCCAAACGATCAGACCGTCAAAATTCGCTGAAATTTTGATATGTTGTGTCTGGCGGTGATTCGAAGCAGCTATCAAAAAAGTATCTCGATCAGATGTCATATTGTCTAGCCATAGGGAAGACAAAGTCGTGTAAGAAAAATTGACTCGATCGGGAATTGTTAAGGTCATCTGCATCACGTTTTGAAGATCTGACAGTCGATTTCTAATCATCCTTAGATCAAATATTCCCTCGGTTTTTATATAAAAAGTTATAATTTTCAAATTTTAATACCGATTTAAATTCAACTTAAAACTTTATTTTTATATATAAAAACCAACATTTTTACAAACCAAAATTAAATAGATTCAAAAAATTATTTTTTCAAAATTTTTAGTTTAACAAAGATTTTTATGGCTAAAAAATCATGTGGTGTTACATGCTCCCCCATTAATACAGGAATTTCGTCCTGGAAATTCGAGAAGCGTAAACATCATACATGAAGTCATTCAAATAAAATAAGACTTACATTTTCCTACCCGTATAATTCTACGATTGGGTGCCCATATACCCAGTCCTACATGCACATACCCCATGAATAAAGATACAATATATATCTTATCTGCATATATGCGCATAACTATGAAAATTACGTCATACCACGCTCTCCCAGAAATCACTACTTAATTTTATCTCCAAAAGTCATCGCAATGCCTAAATCCTCAAATAAAATAAAATCACTGCATTGATATTAGATATACCCAAAATTTATACTAACGGTCTACCAAATAAATATCGTCACCAAAATCAACTCTAAAGATCCTCACATCAAAATTACTACTTCTAACCTCAGTGGCTATAACGTCCTTAACATAAATCTCTTTATTTCCAAGAAACACAGCTAAAACGTATGCTAGACCCAAAATTTAGAGAGTACATATCAATAAATGGAATCAAAGATCAATAATGTGGAAGCTATAACGGACTTAAAACCTATGAGACCTAACACCGTGCTCTGATGCCATCTATAACACCCCACGTACTCTAGCGTCGGTTGCCCCCAAACTACGTCGGGTATAACTTAATTAAATGTCATTCTTAGCATGTGACAGAAGTATGAGACATTTAAAAAAAATTCACATGATATAATCAAATTTATCCAACCAATATAACCATTCATGAAAATTAAAAATCCATCACCAAGCCATATCCAAAATAAATTCAGCACCAAACAAATATAAAACCCAAATGATATAACCCAATTATAAATATCTGGCTAAAATGATAAATAACTATGGAACTGAGTGGCCCACTAAATTAACAAATTAAAGTCACGTAATAAAACAGAGGGAATGGAAAGTAAATATAAACTACTAAAGCAAGTAAAATAAATATCCAGTTGCACTCCCAAAAATATCACCAATCAATCTTGTGCAGATACTCCAGCACTATACTTGAAATCTTAGTCAACGCAATGGGTCAGAGCCCCCTGCATGAATACTAGCTACACCTCCCAATTAGGGTACGTGAACCCACGCAATAGAATTATACAGGATAAGCATCACAATAAATTATTTTTAACTTAAACGAGATATATTAGCATACGAGTAAAAATAAGATACTACCATCTACCCACATAACTAAGCCGCCCCAATTGTTTTAGTCCAATTATTCCATTTCAACTATAATTTAAACATTATCTTTTATTCTCACTTAATTTAATTATCTAATTATTTTTATTAGTGCGACACCACTATGGTCAGTCAACCCATTATCGATCCTGCACACAATCTTGGTGCGCTTAAGGTTCCACACATCACACCTTTTCCTTCACTATAGCCAGTAAGCTCAATTTCAGTTAGCTCTGCACATACTCGCGAGGTTCCACGCATGACACGTCACTATAGCCAGTCGGGTTGATTCTTTCATCCCCGCACATTCTCGTGATGCCAATACACACCCACGTCACTATAGCCAGTCGACTCGATATCTATCAGCCCTTCACATACTCGCAACGCAAATTCATTTTAATACCCGTTTGTTATCTTAGGCATTAATTACTAATTTTCTCAAGTTCTCATTATTTTGCATTAGCCCCACACTTTAATCGAGCATAAATCCTCAAATCACCCCAAATCTCAAACTTAAATGTCTCCAAAATACAACTATATCCTAACCTATCATTTAGGAAGACTGCCTATCAATAGTTACTACGTAGTTTCGCACCTAAGCTCACGAACTAATGGAATGACATACAAATCAGCCCCACCTAGGAATTTCCCATCCTTAAAACCTAAACTAACTAGTCCCATACCTAGAAAGTTTTAACAACAACCAGGCCTACCTACTAGTATCGCACCTAGCAAGAAACCTCAAAAAAGGTGCAAGCATGACTAACCCAAAATTCCCGTCATCCCCGCGGTATCAAATATAAACATAATTCACGATCACATAAGGCATATCTTAATCCTATTACAACAATCCTTTAATTCAATCATAAGATTAATATTTATCCAATTTATGTCCGTTTAATTATAATATTAATTAAACAATTCATTTTTCAACAACTTATACAATCTCAATCAACATGCATATTTCAGGGGCATACAACAATAAATTTATATTCTACAAGCAACACATAAATAACATGATTTTACGAGTCGAATTCAATTTATAAAGTTCATACGATTTATTCTAACATGCGAAAGTCCATGTATTCTAACGGAATCCTAACCTCTAATCTAAGCATACGATATTTTTTAGTCTTAATATTAGAGATTTGAGTAAAAGCAATCCCAAATTTAGTTTCACTTTCCCTAATTAGTATCTCTAATTTAAATTTTTTTTAAATAATGATTATTTGTGTTTAGGTTACATTTAAAGCGCATAATACTAAAGGGTAACAATAGAAGTATTTATGCCTGTAAAAAGTCATTTATAAAATCTGATTTAATGGTTGTGTTCCTCTCAAGAAAATAATAAAGACGCGTTCTTGGACGATCTTGAGAAATCTTGATTTGGATCTTAAAAACTTGGGTTGAAAGTTGGTTTAAATGGGGTTTAGGTCTTGTAGATGAGAGTAGATAATTATTTGAAAGGCTTAAAGTGTTTAAAAAGTCTAATCCCATCCATTATATAATGGATTTAAAGAAAGAGTCATAATCAAACAAAAATACATAAAAATACATTTCGAATGATCGGACATTTGAAATTCGCTAAAATCTAGATATGTTGTAGCGGAAGGCGAGCCAAAGTCACTATCCAAAAATCAGCTTGATCGGATGTTGTTAAGGTCATCTACATCACGTTTTAAAGTTTAATCTGTCAAATTTTCTTAAATTTTTTTATATATTCTAGCTAAAGGGAGACAAAGTCGTGTGGGAAAAATCGGCTCGATCGAACATCATTAAGATCGTTTGTATCACATTTTGGAGATTGAACAGTCAAATTTCTGATCCTCCTTAGATCGGATCATCCCCAAGGTTTTACATAAAAAGTTATAATTTTCAAATTTTAATTCCGATTTAAATTCCACTTAAAACCTTATTTTTATAAATATAAATCAATATTTTTACATACCAAAATTAAATAGATTCCAAAAATTATTTTTTCAAAATTTTTAATTTAACAAAGATTCTTACGACTCAAAAATCACGAGGTGTTACATGCACAAGATGAAGACTTTTCAATTGAAGATCTATACATTTATGCATTTCCATTTCTTGATTTGGGGGGGGGGGGGGGCATTAGTAGTACTGGTCTTAGGGGTCAATTTGGCTTCGGTTTGTATTTTGTATCGGAATGGCCAAAGGGGGAGATTTGGAAGAGCAAGTTTTATAACTGCTCGATTTAGTTTTTATTTGTCTTATCCCATTACACTCCACTACACATTCATGACTACTTCTACGTATTTGAAGACAAGTTGATGGCCTGTCGAAGATTCTAGATCGTTCGTCTCAACAACATTCAAAAAATTTATAAGGTGGTTTAGTGATGTTTTTAATTATCCATGGGTTATTTTAAAATTAGAGTTTGCATTGAAAGTTGTCAAAATGTTTAAAATGATTTTTAATTTTTTTCTAAAAACTAGTTAACTTGTAGAACGGGTTTAACAGGTCATTCGAATGAGTTACATTGTATCATTAGAACGAGGATCTTTCGTTAGAATGAAATCAAGGATGATGCCTTTTGATCAATTCTAGAATGTCGTTCGAAGTTTCATTGCTCGTCATGTAAATGAGATTGGTTATTTCGTTATAATGAGTTTTCCACGTTTGAACGAGATCTGAAGCAATGCCTTTGGAAAAGCTCTAGAATATCGTTCCAAGTTTAATTAAAAACACGTTCGAACGAAAAAGGTTACACCATTCGAATGAGGTACCAGATCGTTCGAACGAGCGTGCGAGTTTTTATTTTTTTAAACAAATCTAATCCAAATATTTAATGTTTATCTCTTTTCAATAAATTTCCCTATAAATAGAGATATGGTATTAAACTCTTTTCTAAGCCTTTTTAGAGTTCTTTTGGTGATTAAACTCTATCAAATTTTCATATATTTAGAGATCACTTTACTAAATCAAGAAGAACACAATCTAAGGTTAAGAACCCTTATAGAGATTTTCTTTACTGCTGATTTGTGGAGTTGAGGCTCTACTAATGAAAAAGAAAGGAATTGAAGATTCTTGAAATTGATCAGTGGATACCGAGGCAAGAGTTACTTGCTATGGAAGGTTCTGGAATGTGCCATATTCTGTAGATAATTTGAAGAACTACACTTTATACTTAGTGGAGCTAATTGGTTTATAAGTCATCTAGTGTCTGTCAATTATGATACACTGCTGTAAAAAAAGGTTTTGTCCGAAAGGGATTTTTCCTCAGTTTTCTTCTTCACATGCTTGTTTGGTTTGGTAATTGGCTTCATTACTCATATTGCATGCACACTAAATTAAATCAAGATAAATTTTATTAAAATTTGAATTTTTATGTGTTTGGCCTAAAATATGAATAAATGCATGGAATTCCCATTCTCACAAACAAGAGTTCTTGAGGGTCTTGAAAACTGGAAATTAATCCTCCTTGGTCTAGAATATAAGTTGGAACCACTACGATAAGCAAACTTGTCTACCAGTGGGGGGTCGATCAATCAGGGGGATTGATCGACTATGTTGGGGGCAATATCCTTCCTCCTCTATTTTTGACATGTGAAAACTACCATAACTTCTCTAAACCTTCTTTAACCTCGATGAAACGTTGATAAATACTTAAACCAACCCTAATATATGATTATAAGTGAATAATAACATTACATCCCCTAACAATCTCTTCCAAATAGATCAATATTGAAACAATTACCAAAACTCAATTATTATAACCATATCGAATAAAGAAGTGAAAAATAACTATAGATGAACCGCCATAGGATCCAATCATATAGAAAAATAATGTCTGGACATAATGGAAAGGACATAAACAAATATTTTTTTCAAAACCATGGTAGTACGAAAGCATACACAAAGATACACCATTCCATAATAGCGTTTCCAAGTTTTGGACAACATGGACCATTCCAATGGATGATTAAACTAAATTAAATGCTCTGATACTCATTATTTGGGATCAATATCTGCGGAATAAAAAAAATTAATCATGGATCTTCGATTAATCAAAAAATAGAAAAAGTTAAAGCCAAAAATAAGGAATGAAGAACTTACCTAGGGTTTAGAACATAACGCCATTGTGGATCCAATTACAATCTGATGCGGAGAATGGTATTTGTTGATGATGAAGCAATGCCTTATTTTGTATCTCTAAAATCTTTCTTAACCTTCTAAAAAGATTAAAACGCCAAGTTTATGATCCTCCCCAAAGCTAGGTAGGTGTGTGGAGAGATTTTGAGATTAAAACTCCACCTTAAGAGTGAGATAAGGTGGTCCTATCTACACCTCTTTAAAAAATGTGAATAGTGTTTTAACTCTCCCCTCTCTAACCCTAATGATGATAAATAATAATTAAAACTCCTTCTCAAACCTTTATATGTTAGTATAAAAGATAGTTATGGGCTAAACCTAGTTTCTTGAGAGTTTGGGCCTAATTACTTGGGCATGTGGACTACACTAGGAATCAAAGACAAATAATTAAATTGGCTTCAAATAGGTACTCTGAAAGCCCAATTACCAATAACGTAATCCAATTTCTTTATTTATTTAATCATAATTAATTTCACTTTATAATAATTATTGCATCTCAATTAATTGTCTCATAAATTAGTCGGATATTATGAGGTCTTATTCGCAAAGTTAATTATGGTGCATATGATTCCCCAATTTGAATGTTCGATACTCTCTTGGTCAAATCAGTTTGTTGTTAATTGGTTTTAACCAACATCTTATTAATTTTCTTGATTCTCGGAATGAACTTATTTTCTACTCTACCGGGATTATAAAATAATCCACCAGGCGGGTTTTACTTTATGGAAACAAGACAAATAAGTCAATTAAGGGGGTATCAAAACTCACGGCATCCCCCAAACACGAATTGCTCCAAATCATGATCTCAGACTTACTTATAGAATTGTCACCAAATATTCGGGGATCATTTGGTTCAATCTAATATTTAATCGTACCCACAAAAGCAAAACGATAATTACATAAGCAACCCAATCCTCTTAATTATAGGGATCAAGAATCTATGCACCTTTTGCAGATGGAGTGAAATTTCCTTAGTCTAATTTAGATAGAACTTAGACTCAAATATCAAGGGTGGACATGTTTTATACATTCGTGGGATTTACCGATCATAATTCTCTATTGAACTATCGTACAAGTTCTTGAACCATCAGACTGGTTCCTGTAGTTTGAGATAAACTGCTTAGAATATCAACATAACCATTTAGATAGGATTCCAACTTCCTATCTAGGTTATGAACTTTTAAATAGTGCTAGAACCGAAATTTCAATCTCCTTGTGATCAACCCAAAGTCACCTTATTAGAATTACTACTAAGCTTTATTGACCGACATTGATGAAATAATATATTTAAACAAATATAAAGCATTCTCACAAACTCGAATCTTCTTTCAAAATGAATAAAACAATCATTTATTAAATAATAATAAATGTTTTACACTAGGTTTTAAAAATAAACCCCAATATTTTCATCTTCTTCAAATCATGAAAATAAATTTCCCAACTACATTTTTTGGAGTTTAGACACTCGTTCATAAGACTAAAAAGCTTTGATTACTTTGTAGAAGACCATAAATTTTTGCCATCCATTACAACGTGACATCCATTTAATATGTAGTGCAATAAGATATGATCTTAAGTTACATAATAAAATTTATCCTAATTTTTATAGGACTTCAAATAAATTACAACTCATCTCATAAATCATACACCACATTCCCACCCAAAAGTAAAAGTGATAAAAAAAAATAGCCATTTTGACATACGAAAGAATGCCATGGTGTGTAACTTCAAAATGTATAAACATGATTGTATTAAAAATATTTTTAATTTGTCATGAAATATATGTAATAACGCAAAAGATCATGTTATAAGACTAAGAGGTATACATGAAGTACATAATTCTAAAGATGTTGCTACAAGATGAATTAATTATGAAAATAACCAATGAAGTCCTATTATAATCAATATAAAGAAATCATAAGGACTCAAAGTAAATGAGCATCCAAGGCTTAAACACGAAATAGGAATACCAAGGATACTAACCATATTTAAATAATATCAATCCAAGGTATACATAAAGACACTCAGATATGAAAGGGATATATAACATAATTGGATCATAAAAAAAGATAAACTAAATGCAATAATCCTAAATACATATTATTTGCAATACCAAGTAAATAGAGATTTCTCAAGAATAAAATCTTTTGGAATAATTTAATATATAAGGTAAAACAAATTGATTAGATACATAATTCACTTTTGTGATATTAAACAAATAAACATGTTATACAAAACTCAAATGAGAATTAAAAGCACATATCATACTACAAGATATATAAATTATGAAATACTGCCAAAGGCTATTACTAAATCAAACCAAATTTAATGTTTAGAGGTGAAAGAGACCAATTTCAAATTCTTTTTTTATTTTAATTTGATCTAAATTGTCCTTATTTTCCCATACTTGAATCATAAAGGAGACTTGGGTTTAGGTGGAGATGACGCACAATTTTATTCATTTTGCCTTTTATGGTCCTTTTTTTCTCCAAAGTTCTTTTATTCTTCTTAACCCACATTTTCATTTCAAAAAGTTTGGGTGTAAATTTTTTTCAAACAAAAACTTTTTGAGTCATATTGTACCCCACAAATGTCTTACAATTCTTACCATGCTGTAAATGTAAGATTAGTTGTAAGTCGTTAGTGGAATTTTGGGGAGTTCTGGTGATGGTTATAGTGATGGTGGTGTTTGTGGTAAAGTTAGGGTTAAGGTTTGAGAAAATTTTGGGGGGGTTATACTAAACATTATAAGAGTTTTGTTGGGTGTGAAAATAAAATATAAATAACATATGTGGTTTAACTTCTATTTTTTAAAACTTGATAGTCACTTTTAGGTGTCGTGAATAAAAAATGTTTAAACTTCCTTATGATGTTTGAGAGATTTTCTTAGGATGCCTTTTACAACATGGAGCCCTTGCACATAGGCAACCCACCACTACTCATCCACATAAGTTAAACATAGTCAACAATTTGACTGGTTTAATAAGGTCAAACTAATCTATTAGAAATTATGTTTTGATGCCCTCCATAATAAACAACCCTAAAAAGGTCAAGAACCAATTTGACATAAAAGTGGTAGCTGGAGAGTGATGCTCATGCTCTCAAGAAAGGCGTTGTTCAAACATATGAAAATTTCTAGAAGAAATTTTTAAAAAAAAATCAATAAAGAAATACAAGACAAAAATGGTTAACCTTGTAATGGTGAATATTGTTGTTACCATAATAAATTCATATATATCTCAATCCATCAGCTTCCATTCATATAAAACACATACGGCTAATTTATATGATATAATGTCTTGTGCTAATGTAGTTAAAATTTATTCATATAAGTTTTATATAAACTTTTGATCGCACGGGAATATGTTGATTGTACTTAAAATCACAATATAGTTATAATTAATTTATTTTGCAAAATTTAGTATTATTTAATAAATCATATTCACTGGAAAATATTGTTAGGAATCATTAATATATCAATCAATTTTTCAAAAATTTAAAATTATAGTTTTTAACCACATTTAAAAAAAATTACACCTTTGAGAAATATTTCTCAAATCAAATCGATCCATGTCATTTATTATCAAATCAATTTACAGTATATGATCGATTTGTGAAAAACGATTATACCCTACAATTTCTTCTCATTAAACACTCGAATGGGAATTTGTAAGATATTCAATTTTCTCCGATATTGAGGATTGATTTGAAATTTGAATAGTTATTTTTGTAATAAAAACGTGTTATATAAGTGTGAATACACGGACTTAACTTCATAAATTCCATACTCCCATTATATAATCTAATGTTTGGATTGAGTTTCTTTGTCTTGTGATACAATTCACTTAGAAATTAATGGCTAATATATTACAAATAGCCAACACTTTAGCTCATTTATAACGGTCCAACTCATCTGTTAGAAAACTAAGTTTTGATACCTTCCCCACTAAACTTTCCTAAAACGGCTATGTATCGATTTGACATAAGGTGGCAATCGGAGAGTGATGCTCACCCTCTCAAGCAAGGCGTTGTTTATACATATATAAATCCCAAATAAAGTCAGAAAAGCATTAAAGAAACAAAAGACAAAAATGGTTGACCTTGCAATGGTGAATATTGTCGTGATTGTAATAAATTCATATATATCTCAATCCATCAACTACCATCATATAAACCACATACAACCAAATTCATATATAACTCTAGTACCCCATAATTTCCTTATATTATTTAAATTAGTTAAATTGTGAAATTTATATTACGTGCTTGCCATGACATACGTTGTCACTACTTATCCTTTATGTGTAGTTATAATTCAAAATTCCAATCAGACTCAATATATGGTAATTTATTAATTTAATATTTGGAAGTGACTATGTATTATAAGCGACTATGAAATTATAAGGAATTTAGAATCAAGGGTTTACTTGTTTTGGATCATCCCCTTGTTGTCGGGTTCCACCGAACGTGAAGTTGTTTCTTATAATGTCATGTTGCGATATATTAATAATTATTTATTGATTTTTTACTTTGTACCAGTTAAAATAATAGTTTATTTAGTATTGTATTTTGGCTTGACTTTTGGGACATGTGGAATGTTCGGTTATGACTTAAAATGATGGGTTTTAAGTCATATGGGTTGATATATGTCTTAGACTAGGTTTCAGGCCATTTAGAGGTGTATCAAGAGGTTGAGATCCATATGAGGCCTAAGCCTAATTTCTGGATTAATAAATTTTTAGGGTCACTATCTTAATCCAAATTTATTCTATAACGTTTGGAGAGGGACCTTATAGTTAGAAAGAGGAGGCAACATGGAAACGAGAAGAATATAGGTTTAAAACTGGAGTTTATCACTACTTTTAATTGAGACAATTTTGTAGTGTTTGATTGTGACTGTCCTTATGTTACAACATCTCAATTCATTGAAATCTAAACTTAACTAAGTTATAATTTGATGTCAGTAATCAAATTACTAAAGTCGTAATTAACTTAATTAAAAAATTTAACGGAATAGGCATATTAAGCAGATATTATGCATTGAGTAGAAATTCTCATGATTTAGAGCTAGAATCGAATTACAAGTGTTATATTCGTTTTGGGAAATTAAAATCATAAAAAATACCCTTGTTGATTTAACGACTTGCTATGTAATTTAGGTCTGATGACTTAATTCATAAACCTAGGGTTCTTGAATTAAATTATAAAATTAAACATCTAAAACTTGTTAATTAGGGATGAAACATTTAAATTACGAGTTATATCGGTATTATACCACTTGTAGTTGTTGGAGATGGGTTATGTAATACCCCGCATTTTTATCGATATTTATTTGTGGGATTAATTAAATTAAATGTGAATTAATTGAGAATTAATCCGGATAAACTACTAACGAGATGTGAGTTGGTATTTGATTATAATGTGTATATATGGCAATATATGAATATTGAAAATATTGAAATTGTCGCGAGGCTGAAATATGGCAATTTGAAAAATTTAGTTGGGACGCACGTGACAGTCGCGTCAGGAATGTAATTATTTAAATTAAAAAGTGAATTTTATTTTTATCAATCGTATGGTCATTTTGAGTGCGCCAACGAGTCCGGAAGGGTCGAAATAGTCAGAAAACACTAACCGGGGGTTTAGTCTGGGTCCCGGGGCATTTTTGGGCCATACTGGCAACTTAAAAGGGTATTTTGGTAATTTTGAAATTTTAGGATTATTAACCAAGGAATTTTGGGAATTAAATATCAGGGTATTAATGACCCACTACGCCATTACCAGCAATTAACTGATTAGAGGGCAACGGGAGTTAGAGGAGGAAGTTAGAAAAGTTCCCAAAGAGAAAACCTTAACCTCCATCTTCTACCTTCAACCTTGGGAGAGAAAAAGAGAGAACAACCTTCATCAATTCAACAGCAAATTCAGAGAATAATCCGAGGCAAGTGGTTTAATTTCGTTAATTTCAAGCGAATGCTTCTTCCATGATTAGAAAATTGATATATTTGCATTGTGTTGGGAGATTTATAAAAACCCATGAAATTGGAGTTATAAATTCAGATTTGGATATAGGTTTTCATGTAGAATTGTTATTGGGTGATTAGACTAAAAGAATTACTATTTTTATGTTACAAAAACGGATT
Organism: Sambucus nigra; assembly: GCA_949130495.1. Classification (NCBI taxonomy): domain Eukaryota; kingdom Viridiplantae; phylum Streptophyta; class Magnoliopsida; order Dipsacales; family Adoxaceae; genus Sambucus; species Sambucus nigra. The sequence continues at coordinate 485,609,914 of OX422215.1, forward strand.
TAATTATGGAAATTGATGACTTTAAATTTCTAGGGTTCATGTTCATAAGGTTTGGGAAAAATTGGGGAGTTATGATAATTAGATGATGTATAGGAAGATTTGGCCCTATATAAATGTTGTGTTATGACCTATGAATGTTTAGTGATGATTAGAAACCTTAAGATACTGTTGGGGTGACTTTTAGATGAGAATAGAGGTGAAGAAAATTGAGAAAAACGAGATAGGAAAAATTCTGGGCTCGAAACTGTCACCTCGTTAGAAGACCTGCCCAGGTCGTTCGAACGAGCTCGTTCGAACGAGCTTCTAACGAGCTGACAGTTTGCCTTCTAACGAGTTGGATGTTCGTTCGATGCCTTTCGTTCGAACGATATCTCGTTAGATGCCCACTTCGTTCGAACGAACTCTCGTTCGAACGAGACTTCTAACGAGTTGACAGATTGGCCTTTTTGGCCTGATTTGATTTCTAATGTCCCGTAACCTGGTTTAATTCTAGAGATAACATTCCCTTGATGACTAATTGATATAGTTGGGATATTTGGGATATATTGAGGAGTAAAACATAGAAGTGTGATTTATGAAAATTGTGGATTAGGACGTGAGTGACTAATTACGATGTGAGAGTAATTGACGATTTAAATGTTAGTATTAACCGGGGATATGTGAATTGCGTAACATTATAAGTTGGTATAAGAATGAGAAGTATACCACTAATAAATTATAGTAATTACTAAGATGTGTGCATGCTTAGTATATGTATATGATTTTATGTGTATGACATACCTACCATACTTGCTATCACGGGAGGTTTACGTTCGCTTAGGGCCATCTAATCTTTGTGTGCCCGGATTTAGATTGGTACCTCGAGGACATAGTTAAAGAGAACGACTTATTTGTGAGTTAATAAGTCAGCTGACTATGGAGCGTAGGTATGTACGTGACCCATGGATATGTTGAATTATGTTCGCCTCCATTTTTTTGTGTTGTGCTTATTCTAAAAATTCCTGAGAGATTCGGAATTTGTAATCCTTATGTACGTGATGTACCGGGATGGATAGCAGAGTATGTGTGCACCACAGCTTAGCCTCGGGGTGCTTATATTGTATATTTATGATGTGAATAATATACGGTTAAATGAAAAGGAATTTTTATGTTTAATTGCGAGTATGATTGTAGTAACGTCTTGATAAAGATAAAAAGGGACAACCTGCTGTGAAATGGAAATGCTGATAATTGAGAATCCGAATTTAAGTAAAGCTATCTATTTAAGTGATAACATTGGGAATTCATATCGTGAATTGAGTAGGAAGGTTAGAACTTATGTCGGTTTAGTTACATATGAGAATCACTTGAATGGGTACGGTACATTAGGAGTGCACAATTAGTCGAGAGGTGAGTATTTCATGTGAGAGCACGTCCTAACATGTATTTTGCATTCATTGTTTTAATGTTATTAAAGCACTTGCTGTTTTTAAAATACTCTCCACTTTCGGGCTCTGACCCGTTTGCTTTCAAATCTACTTTTTGTAAAAACCTTTTTAGGTGCCCAGCCACAAGGACACCATGCATAGGAATTCTATTCAGGTGACGAGCTGTAGCTGTTGTGGAAGTTACAGGGCCTTGATATTAGACGCCTCATTTTCTAGTCTTGACTCCATATTCAGTTTCATCATTTGTAGGGCATGTCGCCCATTTCTATTAGAGACTTTTTATATTTCAGTTATTCAGACTTTGGTTTGTAATTAATTCAGGATGCAGACTTGTTTTATTTATTTCCATATTGGGATTGTTGTGAGGAGTATTTCCTCTAGACTCATTATTACTTGTTGATTTCACTATTGGGACTTTATTGTGTATGGTTATGTTATTCTTTTATTCTTCACTTACTTCATGTTAATCAGATTTAATTTAAAATTGGCAACTCGCTTTTTAAATACTAGGTGGTTCGTAATCATTAAAATGTTTTCAACAGTGATGCTATTAACTGAACCAACTTGGCATTTTGTATTAATTTTTAATAAAGGAGTAGCTACCCGGTATTTAATTAGTCGGGGTGTCACAGGTTATTATTGACTTTAGTGGTTTATAGGATGAGTTGGGTTTTGAGTTAGCCACTATTGTTGATGTTTGAAGCTTTGGACAATCACTAGGGGAGAATCGATTCAGTTAGTCATGCGAATCGATTCGGGTCAGGATCGAATCCATTCGATTGGGGAAGAATACAAACATGGGTTTTTTTAAGGTTTGTTTTGGAACATATGCTTTTACTAGGAGAATTATTCTTAATTAAAAAGATTAATTAATTTAAATGATTTAGAGTTAGAGTTAGTAGCCTTTATGTGAATAGGATTACTACTCTTATGAATTACGTGCTACTGTCACACCCCGCCTAATTCTGGCGTCGACAGACGGGGTGGCCAGCCACCGCCGCCGAACTATGCCGGGCGTGAACTAAATAAAATACCATTCTTAGCATGAGACAGATATGAGACATAAATAATCAGTCCATAAGATAAATAATTGAATCAATCTCAAATAATCACAAATAACTAAGCGATAAAAGATCCATCACATGCTAACTCCAAATAATCCAATCTCCAATAATGATTAAATAAAATCTGAATAATCCCAACAGAAATCCTCTAAACAACTTTGGAACCGAATGGCCCAATAAAACTCCAATGAAGTCTCATAATACGACTGGAAAAGAAAGTTTAACTAAACTATGCCATAAAGTAAATAACTCCAGCTGCACCTCCAATGATAACTCCGATAAACTTATGCAGCTTCCCCAAATCAAATCCTGAAAAAGATTAGTCAACGCATGGGTCAGAGCCAAAGCCCTGAGCAAGAATACACACTACTTTCCTCAAATAGGATCCTTGAATCCAGACAGTAGCATTATACGCAATAAATATCACAATAGAATATTTTAAATTAAACGGGATAATTAAACGCGATAATTATAATCTACTAACTACCCTCAAAAATCCCCATTTATAAAGGCACACCAATATGATTTTAAATTCCCAAGTTCCACGATGTTAATTTAATTAAATTAACCAGCTTTTATTATAGTTCTCACTTCTTATTAAAGTGTCACACTTCCCCTTTGTCAATCGTCCTCTGACCCGTTTACTGTCGGCCCCGACACATGATAAGGTTCCCCCTTATCAATCGTCCTCTGACCCGTTTACTGTCGGCCCCGACACATGACAGGGTTCCACACACGACACGACATAAATCGTCCTCTGACCCGTTTAAACTGTCGGTCCCGACACATTATGTCGCCACAAATTTTAATACCCGTTTTTATCTTAGGCATTAATTCTCAAGTTCTCAATTTATAATCACCCCACCCTTTTAATCAGTGTGAGATCCTCAAAATACCCCTTAGTCCCATACCTAAGGTTCCCCAAGTTATCAATACGTCTTATCCTATGTATAGGAAGATTTTCTAACATAAATCTTAACTTAGTCTCGTACTTAGACTACCGTAACGACGATAAAGTATCAAAAATCATCCCACCCCCAAGATGATAAAAAACGCGATAATCTACCCTCACTAGTCCCATACCTAGAAGGCATAAATCATCAAAAGGCCTACCCACTAGTCCCATACCTAGAAGGCATCCTAAAGTATAGGGATAGCAAAAATTACCCAACAACCCGCCGTCACAATGATATTTAATAATACCAACAAGTCACACCAACAAGAATAATTAATCAATGTATAAAACAACGCATGATAGTCCAATTCAATTAAATATTTAATTTAATTATCACAACGTCAACAATACCCAAATAATCACATTTAATTATTTTAAATTAAATATACCAAGTTTTCATCATATATATATATATATCAAAACCCAAATTTTATTATCTCTACATGTATTACATGAGTTGTACGCACCCAAAAATCATTTATTTTAAAGCTAGGGTTTTTCTACATGCAACCTACACCAATAAAATCCCAAAATCACTCATGAATTCTATGTACCCAAAGGGTTATGAATATTATTCAGATTAAAAGATTTTTGTAAAAGCAGCCCCATAATTAGTATTCAATTTTTCTAATTAAGTTACTAATTATTTTTAAGAAAACATGTAATTAAGTGTTTAGGCGACACTTAAAATGCATATACTAAAGGAAAAGAATAGAGTATTCATGCCTGTAAAGATCGTGTTGAAAATCTGATTAGAAATCTGGATTCCTCTCGAAAAATTAGCAAAAGAGTGTTCTTGAACGATCGTGATTAAACCCCAATTAAGCCTTCAAAAACTTGTGTCAAAACTTGTGACAAAAACTTGATTTTGTTGAAGGTTGATGATTATGAGTGAGAGGAAGAATATTTGGAAGTGTTCTCTGGTGAAAAACTGGAGAAAAAGTGATTATGAGAAGTCCCCCTACGGATTAACAAGGTTATATAGTGATTAGGAGTCCTAATCCTACACAAATTGTTAAAAAAACAGCTTACAGCGCACGTTTTCTGGGAGGGTCGATCGATCTACCCCCCCGTCGATCGATCGATCACCCCGAAAAACTGACAGTTTACCCAAAAAATGCCATAAGGCAAAAATATTGTAAAATCAATATAAAATCCGTTTTAACTCCGATTTTAATTCCGCTTGAAGTTTTGTTCTTCTAAAATCATAACCAACATACTTAGCCAATAAAAATTTAAAATTCAAAAATTTATTTTTCTAAAAAATTCCAATTAATTAATTAAAATAATAAATAAAAATACGGGGTGTTACAGCTACATACCATGTGTGAGTGCTCGCAGGATACTCCTGGAGGGGATATCCTTTATAGGGCATTTACGATGTCAACTACATTGGCACCCTGTTGATAGAGATGGGATCTGCCTTGATTATGTTACCCAAAGCACTACATGTAAAATACATGTTGTATCCTAAAACGATTAATGGGAGGATCCTCAAATGTAGCCTGGGGTATGGGGCAATATATTTGGTGTGAAGGCATAGTGATCACCCCGTGTTTAAGGGTTGAGGTTATAGGTGCGGGATAATCTATGAATATATGTAGTATGCGTAAGAGAAATCTTAAGGCGGTAGGGATAGGCTTTCGACGAGACCAAACATAGTCAATTTATTATGTATGTGGCCGAGACTGTACTTATGTGAATATTAGACATAGAGACTGTCATTCCATATATGTTCATATACTTGAGATGTATAGAGTGAGAGGATTTTGGAACCTTTACTTATATTGAGTTGAGATGAATAAAATGTAATCACAGGGTTTACCTGGGTTTGGGGAGTTAGATGCATATGATATTTAGGATTATTTTCGGTTGGCATAACGTAAAAACAATTAAAACTTGAGGGGAATATTTATAGTTATATCGTAGACAAAATTCAGTTATAATCTTAGATTTATTGACAATATTGTTGACTTTACTTTTCAGGATATATGTCACTGTTTCCACCTCAGCCTTGACCTCTTTATTTAGACTTTCATTTGTTGTTGATCATTTAGGATGTAGGTGTCAGTCCTGTGTGCTAACTCTTTATTACTCTTTATACTTAGTCGAGACAAATTTATGTAGTAGTTTTATTTCAATGCTTTGGATTATGTTGAGAGTCATATGTTTATGTATTAGACTTTATTGTTGTCAGTGATTGTATCAGATGTATATGGGTTGCCACTTATTTTTGTTCAATTATTTAATATATACATATTAGTTTGTTTCTAGTAATGCTTATTGTAAGGACATTATTTTATAAGCCCGTTATCAATTTATTATGTCGTATATCGTTACAACCGTCGAAGAAGTTCAAGAGAAATCTACATCAAGACGAATTCGAATATATCAAGGTTCTTCACCAAAAAGCCTCCGCAAAGTTTACTTTGGTAAGGTTATGTTTTAAACACCTTAACTTTACACTTAAAGCTTTGGGATATTTTTTCAAAATATTTTCTAAGTGTTGGAGTGGACTTTTTCGTCAAAATTTGAGAATGAGTAATTTTTCTAAGTCCTGTAGCGTACCTCAATTTTGACGCCCAGGTCGTTCAAGAGAGATCTCATCTCGTTCGAGCAACATGGAGATGTTGCGCAATGTCGTTCAAGCGGCACGTATACATCGTTCATGCGATATACCTTTTTCGTTCGAGCGACAGAGGCAGCACATTTTTCTATAAATACTCATTAAATGGTTTCGTTTTCATTTAGAAGTCCCAGCATTTTGAAAGACAGAAAACTGTGAAACTGCAGAATCCTTTTGACTTCTTCTTTTAAGGTTTAATCCCTATTATTTTTCAATTCACAAAAATCCCATATGCTTTGGTGAATTGTTTTGGTGTTCAAGAACACGCTTTGCTTTTGATCATTCTTAATGGGTATAACTCTACAACCGGAGAGTTGCGTGCTATTATGGGGGGAGTCCTTGTGAAGATTTTAGACTGCATGTTTGGACTGCGCGTTCTTGTGGTATAGCTGCACGTGAACCACTGCAGATTTCTAGACGATGCTTTATAGGATTGACGAAGACACCGTGCGTTACTCTTGTGGGTGAAAGCAAGATGGTATGTAAGTCAATGGTCTTGTAAACTTATCAAAGTTCTAGAAATAAAAGGTTTTGCCCTGCGGGGATTTTTCCTGAAAGTTGTGTCGCATGCTTTATTTATCTATGGGTTGACACACGCACACACATAGTTGAATGTTTAGGGGCTGAATTGATTTGGTTTAAAAATAGACTCTAATTAAATAAGTGTGCTAAAGTTAGAACTTGTGAATTTAATCAATTATCACACAGTCATATTTTACAAATTGGTATCAGAGCGGGTTACGCTAATTTATCGCGTGATCCTGATTTTTTAAGAATTTATTTTGATACAATTTGACTTCTCACGTCATCAAATTAGTATCAGAGCGGGTTGCGCTAATTTATCGCGTATTCCTATTTTTCGCAAAATCGTGTGATATTGATTTTTTTTTTGAAAAAATTAGTTTTGTGAAAAATTGCAATTTTTTCAATGGAGCATTCATATTATATGATGCCTATTTTTTACGGGTCTAATTTTGCCTATTGGAAAGCTCGTATGAAATCTCAATTAAAGGCTATTGATGAATGTGTTTGGTTGTTGTGTGAAAGAGGGTGGACTCCTCCCACTGTCACCGTTGAAAATATCACCTCTTAAAAACCTGTGTTGGCCTGGACTGAAGATGATTTTAAAATATTTAATTTTAATTCACGTGGTTTGAGTGCTATTTCTGGAGCCGTCACTCCCGACGAGTTCCGTCGATTTATGACGTGCACCACGTCTAAAGAGGCATGGGGTGTACTCCAATTGACACGAGGGTACAAACGCGGTTAAAGAATCAAAATTGCAAAATCTTGCCACCCAATTTGAGACCATTACTATGTTAGAGTTCGAAACTTTTGATGAATTTTATGCACGTTTGTCAGACATTGTCAACACTAGTTTTACTTTGGGTGAGGCAATTGATAACACGCATGTCGCTAAAAAGATTTTGAGATCTATCCCAAAATGCTTTATTCCTAAAGCCGTTGTTTTGAACTCTTTGGGAAATTTGAAATCACTTAAGTTGGAAGAACTTGTAGGAAATCTTCAAACCTATGAGATTGACATGTTTTCCCAAACCATTAAGGCTAAGGATAAAGGCGTTGCTTTAAAGACTCATTTTAAGAAAAGGGAAGAAAAAGTTTATGAGTTCGATTCTGAGGGAGATTTTGATGTCAATGATATGGCCTTATTTGCAAAAAGTTTGTCAAAATTTCTAAAGAAAAATCTTCCAATAAAAAGAAAGGAAAGGCCAAAGAAAGCAGTGAGAGGGAAAAAGAGAATGAATCAGATGAGGAGTGTGAGGAGGATTTTGAGAACATGACTTGTTTTGAATGTGGGGGTAAGGGGTATAAATCGTTTGAGTGTCCTACGTGACTTAGAAAGAAATGAAAGAAAGTAGCCATACCCGCCACACTTAGTGATAGCAGTGAAGGTGAGGGTTATGAGACTAGTGGTGAGAAGTTTGTTGCTTTTTTAGCAAGTCGTCTAAGCACACCCACTTTGTCCCACAATAGTGCACACAAATGTGATGATGATGATTTGAGTGCTTCAAGTGAGGGAGAAAGCGAGAGTGAAAGTGGAGATGAAAGTGAGCTCCAAAAAGCATTTAGAGATTTGTACATCGAGACCTTAAAAACAAAGAAGTATAATAGGGATTTAGGTCATCGAGTGTTATATTTGGAGAGAGAAGGAGGTTTTAAGAAAGTAAAAATGTGATTTGACCGACACAGTGTCTAGTCTGACGACACGTGTATCCCAACTCGAGAGTGATCTCAAACGTGCCAGGGAGGTCAAAGTTAATTTTGAGAACGCACCTAAGAAGGTTGAAAATGTGGTTCTTAATACCAGTAAGGGTAGAGTTGACAGGCTAGGAAAAGGTTATGATGGTGCTTCCACCTATATTGTCGCACCCGAGCCGATTCCCACTTTAGTGACAGATTCACATGGCCCAAAAATTAACCCACCTAGGCGTTCGTTTCTCATTTGGAGAGCACGTCCTAGAGTTTTTGAGAGAGGTGTTCCTAGGCCTATTTATGTTTGTTCCGATTGCAAGAGGACAGGACACCTTAGGGAATTTTTCTTTAAGTTGGGTTATGTGTCACGTTTTTCTTCTACATGTGTTTCTACCACACATGTACCCACACATGATACTTTACATGCTCCTGGAGACTACAAGAGAGAGTTTGCACATTTAGGTGAGCAAGTTAAGTTTTTGGTCAGAACTTCACAAAATTTTATGGAGGTTTTTCATAAGTTGGCACCACCTTTGGAAAACCCCTCTGCACCTAACGATTGAGGTTTGACTTGTTTACTAGCATAGGATGTTTTCCATGATGACATTTTTTGCCTATTGCTAGTATGTATCATTTTTGTATGTTTTTTTTTAGAAAAATTTTGAAAAATACAAAAAAAAATTATTTTGATAAACTTTTTGTAAAATCCAAAAAGAGTTTTGTATTTAGTTTACACCTTTTATGGATGGACACTTAGGATGACCGAGTCACAACATCATTCCATTTTGCATGTGACTAATTGATAGTGTTTTGAGACAATATGTCAATTCATCCATGTGCTTTATAATGTTTGGAGTCATTGAGATATAATTAAATGTTACTTCCTAAATGTTTGACTCGTGATTTCCTTTATTGCACACGTGCACGGATTTGTTTGATTATTGTGATTGTCTTATCACATCTTGGTTGGGTGTTTTCACTTCACTCCTGTCCTTAAAACGAACCAAGTGCGATAAAACTTGATAAAAAAGTTGTGCATGTAAGAGCCATTTGTGAGGTTGTGTGCTTTATTTGAAAACAGGGAAGGGCTGCGAAAGGTTCATTTGACCTTTGCGAATACTAAGACACTGTTATATCGGACCTAAAAAATTGAGGAATTTTATTATCCGGTGTCCAACGAGGTTTAAAAGAGCCCAAAAAAATTAAACGCAATAAAAATAAATTCATGCCAATTGTGGGCCAATTAGAATTTTGCACTAATTCTCCAAAGTTTGAGAATTTAGTTTATACACCTCTAAAATAAAATATATATGAGGGTGTTTGGATGGAGAATTAAAATGGGTTTGCACGTCCTTAAAAGTCTTGAAAAGGCGTTAAATAGTTTTGGACGTTATTGGTGTGAAAATCACTTTGACTTTGATTTATTGATTTGCGTAAGACGGTGTCATCTAAATTCAATATTTTTTACACCTAAGGATACTTTTGAAGTTCATTCGTTAGGGGTACACGTATGCATCGTGCACATATGCTTGATTGAGTTGATTTACCTATCGAATGTGTTCACACCCATACATTCCGTTTCCATGACTTGGTTGTTTTAGTATAAATCCATGGTTTGATTTTTTGTATCTTATTTTTGTATGAAAAAATTGAAAAATCAAAAATAGTTTGTGGAATCTTTTAAGATACTCCTTTGTATATGTGTAGTTTGATCCTTTTTTGGTATGCACTTTTATCGTAACACTCCATGTTTTGATTGTTTCTTCTTATCTGTCTATTTGAGGACATCATAAAAAGGGGGAGAACGAATTATCATGTTATGGGGGAGTTTTTGTACTATGGGGGAGATTTGATTTATTAATGATTTATTCTTATATCATTTCAAACTCGATACGTCACGAAGGTTTTTACTTTATCTCATGTGTGTAGGTACAAAGACTGAATATCATTATGTTGCACACCCTGATAAGAAAAGCTTTGAGATTTGATGAAGATTTTTTTACGAACAGTTTGAGATCTTGCAAATTTATTCATGGGAGGGTAGATTTATATAGGCATTTTGGTTTTTGATAATTCAGATGTTTTTATGTATGTTCCGGCATAGACATAGGGGGAGATTTGTAAGGACATTATTTTATAAGTCCGTTATCAATTTATTATGTCGTATACCATTACAACTGTTGAAGAAGTTCAAGAGAAATCTACATCAATACGGATCCGAATATATCAAGGTTCTTCATTAAAAAGCCCCCATCGAAGTTTACTCTAGTAAGATTATGTTTTAAATACCTTAACTTTACACTTAGAGCCTTGGGATATTTTTTCAAAATATTTTCTAAGTGTTGGAGCGTACTTTTTCGTCAAAATTTGAGAATGAGTAATTTTTCTAAATCCTGTAACGTACCTCGGTTTTGACGCCCAGGTCGTTCAAGCGAGATCTTATCTAGTTCGAGCGACATGGAGATGTCACGCGATGTCGTTAAAACGACATGTGTACGTCGTTCGCGCGAGATACCTTTTTCGTTCGAGCGACAGAGGCGGCGCGTTTTTCTATAAATACTCATTAAATGGTTTCTTTTTTATTAAGAAGTCCCAGCGTTTTGAAAGACAGAAAACTGCAAAACTGCAGAATCCTTTTGACTTCTTCTTTTAAGGTTTAATCCTTTTTTATTTTCAATTTAGAAAAATCCCATATGCTTTGGTGAATTGTTTTGGTGTTCAAGAACACACTTTTCTTTTTATCATTCTTTGTGGGAAGAACTCTACAACCGGAGACTTGCGTACTATTGTGGAGGGAGTCCTTGTGAAGATTTAGACTGCGCGTCCTTGAGGTATAGCTACGCGTGAACCACTGCAGATTTCTAGCCGATGCTTTGGAGGTTTGACGAAGACACGGTGCGTTACTCTTGTGGGAGAAAGAAAGATGGTATGTAAGTCAATGGTCTTGTAAGCTTGTCAAAGTTCTAGAAATAAAAGGTTTTGCCCTACGGGGATTTTTCCTGAAAGTTATGTCACATGCTTTTTTTTATTTATGGGTTGACACATGCACACACGTAGTTTCATGTTTAGGGACTGAATTGATTTGGTTTAAAAATAGACTCTAATTAAATAAGTGTGCCAAAGTAGAAACTTACGAATTTAATCAATTATCACATAGTCATATTTTACACTTATAATTATACCCAATTGTATATTATTCCTATATCATTTATTTTAGACTTGATGAATCTAGCTTAGATTTTATGGGGTGTCACAATAACATTATGATCGCACGAGAATATGTTTATTGCACTTAAATCACCATAAAGTTACGCTTAATTTAATTTACAGAATTTAATATTATTTAATAGATGATATTCAATGAGAAATATTATTAGGAATTATTAGTAGCTAGTTCAATTTTTAGAAATTGTCTAAATGATAATTGTAATCACATTAATAATTACTCACCTCGAGAAATATTTCTCTAATCAAATTCATCCACATTATCCAAAGATTATCAAATCGATTTAAGATATATAATTCATTTACAAAAAAAAATTTCCCTTACAACTACTTATCGTTAAAGAAACTCAAATGGGAATTTGTAAGAATTTTAATTTTCTCCGATATTATGGATTGATTTGAAAGTCTTTTGTATAGTGATGTTTTTACTAAACAATTTTTATATATAAGTGTGACTACACAAATATCAACACAATAATTTTCATATTCGCATTATATAATCTAATATTTGGATTGATTTTCTCTGTGTCATAATAAAACTCACTTAGCATTTTATGGTAAATGAATAAAAATTAGCCAACACTTTGTCTCATTTCATACGTTCAACTTATCTGTCAAAAAACTAAGCTTTGATACCCTCACCACTAAAATTCCCTATAAAGGTCAAGGACTAATTTGACATAAAAGTGGTAGTCGAAGAGCGATGCTCACACATCAGGCAAGGCATTGTTTAAGCATATGAATTCTTGAAGAAAGTTAGAAAATCAGTAAAGAAACTCAGACCAAAATGGTTAACGTTGCAATGGTGATTATTGTGGTGACCATAATAAATCCATATTTATCTCAATCCTTTGATTGTCAATCATATAAATCACATATCACCAATTTATATGATATAATTTATTATGTTTAATAGTTAAAATTTAGTCATATAAACTTTACATAACCTTCTGATCACATGAGATTATGTTTTTTTGTAACACGAGAAATCATACTCTAGCCTATACTATTACAAAGGAGTGGGGGATGCAACCTTTGTGTTGATGATACTCAAACCTTACTGGTACCCAAGGTCGGATGGGTGTCTTCCCACTATGACAACACCACGTGCTTCATAGAATATGTTGATTATTAATAAAATAACCATAAAGTTAGGGGTGTCAATTTGGGCTAAAGGGTCATATTTAGGCCTGACCTGACATTATACGATATGACACAACACGACATGAATAGCGTGATAAATAAATTTTATGCCAATTGGTTACAATTAAACACGAACACGATAACCCGCTTATTTTCTATATAAATATAATTTATTTTATTTTATATTTCATGCAATATATTGATTATAGAGAGGTGCTAATCGAATGAGATCGGATTGCTTATTAATGTTGCAATTAGGCCAAAATGGACCAATTTTGTTTTAAAACATTGCCAGAACATGTCACAACTCACTATCGGGGAAAAATATATTTTCCCGAACACGGCACACCCTGTTAATATTATGCCAATTTCGTGTTGGGTTATGTCGTGTCGAAAATTTTCACCCTTACATAAAGTTATACTTAATTTCTCTTACAAAATTTGATAGATAATATTTAATGAGAAATATTATTAGGAATTATTAGTATCTCAATCAATTTTTAGAATATGTCAAAATGATAATTTTATTCACATTTAAAAAAAATATTCACCTCGAGAAATATCTCTTGAAATCAAATCAATGCACATTATCCAAAGATCATCAAATCGATCTAAAATATATGATCAATTTGCAAAAACTGATTCTAACTTACAAGTGCTTCTCATTAAAGAAAATCGAATGGGAAGTTGTAAGATTTTCAATTTTCTCTGATCTTTTGCATTTATTTGAAAAGTCTTTTGAATAGTTTTTAAAAATAAAAACAAGTTATATAAGTGTGAATGCATAAACACTAACTCAATAACTTTCGTATTCTCGTTATATAATCTAATATTTGGATTAAGTTTCTTTGTCTTATAATAGAATTCACTTGGAAATTGATGGATAATAAGTTAAAAATAGCCAAGACTTTGGCTTGTTTAATACGATCCCCTAATCGGTCAAAAAATTAAGCGTTTGCACCCACCCTGCTAAACTTCTCTATAAAGGTTAATAGCCAGATTGACATAAAAGTGGTAGTTAGAAAGTGATGCTCAAAGTCTCAATTAAGGCGCTGTTTAAACATATGAAAATCCTAAAGAAAGTTAGAAAAGCAGTAAAGAAACACAAGAAAAAAATGGTTGGCCTTGCAACAGTGAATACTATCATGACCACAATAACTTTATATATATCTCAATCCTTCAATTGCCATTCATATAAATCACATTTAACCAATTTATATGATATAGTTTATTGTGTTTGTATAGTTAACATTTAGTCATATAAACTTTATATAATCTTTCGATCGCACAAGAATATGCTTCTTTTTTTCACACAAGAAATCCTACTTTAGCCTATACTATTACATATGGGTTGGGGATGCAGCTTTGCTTTTGATGATACTCAAACCTTGGTTGTACCCAAGGTTGGGTGAGTTTCTTACCACGAGGAAAACACCATGTGCTTGATGAGAATATATTGACAGTTCATCAAATAACCATAAAGTTAGGAGTGACGATTCGGGCTAAAGGGTCGTATTTGTGCCTTACCTAACATGACACGACTCGTTAAAAATGCGACAGAACACTAATAGCATGATAAATTAATTTTATGCCAATTTGGAATGATTAAACACGATCCAATACGATAACTCACTTGTTTTTACATATAAATATGTTTATTTTATTTTATATTGCATGGAGAATATTGATTATAAAGGGGTGATAATAAGGCTAAATCACGTTGCTTATTCGCGTTGCAATTTGGACAAAACAAACCAATTTCGTGTCAAAATTATGGCACGAACAAGACACAACCCTCTATTAGGGCAAGATATCTTGGCATGAACATGACACCCTCTGTTATATTGCGCCAATTTTGTATTGAGTTATGTCATGTTTTTGCGTTGTGTCAGAAATTTCCAGTCCTATATAAAGTTATATTTAATTTGTTTTAAGAAATTTAATGTTATTTAAAAGATCATATTTGATGAGAAATAATACTATTAGTAAATATTAATAACTCAATCAATTTTTAAAAAATGTTAAAATGGTCATTTTTAACTAGAAAAAATAGCGTGATAAGGTGATCCACCCTTGGCATTAAACATGTACAAGTATTAGCCTCATATAAAAAAATATGCTCAATCTAAGGCCCGTTGCATGTGTTTTGAGTACAAAAGTTAACAAAAATACCCCTTTGCATGGTAACCAGTTAATAACAAGTTGCAAGACCCATGTGAGACCAAGGACAAGACATGTGTCCTAAAATGTTTCTTCTATATAAGATTATCTCCTATATCTTAGCGCAGTTTTTTTACTTGACTTTTTTCCCTTTCGATATCTTATTTACGTAAATTTTTTTCATTTCTATTCTTGCATTTCTATTATGGTTCTTATCAATTAAATATTGAGATTTCAATATTGTTTAACAAGTGTACGATAGAAAACAAATTTGTTTCAAGTGTACAATATGTCGTGCGTGTTCGTATGAGGATTTTATTTCAAAAATCCGAATGAAATGGGAAAATATTAGATCCACAATGTTTTATATAAGATATGAAATTTCAAGTAATTCATTTTGTATTCTAGATGATACAATTTTTTTAAAGGACATTACTGGATATAAATATTGTAATCGTTTGGGTATGGTAGATATTAAAATGATTCTCGAAAAGTAATGGATTTGAGTATGGATCGGAGGAATCCTATCATTCATGTGATGGTGAATTACTATGTGTCAAAATTGACAAATAAATGCAATCCCACTGTTATACATTACAGAAAAGGAAATTGATGTCGTCTGGCAATTTTACACAGTTAGTTATATGATTTGGTTAGATATTTGAAGTTGTCCAATTATTTTCACTATTTTTCATAATTTAAGTTCAAAAAGAGCAATATTATCAAATTTCTCATTTTAAAATATTAATGCAAATATTGAAATGTCTCACTGCGGGAAAAAAAATTACATGACTTGCATAAATTTGTTATTTTAGTAGCCCTCGCTAGAGGTAACAAACAACGACTTGCATATGAAAAATGTGGAACAAACGTGTTTCGAATTCCCTTAGCGAGGACTTACATAATATAATATTAGATTTGTGACAAAACCAAGAGTTTCCATATTATATAGTTAAAAAAACAAGTGGATCTACAAGTTTCTAACTCATGAAAAAGGAACAAAAAAACAATAGTAGTATAACATAAAAATATTTAAATAGTGTAGCTATTATCATGGTAGTCATGATAAGCATTAGAAAAATCTCCAAGTAATTCCATGAAGTTAGTAAGGGAAATGTTGTAATATAGTCTTTAACCATCCAAAAGTACACATTCCAGCTCTTAACCAGTTCCTCATACTTTGGTACGAACTGAAATATATAAAAGCTCCATAAGTCACAAAAAATTTGAGGAATGTCAACCCCTTCAACTAGTGGCGATAATGGTGGTAATCTGATGCAACTTTGTTCTACATATATGAAGAATTAGTGGAATGTAGGAATGTACTTTTGGAGTTCATCTTCAATGACTTCTAGTTGTCACTTCATGTTTATTTCGAAATTGTGATAGCTCTGCAAACGTCGTATAAGGTTAACCATTGATGAGAGATGAAGTTAAAAGGTACTAGGGCTTATGTCTCAATATTTTTATGGGAATAGATAAATAATGGAGATTGAATATCAACTGGGTCAGTTTATCTCACTCTCTCTCTCACTCTCTCTCACACACACTATATATATATATATATATATATATATATATATATATGTGTGTGTGTGTGTGTGTGTGTGTGTGTGTGTGTGTGTGTGTAAAAGTAAATACTTTGTCATCACAAATGTCAAATTGTTTGATATTTTCAACCTTTCAAATATGTAGTCACACATTTAGCAATGTATAAAAGGCACGCATCACTAAATATATGAAGATTCATCATCATTATTCTCTCTATTTTGTCACCTAAAGTGCCAGTTCATTTAATGAAATTTATTGTGAAACTTATTTTATTCCAAAATATACGTGTTTATATACTTGAAGTTTATGTTCGCAACTAATATTATTTTTGTAAAATAGTATTCGTTGGGCATAATCATTTCGCACTAACACGTGTCATTTCGCATTTTGACTTCGCACTGTGTTGTAGTATGAGATCATAATAATATTAATAGTAGTAGTTATGACTAAATAGACTCTTTGATGCAACCATCAAACTATGTATTTTCATGTTGACTTTTAACACGAGCGCTGCGTCTTTTGAGAGGTATAATTTGTACATTCTTCTTTAAATATGTTGAAACTATTGGTCAGTTATCACTCTATCTTTACGCTTATACAATTGAAGTGAAAACTCTCTCTCTTAAAAAATCATTGACTTAATTTTCGATGTTTGGGATGAAGTTCTCATAAAGTTATTCCTCTGATTACAATCGCTGCAACCAAAAAGATTAGGGATTTATGTTTGGGTGATCAACCCTCGCCCAAATTTACATAGCATTGGAGGTTTTCAAAAGTTCAATTTGAGAAAGACATGGTGACATTCTAGGTTTGACAATTCTACAAATGACATCAAATATATATATATATATATATATATATATATATATATATATATATATATATATATATATATATATATATATATATATATATATATGTGTGTGTGTGTGTGTGTGTGTGTGTGTGTGTGTGTGTGTGTGTGTTGTTTGGAAACTTACAGAAGATAACTATGATAGCCCCAGTCAATATATACTCAAGTATATAGGTTCTTATGGAGATATATATGCATGTCGAGATTTTTTAATTTTTTAGTCAAAACATTTTCAATAAATGACAAAGAATTTGTAATTAACAAGTCGATGGGGAGGGTTTTTGGAAATTATTGGAATTTTTGGAAAGAATTGTTCCATAATTTTGACAAAATCGCGCATACCTTAATATATTATCATCATCATAATGCCATTAATATGGTATGATATGAGTTCGGCATGTATAATAATGAGACCGACTCACATACTAGTAGGGTCAGCACAGGTATTCGGGTCTACCTTAGTACTCAAGACAACGCATCTAACTCCATCATTTGACATTCAAGTTAACTCTTTCAAATATCTCGGTCACAGTAGGCATGAGTCAGGTAGTAAGATTATGTCATCAATGCACCCTCATGCTAGAAGTGACAAATACTCCCTCCCTCAATGTTTGCACATACCAAGGGTAGCGGCGCAGCTGTTTCGATAGCTATGGAACATCTAAGGGACGTCACTGCAAGAGAGGTATTATATTGTCATACCCTACTCTCCTTTCAATTTCCCCTTTTTTCTTGCTTTAACTTTACAAGTAGGCTCACCCTCACACCCATTTTTCCTTGTTTTTCAGGTTAGTGATGCGGTATTCCCTAGTTCTGCGGGATATACTACGCACTCCCCAAGTATTAAACTGTCATACCTAGTTTATTTTTAACTGTTAAGTTAAGACTTTTTCATTTTTTTTAAAAACATATTGATATCAACTCTGCTTATCCTCGTTTGGGCTGGTATTCAGGGTCATGTGGTGCTCTCTCGATTTGGCAGTAGCATACTGACTGATGATGCTATAAACACCACCACCACAATGAGGTGTTGATAAGCTCAAACTAGCGGCTATAATGGCAGCATAAGAGTAATGAACAAGTATAAGGAGGTGAGGAGACGAGGAGAAACACTGGTTTATAAGTGGTTTATCCAATTTGGCCTACGTCCACTGTGAGTGTGTGAGTAAGTTTCATTAGAATGAGGGTAGTAATGGACTGTGATACAATCTCTCACCTTCTCTATCTACTGTATAAACGAATAGAGTTTAGGCTAGGTTAAATTGTTGATCCCTCTCCAAGGTTGGAGAAGACATGCATTTATAGTGCTTGGGGGGTGTAGTGTACCCCCCAAGAATGCCATGAGCATGTGTGCGTTGAATACACTAATCATAGGTGGACACCTGGTTGTGCCACATGTAAGGAATCATGACCAAATATTGGCTCACGTGAGGGGAATGATTTGGTTATAACTGATTTGCTCATGTATTCCAAGTCTTCCATGTGCTTGCGTGTGTTCGGACTTATGACATCATCTGTTGTAACCTCGGCCTAGTCGAGTACAATGTTAGGAAGTCCGATAGTTGCTTTATCCTGCCAATCATAAGTAGACCTCAGACTGAAGTATTAGTTGAGGTTAGGTACGAGGTTGGATCTAGTGTCGGCTTGAGCAGAGTATGATGATGGTAATATCTTAAATCCATAAGATGCTGCAGACCTCGACTGCTATCGAGCTGAAATTATACAGTGTGGAGCCGACCTTGAGGAGGACGACCTTTTTTTATGGCTGTTGTGTGCATCCTGGCAACTCGGCTGTGAGGTAAGCCGAGGTTAGTGACCCTAAGTATGAGGGTACACTTTGGGCACATAAATCACCCCTAGACCTTAGTCTCCTGTGTGAATAGGTGGCTGAGGGGTATATGAGTCAGGTTAATAAAGGGACGTTTTTGGTGTCTTGGTGTTTGGAGTGGTTCTTTGGATACATGTCACTCTTTAAAGTAGCTAGCGTTTTCCCGAAGGTATGGAAGATCTGACGGTGCCTCTTAGTCTTTCTAGGGAAATGATGAGTGCCTTGATATTTACACCTCATCATTGCAATGGTATTTAAACCATTTAGCCCTTTTATTTATCTTTCTTCTTCTTATTTCTCTCGCCTTAGCACTCTTGTTGCAAATTTATCTCTCACCTTCCATAGCCAAACATCCACTATTTCTCTGGTTCTTCGGTCACTTTGGGTTTGTAACCCTTGCTTCTTCATCCTTCATTATTCAGGTAACCATCTTTGTTCCTTTCTTTCAATTTTCTGGGTTTTTTTGCACATTTACACATTTTCGATTGGTTTTTTGGTTTTCGATGAGGAAAACCACCACTGATTGGTGGTTATTAGGCTAGGATTGGTGGGGTTAGGTATTTTTAGAGTTATTCCAGGCTTTCGCGATGTTGTTTTAGCAGAAACCCCCACTTTTAAGCTTTTCGGTGACCCTACGGTCATCTTCTCCAGTGACATAACCTCTAGAGGTGCTTGGTGTTCTTGCTAGAAACCTTTCAATTTCCTAACTTTGATTTTTGATTTAGGTAGCATAAGTTGTTTACCTTCTTTCCTTTTGAGCTTTCTCCCCCAAGCGTAGTGTCGTCATACGAATGCTCAGACCTTTGTATAAACTTATTGAAGAGTTCCCAACTCTACATGAGAGGACATTTGAAAAGATTAGGCAGATAGAGTTAGCCCAGGAAAAGGCTCATAGGGCCGAGGCATTTTTTCTTAGACCTATCTTTCCTCCACCATTAGTTGTCATATACCCTGAGCTTGCTGAGCCTGCTAAGGTTCCTAATCCCGTGTCTACCTCTAATGTTGCTGAGTCCGTAGACTCTGTCCAAGAGGCCATGGATTACTCCCCCCGGGGAAGTGGAATCACTGAAGAAGCGGAGTTTTCTAATCATACCTCATCTAACCAAGATGCTAGCACTTCTCGTAGGTCTCCGTTTATAGATATCTTAGAGCCCAGCGTAGCATTTCCTCCTATAATTAACGCTATCCCTCTGATGATAGCCACTAGTGCTGAGTTTGCCGAGAGATATCCCAGTGGTGATCCCATTGAGGATCAGGCCCATGCTATTGAGGAGGCGGATGATGATGAAGGGAGTGAACTTAATACTTCTAAAGTTGAAGGATATAAGAGTTCAATCACTGAATACGATCTTATCTTCTTCCGTCATCTATATTCCATTCCCTCTTCCATAACTGTAAGGAAACCTTTAAACGACGAGAGAGCCTTCGATGACAAAGAGGGAGAGATCTGCATTTATGAGCAGATGTTTAAACTAAGCTTTCGTCTTCCAATCCACCCCATTATCCGAGTAGTCCTTTCTTACATCAACCTAGCCCTTCCCAACTATCCCCCAATACCTTAAGGGTCTTGGTTGGGGCTATCATCCTTTGGAAGGCAGTTCATCACATCGACCTTCTCGTTATGGTTTTCTTAGCTTGCTATATACCCTCGTCTGCTAGAAATCATCCTGGCTACGACCACTTCGTAGCCAGGAAGTCTGAGAAGAAGATGTTGTGGGTGACTCAGACTTCTAACCACAACTATAAGCCTCGATTCTTCTATGCCTTTGGGGCTTGGGAATTCGGCCCTAATGAGTCTTGTGGAACATCTGTTCCAAGAACTCTCCTAAGATTAGGTAATGTCTCTTTCTCGACCAAAACTGACCCTCGATTGATCCAAGATAACTCTAAAAATGTTGAGGACCTTCGTAGTCAAGGCGAAGATGGAAATCTCATCAAGTACGAGCATTTGATGACGCCTTACTATTTATCTCAGACAGGTTTTGGAGGTGGCCCATTGGTCGAGATTCATAAGTGCTCTGGGATAAGACTTTTTTATGCCAAGTTTAGTCTCGTACCTTTCATTCATCTGAGCTGCTAACTCCGATGTTTTTCTTTTTGCAGAGAGACCAGAAGGCATTTAAGACGATCTCTGGAACATGTCTGCACTAAGTATCACAAAGATGCTGGTGAAGTACGGTGGCAAGAATGCACCCCCTACTACCCAAGCAAAGAAGGGGAAGGCCCCTACACACACCATAAAGAAGAGGAAAGCACCTGCAGACCCTTCCCATATGAGGCCTGACAAAGTTCCAACTGTTGAGCATGCTATCCCCATTTCTACTGACGAAGCTTTAGTTTCTCATTTATCTCAGTTGAAGATAGGCGATAGTGTTATCGTCCATATCACCCAGGCCTCTAATGCCCTCTGTTAAATGATGACCGAGGATGACAAATGTTTCTTGCATTCAATTGGCATCCCTTTATTGGCTGAATTTGTTCTCCATAGAGCGGTTCAAGTATTTATTTGTAACTTTTCCTATCCAGTGTTATCTCTGATCTTATCCATTCATTATTACTAATGTGTCTGATTCATTTTTTTGCAAAGTGTTGTTTCCCTCCATCGTTTGGCCGACTATACGCTTAAGGGACTGCCTCTGATCTAAAAGGGTAAGGATGCTGAGAAGGCTGAGGCCAACTTCCAAAGGGAGATTGCTAACTTGAAGAAAGATTTGAAGAAGAGAGATAACCAGATTACTAAGATTAAGGAAGACCACATCCTATATATGAAGGCAAAGGATAAGAGCCTTCAATCAAAAGTTTTTGCTACTATTAAGGCTGCTCTGGACGACGCTGTAGAGGGAATCATTGAGGAGTACAAGACTTTAGATGAATTCATCAGTTTTGGTCTTGAGTATCTGGAGAAGGGTATTAAAGCAACTAGCCAATGGGCCACCATAAAAAAAGGTGACTCTAGGAGCTTATCTATCGAGGATTTTTTCAGTCTCGACTTTGCTAACCCTCAGCTTGATCGAGCCTTGAAGGAGGTGGGAGAGGGTGTTCCAACTGAGACGATCCAACTGGAGGTGACTGAGACCAATGATGGTGCCCAGCATGATGAGGAGGCCGAGGTTACAAATCCTAATCCTGAGCAAACAACTCCTGTTGGTGATGGGTCAGCTGAAGCTGAGGATCAAGCTCGTCTTTGAGCATCTCTCTTTCATGTCTGAAATTTTTGTGAAGCTTTTATGTAACCCATTATTTATATGAACTGTAAACTCTTCTTTTCAAATGATGTAATCTTTATGCTTCAGATGAAATAAATTCCACTTTTTTTACTTGTTGCTTTGCTATTCTACGTCTACAATGTTTCACTTATCCACCATATCATAAAAAATGAATTATGGGAATAAAAGCAATAGACACTTATAATTCACCATTTAAAAGCAAGTAACAACAGGCAAATGGGGTTTCACGTCATAATTTCAATCAAATGAAAGATGTTAAAGGCCTGAGGTCACCAAGGTAATGATGTTTCACCTCCTCATAATTTCCCAAATAAATGATGTTAAAGGTCTGAGGTCACCAAGTTAATGATGTTTCACCTCATAATTTCACCAAATGAATGATGTCAAAGGTCTAACGTCACCAAGTTAATGATGTTTCACCTCATAATTTCACCAAATGAATGATGTTAAAGGTCTGAGGTCACCAACTTAATGATGTTTTACCTCATAATTTCACCAAATGAATGACGTTGAAGGTCTGAGGTCACCAAGTTAACGATGTTTCACCTCATAATTTCATCTAATAAATGATGTTGAAGGTTTGAGGTCACCAAGCTAATGATGTTTCACCTCATAATTCACTAAATAAATGGTGTTAAATATATATACATTGGAACAAAAGCATCAACACAACATTACTATTTTGTCGTTAACATTCTCTGTATAAGTTGATACATGTATTATAAAAAGATAAAACAATTGCAACATCATAAGTAATATTTTTTCAACAGGTCGGCATTCCAAGGGTTGACGAGAGGCTCTCCTTCAAGATTCTCTAGCCGATAGGTACCTGGTATATCCTCATCGATTACCCTATAAGAACCATGCCAATTGGGATGGAGCTTATTGGTTTTCTGCTACGTCTTCTTCAGGACTAGGTCTCCCACAACTATCGGCCTTGACTTTACCCTCTGATTATAGAATCTCACATTTCTCTGCTGATAGGCTGTCTGTCTTATCTCTGCATCCTATTTTATTTCCTTAATCAAATCAAGATCAAGTCTTATCTCTTCCTCATTCCTCTAAAGGTCATATGTCTGAACTCTATAAGTGGGAAGCCTAATCTCTATTGGGATGACAACGTCTGAGCCATGGGCTAACATAAATGGAGTTTCTCCTATATGTGTCCTCATTGTCGTCCTGTAAGCCCAAAGCACAGCATATACCTCTTCTATACATCTTCATTTGGCCTCTTCCAACTTCTTTTTTATCCCATCAAGGATTGTTCTATTTATGACCTCAGTCTGACCATTTTCCTGGGGTTGGCTAGGGGAAGAGAAGAATTTCTTGATCCCTACTCTTTCACAGTACTTCTCTAGGGAACATTCTTTAATTGGGTTCCATTGTCTGAGATGAGGGTGTTTAGAAGGCCATACATGCATATGATGTTCTTCCAGCTGAATTGGAAGGTCTACTGCTCATTGATTGTGATTATTGTCTCAGCCTCTACCCATTTGGAGAAATAATCAATTGTTATAATTAAGTACCGATAGTTGTTTACAACCCTTGTTAAGGGTCCTACCAAATCAATGACCCATACTGCAAATGGCCAAAGGGCGGTGATAGAAGTCAGAGGTTGGTGAGGCTGGTGGGGGATGGTGGAGAACCTCTGGCACTTATCACATTTCTTCACATGCACAGCTGCATTTTTGGCCAAGGTCGACCACTAGTATCCCTGAGTGATTATCCTTTTAGCCAACGGCCTTCCTCCAATGTGTCTTGAACAAGATCCCTCATGCACATCTTGCAAGATGTATGGAACCTCTGAAGGATGAATGCATCTGAGAAGACGGATTAAGAACCCCTTCTTGTACAGGACATTTCCCACAATGGAGAATTTAGCAACTCTGAACCTCAGCTTTCTCCTTTTTAACTTTGACTCTGGTAGTTCTCCCTCTCTGATGTATCTGATAAGAGGATCCATTCATGAGTCTCCCATACTAAGATTTAGGCAAGGTCTAGCAACCTCTTCCTCTTCGATGGTCGAACTGAGAAAAATCTCAACTGGTACTGTTCTCTTTATGTTTGTTCTTGTTGCTGAGGCCAACCTCGCGAGTGCATCATCTCGGCTGTTGTCTAGCTGAGGTATCCTTTTCATCTTTACTTCTTTGAAGCTTTCTAGCATTGATCTCACCCTCTTCATATATCTGGTCATCCTTTTATTTTTGGCCTCATATACTCCCAAGATTTGCTTCACGACCAATCTTGAGTCACTACGGACTAGAAGCTGGCCGAAACTAAGGGCTTTTGCCAAAGAGAGACCTGCTATTAATGCCTCATACTCTGACTCATTATTGGAGGCTTTAAAGTTGAACCTCAGCGCATACTTAATATCTGTACCATCTGGTGCCGACACTATCAGCCCTGCTCCACTTTTGTTTTCGCAGGACGACCCATTAACAAAGAGGTTCCAGATAGTTTCATTTGAAGATAAGTTTCCCTATGATAGGGTACCCTACTTGAAGAGGTATTTCTCTTCTTCATTCTCAATTATTCTTTATTTTGTTGTACTTGTCTCGACCTCATCCAAAGTTCGATCGATGTTTCTCTCTAATAGCTCATCTGCAGCCTCATGACTCTTCTCAACCTCGACCTCATCCCAGGTAAACTCAGCCACAAAATCTGTGAGTGCTTATCCCTTGATGGAAACCCTGGGTTGATAAACAATATCATACTCTCCCAACTCAATTGCCCAGGTTATTAGCCTTCCTGACTTCTCAAGCTTATGGAACACCTGTCTGAGTGGGGAATCAGTGAGGATGATGATGGAATGAGCTTGGAGGTATGGATTTATTTTCCTAGAAGCATGTATGAAAGCATAGGCTAACTTTTCCATCCTAGGGTAATTTTTCTCAGACCCTTAGAGTTCTTTGCTATTGAAATACACTAGTTTTTGCACTCCTTCCTCTTCTCTTACTATTGCAACACTAATGGTTGACTCTAAGACAACTAAATATACATACAGCTTCTCGCCCTGAATTGGTCGAGATAAAAGTAGAGGGGGTTCGAGGTACAACTTAAGCTCTTTAAAAGCTTTATCACATTCCTCATTCCATTCGAAGGCTTTTCTAAGAATTTTGAAAAATGGAAGACACTTATTTGTATCTCTAGAGACGAACCTATTAAGTGCAGCCACTCGTCCGATCAACCTATGAAAGTGTTTGATGGTTCTGGATGTCTTCATTTCCAAAGCCTTGATCTTCTCAGGGTTGGCCTCTATCCCCGTTTGATTGACAATGAAGCCCAAAAACTTTCCAGTTCTGACCCCAAAGACACAATTGTTTGGGTTGAGCTTCATTTTGTATTTGTCCATGGTATCAAAAGTTCTTTCGAGGCCGGCCACATGAGTGTCATCCCTCAGACTCTTAGTCAGCATGTCGTTAACGTAGACCTCCATGGTTTTGCCTATATGATCCTCGAACATCTTATTTACAAGATGTTGGTAAGTAGCCCCTGCATTCTTCAGGCCGAAGGGCATGACCTTGTAGCAATAGGTCCCTTTATCTGTAATAAAGGTTGTCTTCTCTAAGTCAGCCGAGCCCATGAAGATCTGATTATACTCAGAATATGCATCCGTGAAGCTCATGAACTCGTGTCCTACTGTGGCATCCACCATCTGATCTATACGAGGCAGGGGAAAACTATCATTTGGGCAAGACTTGTTTAAATCGGTGAAGTCTACACACATCCTCTACTTCCAATTAGCTTTAAGAATTATGACAGCATTGGGCAGCCACTCAGGGTATATAATTTCTCTAATAAACTCGGCCTCTTCAAGATTTTGAACCTCATCTCTGATGACTTCGTACTTATCTCTTGAGTATATCCTTTTTCTCTACTTAATGGGCTTGGCATCCTCTACCACATTGAGTTTATGACACACAATCTCAGGATCAATACCTGGTATGTTTGCATAGCTCCAGGAAAATATACTATGTCTCTTCCTTAACAACTTCACTATATCCTCCTTGATCTTAGGTTTTAGGGCTTTACCGACTTGGATGTTTTTTTTCGAATCATCCTCATTGAGGCGATGGATTCTACCTCCTCCGCAGCCTCTCCCTTTTTGAGCTTTGTTTCGTCTCTGGGATCAAAGGTGTCAATGTTCAAAGTGGTTGTTGTCCTCTTATGAGCCTCTCTCTCTTCTATAGAGTTGAATTAGCATTCACGTGCCGATGTTTGGTCACCTTGCACTTCCCCTACTCCATAGGGAGTCAGGAATTTTAGTATCTAGTGGACCGTTGAAGGCACAGCCTTAAATTCCTTGAGGGCCACTCGCCCTATGATGAGGTTGTAGGCTGAGAAGACATTTCCATCCATCATAAAGAAATTGATTTTTCTGGTCAACCTCTTAGGCCATTCATCTCCCATTATCACATCCATTTCATACATTCCCAATGGATGGACCTTCTCCCCGGTGAAGCTAATCAAGGGGTGATGATAAGGGATAAGCCTTGCTCTGCTGAGACCCAAGCTCTTGAAATAAGGCCAAAACATAATGTTTGTAGAACTGCCCCCATCCACAAGGATCCTCTGAACTTTACATCCATGCGCCCTTGTGGTGATGACTAGAAGGTAGTCGTGGGGAGCTAAGATACCTTTAAAATCAAGTCACGAGAAGCCAACTACGAATGTATCCATGTCTACCTTCTTTCTATTCTCAAGTTTAACCTCTGTTGAAGCCAAATTCACAGCCTCGGCTTTGGTCCCTACTTTGGCCTCTGCCATATGAGCCTTGCGATCAGCTACCTCTGCACCACCTCCTACTAGTCCCCCGCAGATAGTGCTCACACCAAAAGAGATCATGTTTACTCTCTTTACTTGGACATTATCATCCTTTAGTGGGAGGTCAGGGATATCGTCATCATCATTGGAGTCATCATCTTTCATGGCAGGGGTGTTTTCTTAGCATTTATCATTTCTTTTCTTTCTAGGGTTGGCTCGGCCATTCTTTGAAGCTCTTATATCCACATACTTTCTCAGCTTTCCAGACTTTGACATTTTTTCAATCTCATCCTTCAGGCAGAAATATTTGTCAGTTAGATGGTCGTGATCTTGATGGAACTCGCACCATAAATTCTTGAATCTGTTATGTGGAGGAGTCCTCATCTTCTCTGGCCATCTCAGAGACCTGTCATTCTTTATCTCATTGAGGATGTGTCCACATCTCACAGTTAAAGGAGTATAGTCTGCAAACTTATCATCCACAACCCTCTTCTTTCCATCCTTTTCTTTTGGAACTTCCCACTACTACTTCCATTCTCATCCTCATATTTCGCAGCCATTACTTCCTCTGCATTCATTACCTTTCCATCTATTGCCAACAGCTCGGCCATAGACTTGGGAGGGTCTTCAGTACGTTTCCAGAGTAATTTACCCTCCTGAAGTCCTCCAATGAGGGCTTTTATGGCTATACTCTTTTTATAGTCCTCTACCTCTAACTTTTCCTTGTTGAACCTCGCTATATAATCTCTGAGTCTTTCATTCCTCCCTTGCTTTACATAAAGCAAATGGGTCATCTTCTTCTGAGGCCTTACCACAAAATAGAAGTTGTAAATGAACCGCTCGGCCAAACCTTTAAAACTATCAATTGAATTTTTAGGAAGAGAAGTGAACCAGATATGTGCAGCCCCAGTTAGACTGCTTGAGAAATCTCGGCACCTCATCTCATCAGAGATTGAATAAATTTCTGCTATTGTCTGATATATTTCAATATGATGGACTGGGTTGGTACTTCCATCATACTTGGGAGACACCACTGGAGGTTTAAATTTGGTAAAGGTTATGAAGTTGACAATCCTTGCCACAAATGGTGAACCCTCTGTGTACCCCCTTTGTAATGGGTCTCGGCTTTTAATGAGATCCCCTATCTTCTCTTCCAGCCTATGGATAGAGCCGTTCCAAGTCTTAGCAACATCGGTCTGGTCGAGGTTGTCCCCAGTCACCTCTAAAGGGTGGATTGAGGGTTCCCCAGCTGTTGCACAGTGTCGGCTGTTGACCTCCGCCTGACTATAATCTTGGCCTTGTGGGCGTCGACCATGATGGGGTCGACAGTCGCCACCCTCTCTTCGTGAGCCAGCGATGCTTCTTGACCTGGGCAGCCTTTCTCGCAGGTCATTAACTGGGCCGAGTCTTTCGAAGGTCGACCCTCTACTTAACCGACCAAAAGATGAACCTCTTTGACGGGCATCGCAGTCTCGTCTTTCACCTTGACAATGGCTCTACGGGATAGGACGTACAGTGTTGTTTGATATCTCATATGGTTCCCAATGGTCAGTTGGAGTATCCCCTGCCTCTATATAATCATACCTATCCTCTGAGCAATGGTTTCTTTGCCTCCCCAAGCGTAAACTCATAGGGTCAGCAATATCCCTCCTCCTTATGGCCCCCTGGACCCATGCTATCCCTGAGCAGCTGCCGGAGTAATCATCTCCAGTGATACCCCAGGTGGTATCATCAACATCTTTTGGCTTAGCTTGGAAAATTTCTCATGCATTTCTTATTGAGTAGCGACTAAGGACTTTAAGGCTGCCGCCACCTCAGTCATCTCGGACTGGGGTGGCGCTTGGCTAAAACTGGGCCCTCCAACACCAGATAGTGGAGGTGGTAACTCTGGTGCCATATAAGAAGACCAAAGAGATTGTAAATGAAAACACAAGAGAGCTTGATACCTTTAAGGATCTATTTTTATTGTGAAATAGCTCCACACAAAATGGGGGTGGGGGGTGGATTAGTTCACCAACAGAGTCTCCGACAAGGTCAAGTAGCAAAGGAAGAAGAAAAGACTCCTCTCGTTCCCGCAGACGGTGCCAAAAATGATGATACTGCAAAACAGCACCACCAGTATGAGGTGTTTATAATCTCAAGCTAGCGGCTACAATGGCAGCAAAAGAGTAATGAATTAGTAGAAGGAGGTGAGGAGAAGAGGAGAAACACTAGTGTATAAGTGGTTCAGCTAATTTGGCCTATGTCCATTGTGAGTGTGTGAGTAAGTTTCATTAGAATGAGGGCACTAATGACCTGTGATACAACCTCTCACTTTCTCTCTCTACTATGTATACAAACAGAGTTTAGGCTTGGTTACAATTGTTGATCCCTTTCCAAAGTAGGAGAAGACATGTATTTATAGTGCTTGGGGTGTAGTGTACCCCCCAAGCATGCCATGAGTATGTGTGCATTGAATACACTAATCATAGGTGGACACCTAGTTGTGCCACATGTAAGTAATGATGACCAAATATTCCCTCATGTAAGGGGAATTATTTGGTTATAACTGATTTGCTCACGTATTCCAAGTCTTCCATATGCTTGCGTGTGTTAAGACTTGTGACATCATCTGTTGTAACCTCGACCTAGCCGAGTACGATGTTGGGAATTTTAATAGTTATTTTATCCTTCCAATTATAAGTATGACCTCGGCCTGAATGATTAGTCGAGGTTAGGTACGAGGTTGGATCTAGTGTCAGCTTGAGCAGAGTATGATGATGGCAATAGCTTGAGCATAAAATGCTGCAGACCTCGGCTGCTGCCCAACCGAGGTTGTACAGTGTGGAGCCAACCTTGAGGAGTATGACCTTTTTTATGGCTGTTGTGTGCTTCTTGGCAACTCGGTTGTGAGGTAAGATGAGGTTAGTGACTCTGAGTACAAAAGTACACTTTGGGCACATCACTGACCCCTCTGGGATATGACGTTAGACTTTGCAGCTTTTTTTATTTGAGTAGAGATACTCGACCATCTATCCTTCTTTCTTTATGAATTTCCTTCTTTTATATCTCTTATTGCAGGATCTAGTCGGTGAGCCTGCTGAGGCAGCTATTGAGGCAGAGCATAATTATGAGACTACTCACTTAGATGGTGATGTTGGCTCTGGTGAGGATTCTTCTCTTCCTATTTCTGAGCTCGTGTCCTGGAATACGGGCTATAACGATATTGAGATAAAGGCTCCACGGGATTTTATGAGTGCACTATGACGTTCAGATCTTCCATCGCAGATCCAGGATCACGTGTGGGAGGTGTTGGACATGGTCCTGGAGCATCATCCTGAGACTTTTACGTATCAAAGTGGGGTCAACATCGATAGCCCCACGATCTTCAACCTAAAGTCCCTTTCCAACCTTCTCCATAAGTTCATGTCCACTCCTCCTGCTGATATACACTAGGACTACGTTGCTTTTACAGGATCTTCATGATCTCTATCACTTCTATCATTTTTAGTTGAACTGAATTGACACCACAGTTCAGCAGTTCCTCAGCATCCCATTTAGGAGGATGATGATATTCCATATGTCTAGGCAGTCTAGGGTTCAGCAACATCAGGCTGAGGCTGCTCGAATATGAGATCATATTCAGCCACTATAGGCCAAAAGGCCAAGCTTGAGGCTGGTGACACTGACGACGAGGCCAGGATGGCCAGGCTAGAGGAGCAGTTCATTGAGGAGGCGGGTCCTTCTTACACATATATACGCTTACGGAAGGACTTATTTTTTATTTTGTCTAGTGGATAGTTTGCCTTGATGTGTAGTCCTTGTTTTGTACTTTCTCTTTCTTCTCCGTATGTAAAGGATTGCTCAATTATTAATGAAAAAACTCTGTTGGCTCCCATTATACTGTTTATTCTTTGCTTCTATCCGTACTTTGATGTTTGTTTACTATGACATGCTCTAATTTTTTGTGAGAATTTGGTCTATTTAAACCGCCATGTATACTGTGTGGTACTTGGATATATCTGAGCAAGTTATACTTTTTAGTGCAACCTCATATGATTATGGGGTAATTTGCTATGCACGTTCATTTTTCAAGGAATAATTGGGAGAGGGGGTTATCCTTTCTCCTTCCCTTCAAACTTTGAATACAATTCATAAATGTAAATCAAGAAAAATTACTATTTTCTTGAAAAACACTGCCCATTGTCTGCGGGGTCCTTGTTCTAGAATTTTCTTAGGAACATAAATAACTATTTTAGAGAAGGGGGTACCCCTTCTCCACATTTTCTGAGGACTAGTTAAGTAAAGTTTTTCTTGAGAACAACGGTTAGAACTTGTTCTCTAAGCTATAAACATGTTATGAGACAATAATAAAAAAAATGTTATATATATTTTTTATTATTACAAGGAGGACAACCTCCCTCTGGTCTGGTGAAAAAAAATTATTTGTTATGTTTGTAAGGACTTTGCTCAATATACTTTTCCTTTGGGATAGATGTACCCCCAAATATAATTCGAAAAGTTCTTTTTTGTCATGAGCCCTATTCTAGTCTAGTAGACAGTATTTATATTTTTTACATTTTAAAAAAATGTTCTCGTGCATCCACCTCATATAGCAGGTAAGTAAACAAAATGAGAGTCAGCATGCAATGATCAAAAAAGCATTGTTATTCAATTCTTTCGTATTGTATAATGTTCATAAGATTTTGTTTCTCTACCATCTTTACAAGAAAACTTTTCTTATTTTAGAGCATACCACTCAAAATCTTCAGAAGAAATGAATTTGAACAAAACTAGGCATAATACCTCTTTAGCTGCTTGAAATTGATGGATTGAAGACAGTCACCCTCTAGCTCCAATATCTGTCAGTACCCTGACTTTCCTACCCCTCTCACCACAAAGGGGTCATCCCAATTGGGTTTGAACTTTGATGTCGACGTGCTTCGAAGTTGATGAGTGGATGCGTGAATGACCAATTCTCACACTTGAAACTCCTTGGGCTTGACTAGGTTCTCATAGGCCCTGGATAACTGCTAGGTGTAAACTTTGAAGTTCTATTTGGCTTTATCTTTGTGCTTATCTAGTTCTTACAGTTTCACAAGTCGTGGGTCAAGAATGAGTCCATTGCTTAGAGCGACCTTAGTTAAGGGTATCGCCAATTCCACCGCTTGGACATCTTTAGTCCCATACACACGTGAGAATGGAGTAAACCCAGACGATTTTCTTTCCGAAGTGGGGTAATCCCATAGCACCAAAAGTAAGTTCTCATCCCGTGCCCTGGCATATCCTCTAGTATCTTCTTTAGTATTTTGATCAAAGTTTTATTTGTGGCCTTTACTTGTCAATTTCCCTTTGGGTAGGAGATAGTTGAGTTGTTGGGCACGATCTTATACTTGTCAGTGAGGAGTGCCATCTCTTTGCAGATGAATTACTTCCCATTGTCTGCGAAAATCACTTTGGGTATACCAAACCTACATATGATATACTCCTTTACAAACTGGGTTACCACTTGGGTAATTACTCTCCTTAGAGGAATGGACTCTACCCATTTGGTGTACTACTCTGTAGTAACGATAATGAAAGCTTTGCCATGAGAGGCTGAGATGATCTTTCTCACCAAATCAAATGCCCGTGTGTGAAAGGGGTAAGGAGCTGCTAAACTTTGCAAACTGACTGAAGGGTCATGTACCATGTTGCCATGCACTTGGTAAGCTCTGTGTTTATTCACATAAATAATGGAGTCAACTTCCATGGTTGGCCAGTAGTACCCCAACATCATTACTTGATCATACAATTTTTCACCTCCTATATGGGAGGGGTCATGAGCTTCCTTTAGTACCCTCTCTACATCCCTTTTAGCTATGCACTTCAATCCCTTCTCATTGTAGCCATTCCTGTAGAGTTCCCTTTCCATTAGCTAGAAGTGAGACACTCTCTTTTTAAAATAAATCTCATTTTCTCGCCCGATTTTTATCTCACCATCCTTCAAATATGTTATGTAAGGCTACTTCTAATTCTCAATTACTTTTATGAAGTTAT
Organism: Sambucus nigra; assembly: GCA_949130495.1. Classification (NCBI taxonomy): domain Eukaryota; kingdom Viridiplantae; phylum Streptophyta; class Magnoliopsida; order Dipsacales; family Adoxaceae; genus Sambucus; species Sambucus nigra. The sequence continues at coordinate 485,642,969 of OX422215.1, forward strand.
CTTCCACTAGCTGGTCAAATTGAGTTTGGCACTTTGGACAGTCTTGCTATAGACAAGCAGCCTCTGTGCTCATGGTGGTCCAGTAGTAGCCTGCCCACTGCAATCGACAATAAAGAGGAATATTACTATCCCTGTAATGATTCTAATGCATTGTTTCCAAACTCTCCCTAACTTCTTCTTCTCCTACACACCTTGATAAAAAACACCCGGGGCTGTTATAATAAAGCGTTCCTTGTTGCAGTTGGCAGTTGACCAGTTTTAACATATTTAACTCTCCTTCTCGGGGTTCTAATTGTTCCACCACTGGGTACCTCCAATCTTTCGGTTCGTTACTTGGAAATAAAGACTTCACTGTGGTAGTTACCATCCTTTGTCGTACTATGATGGTTGCTTCTGGTTCATCCATGTCCAATTTATAGACTATTGTAGCTAGCGCATCTAAGTGCCTATTCATCGCTCATGCATGTCTCTCAATGGTGATTTTCAAGAATTAGCTCAGCAGCCTCTAGATGATGGATATGTGTGGTTCTAGATTGGCGTGCTTGAGAGATAACTCTCCATTAACTTATTTCATTACCAAGTTATAGTTCCCTATTATCCATAAAACTCCGATACCTTTTCGCAACACTTCTAACAATTCTATAATGAGGGATTCGTACACTCAACCTCATTGTTTGAACACTTGAAATCCAACTTGTTGGAGAGAGTGATCTTATCCTTACCATTCCAGAGGATAAACCATCACCCCCTGTTCCTTGTGCATAAGAACCATCAAATTTCATCTTCCACTCCTCTATATCTTCTGCTAAATATGCTTCGGAATTTTCTCTAGGCATCTCTTCATTGGGAGGCTCAAAATTTTAACTTGGGAAGAGGGCTAGCAGATTTTCCACTGCATGACTCTTGATGGATTTTGGCACCATACACTTTAAATCGTACTATGATAGAATTAAGAACCACCTTGTTGCTAGCCCTACCAAGACCATATGTGCCAAGATATACTTGATAGGGTCATATTTAGTGCAATGTGAACTATAAACGCCAACAAGTAGTGTCTCAACTTTTGGGCCACAAAGACCAAGGCAAGGTAGTGCCTTTCAACATTGGTATATCTAGATTTTGTGATTGAGATCAATCACCCTTGATAAATAATACACCAGCCTCTCTACCTCTTCCTTCTCTTGAGAAAGCAATGCTCCTATAAACCTTTTTGTTGAGGTGAGGTAGAGGAGCATCGATGCTCCGGCTTCCAGTGGTATCATCATAGAGGAGGAGGATAATATTTCTTTGATTTTCTCAAAGGCATTCTTCTTCTCTTCTCCCCCGATTCACTTAGCTTTTTCTTTAATCAAGGGGAAAATGGGTGGGTCACCTACACCAGCGCTAGTATAAATCTTGTTAGGTATGACAGATTTCCTAAGAAGCTCTTGAGTTGTCACTGACTCTTTGGCGGAGGCATCATCACAATGGCCTTCCTCTTTTCCTCATCGAACTGCACCCCCTACTGATTTACTAAAAATCTCAAAAAAAACTCAGTGACCCCAAAGGCACACTTCAAGGGAGTTATTCTCATCTTGTACCTACTGCATCATTCAAATACTCACCTGAGGTCTTGGATATGCTTGCTTTATTTCTTCGACTTCACTACCAGGTCATCCATATGAAACTCCAATATGTCATGAAACAAGTTATGGAATATGGCCATAATAATCCGCTGGTAGGTGGCCCCTGCATTCATTAACCCAAATGGCATGACCGTGTAGTGAAAATCTCCCAATAGCGTGCGAAAGGCAATCTTCTCCGCATCACCCAGTTCCATCTTGATCTGGTTGTAACCGATATACCCGTCTATGAAACTATACATTTTATGACCCGCGATCACATCTACTAGATTTTCTATACTTGGGAAAGGAAACTCATCCTTGGGACATGCCCGATTCAAGTCGCGAAAGTCAACACAAATCCAAATTTTCCTTTTATCTTTCTTTACCACGGGCACAATTTTATAAGCCACATAAGGTGTTGAATAGGTTTAATGAACCCTGCTACCAATAATTTCTCCACTTCTTCTTTTATCTTAAGGTCTAGCATAGCCTTCTATGTGTGAGTGGCATGTCTAACTGGGAAAGATTTAGGCATAACATTTAGTTTATGAGAACTCACCTTTGGGTCTATCCCAGACATTTTTAGGTATTTCCAAGAAAATACATCAATGAATTTCTTGAGCAGACTGATGAGATCTTCCCTCTGCTTTTAAGTTCAAACCTTTGGAGATTATAATGGGTATACTTTCACCCCCTTTTATCCCTAAATTAATTTCCTCCAATTTTTTGCAACTGTTCTCTTGGACCTTCTTGATGCATTCAGGTGCCTCTTCGAGTTCCTCTCATAATCTATTATATGAGACTCGTCCACTATAAAACACTCCGATGTGGAGTCGACGCTCTCATCCTATAACATCGCCAGTGCAGACCGTTATAAGTGGTATATAACCTTTTCGTTCAGCAGGACCACCTTCTTACATGTTCGAGGGGGTTTGGCTACCTCCTCTACCTTACTCTTTCCTTTTTCCATCTGGGGAATCACCCTCTGTCCCAAATGATCATGGATAGGCATCCTTGGTTGGGCACCTCCTACTACCACTTGTATCCCTTCTAACTTTATAGCTGAACTTTTTCTCTCTTTGTAGAGTTTGGTATAAAATGTTGCATCTACCATATTGGCCTCCTCAATGGAAAATGGTTTTTGCGTTGCTTTGATTATGATCTTAGTGCCTCGAATATTGTCTTTGGCACATTGATGATATGTGGAGGGCATTATGCCATGAATTTGCATCCACACTCACCCTATGAGCAATTGGTAGCTTGTGTTGGCATTGATGATATGAAATTTAATATGGGAAGTGAAATTCCCCAGTTTGATACCCACATTCAGGTACCCACGTGACTGCATGTATGTGCTATCAAATATCGAAATCACCAATGGCACAGGCATAATATTTTCTTGAGAGATCCTTGTCTCATATAACGTGATGATCGGCATGATGTTTATGGATTCTCCTTCATCCATCAGTGCCCTGGGGAACGAAATCCTATTGATTATGGTTGTCACATAGAGTGGGCAATTGTGAAAATATATAACTTACCTATCCGCTTCAGAGAAGACCACCTCAAAAGTGTAACTTTTAATTAACCTCTCGATAGGTCCTTACCAGTTAACAGAGGGGTCCCCACACTGTTGAACTGATTCCAAAATATTTCTCATGATGACCATCCGGGTGTCATACTTCTCTCCTATATAATCGAAGAACCATTTGAACTTGGGGCTTCTTGTTATGGCCTCGCACTCGAAGTCCAAGCCTACCTCATAAGTTTGAGCATTGCAGACATATTCTGCCTCAGATGTTACTCCTTCATCTAGAGAAACGATGACATATACTTTGACTTCTGGGGATTCACTTGCTCAACTGCTCATATTCAGCCTCTTCTTGATCAGGATTGAAGAACCATTCCTCATGCGTCCTTTCATTCTCAACTCTTTGTACTTTTTTAAGTGCCAGTCCTTCAAGCTTTTCATACATCTTCTCCCTATTATTCCATTCCATCTGGTCTCGAGTTGCTGCTTCATCATATGCTACCACCATATTGGCATTACCATAGTGATATGTTGGAAGTTGATTCTCATTGACATCTACTGGAGGTATTTATAAAGTACCCGTGGCTACCTACTCGCCAATGATTCTCCTTAGGTAATAACAGTCGTTGGTGGCATGCTGCACTCTCTGATGCACCTTATAATATTTGGCATTAGCCTTATTTGTTGTTGTTTGAACTTCTCCATTGAATGAGGGGGACCTTCTACCCCTTCTCATACTAAAGTACGATAACAGTCCATTCTTTCTACCATGCTACAAGATAGCGATGGTGGGATATCATCTCTAAATTTCCACTTGCCAGTTGGGCTATTTCCTTTGAATCTGGGACCCCCTCTTTGCTTTTTGAACCTACACATGCATAATTAACTGCATGCCTCATAGAGACTTAAAATATTTTGAAAGTCAGAGTCACCTACATCCTCCAATTTGAGGGTCTGGAATTGATTATCATGGTTATGTTACTGATAACCTGAATGAACTCTCAAAAGTCCCATCTCTGGTCTCATTGACCAAATGGATCTTGCATTCTTCTAGGACCCCCTCGACATATATTTGCAATAATATTGCCTCCTCCACATTTTCATGGACATCTAGTTCCCTCTCACAAAAATTCTTAATATATTGCATTAACTCTTCACCGGGTCTCTGCACCTCCTAAGCCAGGTGTCTCAATGTGAATTCATCACCTGTTACGAAAAACTTTTGAAGGAATTGTCTATGCATTTCCTCCCATATGGAAATGTTATTGGGTACCAAAAGGGAGTACCACTTGTAGGATTTCCCCTTCAGAGTTTTGGAGGACTCTCGCAACTTCAGATTTTTTCCATTCATATGCACTCCTAGGTACTCCACAAATAATTTCACATGCTACCGTGGGTTTTCTCCTTTACCGTTGAATTTGATGAACTTTGGTGGAACATACCCCTCTGGGTATGGCTTTTCATTCACACTTTCTAGGTAGGGATTTTGTAACTCCTCATACACATGAGAAGTTTCCCTCTGAGAGGAGGATAGTATCTTCTTTAATTCCTCTATGGTAATAGCCTTAGAGGGACACTCTTCAAAACTCACATTCTTTGTTATTGGTGAACTCAACGGGGTTGTTGCTTGCTTCAGCACCATCTTTGGCGATGGAGCCGCCCCTACTGTTATTGTTGTTATAGCAGTTGCCCCTTCAGAGGGTATTGCTGCTGGTGTTACACAAATTTCGTTCAAACTTGCCAAATCCACATTATTTGGCTTTGAAAACTCAAAAAACGTGCTCATTAAATTCACACCTACCAATGGAGCAACTATTGTGGCACTAGTCTATCCTCCTTGAGGAATAGGTGCCTTATATCCTGTCACTATCACATCTTCTTGTGTGATCTTGTCACTCTGAACTCCATTAGTGGATGGAGTGTATTAAAAAATGAGTTGCTTCGAAATGTTAAAACCTTATTTGTTAATGAAAGTGAGAATACCTCCCCAGAGGAGTCGCCAAATGTAAAAGGTTAGTTTCACTAGGGTCAGATAAGAAACTAAAACGGGTGAGGCGTGTCCCACTGTAAGGACACAAATTTCCAATTGAGTCCATATATAGTTTTGGCTCAATTCCGGACAAAAACATGTATTCATAGGTTAGTGATTTATTGTAATATTCTCAAGCCTATGAAGTGTGTGTTGAAGACGTAGCGGCAAAGAATTTAAAGCTTCATCAAAATGCCGGTTTGTGTGCCTCGTTTCTACGTCATCAACTAAGGTTCCATGCTCCCAAGGTATGAATGTAATTATATTTATATAGGAGCTTGGAACAATTTGTATTGGGTGTTAGGTGTAATAAAAAACTGCATTTTATTTTCAGAAAGAATCAATTAGAACTTTAAAATAAGTATATAAAAGTTTCTGGGCCAAAATCGAATTTTACAAACTTTCTAGTCGTCCGTTAGAAATGTCGTTCGAACGAGTTTTTTCGTTCGAACCAGGTTTCGTTCGAACGAGTTTTTTGTTCGAACCAGGTTTCGTTCGAACGAGTTTGCCAACGACCCTAAACTGGCCAGTCGTTCGATATGTCGTTCGAACGAGTTTTTCGTTCTAACGAGGTATCTAACGAGATTCTAACGAGCCCAGGCTGGTCGCTCGTTAGAAGCCTCGTTCGAACGAGAGTCAGGTTCATTCGAACGAGACGCCAGGGCGGGAACAGTTTTGAGCAGTTTTTTGCAGTTTTCTCCCAAATTCCCCACTTGGTTTTTAACCAACTTTTTCAAGACATAATATGTGCGGGAAACACATTTTTCCAATTAACTTTTCCATTCCATATCCATCTCTTAGAGAGAGTTTGAGAGCAAATTTATTTAGGGAAAATGTTCATGTTTTGAGTGTTAATTTTTAAAGAAAAATTCATACACACTCTAGTTTACACCCAATAGTTGTTTATTCCAAGTTTCTATATTCATATTCTCTACTTGGAGTTTTGGCACCGGTTTATCTCTACCGAATTCAAGAAGAGACGTTTCGGGTTTGCTTCTACACCCCATCACAAAGAAGACTTTTTGTTGAGATTCTACCCACACAGAGAAAGGCTCCATGCTTGGGTGACGGTGACCATATAAAGTCCCATCGGTGGATTTCGAGACCGCGGTGGTGTTCCGAGGTTGTCCGCTAGGAAGAGGTTTCTACGAGAAGGAGCGTCGAGGCTTGAGAGGGATCGAGTTAGTCGTTGTAAGTCTATCTGTCTTGTAATTGTAATTCCGTATCTAGTGGACTTGTGGCTAGGGCCGTCCGAGGTTGTTTCCCGTCTTGGGTTTTTCCTCTTACATCTCGGAGTAGTGTGACATTGTTTATTTTATCTTGCTCATTAATTTAGAATCCATGCTTAGGATAATTTCAAGATAAAATTTGGTTTAATTATCACACTCATTTAATTTGGGACTTAAATTAAATGCAAGGTAAATTTGGTTTATTCAAGTCATTTGCTAAAATTGGTTTCGCCTAACTTTGGATAATTGAAAATTATGAATTAGGCAAATTCTAGGACTTGGTTTTAATTAAAACTTGTTGTTGTTAATTTTTTGGAAGTTGAACCATCACCTGTCTTATATACGCTTCCGCATCATCTCTATTGAGTTTTTCAAAAAGGAAATTAATTTTTTTTTTAATCGAGTGAATTATTTAAAACCCGGGGATTCCACACTTCTACACCCACTATAATGGACTCTTCCTCTAAGGTCTTCAAATGTTTCAAAAGCAGCTTTTGGTAAAACCTTCATTTTCTTGTAAAAATGGAGTTAAATAGGAACCACTCCCTACATGAAGATGAACTTCACAAACAATAATAGTAACTTGGAGAAGAGAATCTCCTGATAATGATGGTTGTCAAGGTGGGAGTGAAGAAACAGACACTTAGCACTTAGAAAGAGAGAAGGGAGAGAATATTATGTAGTCTAGTGTGATTTTGACAGAGTAACGATTTAATTTGAGTTTCTAGTCTATAATTTGACCTCACCAATAAATAGGTGAATACTAAGACTGCTTTGGGCATTTTGGGAGCCAAAATCAAGAAGGAAACTTAGAGGGACAAGGTCTATAATGTACCTTTTATCCCTACTAGGCCTGCAGTAGCATGTCCCCTCTGACAGACGAAACCTAGTGTCAACCAAAGTCAAAAAGCAATTTTTTCTCCTAAAGGAGACAAAATATCTAATTTGGTAAATATATTTTTAAACAGTGACCTGTTGTACAAACCTTGTAAATGTGAGAGTGGCCTCGAGGGGGCCACTCCTGGTGGACCTCCTCGTTGTGTGTCATTTATATGTTAGGTCATTTGGGGCAAAGGGGACACTCTAGGTTAGACCTCGTTGCCCTTCCTCTAATTATGTGATATATGAGTTTGGGAAAAGGGGGTTGCTCGTAGTGAGTCCCCTTGTCCTTCGTGTCCTTGCCTACTATATGTGGCTTTAGTCTTGGGACGAGGGGTTGCTCGTGATTAGCCCTCATCGTCCTTCTTCATTCCTTGTGGCTTGGGTCTTGGTACGAGGGGTTGCTTGTGGTGATCCATCCTCGTCCAACTAGCCTTCATCTTTTTGGCTTTATAATACTTTGGAAGGGGTTGCTCGTGATGAGACCCCCCCCCCCCCCATTCTTGTCTTTTTCCTTTCCGTGGATTTAATCTTGGGACGAGGGGTTGCTCATGTTGAGTCCCCTTGTCCAAGTGTCCCATTTGATCATGGGGCTCAATATTAATAGACCCCCTCGCTATAAACTTTTATTAATAATTTAAGCAGAGGCAGCCCCCTCCACGTGGGCCTGTTCGCCTTGGGCTTTCCTCAAATGAATGGACACCCCTCTCCATATATCAATTTAAAATTACTAATTCTAAGTATGGAATTTCAATTTACCCAACAAGATAAACTACAATGATCATATAGCATGCCAAATAAAATCCAAAGATAAAGCATATATCATACATGAAGTAAATGCAAACCGCAAAGATTCAAAAGATACCATATATATTATATGCAAAAATATACCAATAAAATACCGACACGTAGATATAGGTATAAAAAACCACAAAAATTGACACAAACACATAATGCCTTATAAACTAGCATAATATCGATGTGTCTAAATATATGGAATGAAATGAATGTGTGTGAACTAAATACAAATATTTTATGACCCAAACACTCAAATATGTTCAAGAAGTTCTATTTTACTACAAAACTTTATCAAACTAAGATTTAACCTCAAGTGACAAGATAAAGTGAACTCTATGAATAAGCAAGCATAATGTACACAGGCCTAGAATATTATTGATTCTACAATTAAACAACATCAAGACAAAATAATCATAAGTAGCATTCATAGTTCAAACTCATTGATCTTCAACTAAGCACCCTCAAAAGATAAATATATATCATTTTTTATTTTCACTCAGCTCATTTAAAGTTATCATTGTTGAAAATTATACAAACTAAACATGTTGGCCTTAGCAATTTTTCCAGTTTTTGTTTCCTTTAATCTTTTCATTAGGCTCTATCCCACGATGGCTTTTTCGCAAAAGGATATTTTCTCCTTTCGTATCTCTTTCCCGTGCACCCTCATATTTTTCAATACAAGTCAAATGGTCAACAACTCTTGCATGCAAAAATCTCCCATAGTCACAAAATATGTAGATGACAAGATTAATGGGACAAAATCTCACAAAGCTCAAATATACATGTGAAGTTAACGTTCAAAAAGAGCTCATGCAGTGCGAAGGTATATACAAAGTGAATCCATAAAGTGAATCAAGTTTGAAACAACTCTATGAAATCATGATTAAGAATAATCTAAGTAATAACAATCATAACCAAATGACCTAGTCACATGTAAAGTACGAAATGAATTGAATTCAAAGACACCAATATGCCACACAAAAAGTGTAACACTTAAATACATAAAAACCAAAAATCTTTTTAAGTTTTTATAAATTTTTCAAAAGATACTACCAATTTTGAAAAAAAACTAACGGAAAAGACAAAAATAAATCTTTTTTGTATTTTCAATATGAATCAATAAAAGAAAAAGAAAAATACAACAGATATATGACTAGCAAAATAAAGTGTGTGTACCTACGGCTCAAGCGCAAGTTTGTCACTCAATTAGTAACCCTGTAAGATGGAGTATAATTCTAAGGGAATAGGTCACTAAACGATTACGGTGGGGTTGGATTCTTATATCTAGGTTTCGACTTGAGAAAGAAAGAAAAAGATGGTGATTTTACATTTTGAGAATTTTCTAATTATCTACTCAAATTTAGCAATGCAAGTGCAAATTTAACTACTAAAAGCAAAGACTTGAAACTTTTGGTTTTAAAAATACTTTCAGGAAATGGGATTGAAATCTAGTCCCCCAAATCGTGGAGTATCTCTGATAAATATAAATTTTATAAAATTAGTTAATTATTTAAAAGAAGAGCACAAACCAATTCAAAGAACCAAATATGTTTGGGCGTTCACCCGCGTGATAATTGGCCAACAAATTAATTAGTATGAATGATAAATTTACCGACATATATAATGTATCCTTAAACACTTTGGTTGCGTTAAACAAATGGAATTAAGAGGCCTACATTAATAACTCAAGGTTGGGTTCATGTTCTGCAACCCACAAATAACATAGCTAGACAGAGATTTGAATTCTACACTAACTATCTTCATCATGCAAGTATTCATAAGTAATTAACAAGATTAAAGAGTTGGATTTCATCCCAAGTATGAAGAAACAAAGTTGCAATGATAAGAATTCACACCAAAGAGAGATTTCCAAAAAAATAGCGAAACTTAAATAACTTGGATGCATAGAGATCAATATTTTGTTCTCCAATGATTATTGATCAATTATTTGCATAAAAAAGTGTAAAGTGTTAATTATTAGACTCCTAAATGACTTATACAAGTGCCAAAAAAGGGCCAAAAAGGTAAACATTGATCCTAACTACTTTAGCTAAAATGTAGGAAAAGATAAAAAAATTCTACATGAATCTAAACACTTATATGAAACTGAACCCTCGAGACTGAACCCTCAAAGGTCAGAAAATCGGTTCACTCTAGTACTTGAACCGGTTTGGTCACTGTATTTGAAAATTTCTCTTTAGCTTGCTTCTTTTTTTCATTTGTTGTTTCTCCCCTCAGACTTTTCTTCAACTTCAAATTGGCATAACTTCTTCACTATAACTCGAATTGAGGCACTGTTTCATCCTATGTTCTCGTGAACTCAATATCTTAACCCTTCCTGTTGGCTCCTTCCCCGTATTCTGGATACAAATTTAACATTTTGACCTTGACTTTTTTTTTACAAAGCTTTCATTGTTTTGGTTTTTCTCTTCCATCTAATTGAATGATTAACCTTTAAAACGCATGAAAAATACATAAAACATAAAATACTTGCTAAAAAGGTTATTTGCAATAAATAAAAGATAAATTTGGCATAAATGTGATTTTCAGAACCGTAAAAATACCAAAATTAGAGGGAGAATTATGGAATATTCGTGCCGAATCAATACATGTCATAATATTAGCAAACATATATCATGAAGCATAAACAAGTGTATGACAAACATGTGAACACAATTAACTATTAGATATACCATGTGAAGAGTCATGTGAAATCATGCGAGAATCAACCAGTATAACATTTAGATCCTCTAAAATGTATTTCCTAACCCAAATAGATGTATACCTAACGCATTGGGTTTCGATAACCAAGGCGACCTTTTTTACATAGCAAAAACTCCTAAGGCGACCTTTTTTACCACAGTGTGTGCATGTGTAAATGAGATGAGGAATAATATCTTTAGGTTAACCTTTTCTAACACCCTAGGATGTGGTTGACCCTAAGAAATAAACAATGGTATTGGCTTTAGCAACAAAATTATTAGAATTATGAAAGACAATACCATCACTACCAACACTACTCGAGTCTTTTGGATCATATTTTAACTTTAAAATTCTTGACTTAAGCAAAGAATTAGACTCTTCAAGTGTTAGAGATTCCTTATTTAAGTTTTTTCACTCATAGAAGGTCATATCGTTCCCCCTCAATACAAGCGAACCTATCCCTAAGAGTCTTCTCACCGTCCTCAAATCACTAATCACTTTATCATTATCCTCAGTGGCACATATATTAACCCTTGAACATTTAGGGTCATCTAATTATTTCTCTAGAACCCGAACTCTATTGCCACTCTCTTTCTAGGACACTTCTAAAGATTTAAAATCACGGTTCATGTCCACAAGGTTCTCATGAAAGAAATCTCTTTGATTTTGAACAGCTTACAAAAGTTCCATAGCAACATTAAAATGAAGATTTTCTTTTTCAAGAATTTTAATTCTTTTCATAAACTTCAAATTCAAATGAGTAAATTTTTTAGCATGTTTATGAATCTCATTAAATATCTCTCGAATATCAAAGTCGTGATCGCTAAAAAAATTGGACAAATTATCACTGTAGGGATCAATCGAGAAGAAAACACACAAAACCAGTACGAGAGAGAGAGAGAGAGAGAGAGAGAGAGAGAGAGAGAGAGAAAGAGAACCTACGTATCATGAAATAAGGATCTACACGATAACTTAGTGAGATCTGCTTTGATACCAATTTAAGAAAACTGATATCCAAAAAGGGTCTTAAACACAATCACAATTACATATTAACTTAGTGTAGCCTGCTCTGATACCAATTTCCTAAGTCTCCTATACAGTGTCTGCTTAGACATGGATGGTTTTACGAAGAAAAAGTCCATTTTTATATTTTTAATTTTTAAATATCAAAGCTTTAAACATATTAACCCACTAAAAATTTGTTCACCAACTTTAAAAAGTTGTAGCGATAAAGAAATTTACCCAATTTTATCTTTTTAACCTAAAACATGAATCGAGGTGATAGTAGATAAAATAAATAAACCAATCGTACAACACACCGATGCACGAAAAAAAATCCATAATGGGAAAAACCTTGAACGGTCCAGCCATGAAATTCACTCTGATATGGAATTACACAAGATGATAGATAAATTAATCAAAGAATCGATCCCCAAAAGCCTTTATGCGTCTTCAATCTTCAATTGTTCCTCCACAATGAAATGCAAGCCCATGCAAACTATCACAATGCACAAGTCCACGCACGCCTCGGTATCCATCGATATAGGCTCAACAACCGTCTACGAATTAGAACAAGGAATCCACCGCTTCTTTACCGCAATAGAGTAAATACGGAATTTATCGTAACAAAATGATTATCACTGAGATTTGGAGAATAAACTAGGTGACTAAAATAGGATCTTTAAAGCATACGTAGGATGAATCTTGGATCCTAAACTTATTGGGTGAAAATGAGGACTCTTGGAAAATCTTTGGAAGAATTTTATCACAAAAGGAACTTTATAAAGTGTAATACCCCGTAATTTTATGGATATTTAAATTACATAAGTAGGTGTAATTTAATAATTTGAGAATTTTAAGTGAAAGAGAACTTAAAGTGTGGGCTAAATATTAATTGGGAAGTTTTGGATTATTATCAAAGTGTGTTATATTTACTTACGGGAATAAGTAAATAAAGTTGGATTATTTTATATCATGTCGCTGTTGGGAAAAGCGACAAGTAATAATATTTTATTTACAAAAATACGTGCAGAGTTGTATTTGATTTGTAAAGGTAATTTTTTGATAAGTGACTCGGATGCAGATTTTGAGTGCACGATTGATCCCGAATGGGTCGAAACAGTCGAAATGAAGTACCCGGTGGTAGTGTTTAGGTTCCGGGAACTTTTTGGACTAGTAGGGACTCGCATTTGAGTATATGAGTCAATTTTGGGTTTAATAAGTGGAGAAACCTTATTTCTCATTTATAAGGTCACGAGAGAAAGAGAAAAGAAGGAAAGAAAGAAATAAAAGAAATAAGGAGAGAAAAGGAGAACTCTGGCCAAGCTTTGACGAATCCAGGCACGAGGTCGTCGGATTTATCCAAAGAAGCAAGTGTTTAACTTGCTTTAATTATTTATGTGTGTTTATAATTCATATTATAGTTAGTGAAAACCATATGAATTTTGGGTTGGGAGTCTTGAATCAAAATGGGGTTTTTTTTGAAATGATTTCATAGGAATTTATGTGATAATAACTCCATATGAAAGCTTAGAATATTATATACACGGGGCACGCATAAGCTCGTGTGAAAGCTAAGAATATTATATACACGGGGAATGATATAGTGTAAGGTGACTTAGAGATTTTGAGAGGCTAGTTAGGCTGGGTAGCATAACTAGGGTGTTTAAAATACATTCGTTAGGTGTGCACTGTTAGATGAGAGGTAAGGGGTATCTCATGGGAGTGCGATACCGGTTTAACTATGGAGAATATTATATTGTAAATGTTAAAGTATTTTAAACACTTTCTAAATATTATCAAAAAGCTTTGGGATCTGACCTGCTTGCAATTATTTTTTAAAACCTTTTAGGTGTCCATACACAGGGACGCCTGGATGATATTATTCCTTCGAGTCAAACGATGTTGCAGCAGCTGTGGATGCTAGCAGCGATTGTTTAGACGCTTCTATCCTTGTGATCTAGATAGGAGGTATTGCGAGTTATATTCTGGCATGTTTCCCAAATGTTATCATTTATATCATTTTTCGCATTTTCATTTGCACTTATTCGATATGGTTGCATTAATGCTTTACCGAGAGTTATCGATTATGATTTTATTAATCAGTCATTGTGTATATTATTATGTGGATGGATTCATTGTGTGTTTAAGTTAACAATATTAGAAAGTTTAAAATTTGACACCGGGCCTAATAGGTTATTAGTAATTAACTTGGTTTTCGACAGTGATGCTGAGAATGATCCATATGATAATCGTGTTTTATTTTGATAAAGGATTGATCAGCTGAGATTAAAATAGGTGGGGTGTCACATAAAGGCTTTCATAAAAGTATAATGTTGCATCTCTATTTATAGGGTAAGTCGTTGCAAAAGGATATGGATTAAAGATTTAGAAAGATATATTTTAAAAATAAAAACACACGTACTAGTTCGGACGAACTGACTTTGCGTTGGAACGAAGTACCCATACTCGTTCGAACAACTTCCAACTAAAATTCGAATGACATTCTAGAGTGTAACCAAAAGGTGATGTTCCAGATCTCGTTCGAACGAAGGAATCTCATTCTAATAACGAATGAAAACTCATTCGAACGACATTTCAAGTTGTTCTAACGGACTAGAAAATTTGTAAAAAATTCTTTAAAAACATTTTATAAAATACTAATACCCAATAATAAAATATCCAAGACTCAAAGTAAGTAAGAATTCATGCCTGAGCGATTCTTGGAACTTAAAGATAGAAATGAGCTCGAAAACACGACACGATGATATAAGCTCTGAAGCTTAGTCGCCCTGTCTTCATCCAAACACGTCAAAGGTTTCAAGGAAAAACATAACCTATGACTCAAAATGTTTTGTTCAAAATTAAGCCAATTGCGAACAAATTGACTCGACTAGAAATTTACCCTATCAAACAGCTTACTAATATGGCAGATCTCAACTTTTAAGCACTTAGCCAACCTCTTTGTCAATAATTATTGTTTTAGTACGAAGCGAGAGAAAATAGTAGCTCACCAGTTAAGCATTCATCAAAAGGCGAATGAAACAATGAGGGAATTCATCACAAAATTTGATACAGAGAAGCTTGAGGTTATTGATTATGAAAGAAAAGCCACTACCACTATCATGAGCAATTTATTGCCAAGAAAATTATAATGGGTGCTAGATAAAGAGTCGTCGAGCACGATGGTCGAAATTCTTACTAAGGCGTGTAATATTATAAACATCGAGGAGGCAATGGTAGAAAAAGGAATCCAGCCATGATATATTTGAAGCTGGAAATATATCTAATAAGAAAGAAAAGCCTCAAAAAAATAAATATGAGAAACTGCGGAGATTAGATGATACCGAATGCTTGAGCCACATCTTCGGTAAAATTTAGGGAAGTAATAAACTAAAATGGTGGGGTAAATTAAAGGTCGTGCTAAACTAAAAAGTCAAGGATATGTACTGCGAAATCCAAAAAGATTACAACCACAATAACAACAATTAATTAGCCTTAAAAACGAGATAGAAGCCTTGATCAGACAGGGAAAATTGATGAAGTATGTGGACAAAGGTGGTCGACCAAACATAAGGGACGAGCATAAACCCAGACAATGATCTGAATCTCTTTGTAAAAAGGTTGATGAGAAGAAATACGATCGAGATGGGGAGCCAGATAATGAATGAAATTCAAATTGGACCCAAAATCCCAAAGAACCAGTGAATGACGTCACCATGATTTCTTTCATTTACAATTTTATAGCTAGAAGTGATAGTGGTGGCGGAGATGGACCTGCAAAGAGGAAAATCTACCTCAACGAGGTGAAGTCTTATGCTTATATCAAAAAGATCAATTTATCCGCTATTGGGGAGACTCTACTTAGAAATTAAACAAATACCGTCTCATTGTTGGGTTTTTAAAATATAATTCGTTAGTAGTTCTTTATACCCGTGATGACCCTCTAATTGTCACTATGATTGGGCACGAGAGTGGGGCAACAAGAATTTTGGTTGATAATGGAATCTCTGTAGATGTACTGTTCCATAGTTGCGTCAAGAAGTTAAGGTTGAAAAACTAAACACTAGAAATGTATCACAAACCTCTTAACGAGTTTTTAAGGGAAAAGGTATACCCCTTAAGAACGATCTAGCTAGAGATTATCATCGACACATGGACTAACTATCGAACATAAATAATATGTTTCTTCATCTTTCACGAGAACTTGTAATCAGCCTATAATATCATCTTTAGCAGGGTTAAATTGAAAAAATTTAAGGTCCAATACCTAAAGTTCTCAATAACTATTAGGTTAACGTGGTAAAAGGAAACTACATGGAGGCTCGTGAATGTTATACACCTCAGTTGAACAAGAAGAACATAAAAAACTTACAAACACTTATCAAAATGAGATGGATCCAAAATATAAAGATAAGTTGGTCACAGGTGAGTTCATTGAACAAATTAAACCCGTGATTTTATATGATGAACATCCTAAGAGAACAGCACAAATTAGCTCGTCACTAAAGCCAACCTTTAAGAAAGAGTTGGCAGATTTTTTAGATAAATAAAAAGTGTAGTGATATTTAGTCATGATGATATACCAATTTTAGATCCAATATTTCTTTGCCACGAGCTCAGTATCATAAAGTACGTCGAAGCTCATCGTATAGAAGCGTCGAGTGTTCATTCAATAGAAGAATATGGAAATTCATGAGGAGGTTGAAAAATTAGTACAGGCAAACTTCATTAAGGATGTTCGGTACTTGGAGTGGCTTTAAAATGTGGTCATGGTAGAGAAGACTAATGATAAGTAGAGTATGTGCTTCGACTTTATCGACCTCAATGAGTCTTACCCCAATGATGATTATCCTCTACAAGAATTCATTAGTTGGTTGATGCCACTATTGAGAATGAGCTACTCAACTTCATGGATGCTTATTTAGGGTATAATCAAATCACGATGAAGCCGAAAGACAGAAAAGATATCTCATTCATCACTAGCCCAGTATATACTGCTACAACGTGATACACTTTGGGCTAAAAAATACTGGAGTTACTCATTAGAGGCTAGTGAATAAAGTATTTGAGGAGTAGATTGGAAAAATTATGGAGATCTATGTGGACTACAATATAAGAATGAGTAAGAAGGCAACTAATCACGTCAACATCCTCAGTAGGATATTTGACCAACTGGAAAAGTATCAGAAGAAACGAAATCCAATAAAGTGTGTCTTTAGAGTCAAGGAAGGAAATTTCCTCGACTTCATAGTTAATTAGAGGGGCATAAAGGACAATCCAGACAAGATTCAAGAAGTGATTAATACGCAACTACCTACGAGTAAAAAAGAATTCAAATATTAACAAGATGAGTAGCATCACTAAACCAGTGTGCCAAAACTGACTGACAAGTGTCGTCCATTATTCAAATTACTTAGAAAAACCTTTTAGTGGACCGAGGAAAATGATAATTATTTTTTGGAACTAAAAACATAGATAGGGTCAACGCCTCTACTATCGAGGCCAATCCCAAGTGAAAAGATTTAATTATATTTACCAATTTAGAATCTGCAGTCAACTCAGCATTAGTCTGATAAGAAGATAAAGTATAAAAGTCCATATGCTATACTAGCAAGGCATACCGTGGAGTTGAAATTCGTTACCTTGGGCTATAAAAATTGACATTAGCTTTGATTGAAGTTTCTCGATGCATAAAACCCTACTTTTAAGCTCATATAATCATGGTATATACAGACCTTCCTCTACAACAAGCCATCCAAAAGCTTGAGAAATCTGACAGACTGTTGGCTTAGGCTATGGAACTAGGAGAGTATGACATCAAGTATGATCTTAGAATATAAGTTTAGGCTCAATCCATAACAGATTTTATAGCATAATTTACTTCTAAGGAAAAAAGATCTAATGAGACTTCTTCGAGAGAGAGCTCAAAAGTAAAAACATTCGAGCAGCCGTCTATGGAAGATAGTTCAATAGTCAAAGTAGTCGAACATAATTTTTTGAAAGTAAGATCAAGACTAATCATATGAGCATAAGTCTATGAAAAATGAATTGATCAGATCGGAGACAAACCAAAGTCATCGGCTCGACAAGATGTAATGAGAAAGTGTGCCGTGCGTGATAACGATGCAAATAAATTCGCAAATTCCCAATTTAAACTTATTTAACAAAAGTCAATTTTAAAACAAAATAATTCAGCCCCTTAAATAAGAAATTACGTGTGCATATGTTAAACTAACATAAATAAAATTACTAACTCGTAGATTTCAGGAAAAAATCCCTTTCGGGTAAAACCTTTATTTCACTATAATACTTACAATGATTACAATGAAATCCGCACTGAGTTAACCGCAAAAAACCCAATTAGACCACAACCTAGAGTCAATAATGGAATAACCACAGTAGTCCACACGAACACATAGTCTGAATCATCCCAAGAATACCCACGAGTATGTAACACCCCGCCTAATTAAATACCGGGTGGCCAGTCCCGTACCAAATTAAAACAGAATATACAGTTGGTTCATTCTTAGCATCACTGTCGAAAACATTTACAACTCGCCCAATACCCAATTAAGATGGTGTTAAATACTTTCCAAATTTTAATTTCAACAAATCCATTTTTAGTTTAAGAATAACATAACACATTTTATTATACAAAACTGATAACCGAACAGATAACACAAAAGAATTTAAATGCAATTGGAATAAACATTCCCAAGTAATATTAATCCATTACATAAATCCCAACAATATTAACTGTATTAAAAAAAGACTCGAATACAATAGTATTTGACCCCGATAGAAAAAGATAACTGAATCCTTTGGGCGACATGCCCTAACTAAGAATACTGTGAATCAAAAAGATGATAGGCGTCTAAGCCAAACTCCATAGCTCCATAGCCTGTCATAATTCGCTAAGGTTGGCGTCCCTGCTGCTGGACACCTGATATAGAAGATACAATAGAAAAGAAAATGTGCAAGGAAACGGGTCAGAGCCCGATTGTGTAAATGATTTTTAAAACATCAAGTATTTAACAAGTGCAATAAAGCATTTATTATGTACATGTTAGATCCAACTCTCACTTGCTATTATCACCTCTCAACTAGAGTGCACACTTAACGTTTCCTATTAACCTCTTAGTTAATGGTTCCTCTTTTCTAGTCTCCATATTATAATTCCATTTCCATATCATAATCCCCGTATGTCCTATACCATACGTCACATTATTATGCATTTACATTTCTCATTTATATGAATCGTTTCTCATTAACATGAATCATTTCTCATTAATATGAATTAATCTTTTCAATTCTATAAGCATAAACATTCATTAACTTAATTCCATTATCTTTCTCTATTCACCATTAACTACAATTATCACCGTAGATAGAGTTAACCACAATATATATCCATTCAATCATTTATTTCATTATATAAATATTCATATATAATACGTCACCCCGAGTCACAGCTGCGGTGCAATGCATTACTCTGCTATCAAGTCCCATCATCGCAGGTCGCCGAATAGGGGACTAAAGGTTCGTTAAGATTCCTCGAACCACAAACATCAACAAACAAATTGGAGGCGAACATAGTTCTCGTATCCATGGTTCATGCACATACCTACGTGCCCACAGTCAACGGACTTATCAACTCCCCGATAAGTCTTTCATAGACCTATGTTCTCGAGCGACAAATCAAAGATCCCAAGGATTCATCAGGATATGACTGCCCTCACACGCAAACCTCTCGTCGATAGCAAGTAAGCTAGGTATGTCATACACATAATCAATAATCAATCAAATATGCATTATTATACCTATAATATAATATCAACAAGGTATTCACATTACCCTTAGATTATTCCCATACGTAGCATTATATCTCTTTTAAATTCCACGTATTAAAATATCGTATCTTTACTTCATAATTTAATTATCCTCGCATCCTATAACATCTCTCCACTCCCGACGTCGTTAAGGTTCATGCGCGGAGCGTCTCGCAAAGTGAAGTCCAAACAAGGAACCCCTCCAATACACTACTACTTAACTTTGTCGAACGAGGAGGTAGGTCAACTTCAAATACGCGATCGGGATAACCTCATACCCTCTTTCAATCAAATGTGTTCTAAACTCCCATCTCTATCCAGGAGCCATACCACTACGCTCTTGTACTACACTCAGTCCTTGCGAAATCAATAATGAGCTTAAACTCAGTCCTTGATGTTCAAATTGTAACCCTAAGGCTATCCTCACTCAATACACAAGGTCCAAATAGGTTTTTCCTCAACATATATACAGTACGAAGTCACTTATACCCTACTGGTCCATATCTCCATATCTCCCGAATTACTAAGAATTAAATTATCCCTTTAATTAAGGTTTAAACCGATAGTTTCAAATCTCTTATAAACACCTCTTCTTTCACTTAGGATTAACCCTCTTGTAAACTTAAGGATACCTATGTGTTATATTCAATCACCCCTACTGGTCCTATCTTTAATCCTCATACATCCCCATTTGGAGTTTAACAAATGAATCTAGCAACCGAAATTCCTTTAAATTAATTATCATTATTCTAATCAATTAAAATCCCAATCAAATTAATTTAAATCTTACCTAGGTCTTACTGATCTTCTTTAAGTCCCATAATATCAAATTAACAATCACCAAAGATCTACCAAAGATTTGGAATAATAACCAACATTTAAAAAAAACTATAGGAATTCTGGGGAGGTCGATCGATAGAAGGCAGGGGGTCGATCGATCGATCCCTCAGGTCACAGCCTGGTTTTTCTGCATTTCAGCAACTACGGGTTTCACCATTTTTATTCATTTTATCCTTCATATTAACATCCAAAATGAGTTATAATTATTACTACATGATATATCAACATATATGAACGATTTCCAGTACTCTAAACATCTTGGAATCATCAATGGATTGGATTAAAAAGCATGTTTATCTCCTTATTTCCAGAAAATTATCAACATATCATCTTCAAGAACACATCAATGGTTTTCATAATTTCTTCATCAGATTCATGACTATTTCGTGGATTATTATCAACCTACAACATGAGTTTAATTCCTATATCATTTCAGTTTCCATAAATCCATTTAATAACTCCATTATTTCTTCCAAACATGAATAATCTTCTCTTTTCATAACTATTCTAACATGGACAATATACGAACTTAAATTGCCATTATCAAACACTTGCCTTTACTGAAGGTCTGATCCTTTGGTGTAATATATCTCAGGTGGTTCTCCCTTCTCCGGTCAACCTCCAGTGGTAGTTGGTGGTGGTGACTCTTGGTTCTTAGTTCTTCTCCTTCCCAAGTAGGTTTTTCCCTTCCCAAGCAACCTTTCACTCCCTCTAGGAAGATGGATTCTCTATTTTGTGTAGATGAGATGAATAACCCACATACACTTAACCTACCAATACTTATAATAAGACAAAACCCGAAAT
The DNA here is from genome assembly GCA_949130495.1 of Sambucus nigra. Classification (NCBI taxonomy): domain Eukaryota; kingdom Viridiplantae; phylum Streptophyta; class Magnoliopsida; order Dipsacales; family Adoxaceae; genus Sambucus; species Sambucus nigra. The sequence goes on from OX422215.1 coordinate 485,664,217, forward strand.
CACTATTCATCCCCCTTGTAAAAATGACCAAAATACCCTTTTGGGTTGTCTATTCATTTCCAAATGATCCGAGACCCAAATTCAACATCCAAATAGACTTTTCTGACTATTTCAAACCTTCCGGACGCAATGACGCAGTCGAAATGACTATAAGGTTGATGTAAAAATAATTTTCCTTTTTAATTTAATAAATTAGTCCCGATACGTCCCATACCGCGTCTGACTAAAAATTCAAATTACTGAATTTATATCACACTGTCATACCAATGACATCACATTCATATATTACCTAAATATCTTTAAGTAATATTCAGAATCATCCATTTTAATATCCACAATTCGGATAAAACCCAAATTAATTAATTAATAAATAAAATCCAATTAATCCATTAATTTAAAATATAACCCATTTTAAAAGTCATAAAAATTACGGGGTATTACAGAGTACTTCCTATGGACACATAGTCAACTTCAGCCCAGTACTCCCCTCAAGAGCACCTAGATCAGTAGTAGATATCTTATCTACAAGAGAAACTTGACACAAGATGTGTTCTTGGGTTCCAAAACAACTCACATAAACTATTGGGATCTTGTGAATTGAAAACAAAAGAGATTAAAGCCCTAAAAGTGAGAAGACAAAGTATTCTGCCAAAGCAGTTTTGTCTCTTAAAAATTCTCAGCTCTTCTAATAAAAAATGAAGTTGGAAAAACAAATTTATAAAAAATCTAAGGCGACAGCTCAATCGAACAAAAAAGCAATCTCGCTCAAACGAGGACGCACGTCACTCGAATGAGCTTCGTGTGAGACAGGATGTCGCTCGAACGAAAAAATTAATAAATAATTAACTTAGAAAATATTTGATAAAAAATATCCCAACACTCTAAGTGAAATGCTAAGGAATTAAAACACATCCTTTACTAAATTTATCTCGCGGAGGCTTGATTGTTGAAGAACTTTGGTATTTAGATCTGTCTTGAGGCTTGAATGATCTTGAATTATTCTTCGATGGTTGTAGCGGCATACGACATATGGATAATAAAAAATAATGTCCTTACAAATCTCCCTCATGTCTATGCCGGTACAAAATAAAAACATCTGAATTATCAAATCAAAATGCTTATACAAATCTAATACCCTCCCAACTACCAAACACTGAAAAGGTTCTAATCATGCAAGTCCAAAACTTTTCTTCAAAAATCTTCAAATTTAATTCTTCAAACCTTTAATCTTTTCTCATAAGGGTGTGCAACATGATTTCAACTTTGTACCTACACACATGAGACAAAGCAGATACCTTCATGACGCATTGAGTTTAAAATGATATAAGAATAAATCAATTAATAATTAAATCTCCCCCATAGTGAAAAAAACTCCCCATAATTCATTCTCCCCCTTTTTATTTGTCCAAAAAAGACAAGGAAACGAATAAACAAAATAAACATGGAGTTGACATGACAAAAAATTCATAGCAAATATGGATCAAACTACGCTCATACAAAGAGTAACTCAAAAGCTTCAACAAACTATTTTTTATTTTTCAATTTTTCATACAAAAATGCAAAAATAATTTTACAAAAATCACACACCATGAATTTACACTAAGACAACTAAATCATGGAAACGGAATGAATGGGTGTGACCATATTCGATAGGCAAATCAAAGAAATCAAACATAACATATGTGCACGATAAATATGTGTACTCCTAACGAATGAATCTCAAAATCGTCCTTAGGTGTTGAAAATATTGAATTTAAATGAAATCGATGCAATCCATCAACACATCAAAGTCAAGAATGATTCCCACACCAATAACGTCTAAAACTATGTAAATGCTTTTACATGACGTTGTCAGGACGTGCAAACCCATTTTTCATTTCTTTCCATCCAAACTCCCTCATAAATAATAATGCTTTTATTTTTCTTTTAAGGTGGCCCCTTTTTGGCATATTTATCTTTTTATTGCCTTTAAATTTTTTGGGCTCTTTTAAATGGTGGCTTTCACGATGAGTTAATTTTGTACTCTCGCAACCCTTTCCTGTGATTCACTCATCATTTTTTGTTGCAATTAAGTACTCACGGTAAATTATTTTTACAGGCACTACTTCCATTGTCAAGTTTTATCGCATATGGTTCGTTTTGATAACAGAATTGAGATGAAAATACTCTGACCAATATCTGATAAACAAGTACAATAATCAAACAAATCCGTGCAAGTGTATATTAAAGGAACTCATGAGTCAAACATGTAGGTAGTAACAACTAATCACATCTCAATGACTCCAATAAATATAAAGCACAATAATGAAATGATGAAGCATATCAAAACACTATCAAATTGTCACGGGATATGGAATGAAATTGTGACTCGGTCATCCTAAATTTCCATCCATAGACGGTGTAAAACAAAAAACAAAACTCTGTTTGTCTTTTTCCAAAAAATTTATCAAAATAAAATCTTTTTGCCTTTGTCAAATTTTTCAAAAAAATAAATAAAAAACTAATACAAAAAATGATAAACACTTGCAATAGGCAAAAAAACATCATCATGCAAATCAACCTATGCTAGCAAACAATTCTGAACATCAACCATTAGGTACAGTGGAGTTTTCCAAAGGTGGTTACATCCTATCAAAAACCTCCATCAATCATGTGAAGTCTTGACCAAATACTTAACCTTCTCCCTAATATGTGCAAACTCTCTCGTGTAATCATTCAGAGCGTTAGGTGTGGGTGTGGGTGTGTGAACACATTTAGTAGAAAAACATGACACATGACCCAACTTAAAATAAAACTCTCTAAGGTGTCCTCTCTTCTTACAGTGTGTGCAAACATAAACAAGCCTAGGTACACCTCTCTCAAAACGTTTCATACGCACTTTCCTATCAGGTATGGGACGTTTAGGTGGATTTGGTTTAGAGCCATATGGATCTATCACAAACTCGGGAAACGGCTTGAGTGCAACATGTGAAGTGGAAGCACAATCATGAATTATTCCTAAACTCTCACCTCTATCCATTATGGGATGAAGAACCATCTTACCAACCTTCTTAGATGCGTTATCTAAAGGGACTTTGACCTCTCGGGCACTTTCACTATCACTCTCGAGTTGTGGGATGCACGTGTCATCAGACTAGATATTGTGTTGGTCAAAATACTCTTTTCCCGATCTAAAGTAATCAACTATTCACTCAAAGAAATTTTCACCGTCTCAAGTTGACTTGCTTTCGCCTCAAACACCCTTAAACTCTCTAACTCTCTCTCCAAATTTCTCACCCTAAGAGTTAGGTCTCTCTTCAACTTTTTGGTCTTTAGGGTCTCGACATACAAATCTCTAAATGTGATCTGGAGCTAATTATCACCCTCCACTAGTGCATTCACTCTTAGACTCGCTAGAAACACTCAAATCGTTCTCGGGGGTCTCATGTGCACAAGTATCCTCATCATCATGGGACAAACTAGGTGTGCACTCATGACTATCTAAAAAGGGGATAAAATTCCCATGTGATGACTCGTCCTCTGATTTTTCACCTCTTCCTCACTATCCCTAAGAGTGGTTGGCATGAAAATTTTCTTGCCCTTTCTCTTTAACCTAGTGTAACACTCAAAAGCTCTATGCCCTCTCCCCTCACACTCAAAACACTTATCTTCCTCCTCTTTCTCACCGCTCTCTTTGGCCTCATTTTTATTTTTCTCAAAAAATCTTTTATTAGAAGAATTTTCTTTTGAAAACTTGAGAATTTTTTTGAAAATCTTTGCAAGCATGGCCATATCAAAATCAGACTCGGACTCACAAAAACTCACTTTTTTTCTTCTTCTTAGACTGGGCTTTAAGTGTTATCTCTCTATCCTTAGGCTTGACAGTGTCAGAAAACATGTCAATCTCATATGTCTGGAGGTCTCCGACCATCTCTTCTAATTTCAGATGACTCAAATTACCTAAGGTATTCAAAACAGTCACTTTAGGGATAAAATGTTTTTGGCAGCGATCTTAAAATCATTTTAACCACTCGAGCATCAGGTATAGGCTCACCAATATTTAAACTAGTGTTGACAATGTCAGACAAACGTGCATAAAAGTCATCAAAACACTCAGTCTCAAGCATTGTTATCGTTTTAAATTGAGTAGTTATATTTTGAATTTTAGACTATTTGACCGCGTTAGTGCCTTTATGGGTGAGTTGTAAAACATCCCACGCTTCTTTAGACGTGGTACACGTCATAATACGTAGGGGTCACGTGTCCGAAAATTGCACAAAGCCCATGTGAATTAAAAGTGCTCCACCTAAACTCATCCTCAGTACACTCTGCCACAAGTTTTAAATTTGTGACATTATTTGCGATGACAGTGGCAGGAGTCTAGCCTCTTTCACAAATTACCCAAACTCGCTCATCGATTGCTTTTAAATGAGATTTTATGCGGGCTTTCCTGTAAGCATAATTAGACCCATCAAAAATTAGCAACCGAATATATAAGTTTTCATTCGGAAACATTGCGACAATTGTTAAAAAACAGATTGTTCAAAAGAAATCAATATCACAAAAATTTTGCTGAAAATTAGGAAGACACAATAAATTAGTGTAACCCGCTTTGATACCAATTTGAGAAAGTGTGCCGTGCATGATACCGATTCAAATAAATTTGTAAATTCCCAATTTAAACTTATTTAACAGAAGATAATTTTAAACCAAATTAATTCATCCCCTTAAACAAGCAACTGTGTGAGTGTGTGTGTGTGTGTGCGTGTCAAACCAACACAAATACAATTACTAATTTGCAGATTTCAGGAAAAAAACCTTTTAGGTAAAACCTTTATTTCACTATAATACTTACAATGATTACAGTGAAATCCGCAATGAGTTAACCGCAGAAAATCCAAATAGATCACAGCCTAGAGTCAGCAATGGAACAACCACAATAGTCCACACAAACACGCAGTCCGAATCAGCCTAGGAAGACCTACGAGTACTCCTTATCGATACACAGTCACGTTCAGACCAGTACTCCCCTCAAGAGCACCTAGATCAGTAGTAGAGATCTTTTTTACAAGAGAAACTTGACACAAGATGTGTTCTTGGATTCCAAAACTACTCACATAAAATATTCGGATCTCGTGAATTGAAAACAAAAGGGATTAAAGCCCTAAAAGTGGGAAGTCAAAGTATTCTACCAAAGCAGTTCCGTCTCTTGAAAATTCTCAGGTCTTCTGATAAAAAACGAAGTTAGAAAAACCAATTTATAGAAAACCTAAGGTGCCAGCTCGCTCGAACAAAAAAGCAATCTCGCTCGAACGGGGACACTCATCACCCGAACGAGCTTCACGCTAGACAGGATGTCGCTCGAACGGGCAGGTATGTCGCTCAAAGGAAAAAAATAATAAATAACTTACTTAGAAAATATTTGATAAAAAATATCGCAACACTCTAAGTGAAATGCTATGGAATTAAAACACAACCTTTACCAAATTTATCCCGCGAAGGCTTTAATGTTGAAGAACTTTGATATTCGGATCCGTTTTGATGCTTGAATGATCTTGAATTATTCTTCTACGGTTGTAGCGATATACAACATACTCAATTGATAATGGACAGTAAAAAATAATGTCCTTATATGTAAGAACTCGGGAGGCAGAGCAGATGAAAAAGTTATTCAAAATGAATGTTTAGTCAATGGCTCATCAAGTGTGGCAGTTATTTGTAGATGGCTCATCATGTGCCAGCAACAGTGGAGCAGGTTTGATCATCAATATGCCTAATGACATAGACATTGAATATAACCTTATACTCAACTTTACAGCCTCTAACAATGAGGCAGAATATAAAGAACTTATGGTGAGATTAGGATTGGCTTCATCATCGGGATCCGAGCGGTAATTAGCGCATAATGACTCCCAACTTATCGTAAATAAAATACTCAGAGTTTACGAGGCCAAAGAATAATCAATGGTAAAATATTTGGTAAAAATAAAAACATTTCTATTGAGGTTCTTAACTATAAAAATGGTTAAAATACTAAGGGTTAAAATGCCCGAGCAGGCACTCTTGCTCATCTGGCATCAACGACAAGAGACGAACTCATGAGAATAAGCCCAAGGGAAATCTTATCGCAACGTGTCATATAAAAAGAATGTGTCCTTGTTATGGAGTTAAATATAAGACCATCTTAGATGTAATCCATCTGCACATACTTAGAAATCGGTACCGTGCCAGCAGATCTAAGGGAAGTGAGGAGGCTTCGTTAAAAAGTAGTAATATATGTGATTGAAGGAGGAATTCTAATGAAAAAAGGATTCGTTATATCACTACTTAGATGCATTCATCCCACTGAGGTAAATGATATGATAAAGCAAGTACATGAGGGATTATGTGAGCTCATTCGGTAGGCCGATCATAGGTAAAGAGGGTCGTCACTGAAGGTTATTAATGGCCCATTATGAAGGAGGATTGTGCTAGTTATATAAAAAAATGCGATAGATGCCAAAGGTATACCACGTGGAGTTGCATTAACATCGATCACTTCTCTTTGGCCTTTCGCAATGTAGGGGATTTATCTAGTTGGCCCATTGATGAAGACAAGGGGTAAATTTAAATATCTGGTGGTATAAGTCAATTATTTAACTAAGTGGGTAGAAATGAAGCCACTCGCTGAAATGCTATACGAGAAGATCTTTCATTTGGAAGAATATTATCTGAAGATATGGAATGCCTTGCGTATTTATCACCTACTATAACACACAATTAGACAACAAAACATTTGAAAACTATTATATTTAGTGGGGGATCAAAAGGTTGCATTATCCACCAACTCATCCTAGGTGCAATGGGAAGACAAAGATCACAAATAAGACCCCTTTGGATGAAATGAAAAGAAGATCGGATGATATTAAGGGAAATTCGATAACTTAGTTGAATAGTGTACTTTGGGCATAAAGAACGATGCCAAAAATAGCGATGGTCAAACTCCCTTCATATTAGCATTTGATACGAAGGCAATAATTCCCACTGAGGTCGGCTTGCCCAGCCGCCCTAGGGTACTAAACTTAGACTCTCCTAAAAGAGACCTAGTGAAGAGACTAGATATGGATTCGGCAAAGTAAGTCAAGCAACACACAAAACTGTAGGTCGCAACCTTCCAACAGAAGACTGCTCAGTTTTATAATAAAAGGGTAAAGTCGAGCACTTTAAAGGAAGGAAATTACATGTTGAAAAAAGGTCATCCCAAAAGGGAATAAGCTAGAAATAATCTGGCGTGACTCGTACAGAATATTTACAATCATGCGACCTAGAAGTTACAGAATCGAGACCTTAGAAGGCGAATAATTTAAGAATCGATGGAATTCATAACATTTAAGGAAATATTATCAATAGTGATTACAAGTCCGGAAGAGTAGAAAATCAATCGTGTAAACAGTTTCATCCATTTTGTAATAAATTTTCAATGACTAGTTAGAATTAGAAACTCCTTCTAAACATATGATGTCATCTCCTGCTTAGTTCAATGTTCCTCGCCTACATCCTCGACATAAAGGATGTAGAAAAGGTTTAGGTTGAGGGCATCTCAAAACTAAACACAACAGAATAACTAACCAAGCAACACTACATGGATGGACTTATCTTAGACATGCCACGATCAATAAGCCTAGATAAAATCGTGAAATCCAGTGCAGTCAAATAAATGAGTAATGTAAGCATATATCTTAGTAGGGGTGTTCAAAAAATTGATTGGACCGGTGGATCGAACCGTACAAAATTGGACCGTCCTATTTTTTTTAAGTTTTTTTTAATCGGTTCGGTCCTTACACCAACATTGGTTTTTTTTTAATCGGTTTGACCCTAGAAACCAATGTTAACATATGTTCTAGACGATAAGATCCATCCATACAACCAATATGTTGGTGTAAGGACATGATTTTATAAATTTTCGTTATCAATTAAGTATGTCGTATACCGCTACAACCGTCGAAGAATGTTCAAGATCACATGTACAAGTCAGATCCGAATATCAAGTTTCTCCAACAATCAAGCCTCCCCGAGATGAATTTGGTAAAAGTTGTGTTTTTATTCCTTAAGCATTTCACTTAGAATATTGGGATATTTTTCATCAAAAATCTTCTAAATGTTGGAGCAGAATTTTTAAGTTTTTCGTCAAAATTATTTTTCGAAGTTTTAAGGCGCTGCATTTTCTGGGAAAAGAAAAAGGAAAATATTTTTTAAAAGGCTCGTTCGAGCGACAGCCTATGTCGTTCAAATGACAGGCCATCTCCGGCGAAGTTCGTTCGAGCTACACCTGTCATCTTTCCAGTGAGATTCAATTTCGTTCGAGCGATCTGTCGCCTTAATTTTTCTATTTAAGCGTGTTAAACAACTCTGTTTTCTCAAGAAGACATGCGATTTTAAACTATGACGAAACTGCTACTGCAAAGACATATGTCTTCTCACTTTTAGGTTCTTAAACCTTTTTATTTTCAATTCACGAGATCACAATGTTTATGTGAATTATTTTGGAACCCAAGAACATATTTTGCTATCGTTCAGCCTTGGTGGAGTGGGTCTCTACACCAAAAGACTGAGGTCGTTGAGGTTCGCTATGTGTGGATCTTTACTGAAAAATGGACTGTAGTTCATGTGGGTTCACTGCATGGAATCCATTGCTGACTCTAAGCTACATTTCTATGTAGGTTTGCTGAGGTAAACTTATTGTAGATTTCATTTTAATTGTAAATTGCAATTTAATTATAGTGAAATAAAAGGATTTGCCCTGAGGTTTTTATTTTTAAATCTGTGAGTTATCATATTTGTGTTTATGCTGGTTTGACACCCGCACACACGTAAATGTTTGTTTAAGGTCTGAATTAACTTAGTTTAAAAATTGACTCTAATTAAATAAGTTTGTAGTTGAAATTTGCGAATTTATTTAAATCTATATCGCACACGATTTTAGAGTTGGCATAAGCAATGGTAGATTTTAAGTCAGGACAAGTCAAGTTCGTCCATATAGTAGCCCGTAAGTCAATTCAGGTCAACAATATCCGACCTCTAAATTGTATGAATAAACTATATGTAGACCCATTTCAAGGTTAAACAACCAATAAGTCGATATAATAAGTTGGAATGATCAAACCATAAGACCATAAGACTGAACTAATGGGGAGATACCACCTCATTTACTTGTCAAATATTATACTTAAACACCTCATTACAGGTGGGGAAAATAGCACAGTCGAGAAAAATAAAATAGACAACTCATGCATGTAGACAAGAATTTAATTTTTTTTACTTATAATAAATATCAAGAAAAAGAGTCAGACGGTCATTACAAATAAGTGTTCAAAATAAACAAATATTGCTTAAAAAGTTTAACAGAAAGACAGGTCAAGAGATAGAAGCATATTCAACCTCGAGGGTGATACGAGGAATCTTGAGGGAATCATCTCTCGGTCATATTAGTGTCATGAAAAACCTTTGGACTAATGAAGAGAGTAGTCTCCTTAGCAATTACCACATCAGTTAGACCAATTTCCTCACCTTCACGAATAGGCTTGTCCACCTCCATTAGTATTTCAATGGCCATGGTTGTAGCCTCCTCTTTATCACCCTCCCTTTTTTTTACCATCTCCACTATGTCAGGATAATGCCTCATGATCCTCCTTTTCAACTCATCATAACTTTTAAAAAAGAATATCACTATTTTGAGGTTCTAGTCAATAAAATATTTGAATCTATTAACAACATTCTCCTTTACTTCCGTAAGAGTCTCATTGGCTTCGAAAATATTTCCATTAGCCTATTTTAGAGTCTTATCAACACTCTGTTGCTTCATAAAATTAGTGGCTATTTTCTCTTTCAGTTGTCTGATCACCACCTTAGGTGAGCTCAGTGCCTTTGGCTCCTTGATGAACTAGTTGTCCCTATCCTCCAGCTCATTCATCCAATTCTTCCTGAAGTGCATCATTATCATCTCTCAGCTCCTCATAGGCAAATTTTTTTATATATAGCCTTCTCGCAAAGAGTGGTGACAACCATATTACTCTAGAAAAGGATATAGTGAGGTTAGCAAAAAATATGGCAAAATAGTGAGGCAAATAAAAATACAACATATAAAAAAGCTACCACTGAAGCTCTATGTTGACGGATCACCTACAGGGTATCATAATATAAACTCCTAATGAATTCAATGTCTGGGGTATGCCCATAATAGCCGAGTACATCCATAACATCACCCATGTGTCGAAAGATAGAATCCTTATCGCACCTGATCGATCTAATCAAAAGTCACAGGGTTCTCCGAATCAAACTTATACTCCTCCACCATGGGCTAACGATTAGAAGCCTCCACTAATATTTAAAGCTTTCGAGCAGATTTCCCCTTAATGTCCACACATTTTAAATGACTTTTAACACCATTAGGAGGATAACCATCCGTAGAAATAACCTTTCCTTTACTTTGAGCCTTATGAGCAAAATCAGTTTTCTTTTAAGCATCAACCTTACCTCTCTTTTGGGCCTCAACATCAACCTTATTTTTCTTATTTTGAGCTCAACCTCACCTTGCCTCTTGGCCTCAGCATTGGATTTTTTCCTAACCTCTTCCTTAATATTTTTCCTATGAGCATTGGCAAGTAAAATGCGATCAATAGTTAATAAAGCCATACCCTAGGAAGGCTCAATACAAAAGTCAAAATAATTAGGAGTGGAATCTGTAAACATGAATCTCACAGTTGGAAAATTGGTAACAAGGATAAAAACGAAGGTGATCTAATATGGAAAACTTTGCATACCTTCAAAACCTCCTGGTCAGCCTCGACTATCTATTTAGCTAGAACTTCTTTAAATTCAAAGACTCTTTTAATAAAGGTATAATAATCAAGTCTCATGAACTCAGCATAGGATAAAACCTTCTCTAAGTCTTAAGGATCGTCATTATAAGTATCCTCCACTAATCTCTTCAACGGCGCAGCTAGTCGAGGGGCTTTCTTTTCTGCAAAAATATTGTATAAAGTATTCGATAGAAAGATACACAAGAATATAAATAATAGTGAAAAAAAGTAAAAATATTTACCAATTTTTTTTATCCAGCCCAATCACGAGACACGTTAACAAACTGAGGCCTGTCATTTGGGCCGAACTCCCAAGCACCAGGCATGTATACAAATCTTGTCATCCAGGCATGGTTGTTCGTCTCAATAACCTTCACCAACTTTAAATGGGATTTTCTAAGGGAAAATCAATAATAACCTAGGGCTTTGGCATTATATATTATCCCATAAATGGATCTAAAGATCTCCCTAGTAATGTTATAGCCAACATGATTCCTCCAGTACACCATAAATACTAAAATTACTCGGTACGAATTGGGAGGAAATTAGGTAGGTAAAACTCCATAACCCCTAAGGATGGACCTGATGATGGGTTTCTAAGGAAGATGAACTCCTACATATAAAGCCTAGATGGGAAACAAATTTCGCCAGCATTATGTCGATCATAAGCTCTATCGTCACAATCGAGCAACCCTATTTTAAAGTTAATTGGGAATAAGTATATATCCCTCAGGTCATCAATATCTTCCTTTATGAAATATTATCCATGATATTTAGATTTGGTGTTCGCAAGTGATAGTACAAATATAGCACCCTGTCGCGAATGGTATTCTGCACTGCACATGCTTACATGCCGCGGCCCTTCTCAGCATAGGGTGCGGCCCTACTCAACACGGGGTGCGGCCCTACCAAATACAGGGCACGACACATACCACTTGCCCATCAAGATTACCCCGTAGCACTACCCAGTACAGGGTTCGACACCTATTGGCTCTAGCCTTTGGCAGGGCACAGCACTCACGTTGCTTGACTTACAAGCCGCATCCCTCTCCATTACAGCAACTTCAGATTTTATATACATCACGTGCTCAGAGCACGTGAGCATATCTCATATAAATAGAGGACCACACCTCGAAATAATTGAGGGATTTGGACGGATTCCACAAGCCCAGGGCAAATTCTACAATACAGATTCTCTCTACACAACTTCAACCTACAGCTTGAAGGCCATCTCTTCGGCACACCGAAATCCTCAATACTATCATGTATTCTCCTTCATTCTCATACTTGTACACCTCTTTAGGCATGATTATATTGTACAATGCAACTCATATAATGAGAACGGAGCAACATAGTGGACGTAGGTCTATTTTAGAGGCTGAACCACTCTATATCTTGTTTTCTCTCTATTTACTTGCTTTGTTTATTTATTATATACTTTATTCTTGACTTGCTGGTACGAGAACGACAAGAGGACGATTTCTCATATCATTAATCTGGCGTCGTCTGTGGGAACGAGATATTTCAATCTTGTTTCTCTATATTTCGAGTTCTTAACCACCTTATTCTATTCATGGGAATCCTCTGTATCATCATCCCATGAGTAAATTTTGGTTATTGAGCTCTATTTTGTACTTACACCCTTAAATGAGTATTTCATACCTTCAAATCTGCGCTCGGGTCTCCATTTTATGACCTCAGGTCTATTTTACATACCCCTGTGATATCGCCCCACCTAGATAAAGCTGGAAATCTTGATGGGCCCTGGCCCCGTAAAGGTGGGTGATTAGGGATGTTTACTCTCTTTTTGTTATTCTTTGCCTATGATATACGGTCTATTATTAGAATTGTGTCACTTTGTGTGCACCTAGAGGTTATTCTCTCATGGATAGACCCTAGTAGGTATGCTCTCCTCGAGTTTTGGGAGAAAAACTCAGTTTCTGGGACTCAATTTTGGGATTGTCCCTTCACTGCCTAGGTAAGGATGCGGTGTGGTAGTTCTACTACCTTATATGCTGCGGCCTCTACTGGGGAATTTTTATCACGGAAGCTTTAAAACATCAAGGAATGGACTCAGGTGGTCTCCAGCTCAACCTTGGTGAATATCATACAAAGGCCACGGCAATGCACCTATGTGTTATACTGGCTGCGGCCTTAGTAGCAATACCATGTAGCAGTGCATATGCTGCATCCCCATTTCCTACTTGGTTACTCCAATATTCTTGAGATTACTCACTTTTGTTAGTTTTATCTCAGATTATATATACTTTGTAAAGACTAACAAAAGCATAAATGGAGGGAGAATCCAGCCAGAGTACAAAAGTCAAAGATGAGATTATGCAGCTATACAATCAACTCAACCACCTCTACGACAGTCATACCTCACTCCAGACCCAGGTCAACTATTTGACTCAGAGGGTCCTAATGCTAGAGGTCGTGGCCTCACCCAATGTGGGCGCGGCACCCAGGATGATTGCTTCAACAGCCTTTGCTCCCGCGGCAGTACCAAAAGATCCGTCCACGGTAGCAGTCAACAGGAGCCAAAAAAGGAAATCAGAGAAGGCAGAAGGGAGATCTAAGGCTTATACCCCATTGTCCTTCCCAATTGAAGACATCTTTGAGTCCATTAATGAGGACAAGATGCTGAGGTGGCCAGAGAAGCTCAAAGATCCACCCCACAAGAGGAGCAAAGTTAAGTGGTGCAAGTTCCATCTGGACCATGGCCACGACACTGAGCAGTGCTATGCACTAAAGGATGAAATTGAAAGGCTGATTGGGCAAGGGATGATGTAGAGGTTCCTCAAATATGTTTAGGAGATGAAGTCTAATCTGATATACCGTATGCCCATTTTTCATGCTTATGCCTTATAAATCATTCGTCTCTACTTTACAGTGACAACTCTTCTTATGCTGTTTTAAATTAAACTTTGTATTGGCCTTGCAAAGTCATATACATATATATATATATATATATATATATATATATGAAAATTTATATGAAATCAAGTTCACTCTATAGTGCCATGTTTTGATTCTCATTTTTATGAAATGTCATCTTACAAAAGACCATTTTGTCTTAAACAGACCTCGATTGGATACATGTTAGATCTAGAATAACATATTATCTCGAAATACTATTATTATTTCAGGAAGCACCTGTAGAGGGATTGCATTCTTAATTATCTCACAAGTTCCCCTCACGATGTGCAACTATATCTTATCATATGATGATCATATTCATGAAAGCATCTAAGGATTCAAGGAGCTTTTATTAACCACGAGCGCTTACAATGTCCATTCTTAGCTTTCAGGAAGCGTCATTAGCCACGGGGGCTTACAATGCCCGTTCTTAGCTTTCAGGAAGCGTCATTATCCACGAGGGCTTATAATGCCCGTTCTTAGCTTTCGGGAAGTGTCATTAGCCACGGGAGCTTACAATGCCTGTTCTTAGCTTTCACGATGCGTCATCAAGCCAGAAGGCTTATAATATCCATCCAGGGATGGCTTTATATATATCAGCAGTTGTGGGTGGCTTAATAATATAACCCAGCCTGGGGAAGCTTGATAGTATCCCATTTATTAGCTGTGGGTCGCTTAATAACATAACCCAGCCTTGGGAGGCTTGATAATATCCCATTTATCAGCTGTGGGTGGCTTAATAACATAACCCAGCCTAAGGAGGCTTGATAATATCCCATTCATTAGTTGTGGGTGGCGTAATAACATAACCCAGCCTGGGGATGCTTGATAATATCCCATTTATCAGTTGTGGGTGGCTTAATAACATAACCCAGTCTGGGGAGGCTTGATAATATCCCATTTATATACAGAAGGACGATGCTAAAGAAGATAAAATCCATATTCCATGAAAGGAAATTGAAGCGACTAGAGGAAAGCCATGAAAGGCAATTGTTATTTTATTATAATCACAAAAGCATGCCAAAGCTACAGAATCTCCTAAGGGCTAAATGTACGACCGCGGCAATTAAATGAATCCATTAAGCGACAAAGGCAAGCTGTATAGTTAATGCCACAACCATGATCAAGAAGAAGAATTATTATAATGATCCAGTTGTAAGGTGTCGCGGCCTATGTAAAGTGCATTTATGGTAATCTACGATACTGCTGCAACCGTTAAAGTGACTAAAGGTTGATGCGGTAATGACTTGGATTTAGGTCCAATTAAAGCTACAGCAAAGGGAATTCAAACATTCAAAAGTGACATCCTGGAAACATAGCTGCGGCCATTAAGTAAATTCATTCATAAGCGATAGTAAAAATAGGATTATCAAACTACCGCGGCCCTATTCAAAAATAGCCCTATCTTGTCATGAGTGCAAGAAAAAGGAAAAAGGGTCGTGGCCATCCACATTACGGCCTATGACCCGTACGTTAAAGTGAATTTTTTCAAAAAGCATGTACAACTCAAACACCTAAATGTGTCGCAGCCATGTTCAAACCTATTTATGTTCAACAATAATGGAATTTAAGTAGAAAGGTCAAGAAGGAACTCATTAAAGTATTGAAGCAAACAAAGTAGAAGAACAAAAAAACTACTAGGAAAAGAGGCAAAAATAATCAATTCAGAAAAGGTGGCCGCAGCCTTGATTAATATTATCGTACAGACAAAGAGGTCGTAGCCAATACAAGAAGTTAAAATAACAGAAGGGACGCAGCCTTGTATTAATGCAGTTAAAAAAAATAACACAAGTTCAGAAAGCTGCATCATCATTCTCATCTCCCGCGTCACCATCCACGGCGGTCTCAGTTTCTTCATCAGCTACCGCTACCTCAGCCTCTGCCCTCAGCCTGGCTCTTTCCTCAGCCATGGCCTTGATCTCATTAATTCATTCCTGATTCTTAGCATCACCGAGTCCCCAGGCAAGAATGGTCTCCTTAGAGTCGGGAAAGTTTTTAATAACCCTGTGCCTCAGCTCTTGGTAGCTGTGGAGGTAGGCCTAATTATTGATGAGATAAAACTCCCTAGAGCCCTTCAATGACTCCACAGCATTGTCAATGGCCAGTTGAAGGGCTTCGGCATGGTCCCCCCTATTTTCTTTATTATCGCGGCATGGGCTAGGGCATCTTGGGTAGACTTGGCCTCCAACTCCTCCTATTTCTTTTGAAAAATCCTGAACTAATTACTGAAAGTTTTTGCGGCCTGTGCAACTTTCGTGGTTTGAGACTGGGAGACCTTGAGGGATTCCGCGACCTATTTAAAGTTTTCCTCTGCTTCCTCTTTAGCTTTTATTGCAGCCCCCAAGTTCATCTGGGCTTCCTGAAGAGCCGCGGTAGCAGACTGCTTCCTAGCATCAAAATAGGAATTTCGTGCAGCCTCCAAGTCAGTGGGGTGTACCCTCTTCGCGGCCTCTTTTAGTTTATAAAGGGCCTCATACTTCCTTTTTTGGGCCACCATGACATTCGCTGCCTGAAATGAAAAACTTAGGAGCAAAGTATGGAATGCAAAATTAAAACTGAGAGAGCACTTGCACTTACCCTCAAAAGACTATGGAGGTCGCAGTCCTCCAGATCGTCATGATCTTCTTCCACTACCCTGTCAAGGTTCACGACGTCAAGGACCCTCTTCATCCTTCATGTAGCCTTCGCGGTAGTATTCCATGAGGACTCAGGGTCAGGCTGTCTGGTGCGGCACTGAGGAGGCGCCAAGTTGGCATTAATAACAATAACAGGTGGTGGCGGCGGAGAAGTTGAATGGATAGGGGTGTCCGATGTGGACATCAAATCTGCCACGGCCAGATTAGCTCCAATATCATCATTGAATTCAATTTGGGGTTCAGCAATATTGGTTTTTTTCCGTGGCCAGATTTGGGGTTGCGGTAGGAGGATTTTGATCTTCGAAAGGGGCCGCAGCTGGTGCCTTTGTCTTGGGCCTCTTCCTTTTTCTATGCCTTGTAGTATTATTGAGAACGGTGGCGTCCTCATCCATTTTCGCTAGATGGGTAGCCAATAATTCCCTATCAACTTCCTCACCTAAAAGAGGAAAAGCAATAGTAAATATTTAAAGTTTCAACATAAGTTGTCGCGGATAAAGACTGATGATCAGGTTATTACCTCCCGCGGCCTCTCTTTTGGAATGGACTTGCTGGGAAAGAACCATGCTTCAAAAATAGTTGCAGATGTTACAAGGGCGCTTAATTTCTTCTCTTCAGCAGGAATGGTCGCAGCCTTGGCAACTCTTTTCTCTTGCCTCTCGCTTAGTTGCAAGTTGTCAAGAACTATAGAAAAACACTTCAAGGGTTAGTAAAGATTTATAAGCAACTACAAAGAGGGGACGCGGCTATAAATTAAATACCTAGCTTAGAAGGTTACCCCCATTGCCACGACATTCGAAACGACTTCTCCCTCTCGTTATCCTGAGGGTGAATCTCCCACCCTTCTTCGGAGATATAGAAATACTTCCCCTTCCAGTTCTTTACACTGTTCAGCCTCTAAGAGTAAAGGGTCTCGCCCTTACCGTGGACGGAGAAGTAATAGTACCCAGCGAACTTCACAGAGTTTTCCTTCGGGCGGTAGAAGTGAAAAAACTCCCGCGGGAGTAATGTCTTTTTTGAATTGATTCTCCCAAAGCACGACCGCGGTAAGGATGGCCCTCCATCCATTGGGATCTAACTGGGCTGGTGCTAGTTTCATGGTTTTAAAAATTTGGCTAATGGGAACAAGAACTGGCAGTCGCAACCCATAAACAAAGGCATGAAGTGGAAAACATACCCCATCGTCAGCAAGTGCCGTGCACGGCCCTTGGTTCGCGGAAGGTGCTGAGCACATCATATTTTCTGGAAACTCGAAGGCCTCAGCTACCTGGTCAACCCAATCTTGGGTCATGTTGCTGCGGATATCAAGCGCAGCTAGGGGTCTCTCAGCCCTCCCAGATGGACTAGTTGGTTCATCCCTAACATCAGCAGCACCCCTTGTCGCGACATCATCTTCCACATCCATTGGTCAATTACAAGAGTTGGCTTCCTCTTCCATCCACGTGGTCTCAGAATACTTCCTAGAAGCAGAGTCCGCGGAGTCTAAGTCTAATACTACGCAGTTAGAGCAATTCTTCAGTTGTCAAGGCCCTATTGATTTCAGAGGAGGCACGAAAGGGAGTTCAGGAGGAGAGGCTACAAAATTCTTTGCCCAAAAGCCTCTCAAAAACTCGTTTGGGTCAAAGCTCATATGGCTATAGCAGTACCTGAAAAGCACAAGCCGCAGTTAGGTGCCGCAGCCAGTATGGTATAGAGGCCTTTTAGAGGCCACGACAGGTTCAATGGAATATCAAGATGAACAGGAAATATTGAGGCTAAATGGGCAAGTGTGGGGTTTGAGCCCCAAAAGATAAACATCATCGTGGAACATTGATTGGATTTGTTTTATAATGCCATGGCTACTCACTCGACGATAGATATGGGCTAAAGCACCGTGGAGTCCAAATCTAATAACCTAAGGGGCCGCAGCCATCGCTCACCACAAGCTGCGGCTAGGGATCAAATCAAGGAATATTTGAAGGATTAAGTGCAGCCCTAGAATACTAAATGGGTACTTTATCATGCCACTGATATTCACTCAAATAGTCTTATACCTAATGTTTATTCGTTTAAAGATCAAAGACCCGGAATATGAAGAGTTTACCTAAGAACATCAAGAACAGTTATTTGATTTCAATACGATTCGACACAAACGCAGTTCATATGATCCTAAGAACCAATTAGCAGCAACTATAATTATTTATCATTCATGTATGTTCGATTTTAGGGTGCTGGTAGATTATTCAATCAAAACCCTAAATATTTGTTACACGAGTTGGGGTTCTTTTCTCAGAAACAGAAAAATATAATACGAATTTAGGAAAGTAACAAGACATGATGCACAAATTTAGAAGTCACAAAAATGAATTATGAACTACAAAGGCTGTTGGAGAGAATGTTGGTTGGAAAATTACCTGGAAACAGAGAAACCGACAATGCTCAGCCTTAGACTGTCTCATAACCACCGCACTCAGCCTTGGATAGTCGCCGAAAAAATAAGAGGACGAGTTAACAAGGTTCAGCTTTTGAAATGCTCATAAGGATTTGGAAAACGTAATGAAGTCCACGGCTAGAACAATTTATATAAGAGAGCGCGGAAGATGAATCGTCGCCTTGGAAGTACCGTGGCACCTAAGAAAACTAAACTAAGCCGCAGCCCTAATCTCAATCTCTTGGCACTACGACTTGGGGGCTTGTTAATAGTACAAATATAGCACCCTTCCACGGATGGTATTCTTCACTGCACATGCTTACATGCCGCGGCCCTTCTCTGCATAGGGTGTGGCCCTACTCAACACGGGGCACGGATCTACCAAATACAGGGCGCGGCACATACCACTCACCCATCAAGATTACGCCACGGCACTACCCAGTACAGGGTGCGGCACCTATTGGCTCTAGCTTTTGGTAAGGCACAACACTCACGTTGCTTGCCTTACAGGCCGTATCCCTCTCCATTACAACAACTTTAGATATTATGTACGTCACGTACTCAGAGCACGTGTGTATATATCCTATAAATAGAGGACCACACCTTAAAATAATGGAGGGATTTGGACGGATTCCACAGGCCCAGGGCAAATTCTACAATATATATTCTCTCTACACAACTTCAACCTTCAGCTTGAAGGTCGTCTCTCTGGCACACAGAAATCCTCAATACTATCATGTATTCTCCTTCATTCCCATACTTGTACGCCTCTTTAGGCATGATTATATTGTACAATGCAACGCATATAATAAAAACGGAGCAACACTGTGGACGTAGGTCTATTTTAGAGGTTGAACCACTTTATATCTTGTTTTCTCTCTATTTACTTGCTTTGTTTATTTATTATACACTTTACTCTTGACTTGCTAGTACGAGAACGATAAGAAGATGATTTCTCGTATCATCATCAAGGTTATACGAGTCACTTGAAGTACTATCTTCAGTAAGGATCACAACAATAGGCCTTTCAGCCATTAACTATGTATTTGAAGTATCTAAATTTATTATAGTTTATGAAATGGTGTTAACTAGTCCTATAATGCCAAGATGTTGATCCACTTCCTAAATATCTACTAGTCTCATGAGCTTGGGATATTTATCATCCGCATCTGGGTGTTGTGATGAGGAATCAACAAAAGAGTGAATCTTCAGGGTATATTCGGGATGCCTCGCTCATCCTCAGGATAGGCAACTTGAACTGGAGTAAGAAATCGTCTAAAATACACATCAAGATAAGTTTGTTCTAACTCCTTGAACTCTTTTAGACACCTTTGAATCCAAGGCTCGTAACTCATAGAAGGGAAATTATGGGTTTTAAAGGTTAATTCTTAAACAGGAAAAAAATTTAAGAGAAAAGAATGAGAAACCCTAAAATCCCTAACTTCGAAGACCTAGGATAACCAATTCAATAGCCACCTAAAACAAGTGAATATTCAATAAAAAAAAACACCAAATATGAATCCAAAAAACAATGATTAAACAACACACAAAATCACAACAAAAATAAAAGGAATTTCAGAAGAAAGCCTTTGAAAAGCTATAAAAAGGTTGCATACCTAGAACACTAACACGCTAAAGAATGATACAAATTCTCACTCCCCTAGCACCAGAAAAGAAGAAAACCTAATGGGAAAAGAGACTACATAGTGGAAGCTACCCCAAAAGGGTAGAATCAGGGAAAGCATGATCAGAGAAGGCGAACATTTAAGCGACAGTGAGTTTTCTCTCTCTCAAAAGATTTTCCACAAAGGAAATGTTTATAAAAAGTTTAATCTAGTTTGAGAAAGTAGATTTTATACCTTTTTAGGTAGTGATCTTTAACCCTATTAAAGGTAAGCATGGTGTTATGCTTAGGAAAAATAGCTGACTTTTGAGGAATGACACAATGCCCCTTTAGACACGAACAATATAATTATTCTAGGCACCACTCCCAGTGTTTGACACGTGTCTAGTTAGAATTGAATCTAGAAGAAAATTTTCTACAAGTCAATCTGCTCATCATGCGCCAAGAAAACCTAATACCGATAATATCTCCTTTAAACACCACGCTCACTGAATCTAGACAACACACACTAAGAAGGAGAAATACTTCAAAAAAATTGCTGCAAACCTTAATCATGAGAAAAGTCTTGGAGGATATTGTTGTAACACTAATATGGTATGATTCATAATCTAACTAGAATGAGGTTGTCATGTATAATAATGATATCGGCTCAGAATTTAGTAGTGTAGGCCTTAACAGTCAAAGTAACACGTCTAAGTCAGTTGAAATTTAGGTTAACTCTATCAAATAACTCCATCATAATAGACATGATTCAGGCAATGAGATGATGTCAATAGTGCACCCATATGCTAGAAAGTGACAAATATTCCCTCCCTTTATGTTTGCCTATATCAACTTTATAATTATTCCTCCACTATAATGTAAAGGGGGTACTTATTGAATCTAAAATGAAAAGACCCCAGAAACACTCTATTGACTAGATGGAATAGTCCATACAGAAATACACCAATATCCATATTTAGGGGGAAGTAAAGAAAAATGGACAACTAATTGAGATTACACACTCTAATTCTACTAAATCAATACTATCTACACTTGCACTCATGGACGTAGGCACCATCTTGGGCCGAACCACGTAAATATGGATTCACTCTAGTTCTCTTGCCTTTCTCATTATAATGGGTCCTATATAACTATTCCTGTGATTTACATCTTTTTATCTGTTATTTTTTAGCTTGTATGATATCACTAAGACCAAATCAGTATACCGGTTTTAAGCAATAAAAGTCATAGTGATATGTTTAGATTCATTTGTAAAACACATAATAATCGTAGTAGGCATATCTTTAAGGATGAGTATGAGTATTTGGAATGTACTTAATGGAAATTTGACGCAATCCTATAATGAAGGACCTTTAATTAGTTGTAATATCTTCATGATAATGTAAATATATTTTGTGTTTTGAAAGTCTGGTATTTTAATGTTTATTTTCAGTTCATTTTCTTTATTTTATTTTAAGTTTTATGATTTAATTCAGTTATATCTCATGGAAATTATTATGGATATAATCCTTCCTAGAGGGATCAACATAATATGTGTTTGATCATATAAAGGGAAGAGATAATGTTTATTTCACAATGAGAAGTAAGGATTATTTTGCAGTGCGTTATAATGATTTCACACTGTGAAATATCTTTTTTCTCACTGTCATGATCATTTTGCATTGCGACATAGCTATTTTGCAGTGCAAAATCAATATGTCATAGTATGAAATAATGATTTCACATTGCGAAATACCTTGTTTCTCACTGTGACATGATCATTTTGCATTGTGATATAGCTATTTTGCAGTGCGAAATACCTTATTCCTCACTGGCACATGACAGTTTTGCAATAAGAAATAGTTATGTCGCAATGGGAAAACATATTTCACTTATTAAAATGGTAAATTCATAAATCAAGATGAGAAATTATTACTTTATAATGAAAACTTGAATTTTTGCAATTTGAAATATGTATTTCAAAATCACGTGTAATCAATTTAAACTAATACCGGATAAGGAAAGGAATTAATTAAGGCACAAATGTCACAATAATTGTACAACATAAATGAAATAATAATTATTTCATTTCAAATTACAAAATATCTTGAATTTTCATGTTATATAGTATTCTTTTGTCCATGTATTTTGTTTGTCATTTAATAGCATATGTACAATTTTAGTTATAAATTCATCAGTAAAATCGATGTTCAATCGAGCTTGAAGTTCCCTTCCATAATTAGCATATCCATTACATAGTAAATGACAACTCCTTAATCCACACTAAAAAATAAATAAAAAGAATAATGCAATTATTCAATTATACGTAATTGACATACTGTTTGAATAACTAGTTATTTTTAGTAGTTTGTCATCACCTCTATGGGGATTGTTGAGGGCTTGTTATCACATTTTCAATTAGACAATAAAATTATTGCATTTCAATAGATAATGAAATTACTTGCCTTCTGGTAATCATTGAATGAATTAATCTAAAAAATTAAAAAATAGATTGTTGATAAAAAAAATAAGCGTATGATTAGAGTGGATTCATAAAGCAAAATATCTAATCATTTACCAAATGTTAAATTATGCATACTACTTCAGTTGCATCTATAAGGTGGACGTCTTTGGATTTCCCTTTCAGACAGAGAGAGTTGAATAAAGACTATGGTCTCTCGCACATGTCAAATCAACCTAATGTCCAATGATGCGTCATCCATTTCTTGAAATATTCCCTATAGTGGATTTGCAATAAGATATAACAAAATCTGTGTATTTTCCATCAAAAAATTTGTTCACCATAACTACATCACCTTGGGTATTCATTTGGTGGTGATCCAAGGAATGATTACAAAATTTATTATTATATTCCAATGTGACACTAAATATGACATAAAAACACTTTACAGAATAGTTAAAATGATGATTATTACCCGAAACAGTGAACTCAATATGTAATTTTTTTTGGAAAATAGTTGTCCACAGGTGTTTCTCTCTGCTTTTTTCCCATGATCTTTCGAACTCTCTGGACAATATACCCGTAAAGTCATAAATTACATGCATTAATATCATCACATACAACCATAAGATCAATTTAAGTACTGAAAAATACTTCACAGTTTAAACTCTCAATGATATTTTGCACTGCGAAATAATCAATGCAAAAAGAATTACGTTGACGTAATTATATTGTTATTTTACACTGTGAAATTGTTATTTAATAGTGAAATTTCGTAGTGTAAAATAATAACGTGACTTCGCAATGCTTAACACCTTCTCCTTATTTATCAAGTGAAATATCATCAATACAAAATGGCGATTCACCACAAGTCCACATTATTGTTCCATAAAGTGATCATAGTGAAGTTAGTAATATAATACAAAAATTTAATGTAATGAAGATTAATATTTTTTAATCTTATAAAAAAAATGATTTAAGAAAATGTAAAGAAATTCTTTCAACTGTATATACCTTGTCATTATTGTTTTTTATGATTCTTCTAATAATCGCTCCTTCTCTTTCAAATTTTCTTCATTCTTATTCTTCTCTCTTACGGATTATCTTATTCTATCTTCATACAAAGTAATTTTCGATTGCATATCTAGATCAATAGTATTTCCTTACATGAAACTAGGCTTTCCTTTCATTTATCTTCATAGGATTCTTCACTTCTGCCTTCCTATGTTCATTATGGAGAGCTTCTGCTTTCGACCTTCCTATTATCTCATTTTTCTGGGACACCTGAAATGGCTATTTGAGTTTTTTCTCCTCCATTTGCTTATATGATTCGCTTAAATTTGTCCACAAATCAACATTTATATATTTCATATTTTATTTTGTTGATGTCTTCTTTATACAACAATCTAAGTTCATCATTGTTTATTTTTAAGCGATTGCACTCACTTTCCAACTCTTTTTTTTTAGTCCAAGGCTTTCAAACTCTGCCATTTTATTATTCTCCCCGTCATCTTCCTCAACTTGGTTATCAGGCGGGTGTACATAAATGGGTCTTCAAATGCTATTTTTTTATTTTTCATTGACAATTCCATTATGCATTTAACTGCTTCAGGTATGTCTCCCTGAACATACACTTTTGCAATACTCTTATTAATGATATCACATAATGCTCCAAGTGAGTCATGTGTTAACTCAAAATTATAGCATGGGCTTTAGTCACAATCCATTTCAGCCCCCATTATGAAACTAATAATCATCATTTACTCATTCGCCAATATTCTTATTTCACCTC
This sequence comes from Sambucus nigra, assembly GCA_949130495.1. Classification (NCBI taxonomy): domain Eukaryota; kingdom Viridiplantae; phylum Streptophyta; class Magnoliopsida; order Dipsacales; family Adoxaceae; genus Sambucus; species Sambucus nigra. The sequence goes on from OX422215.1 coordinate 485,688,855, forward strand.
AGTTTCAGTTCCAACGTTAGCTTCAGCTTCAACGGGCTTGCATGTCTTATTCGTTAATTTCATAATTCACATAAAAGTATTTTAGTTCCTGCGAAATAGCACTATAAAATAATAATGTGAAATAAAAATGCAAAATTATGCAATATTTAATGTTTTAGGGACTTGTTATGGTCAAATACAGCTAGTGTGTCCTTATTTTATCTTAATCTTATTGTGAATAAGCTCAAGTTTCCACTTCAGAATTGGAGTTTGAATACATGGAGATGTTCATTTTACTATTGTTGTTTTCTCACATCACTAATGCTGAAATTTAGAAACTGTATTAGTATAAATGAAATTACAATATAAAAATATTACAAACTTAACAAGTTCACATTAATTGCATACCATAAATGCAGGAAGGAAACCTTTTACCCTTCTTGCAATTGATTTCATCACAAAATCTGTCACTTCCTTTACCCAATAGTAGGTTTTTATTTTGCAAAGGTTAACTGTAAAGGAAATAAATCCCCACCCAACACTAATTCTTGAAGTTGCAAAAAAAGGTACTTGATACTAACTAAGTTGTCATTAACCTCACAATATACTCAATATCCTCTTGAGTTGTTGAATTGATTCGTTCGTTAATCTTCTTCTTGAGAATTAGTTGGGTGGCCCTCTCCTCATTCATAAATCATTATCCTTGGGTTTGGGTAGATGTTCGCATTCTTCCATGCTTTTGACGAAATCATTATCCTTGGGTTTGGGTATATGTTTGCATTCTTCCATGCTCTCTTTCCTACAATCAATCCCAAATATACTTTTTATATGGTTTCTTCTGAACTTCAATATAGATCCTCCAATAAAAAATCATTTTCTTTTTTCATCATATGTTTGAATTACCTGACATATGTCTTCATCAAACTTCTTCACTGATGAAATTATTGCTCTTCTTTCCCATTTCGCTTTGAAAATATTATGGAATGGTATTTTCTATAGGGTTTATTTGTGTTCAATGATTAAGTTTAGCTCGTTCACCACTTTAATTATTCCAACCAATATTGAAGGGTAGATATGGCAAACATCTTTCTTCTTTGATGCTTATGATTCCCCCTACGATATATCATATCACATCATAATTTGGTCACAAAGTTATTTCGCATTGCAAAATCATAATGATTTCTGAATGCTAATTCACATTGTGATTTCACACTGATAAGTAACCTTGAGAAATAACATATATTGTGAAAAAACATGTTGTAATACCCCGTATTTTTGTAAATATTTAAATTTCACTTGTCGCGATAATTTAATTAATTTGAGAAATAAAATGGTTTTAATAAATATTAATTAGCAAATATCTATCTAATATATATGTGATATTATATTTACTTGTGTCATAAATAAGTGAAATTATATTATTTTATGTTATGTCGTATGTGGGTAAAAGCGACGGATTGACAGGATCATGCTGGGATTCGCGTGTAGAGTCGTGTTAGGCATAAGGTGGTTAATTGACAATAGGTGACTCAAATGGTGATTTTTAAGTGCATGGTTGATCCGAAATAGGTCAAAATAGTTAAAATCAAGTACCGGGGGGTAGTGATTGGATGTCCGGGGCTTTTTAGACTAGTCGGGACCCGCTTGGGAGTATACGGGTCATTTGACATTTATTGGCTAACCTAATTTCAAGATTAGTGCATTTAAATAAGATATTAAAGGTTTGTGGGTAGCCACTTTACATTAGACATCTTCTGTGAAAGGAATTGAGAGAAAAGAGGAGGAAACACAAGAAGAACCAAGGGAGGCCAAATTGAAGAGGATCTTTGAAGAATTTTTACGCCTCACTCAATATACAAGGAAGATTTAGAGTCTTTTTCATACTTAAGGCAAGTGAATTACTTGCTTAATGCTCTTTGTGTAGTAATTTATGTCATATTGTAATTGGTATAATTGAAACAAATTTTGGAGTGGGACTAATATGTTGAATGGGTTTTCGAGAAAAAATCAAAATTATGATGATTCCATATGATCTTGATGATTAAATCCCATAAGAAAAGTAGGTTCTTGTGTCAGTTCCGATGGGAACATTACGTCTAGGAACCAATTGAGTATCCAGTGCCATTATCAGTTGAAGGTACAATTCTTATCCTTGGGTAAACGGGGTAAGTTTTACGTGATACGAGTGCATCACTGTATTTTGGGGTAGCACTAGATTTACGCATGAGACGGGTTATTTATAATTAGTATCACTATAATTAGTATCACTGTACTTTAGTTCCATCTACAAGGGAAGTGAGTGTGGACACTGAGAGGATAAATTTTTTCATATTTACTCATTTTAGAGAAATATGTTATGCGAGTATGATGTTATCTTGAGTATGGAGGGTTGAGAGATGGTGAACTCTATAGTAAGGCTATCATGTTCACTATTCTAGAGTAGGATGTGTTGTTTTTGCGAGGCTTCATCTTAGAGAGGGTCGAGCCCGCATATATATATATATATATATATATATATATAGGAGACTTCAAAAATTGTAGATGTCTCGTTATATTTTATTCTGGTGTGTAAGGACTTTACTGATGTGATTCAGGATATATCGAGTTTACCATCAAGCGGTGAGATTTAACTCGTTATTGATTTAGCGTTTGGGACTTAGTGATAGTATGAGTGCAGTGTTGTATGACTCCTTTAGTGATATAGGAGTTGATTATTAGACTTATGCATCTGGGGATAGGATTTTGAGTGTCCCGATTATATGCGTTAGGCCTACAGGATTTGATGACAGATAATACAAGGTAGTAGTGCATTGGGGGGTTTTTTATTTGGATTTTGCTTACGAGACGTGACACACAGTGAATGTCAGAAGTTGAGAGATGTGGGAGATAGGGCATTAATTAGTACTTTAGTTATTACACATATACGTAGATAACACTTTGAGCTGAGAGCTATTTTACGAGGTAAGGCCAATGGAGTCGGGTAGTGCTTTATAGGAAGCCCCGGGGAACTTTTGCATCACATGTGGATAGGTGGGATAATTTTGAGAATAATTAAGTCACGATTATTAGGGTAGTCGAGTATATGGTATAGCCATGATAAGTGCGCGGGGATAAGTCGGACATATGAATAGTACGTCTGTTATAATTGTACGGATATGCACAAAATATAGGGTGCGTGGGTGCTCTAGTTAGTTATATTTTTAGTATCATACGAGAGAAGGGGAGGGAGTAATAAATAAGTTGAATCATATGCCTATGAGGTAGATGAAAGCAGAGTTGGAAAAGGAAGATGGACTGAACGTCGTTTGAGGAAAAAGATAGTCCGGTTATATACAGCAAGGAGAGCTATCACACTCGAGATGAATTGAAAGATTATGGAGATACAATAGAGGGATATCCATGGCCAAGGGAGGGTCCAAGAGTTTTTGTAATTATATCAGAGTCGTACTCAATCAAGTTCTAATCATGACTTGCACATAAATATGATGTTGATTTTACCAGACGAGAAAGACTTGCAAAGTATGCAGTTATGAAGCGGACGCATGGGTAAAAAAATTTGGTGTGCCCCAATAAGGGGAGTAACTTCTACTACATAACATGGGATACAGAGCATGTGAATCAATGTGGAGCGAGAAATAATAAATTTGTTTTCGAGTGCACCACTCATTAGAGGGGAAAAGGTTGGTCCGAGACGATCAACCAGAAATTTTGCAATACCTGGAGATTTTAGTGACAGAATCGATTGAAGATTGATAGAGTTAATATTAGGTTTACCAACATCGCAAAAGGGTCAATATTTTCTTTGAGTTGTGGAATTAGCTGCCTGAAATGGAGAAATTATTATTAATTTAGGTGAGTTACAACATCGAGCAGCGTGCCCAATATTTCATGATAAGAGAGAGAATAAACCGGCACAAGGTGCTTCCCATCATCCTTATAATAAGGAAGAGATACTTAAGTCCCACCTCTAATGAATACTTTTTGGAAGTGATGGGGATGAAGTTGCATTTTGAGCATGGCGTATCACTCATAGACCGAGGAGTACACGGTAGGGGTAACTAAGATACTGGAGAATGTGAAGGATGTGCATTCTGAATTGGTGAGCAATTGGGAGGGGAAATTGGCAAGGAGACTTTTTAGGCTTTGTGTGGGAAACCTTATCATTCACGTTCTGGTTGGTTAAAGGTGGGGAGAATGACAAATTTCTCGGGCTGGACGTGATTCAGAGTTCGTAGACAAGGATTAAGTAAATCAAGGGTTATTTTGTGTATAAGAGAAACGATGTAAGGGGTACGTCATTGTGAACCAAAGTTTTCGAAGTGTGATAATTTTGGTCAAGTGTTAAGTGTATATGACTCACATGAGAAGAATTATGTTGACTAGCAAAAAGGTAGAGTTAGCATCTAGAAATGTTTGAACCTTTCTTTGGTTTTAAAATGATAGAGTCGGGGCTGTATAGGCTCATCGTATTGGAGTTTTTTTACAAGAATGTAATATGTTATGTATAGTTGCCAAGATGAGATGTTAAGAAGGATGGTGTAGCGTATCAGTGGGATAGACTAGTCAATAGTTTTGAACAATAATGTATAGGCCTTCGGGCTGGAGAGTACCGTTTGTGGGTGTATAGTGGGGACACCGAAATGTATTCAGGATGTAACTTTGGGAACGTGGGGGTGCATTGTGAATAAGTATTCGAAGTTCTTATTACTAGGCTTATCTGAATATCGAGGACGAAATTCCTTTGTAAGGGAGAAGTACATAACATCCCATATTTTTGTAAATATTTAAATTTCACATGTCACGGTAATTTAATTAATTTGAGAAATAAAACGATTTGAATAAATATTAATTAGTAAATATTAATATAATATTTATGTGTTATTATATTTACTTGTGTCATAAGTAAGTGAAATTATATTATTTTATGTTATGTCGTATGTAGGGAAAAGTGACGGGTTGACATGATCTTGTTCGGGACCCACGTGTAGAGTCGTGTTAGAAATAAGATGGTAAATTGATGATATGTGACTCGAATGGTGGTTTAGAGTGATTAGTTGATCCATAATAGTTTGAAATAGTCAAAATCAAGTACTCGGGGGTAGTGATTGGATGTCTGAGGCTTTTTAGACTAGTTGGGACCCACTTGGGGGTATATAGGTCATTTGGCATTTATGTGTTAACCTAATTTCGAGATTAGGGTATTTAAATAAGAGATTGGAGGTTTGTGGGTAGCCACTTTATATTAGACATCTTATGTGAAGAGAATTGTGGAGAAAAGAGGAGGAAACACAAGAAGAACCAAGGAGGCCAAATTAGAGAGGATCTTTAAAAAATATCTAGGCCTCACTCAATATACAAGGAGGATTTAAAGTCTTTTTCATAGTTAAGGAAAGTAAACGACATGCTTAATGTTATTTGTGTCATATTATATAATTAGTAGAATTGAAACAAATTTTGCGATTGGGATTAATATGTTAAATGGGGTTTTGAGAAAGAATGAAAATTGTGATGATTCCACATGATCTTGATGATTAAATCCCATAGGAAAAGTAGGCTCTTGATAGAGAAACCTAAAAATGAGGAAGTTATATTGTGTTCTTGAATTGAAAAATCTGAGATTGAATAATCAAAGGATGTGATCTTGAATTATGGATTTAGAAATTGTATTAGAATTAAGGGGGAATTAATTTTGGAAAAAGGGTGATTGAATCCCATTATTAAGTTTGGTTTTGATGAACTGGAACAATCAAACATGTTTCCTTATATTGATAATTGATAACGTAATGATATTATGCATTGGGATGAAGATTATGACATTTTTGGGGGTAAAAATATGGGTAAATCTCGTAAAGAACATAGCCGACCCAACTTGAATTTCGTATAGGGGCCGAACCGATTCAGTTACCCTACTTAGCCCAGGTTACTCTTTTAATTGATGCATTTATTGGTTTAAGGTCCGAGTTATTTTGGGACGTCCATAGATAAGAGTAGGATTTTTGTAAAATTATTTAGGGACCTTGGTTTACCTTGGGTTAGTTGGAATAAAACTCAAAGTATGGAATTTTGAGTGTTTAGGATGAATAACACTCGGGAAAATAGATTAATGATTTCAGTTGGAAATTGGGTGATGATACCAAATCTGGTACCACGTAGTAAATGATTTTAAGCTCAATCCAGTAAGATATCAAACGTGTAACAATGGTGAGAGTTCAACAAAAACAATGGAAAAGGAGGTGAGGCAAAGAGGAGAAATACAGTATATAAGTGGTTTAACCTATCTAGGCCTACTCCACTGTGCAGTTGAGTGAATGTTTACTAGCAAACTAGGCTCTAATGGACTTGAATTACAATACACTTCACTTTCTCTCTCTGTACTCCAGTTTCAGTAGGGTTTTGAATTAAGGTCTTTCTCAAGGTAGAAGAAGGTAAGTATTTGTATTATTGGGGTGGTACAGTGTGCAGCCCATGCATGCACTAGGCGTGCGTAGTTTGCATTAACCAATGAGTAATAGCCACCTATCACCTATGCAAGTGGATCATGATGACAAAATATTCCTCCCACGTGCACATGTGATACGAATGTAACTACCTGTCCACGTGGGATGATGATATTGGAGCTTTGCCTTGCACATGGTAGAGTGGTTGTCCAAGTGGGTCTCGACCTTACTGAGTATGAGACCCATTAAGTCTTATTCAAAAATAGTACGAAGAGTACGATCTCGATATAGTAGACATCGGGCCGACTAATATCTCGAATGTTTGGTGTACCAGACGAGTCGTTAAGAATGAGGTCCTGACTGGTAAAAGGTATTGACCATAAATAAGAAGATAAGGCCGATGAAGTTGAGTTTTGGCTCCTCATATATGCTTGCTTGGCTAGGTCGATTGGGTCGAGTATAAGTTGCGCCCAGACGAGGCTACACTTAGGCATATCAATCACCCCTATCCCGTAGTCTTCAATATTAGGAGGAGGTTGAGGGGTAATGGTGTCTGAAGACGAGGAGTTGATAATGGTCATTGAGAAGACACATGGCAGTTGATTGGTGGTCTGCTGGCTTGATTGGACACCTGTCATAGTTTGCATTGGGTAGCGTCTAATCCAAGCCTAAATAACGGTTGGAACGCTTAGGGTTTAGTGTCTAAAATGATGATGCACTTTGGTAAATGCACACAATCATTGTATAGTATTTAAACCAAGAGTTTTCTCTTTATCTTTCCTTCTTGTCGAAAATCGTTCCCGCCTAAGCCTTCATGCTCCAAATCGCATTGACATTTTTTATTTTCTCTTGATCTTCATTGTCCAGTTGCTTTCCCGAGTTTATTCCTCTTTCAGGCACTTTCTCTCTACTGGTTATTTCTTCTCTATCAAGATCCTTTTATTTGCGTTTGGATCGGTATAGTTTTTCTTTCATTTTCATTTTTTAACAACTGTTGCACTTTCTCATGAGTTTTGGGGGAGCTGTTTGGGCTTAACCTTTGTCGTTTTGGAAGTTTTTTAGGTATCGAGTGGTGTTCCTTGCCTAGGTTAGGTGTTTTAAGTCTTTAATCTCTCGGTTTAGGGTTCTGGTAATTCTCCGTACATCTTCTTTGGTAGAGTTCTCATTGTTTTATATTTTAGTTCTTGTACTGTTCTTGAGACTGTGCCTTGAGAATGATATAACTTCCCCCTTTTTATCTTGTGGTAAACTTAGTCAATTCTTACCTTTGTTTGAATGTTAAGGCCTTTATACAAGTTATACGGGGAATTACCAACACTTAGGGAGAGGTGTTTTAGGGAGATACAAAAGTACGAAGCCGAGAATGCCGCCAGAGTAAAACTAAGGCATTTCCTCTTCGTCCAATCTACCATGTTACCCTTATCGTTGTGAATCCTCTTATTGTTCAAATCAGTGTCTCAATGTCTGAGTCATCTGCCTCTACGGACGATAATTCATCCGTCTCCCACACCATCGAGAGTGTGGCTACTTTCGAAGAGGCTATGAGACTCCCCACTGATAGGTCTGAAGAAACTGAGGATTCTTCTAGGGCCTCATCCTCTAATCAAGATGATTCTTCTAATCAGTCAGACTCTTCTATTCAAATTATTTCGTCTCACAATGAGCCGGGAGTAGGCATCGCAATTCCACCCATGTTATGGTTGTCCCTTTATCTGCCATTCCAGTGCAACACTTTGAAAAAAGTGTTATAGGTGTCGTCCCGACTCATAATCCAGGCGATGATGGGGGTAAATTTTAGGATACATTTGACACTTCTTATACTGGATCTTATGTCAGCACAGTCACTGGGGTAGATCTTTTAGTTTAGAGACATCTTTATGGCATAGGGCCCTCTGTCACTATGAAAGTACTTGGTGAGGACGAGAGAGCCTTTAACGATCGAGAGGGAAAGGTTTGTATTTAAGAACAAATGTTCAAGGTTGGCTTCAGGCTATATGTACATCCAAAAGTATGAGCCATACTAGCAAGTTTAGGTCTCATCCCTACTCAGCTTTCACCCAATGCTGGGAATTATTCTTGGATTCATTGCTATATGAAAGTTGGTTCATCATAAAGACCTCCCAGTTAGTATTTTTAGGGGATGTTATACTGTCTCGTCCCCTAAAACTTAGCCTGGCTACTACCATATCGTATCCAGGAAACCTACAAAAAAGGTTTTGCTTGTTACTCAGACCTCTAATCATAATTGGAAACCCCGATACTTTTTCATTTTGGGTTCATGGGAATTCAACTCTGATGCTCCCTGTAGCGCCTCTGAGCCCCGATTTCCTCAATGATGGGCAAAGGCCCCAATGTCAACCGAATTGTATCCAGGCTTAAGCATCGATGCCACCCAGGATGTGGAGAAAGTTAAGAAATAGAACGAAGAGGGGAGCCTTATAAAATTTGAGCAATTAATGACCCCATATTTTGTAGAGCAGAAAAGTCTGGGGGTAAACCCCCTAATTGAGTTATGTAAGTATTCCACTTTTTTTAACTGTTGTATCGTACTTTTAATTTATAAATTATAGATCTCATCATTTTTATTACAGACCAACCCCCTAACACATTTGAAGTCGTTTGGAGGATGGCAGCCCTAAGTTTGACTAACTTGTTGAAGCAGGTGGGCAAGAAGACGGTGCCCACTCCTCATACTAAAAAATCAATGACTGTAAGCCCCAGCAAAGACGAAGGGTCGAAGAAATGAAAATAAGTTCAAGAAGGTCTCACCACATCTCAGCGGAACAAGAAGAGCAAAGACGACTCGTCCAAGACTAGGATGAATCAGTCCATCCCCATCTCTTCTGAGGACGCTATAGAAGCTCATCTAGAGAACCTCAAAATCATATTTGATTCCATCTTGGGTAACAAGACCAAATATTTTTATGCTCTCATTTCTATAACTTTTGAGTCTGACATCCGATTTTTGGAAGCCACCAACATCTCTCTCATGAATGACTTCGTCTTTCACAAGGCCATCCAGGTAAATACCCGTTTCCTTTTTATAATTTTATCTTTATTTGTGATGTCTTCTCGTACTTATATATCTTCTTCTATGTAGAACACCATCTATCTACAAAAAGTCCATCAATGGGTCAAAGGGAAAATCCCCGAAATTTGTCAGGCTCGTCTTGCCATAAAAAATAACGAGATTTAGAAAAAAAAATGCATCATAGATTTGGGGTCTGAGATTGAAAACTTAAAGAGTCAATATACTAAGGCTATCACAAAGTTAAACACCAACCATGCTGAGGCAGTAAAGACTTTGAATGGAAAACATGATACCACGGTTACTGGTAAGGTTAAAGACATCGTTGGCAAGGCGATGTGAGAGACTCAGAAGAAGGTTGTAAAAGACTTTAAGTCTTCAGATGAGTTCTTAGGATACAATCTGCAATACCTTTAAAGAGGAGCCCATACTACCTGTCGATGGGCCACACTAAAATTTCTTGACATCGCCCACTTGTCAGAGCAGCTAGAAGCCTTCAGTTTTGGACGACCCTCTAGAAATGACTGCCTTGACCCAAATTGAAAGGTCACTGCAACCGGAGCCGACGACTCAGATAGCCAACCAGGTACAAGAGACTGAGCATGCGGGCGATGCTGAGGCTAAAAGCAATGTTCTCGGGGATGGACTGTCCCCTGCCGAGACTGAGACTCCAACTGTAAATTAAACGAACCCAAGCTCATAATCCTTAGGTGTTTTTATTTATCTGGGCGGTCGTCTGTGGCTTAATGCCCTTTCTGATGTAACACTTTGATAATAATGGTATTTGGTTCTTGTACTCTAATGTTATGCCTATGAACACTATTATGTTTGAACAATTTGGTTACAAATTTGAATGACAAATGCCTATATTGCTTATTTTCATCATCTTCCCTTGTTATGTCATGTTTTCTTATCTTAGTTATGCACCATTTGTGTGTTTGGCAAAATTTATTAATGTTTAACAAGTAAAAATAATGAAATGGTTCCTAATTTGAGATCACCAGTTAATAATATTCTTCTCATGTCTCGTCTCATCCTTAGACGAGATAAGTATAACCAAGTAAATGATTTTTCAAAATTGAATTCCCAAATTATGGTATTTAATCATAAGTTCCCTCTTGTCATTTTAAGAGTGTATGGACGAGACATCTCGTCCTACACTGTCGTTTCGGCAGAGATAATTTTTCACCAAATTAATGATGTTGAGGTAAACCATAATGAAATGATTTTTGAATTTGAATTCACCAAATTATAGCGTTTAATCATAAGTCTCATCTCATCCTTCTGACAATGTATGGACGATACATCTTGTACTACATTGTCGTCTTAGTCGAGAGAGTTTTCACCAAGTTAATGATGTTATCACATTCCTTCCCCTTTTCGGTGTTATTGAGAATCCATGGACAAGGTTAGCCCTGTCGGGATTGTCATGTCACCGAGAGTGATTTAACGCTACTTCGCCACATGAGTGATGTTCCATAGCTTAGGATGGACTATAAAATACAATATGAATCACTCATACAACAAAAATAGTTGAATTTCATTTATTACTTTTCTCTTGTACAATGATACAATGATAAAGGAAAATTTTTACAATGTGCTATTGATAACACTTCTTTAAATGGTCGACATTCCAAAGATTGGACAACGGCTGCCCCTCCAAATTCTTGAGCTGGTACGTGCTAGGAACTACCTTTTCTGTTACCCTGTAGGGACCATGCCAATTAAGATGAAGTTTATTCCTCTTTTTCCAAGCCTTTTTCAGAACTAAGTCCCCAACAGCCAATGGCCTAGCCTTCACCCTTTTATTATAGAATTTAACAGTCCTTTGTTGGTAGGCAACCTGCCTAATTTTTGTGTCTTCTCTCCTCTCTTCAATGAGGTCCAAATCCAACCTTCTCTCCTCGATATTTACTTTTGGACTATATGTCTAAACTCTATGGCTTGGTAGATCAATTTCTGTAGGGATCACTGCCTCTGAGATAATGCCAATATGAAAGGGGTTTCTCCTGTCGAAGTTCTATCTTGTCCTGTATGCCCACAGGACAATATTCACTTCTTCAGTCCATTGACCCTTAGCGTCTTTTAATTTCTTTTTGATCCCCTCTAATATGGTTATATTTGTCACCTCCGTTTGGCCATTTGCTTGGGGTCGGCTTGGAGCTGAGTAAAACTGCTTGATGCTGACCCTCTTACAATAGGCCTCCAATAATGAATTTTCAAACTGTTTTCCGTTATCTGAGATCAGGGTATGAGATAGACCATATCTACAAACAATGTTCCTTCAAATGAATTTGAAGGTCTTCGTTTCAGTGATGGTTACCATGGACAATGCCTCAACCCATTTTGAGAAATAGTCGATCGCCATTATGAGGTACCTGTAGTTGCCAGTTAACCTAGGTAATGTCCCACCAAATAAATTCCCCAGACAGCAAATGGCCAGGGAGAGGTAATAAAAGATAGAGGCTAGTGAGGGATGATGGCAAACCTCTTACACTTGTCATATCTCTTGACACAACTGGCTGCATCCCTAGCGAAGGTCGGCCACCAATATGCGTGGGTGACCACCCTTTTCGCTAAAAATCTCCCTCATATATAACTAGAGGATGACCCTTCATGTATATCTTTTAAGATGTATTCCACCTTTGTCAGATGGACACATCAGAGTAGAGGGATGATGAATCATTTCTAATACAAAACATTCCTAATGATTGAGAACTTAATTGATTTATACCTTATCTTCTTCCTTTCCAACTTGAGATTGGTAGTTCACCATCCTTTATGTATCAGACGAGAGGGTCCGTCCAAGATTCATCTATCTCAAGGTTTAAGCAGAACTCAGTCGTGTTATTTTCTTCTTTAATGCTCGATCGGTGTAGGATCTCCACTGGTACTGACCTTCTGATTTTTGTCGTGGTTACTGACACTAGTCTTGCCAGTGCATCGACTCGTTATTGTCTAGCCAAGGGATCCTTTATAGTTTCACCTCCCTGATATTTTTTAATACTGCTTACCCTTGTCAGGTATTTGGCTATCCTCTCATCCTTCACTTCATATACTCCTAGGATTTGGTTCACTACCATCCTATAGTCACTTTAAACTAGCAACTGGCCAGCATTCAATGCCTTAGCAAGGGAGAGCCCTGCCAGAAGGGCTTCGTACTCAGATTTATTATTTAATGCTTTGAACCTGAACCGTAAAGCATACTCTATATCATTTCCATCTGGAGCCAACACTATCAGGCCAGCTCACTCCCTGCCTCATAGAAAGAACGGTCAATAAAGAGGCTCCACACAATACCTTGTTATAAAAGTTCCCTCTTCTAACATTCCATTTTTTAACACAATTTTTTCTTCCGCATTCTCAGGCGCCACTATCCTGGTGGTACCCATCTCAGCTTTAGCTGAGGGGCAACATGATCTTTCTGGATCACTTGATGGATTATTAATTTCCTCTGCATCAACCTCGTCCCATGTGAACTCAGCTACAAAATCAGCTAAAGCCTACCCCTTGATGGTCATTCTTGGCTGATAGACGGTGTCAAATTCTTCCAACTCTATAAACCAGTCCAACAGCCTACCCTATTTCTTGAGTTTATGGATGACCTGCTTAAGAGGGGAGTCTGTTAGGACGACCATTGTATGTGCTTAAAAGTAGGGCTTCATCTTCCTTGATGCGTGAATCAGAGCATAAGCCAATTTCTCCATCTTTGGATACCTCTCCTCAGCCTCTTAAAGAGCCTTGTTATTGAAATATACTAGCTTCTGGACACCTTCATCATCTCTCATAATTATTGCACTGATATCCAATTCAGATACGGTCAAATATAAATACAACCCTTATCCTTTAACAAGCCTTGATAACAAGAATGAGGAGTCGAGGTAAACCTTCAACTCGTAAAAGGCCTTATCACACTCCTCATTCCACTCGAAGTCTTTCCTCAATACCTTAAAGAAATGGAGACACTTGTTAGTAGCCCTGGATACGAACCTATTCAGTGATGCCACTCGTCCAGTCAACCTTTGGACGTCTTTTACGATTATAGGATTCTTTATCTCCACTAAAGCTTTGATTTTTTTCTGGGTTAGATTCTATCCCACGCTGATTGATAATAAGCCCTAAACATTTACTTGCTCTGAATCTGAATACACACTTTGAGGGGTTTAACTTCATCCGATATTTAACCATCGTATCGAAAGTGCATTCCAGGTCGACCACATGCATCTTAGCCTTGAGGCTCTTGATAAGAATGTCATCAACGTACACCTCCATGGTATCACTTATCTGATCCTCAAACATTTTGTTTACTAACCTCTGGTATGTAGCCTCGGTGTTCTTGAGGCCGAAGGGCATTACCTTATAGCAATATGTACCTTTGTCTATGATGAACGAGGTCTTCTCAGCATCGATCGGGTCCATGAATATCTTATTATAGCATGAGTAGGCATCCATAATGCTCATCAATTCATGCCCGATCGTGGCATCAACCATTTGATCTATTCTTGGCAGAGGGAAGTTGTCTTTAGGGCATGCCTTATTTAGATCTTTAAAGTCAGCATACATTCTCTATTTCTCGTTCAGCTTCAGCATAATGACAACATTGGCTAACCATTATGGGTAGATAACCTCTCTAATGAAGTCATCTTTTTCCAACTTTTTCACCTCATCTCTTATTACTTTGTAGTTCTCTCTGGAGTAGATCCTTATCTTTTACCTGACTGGCTTAGCATCTTCGGCTATGTTTAATTTGTGGTAGAGGACCTCCGAATTAATTCCCGATATATCCTCGTGACTCCAAGCAAAAATGCTTTGTCTCTTCCTCGATAATTTAATTAACTCTTCTTTGATTTTTTTCTTTAGGGCCTTGCCGACTTTGATGACGGTTTTTTCCGAGTCGTCCTTATTGAGGACGATGGATTCTACCTCCTCAGTAGCTTTACCCTTTTCAACTTCGTCTCATCTCTAGGGTCAAGAGTGCCTATGTTGTAATTATTGGTGGCTCTTTATGTGCCTCTCACTCCTCGACCAAGTTAAAGTAGCATTCGCGTGCTTCAAACCGGTCACCCTGAACTTCTTCTATTCCATAAGGAGTTGGGAATTTTATCATTTGGTGAACTGTTAAGGGCACGACCTCAAACTCTTTGAGGGCTACTCATCCCATAATTATGTTATAGGTTGAATAGACGTCCTCATCCATGATAAAGAAACCGATCTTCATTGTGAGACATTTTGGCCAAGTGTTCCCCATTCTGACATCCATTTCGTAACCACTAAAGACAGTCAGAGGTTGGTGATATGGATAAGCCTCTTCTTGCTCAATCCTAAGCCCTTGTAATAATCCTAAAACATCACATCGATTGAACTGCCACCGTCGACAAATATCCTCAGGACCTCATACCCATGTACTTTGGTGGTGATCACCAGAGAGTCATCATGTGGGTCTAGATCCCCTTAAAATCCAACCTTAAAAATCTAACTATCAGAGTATTCATATCAACTCTCATTCTCTTACTCGATTTTGAGTCAACAACTACTAAGTGCACCACTTCAGGTTTGGGGAGAGCCTTTGCATCTGCTACGTGAGCCTTCCTATCGACAATATCCTTTCCACCACCTGCTAATCCTTTGCAGATCATTTTTACCCTAAGAGAAACTATATGAAGCCAACATTTAGGATCAGTAAATGGAGGTGGGAGTTCTGGGTCGGTCTCGTCATTATCGTTATGTGACACCCCGCCTAATAAAATACCGGGAGATCACTCCTATATCAAATTAAAACAGGAGTCTCATATGGTTCATTCTTAGCATCACTATCAAAAACCAATTTAATTACTAATATCCTATTAAGCCGGCGTCAAATTTTTAATTAACTAATCTTTTTAACCAAACCATTTAAATAAAACAATTACAAAAGTTTATATGCAGCAACTGAAATGAAATAAAATAAAATAACCGAACACTCGGTACAATAATACAACCAAATTGAATGCCGAACTAAAAGGTGATAAAAGAATAAATGAGTACAGTTGGGCCATAAGCCCGAATGTTACTATAATACCTCATATCTAGATCTCAATGATAAAAGCGTCTACAATATACCTGCTTTCATCCACAGCTGCTGCAGCAAACGTCTGACTCGAAGGAATCATCATCTAAACGTCCCTGTGTCTGGACACCTATATATATATATATAGCAAGAGAGGAAAAATAGAGAAAACGGGTCAGAGCCCGAGTTTTGAAAACATTTTAGCAAGTGCTTAAAATCCATATTTTAAAATATGATATTTCTCATATTTAAACTGGTATTGCTCTCACATGAGATATACCTCACCCCTCTTCTAATAGTGCACAACCATCGCATACCTTTTTAAACAACCTAGTTAAGCTACCCTCCCTAACTAATGTATTTATCCATCTTCTAATAATCCTCATAAATTCGAGTACTAAGGACTAAACTTCTCCCCATTCCCAACATTACGTTACGTTCGTGCGCGGGGTGTCTCGCGAAGCGAAATCTAAACAAGGAATCCCCCCGATACACTACTACGTGACAATGTTGATTGTCGAGATCCATTAGGCCCTCAGTACATACCACATTTTTACCATCCCGTTATTTATCAATAGTTCTCATTAGGACCTATGATCCATATTCATATAAATCCGGATATAAATCTATCGGAAGGAGTATATCTCTTTATTCATCATTTTCCCTTTTATATAGGGTTACGTTATATGATGTATCATCTCATTTATTAACAATATACTATACGCACAAGTATAATAATCAATCCACAGAGCTATAATATAAGTAGCTTAGTCATTCTCATCTACTAAGCAACAGTGGATTATCTCAAGTACACATATATTTTAAATCTCAATACATATATTCATATCCGGCACCCATAGGCTTAACAGCGGTGCACACATACTCTGATATCAAATCCAAGTACATCCCGTACTAAAGGATCACATGTTCCTCATCACTCAGGAACTGTATCATTACAAATCACACATATTGGAGGCGAACATAGTTTCAAGCCTATGGGCTACGCACCCATATGACCGTCAACACTATCATTCTCAGATAGTCCGTACCTAGGTTTCATGCTCTTGAGGTACCAAATCTAAAATCCCCCCGAAGGCAACACAAGATAAGATTGTCCTCTTTCGAACGCCAACCTCCCGTGATAGCAAGTATGGTAGGTATGTCATACACATAATAAACAATAATATAGGTACACATTCCACCTATATACGTATATCATCAATTAGGTATTCACACAACCATATTATAACGATAGGTATTTATCTCACATATACATAATTTCCTCTAGGTAATTATTTAACCCATGTGTATAATAACATCAGGGCATACGCACCACCCATATAATAATCCCCTATGTAGTATATTTATATCTCTAATATCCTACGCATTTATCAATTTTTGACTAATCCCCAATATTTTATTTCCGAGCTTTTCTCACCGCACAATGATAATATCAACAACCCCGATATATGCATTCGTCTCATAATATATATACTTTAACGACATCGTATATATATTATTTATATCTCTTCTCAATATACTATAACTATAATTTCCAAACTCTTATAACGATAGCCAATAACCTCAAATATTTTTATTCATAATAATATAAGCAGTCACACCCTTAAAATATTACCCCCAATACGTACTCTCTTATTTATTATTCAAATCACACCTAAATACCCCTTTAAGTATTATTGCTCACGAACACCCCTATTTGGGTAAATCTTGGATTTTACTTTCAACTAACCCAGGTACACGCCTTACTAAAAAAAATATATTTAGAAGTCCCCACACTATTTTTAGGAAACCTAAATATTTATCTCCAAACAATTCTAGCCTTTATTTTTCCAATTTTCGGTTTGATTTTCGAGTTGATGATTTTAATCCCGGAACTGCTTTTTTAGAAAAATCATAACAATTCGAAAAAAATCATAAAAATACACGGTCAGTGCCTACGCGACCGTATAGAAAAGATCTACAATTTTTATGTTTTAACCAAGAGCCGAATCGGCTGTCTTCCTAGCCAAAACATCTCGGAAGTGACGCTAGTCACTATTTATCTTCTTCTCCAAAAATCCAAACCTCCATTAAAGCACCTCCAAGCTTTTTATCTCCTCTCTCATCATCAACCAACCTCAAACAACCATAAATACACATATAAAAAGGGTTCTAATCATCCTAGAACCCATAACTAACAATTAATTTCAATAAATTCCAAGTTTCTTAAATTTGGGTATTGATCGAGTTATATCCGTTTTAATCTTCCGAAAATCCATTTGATCCATGAAATTTCAACCCAAAAATCTTTAGTTTTATACCAACTACAATATGAGAAATAAACACACTAAATCATAAAGCAAGTTAAACACTTGCCTCGTGGATTAAATCCGACGACCCCGAGTCGAATCCCACGAATTTTGGTCCGGAATTCCTTTTCTTCCTTCTTCCTTCTTCTCTTCTCTTCTTCTTCTTCTTCTTCTTCTTCTTCTTCTTCTTCTTCTTCTTCTTCTTCTTCTCTCCCTTCTCTCTTCTCTTTCTCTCTCTTAAATCTGATTTTGGGAAAGAAATGAGGGTTTTCTCTTATTAAACCCAAAATTGGGTATATACCCAATTGTTAAATGACTCGTGTACTCATTTATGAGTCCCTACTAGTCCAAAAATGCTCGAAACCTGAATACTACCCCCGGATACTCTATTTTGACTATCTCGACCATTCCAAACCCAATGGAGCAGTCAAAATCTCCATCTGAGTCACTTAACTAAAATTCACTATTTTGACCCAACACGTTCAATACGCGTGTTTTCCAATTTAAAATATTTTCCTTTGTCGCTTTACCCAACTGCGACATGTAATAAAAATAATTTATTCATATACTTAGTCTCGAAATATAATCCACGTAAATATTAATCTGTCACTCGAAAACGAATATTTACTATTCACTTTATAATATAAAATTTATTTAATTTCACTAATAAATCCCAGAATTACTATTCATAATAATTCTTCAAATTACCAAATTACATCAATAGTGTAATTTAAATATCTTTAAAAGTATGGGGTATTACACGTTAGAGGCATCGTTGTCTCTATTTGCTAGGGCATTGGGCCTGCATTTATCATTACTCTTCTTTTGGGTGTCGTCTCGGCCACCATTCGAACTACCTTTATCCACATATTTCTTTAACTTTCCTTACTTCAACATCTTCTCGATCTCGTTCTTCAGAGTAAAGCTTCTGTCGGTAGTATGTCCATGATCTTGGTAAAATTCACACCATTTACTTTTATCCCTCTTATGAGGAGGGGCTTTGAGATTCTCTAGTTATTTTTAAGTATCTATCATTCTTGATCTCGTTCAAGATCATTCCAGGGCTCACGATCAAAGACATGTAGTTAGCGAACTTATCATTTTATCGACCTCTTCTTGTCTCCTTTACCCTTAGATTTATGGGATTTACTCCCAGTGACTCCCTTCTTATCCTCACTTTTGGCCTCTATGGCCTCCTCAATGTTCATGACTCTCCCGACAATAGCCAGGAGTTCTGCCATGGACTTTGGAGGGTCCTCGATCAATTTCCACAAAAGTTTCCTTTCTGTAGACCACCCATCAAGGTAATCATCGCTATACTCTCATTGTAGTCTTCCACCTCCAATTTTTACTTATTGAAGCGGGCTATGTAGTCCCATAGATACTCGTTCTTCCCTTGCTTTACATACATCAATGGGTGGTCTTCTTTCTTGGCTTAACCCCAAAATAGAAGTTATGTATGAACCTCTCAAAGTTCTTAATTGAGTTTCTTAGGAGAGAAGTATACCAGACATGTGCAAAAACGGTTAAAGTGCTTGAGAATGCTTTACACCTCATCTCGTCTGAGACCTAGAAGATGTTTGTAGAAGATTGATATATCTCTACATGATGGACGGGATTGGTACTCCTATCATACTTCGGAGTTACCACCGACGACTTAAACTTAGCTGGGGCAGGGTAACCCACAATCCTAGTAATAAAATGGCGATCCCTCCATATAACCCTCTACAGAGGGTCTTGGCTCTTCAGTAAATCTCCACTCTTATCCTCTAGCCGTTGAATGAAGTTATTCCATAGTTTGTTAACAACAGCGACTATAGCATTATCTACCTCGATCAAAATGACATTATCACAAGCACCTTTTGGCACTAGAAAGGCTCTCGGTTGGCCGTCCTCTAAAGGCTATTAACTTCTCGCAGCTCCCTATCTCGATTATGAAACGGTCGTCTGTCAGTGCATCTTCCATTTCTTTGTAATCCTACCCTGCTATGAGACCTAGACAATCGATCTCAAAGATCACTGACGGGGATGAGTTTATCGAATTTAAAACCCTTACTGAGACTATTAAACACTGATGGATGAGAGTGTCCCTCTCGGCTCGGCCTCGCTGTATTTCCCCTATTGGCCTTGATGGGATGAACAGTATCTCCCAAAATTTTGTATGGTTCCCAGCACTCTGCTTCATCATCATCATACTCATTACCCTCGTATTCTTGACCCTACATCCCCAGGCATAGATGCCTAGGGGGATGGTACCCTTATCGTTTGATGTGAGCTCTCTCTGGCGACCATAGTTATCATCTCTACTGTCGCGCTAATGGGCCTGGGTAAGAAATTCTGGCTGAAGACAACCAACTGTTCCTGCATATTTGCTTGACTAGTTGCCAATGATCGTAGTACTGCCACAACTTCTGCCATCTCAGACTGTAACTGTGCCTGACTGGAACTTGGGCCACCTCCTGGTGGAAAGCCTGAGGCCATCGAAGAATTCTAATGATCAAAAAGATCAAGAGATGTAGTGAAAGAGATCTGGATGAACTGTAAGAAAGCTTGAACTCAAACCAGAGCTCTTTTAATAGTGGTCTAAGTCCAGCTAAAAGTGTAGTCACACCACCACCAGAGAATCCGGTGAGGAGTAGCTACAAGTTAGAGGAAGAAGATAATGATGTCGCTTTCCACAGATGGTGCCAACTAATGATACCAAACCTGGTACCACTTAGTAAATGATTATCGGCTTAATCCAGTAAGATCTCAAATGTGTAACAATGGTGAGAATTCAATAATAAAAATGGATAAGAAGGTGAGGAAAAGAGGAAAATGACAATATATAAGTGGTTTAGGTTATCTAAGCCTACTCCACTATGTAAGTGAGTGAATGTTTACTAGCAAACTAGACTCTAATGGCCTTGAATTACAATACACTTCACTTTCTCTCTATATACTGCAATTTCAGCAGGGTTTCAAGTAGGGTTTCGAATTAAGGTCCTTCCCAAGGTAGAAGAAGGCAAGTATTTATATTATTGGGGTGGTACAATGTGCACCCCATGCATGCACTAGGCGTGTGTAGTTTGCATTAACTAATGCGTAATAACTACCTATCACCTATGCAAGTGGATTATGATGAAAAATTATTCCTCCCACGTGCACATGTGATACGATTGTAACTGCCTGTCCACGTGGGATGATGATGCTGGAGCTCTGCCTTGCACATGGTAGAGTGGTCGTCCAAGTGGGTCTCAGCCTGGCCGAGTTTGATACCCACTAGGTCTTGTTCAAACATAGTTTGAAGAGTATGATCTCGGCATATAGACATTAGGACGAGTACTGTCTCGGGTGTCTGGTGTACCAGACAAGTCGTTAATAATGAGGTCCTGATTGGTAGAAGGTCTCGGCCACATATAAGGAGACGAGGCTAATGGAGTTGATTGTTGGCTCCTCATATAAACTTGCTTGGCTAGGTCGGATGGGCCGAGTATGAGTTGCACCCAGACGAGGCTACACTTGGGTAATTTAGGATAAGGGCTATTCAGGAATGATATAGTATCCAGATTAATAATATAGTTATGAATTCTATTAAGTAAGGGATTAATTAATTAATTGGGAGTCGGGAATAAACTCGGGTCATTTAGGCTAGTGCTTTTTGTGATAGGCACGAATTAGCTGGATTTTGCGAATCTTAATGACTAATTAAATAATTAGAAGTCGGGAATATACTCGGAACATTTAGGTTAGTGCTTCGAGTGATAGGCACAGATTAGCCGAATTATGTGAATATATGTATACGGGTATAAGGATAATATATATATATATATATATATATATATATATATATATGTGTGTGTGTGTGTGTGTGTGTGTGTGTGTGTGTGTGTGCGTGCGTGCACGCTTGTATGCTATTTGTATGAAACATACCCATCCTAGCGGATATGCTATCGGTGGAGGTTGCACAACGTGGAAGGTCACTCTCATGAATCTCAGTAGGGGTAGTACCATTCGCCTGGGTAATAGGTCTGTGCACAACCACCCTGTGTGAGTTTGGAGTCCCGTGGAATAATGTGGTATGGTTATAACCCACAGACTTAAGGCCATGACCACCTTCGATTTTCGTTTTCATTTTGGGTTCGGTGGTGAGATTCTGACCCGGATGCCCAGGTTGAGATAGATACTCCTGGAGCTTGATAGCATACTAGTGATTTCACACCCAGTGAGAAAATTTTAGGAGGGATTGTGGTTATACGTATATAACGAGCGATATATGTGTAGGTGAACAATATGTGATATGACTATACGCATATAAGAGTGACAATTATATACGGGTGAATAATATTAATACGTGAGTATGGAATAAATAACTAGGATGAAGTTATGTGAATTAATTAAGATGGAATTTAAAATGACTTAGTGTTGGTGATAGCTAAATAACATTAAAGCATAAAACAAATGCATGTGACATAGTTTGGGTAGAAGGATAGCGTATGGGGCTAAGTTACGTGTTAATACTAGTTAGGCAAGGTATCATAACTTGGGTTCTTAAAAAGTATACGATTGGAGTGCATAATAAATGAGGGGTGAGGGCCGTCTCATGGGAGTGCGCTACCGGTTTAAATATGAAAAAATGCTATAATTTTTCATTAATGCATTTAATTCACTTGCTAATTATTTTCAAAGGTTTTGGGCTCTGTCCCGCATCAAATATTTTCAGAACTTTTAGGTGTCCATCCATAGGGTTGCCAATCATGATTACTCATTCCAGGATTTACGGGGTTGCAGCTCATGTGGAGGCTTGTAGGTTTTGGAATAGTCGATTCTATTTTTAGTGTTCTAGATAGGTTTCATCTCATTTCGTAGTTGGGTATGTCGCCCCTTTTATCAAACTCACTACATTCAATTTTCTATAATTTAGCTAGCGTGGAATGTATCAGATTGTGTTTTAACCAATGGTGTATTTGGTATTTGGATTTCAATTTTTTCCGCCTTTAGACTTTATTATAGTGGTGGTTTATTCGAATGGTTTGTGGTGAATGGTTTACTTTTCAGTTATTTAATGAAACATAAAATTTGACACCAACTTCTTTAAATAATATGTGGTTAGTAATTGAAATGTTTTCGATAGTGATGCTAAGAATGAACCAGATGAGATTCACGTTTTATTTTAATAGAGGACTGATCACCCGTTGTTGAAATAGGCGGAGTGTCACATATGTATCATAATATACTTTATTTCCTATATCTATATACAATTATCAATCCAATTTCACGACAATGATTAAGTTACAAACATATACTACACCAAAATTATATATATATATATATTATTATCAACATATTAGATGAGTTCTTAAAATTATATTTGAATATAATTTCGGATGAACACAATGATGATAAATAATTTAATAGCTATACTCACCGTTTTCGAGGTATTCTATAATCAACGGATTGTTTCTTTGACGAATCTACCTTCGAAAAGGCATTTCCACTCATGATTGTCCTTGCCATTTACTAAAATGAAAAAAATAAGGAATTGATATTGACATTTCAGCAACATATGAACACTATGTGAATGATGAATATATTAGTAACTTACATTTCAATCTTCAAACGGAACAACTCGCGATTTGTATGAAAATGGTAGTGCTGAGAAATTTCATTCTGCAACGATGGATAACCCATTCTGCCTTTTGAAGCTTTTGTGAATTTTGAAACTCCAATACACATGTAGGGGATCAATATTTTGTTAATGTAACCGACTATAACATGTTAGTTGTTTTGAGCTACCGATTTTTAATTCACATGATGTCCACATATTAAGAGTATTTTACTGAGGTACGCATTTAATTTTTATTGAAAAGGACCTTAGACTAAGCATATTTCAATAATTTTAAACATTTCACGCGAAGGGTGAAAAACTAATCACATCCAAAAAAATTCACACATATAAAAAATAGGTTAATACCCGTCGTTACAATCCACATAAGTTAATATTGGCCAATAATTTGGATTTGGGTGAATTAATAGGGCCTAGCTGATATGTGAGGGAATTAAGCTTTGTTATCGTTAAAGCCTGTTGGGAGTTTGAAAATAGAGAGAAAAGAAGAGAAATTGAGAGAAAGCAAAGGAAATTTCTAGTCCCAGCTGTTTGGAAGTTTTTTTAGGAAAAAAAAGAAGGGAAAGGTAAGGGATATTTTCATGCTTTTTTTCTTCCAAAACTTTCCTTTCAAAAATAGACATAAAGGGAGAGAAGAGAAAGTGAATACAATACACAAATTAGTAGATTGACAACTTTACCCTTTAATAAAGACGTGGTCTTCTGTACTATCTATAAGATAAATACAAAGACCCCTAAATCCTAGCTTTTTTTCACCTTATTGATATATACATACAATTTCAGTTCATTTATTTTTACCTTTTCACCACGCACTCTGTCCATCAGGTTTGTTCACGCTTTGCATCTTTTTCAACTTTTTTATTTTGCTATATTATATGCTTCCATAGCTTTACTATCACAAGTAAAAATATATACCCAACTCTTTTACCCCTAGATACATTAATACACATTATTATACTTGTACACTATACATTTGAAATGTATTTTTATATATAAAAATATTATAAAAACTTAGTAAAACGATTTTCTATATATTTTTTTTATATAAAACATTTTCCAGAAAAAATAGCTTTTCTATTAAAATTGTTTTTATATTTATAACGTTTTTTTAACTAAAAAATGTTTTTAAAAGCGTTAAAATCTTTATATATGTAAACTGTATTTCAAAAACTTATTTAAAATATTTCTAAAAAATATAATTTTTTTTTTGATATATAAAACGTTTTTTGACAATAAATTGAGACTTATCATTTCTTTATCATGTGTACATAATTATTTAATATATCTTTAAATTGATTTTATAATAAAAATAACACATGCTCTTAATTATAAATAATAATAATAATTTTTAATTATTTATTTTCTTTTGTTTTCCTTTCTTCTTTTCCTTAGCCGCACCCAAAACTTCCAAACAGAAGGGCGTTGGTTTAAACCAATGTTCTAAAAAACCCGCCTAAGCTCCGCCTAGGCACGCCTAGGCTTAAGGCTTGGGAGAAACGCCCCGCCTTAAGATTTTGACGCCTTATGCTTGGTAAAACCCTTAAGGCGTACGTTTTCTCTAAAAACAACAATTCTTTAGTGAATCGATATCGCCTTTTAAAGATCTTTTTGCAAATCGGACCATTATCTCATTCAAAATAATCAAATAGTATTTTTATTTGCAAATATTCAGACATATTTTTATGATATGTACAATTTTAGTATTTTAATAGCCTTGTTATGGTTAAAAAATATTAAAATATATTAAAAAGACCTAAACGCCTTTTCACGCCTTTTTACGCCAAGGCCCGCCTAGGCTTCTAAGGCTTAAGGCTTGGCCTCCACGCCTCGATCACGCCCCGCGTTTTTTAGAACCTTGGTTTAAACCCATGAAATCCAGAGAAGACAGCAACAGAAACACAAGACAAAAAGGACACAAAAAACAAAAGTGATTGAGAAAAAGAATAAGCACCACCTTTCACGCATCCATACATAAAAAGACAACAAACAAACACCACCTCTTATAAAGTGACAGCCCCTTTTCACCTCTCTCTCTCTCTCTCTCTCTCTCTCTTCTTCACCTGTCTCTAAATCATTTTCAGCTGTTGCCTATATATATATATATATATATAGGAAATTGAGACTGTATATGCACAGAAATGCAATCAGTAGCGGCAGCCACTGATACACGAGGCAAGCATCGGATTTCCGCTGAATTGAAGAGATTAGAGCAAGAAGCTCGTTTCTTGGAGGTATTTTTTTAGCTCTTAGCTGTTTTCTTCATTACATGGTTGATTCATTAACTTTTCGTGCCCTAATTTACTACTTGTGTATTGTTTAGTTGGCATATAACTGCTAGCTACTAATCACTCACCTATTATGTGGCAGTGATTTTTTTATAATTACAAAGATATGTACACTCAATATGTAATTTTTCAAAGCCACAAACTCATTAATCAATAACTAGACTGCGCAAATGATTTATGTATACTGTTTTAACAATTGGGTGAGGGGATTTATCATAGAATTTAGTTTTTTTATCATTATTATTAGTTAGTTAGGATAAGTTTTTTTTTTATAATTATATTTAGTTCAGGATTTATATTTTATTGCGTAGTTATGTGTTAATAGCGAAGTTGTGTCAGATTGCGGTTCACTCGTGGTAGTATATGTATGTGTAGTAGTCCTATTCGTGAATCAACACATCGAAATCAATGGCCAACATTCAATCCAAGGCATCAGTCGCGACTTGAATTTTTCTTAGCCGAGCTGTAAATCGGACTGGATGGGCCGGGCTTGAGGTTGCTCAGGCTCGGCCCGAATTACCTTATCCAGACTCAAGCCCGAGCTTGGCCCGAGTTAAATTTTTTTCTCGAAGCCCGTACTCGGCTCATTAATATTTCGGGCAGACCCGATTTCAATTTTTTTCTTAAAAAAGTTTGAATTAGTGTTTTTTTCTTGTGTTTCCATCATGGAAAAAAATGTCCACACCAAAATCTAATTGATATTTCATAAAATAAAGTATATAATTATGAAATGTATTAAACTAAAACGAGGGAAGTAAGAATGAAAACCTACAAAGACTAATTAAATTTCATACATATAAACTTAGTTAACATAAATATGTTATATTATATAAAATAATTTATTTATTTATTTAGATATTCAAAGTTCGGGCTTGCCAAAGTTTGGTTCAAGCTCGGCTCGAAATTCATTCGAGCTTGAAATTTTGGTTCAGGCTCGGCTCGGCTCAAACTCAAATAAAGCTCGGCCCAAAAATAGCGGGCTGAACGGGCGGGCTTCGGGCTTGCCCGACTCAATTTACAGACCTAAGCCGAGCCTGTTGATTGAATAATTAACGGGAGAGAATGGAAGAAGAGTGACGTCTCATCTTCACTCCCCTAATGAGGCTTCTATGACGGGGGGATCTTAAGCCATACTAAATGGTTGAGATTGTACCCATCAATCTGTCCCAAACAATGAAGAAGAGCCAGTGACCTTCGTCGTCGGTGAAGCTGTTTGCTGCCGCCATCATGAGCGAGTGGATAACATCACCTCCCATGGTGATGAAATTTTAGGTGGCGGGCAAGGCCAAAACAGAAATGGCAACAGCGGATAAAGTCAACGACAACCCTAGTGCGAGTTTATTTGTGTAGCAACAGAACGCAGCCTTGTCATGTTTGATTCAATTAGGGAAGCAAACCGTTTGTGCTTGCGATTGTTGTACGCTGAGCTGGATGAACTAGTATTGGTACAGAGGCTCAGGGGTTCTCCAGTGCCTCGTGCACTCTTGTTGCATGAACTAGTGTTGGGTCGTGAAGACGGGCTAGATATCTAAACTAAAGGAGTTAAGGCTGAGCTGGAATTCTCTAAACACATCTCATTCTATGCGGAAATCGACAATGACAAGGGTGTACAAAACTATAAAGTTGGGCCAAATTTTCAATTGGTGACAAATTTAATTATCGAGTGACAAAAATATGAGAAGAAATATTTTGGAGTCCTTTTGAAATAACCAAAAAATTTAAAATATTTATTTTTGCTTCTGCTATTTTCCTTGAAAGCTCAAGGGCGAGCTTTTTTTAAGGAGGGGAGAATGACGTATATGTGATTTAGAGAGAGGGCTGGAGATTGGGTATGGGGATTTATCTTGTAATTTTGGTTATTATTATTTTTTTTTAGGATAAGTGTAAGTAATTTGATTTAGTTTAGGATATATCTTATATTTATTCTAGTTTATCTACGATTATCTCTTAGTTATTTAATCAGATTATGACTTTTATTATTTCGCCTATCCATAGAGACATTGGTTACCTCTGATAAACATCAATTATTAATAAGATATCTGTGATTGAGGCTTTGACTTGAATACTTTCTATTGTTTCGTGAGTGTATTCCACTCCGTAAACTATAGGCCGAGTGAGTGAATTTATTTACCGGTTGGGGATTAACAGACACGGTGTCAGCTAACTGAGTAACACCTTCATTTTCGAACTATAATTATCGAGTGTGAAACTTATTTTAAATTATTATACTGCACACTCGACACCCTGTCACAACTGTGATGAAGGAAGGACACTCTGTATAGTGTTGGCGAATATCTCAATTGCTATATATGAGTTCTATCTTTCAACGAAACCTGCTTTTCTCAGCAATAAAACAACTTAGAAAAAATAATGTGTATAATATATACCACTAAACCAAATCAGTCATTGTACACATAAATGATGTTAGCGCAACGGATTTTACTCACAATAACAATAACATTTTCGAAATTAAAGTTTCACCCTTTTCAGTTTTTCATTTATTCTTAATACACTCTGCTGCAGAGTGTCCTGTTTGAACATTAGGACATGTGTGTCCTCGAGTATCCAGTCATTTTTTTTTTTCCTCTGGACACACTAGAGACACGTTGGGGGACACGTTAGGATACGTCGGGGCACGTTTTTTTGATATGCAAGGGTAGATTTTTAGTATTTTGAAAACTTAAAATGGGGTTAAATGTTTAATAACACATTGATCGTAAAACGTAAAACATAAAAAGAAAAAGAAGAGACCATATTCATTAACAAAAAGAAAATCGGTACTCAAAATTTCAAACAAATCCTAGCTTTTCTAAACCATATTCATTCTATTTGCGCTTTTATTGAATTTTATTTGTTTCTTGTTTAAATTTGTATTGTTGTATTTGATTTTACTAAATTTCAAGGTAAGTATGTTATGATTATGTATTCTACTGAACAAATTCTGATTTATTTCATTAAATATATATTTTCAAAAATATATATTATATGTATCCTAGCGTAATGCATACCACATTTTGCAAAACTTGTGTATCGTGTATACTGAGTCGTGTCGTACCCCGTATCACGTGTTTAGTCCGTG
Organism: Sambucus nigra; assembly: GCA_949130495.1. Taxonomy (NCBI): domain Eukaryota; kingdom Viridiplantae; phylum Streptophyta; class Magnoliopsida; order Dipsacales; family Adoxaceae; genus Sambucus; species Sambucus nigra. Next base: position 485,717,623 of record OX422215.1, read on the forward strand.
CTTCATAGCGCAATAGTAAAGTGATTACAATTGTTGGCCAAAGGCTTTATATATAGGTTCAATTATTTTGTTAGCCAATATAACATAACTGGTAAAACGATTAAAGAGGGCACATTAGGAAGATTTGGAAATTGAGAAATAACCAAATAGAGATGCTTAAATAAAAATATACAAAGAAACAAAAAATACAATTAAGTCCTCGTGGCCTCTCATCTATGTTACTCTCCCCATTTAGATTAGCCCGCTCAGTAAAATGGGGCTAAAGAACAACACTGTGTCTGGGGCTGCACAATCATCATCGGTGTCTTCCACTTGAGAGGGAAGTGGTTCACGGTAGAGTCGGACATAGTGGCTAGCGTGTGTTATCGAAAATCTGATCCATGACCAGCAAATCCGAACTCTGTCTTAGAGTTGACACAACGAGGATCAACACACTCATTTATTGGTGGGAGCCAACGAGGGCCAATTCACCCACTATTTCACCCTTAATGCTATATGGTGCTACATATTCTCCAAATGGGCATCCATCGCATTCCATCCTTGCCATATACTCGGTGCCAATCAAGTCCACCTAACGCAACGTGTCACTATTGAAATAACCACTTTGAGAAAAAAAGTATCTAAAAATCAGTAGTATTCCCTAAAGTGGAAATAAATCAGCAATATAGTATGACTCTGTCTCTCGAAAGCGAGTGGAAGTCACCCAACTAACCTCAACAAAAATATCTATAATATAATCCCAACGTCCTCCTTGCCTAAGGTGGCATAAAAATCATCGATATCAAAAACCTTCAAATCCCTTAACCGTGTTCGAGTAATTCAAGTGTCATCGTAAAAATTGAAATGAATTGACAAGAGAAGAAATAGAGATCCACACCATCCTTTTGAAAGTCCCTCGACATCCTTGGGCGATTCATCACAATGCAATGATAGGGTAAGCATTGCCATCATTATCGTATGTATAAATAACGGGGCCGAGAGAAGTCCTACCACAAGTCAAATAATCGAAGTATTGAGCCAAGTATCTCACTGGCTCTTGCACCTATAGATCAGATCATTTCCATCTCAAGAAGCAATGGCTGCATGGTTCAAAGTATCGGCCGAGTTGACTCGGTATCGGCCGAGTCAACTCGGAATCGGAGGGCACCGATCCGATACCGAGAGACGTTTCAAAAAAAACACTGAATCGGCCGAGACAGCCGCGATATCGCCCGAGACAACCGATTCCGAGACGCCTCGCCGCGATATCGGCCGAGACAGCCGCGATATCGGCCGAGACAACCGATTCAAACGATATTGTCATATTTTGTTTTATTTTTTGATAGAACTTTTATCTTTTACCATATTTCTTCGTTGTTGAAAATATATTGTAACATTTACAGAATGGTATTACTTTTCCAAAAGTATTAACATTAATTTTTTAAAACATAAAACTCTTTTTTTTTTAAATGACTCTACTAAAAAAAATATATAAATCTTTTAAAAAGTAGTACTCTTTTTTTTAAAAAAATGACTACTAAAACTCTTTTTTCAAAGAAATCTTATTTTTTAACAAAAAATATTCAAATCTTTTACAAAAAATATATAATGTACATTTATGTTTGTAAAAAATGTACATTTCTGTACAAATATTATTTTGTACGTTTTTTGTAAAAATGTAAAAAAATGTACATTTTTGTTAAAAATATACATATTTGTAAACAAATATATATTTGTACATATTTGTAAAAAAAGTGTACATATTTGTAAAAAAATATATATTTTTGTTAAAAAAAATGTACATTTTTGTAAAAATGTCCTTTTGTACGTTTTTGTAAAAATGTACATTTTTGAAAATTTTTGTAAAAAATGTTCTTTTGTACGTTTTTATAAAAATGTAAAAAACAATATACATATTTGTTAAAAAAATGTACATTTTTGTAAAAATGTTCTTTTGTACGCTTTTTGTAAAAATGTAAAAAAATGTACATTGTTGTTAAAAAATGTACATTTTTGTAACAACGTTCTTTTGTACGTTTTTGTAAAAATGTATAAAAATATACATTGTTGTTAAAACAAAATGTATATTTTTGTTTTTCAATATTGTTATTGGTTTACTATGCAATATTAAATCTGACAACTCTGCCGCGCTTCAGTATAACCAATTCTACAATGCAATGCATATTGAATGATGGGTTTGAATGTATCTCATTGGTCCACATTATTAATCTTATTTTTTTAAAATTTTCTATATTTTTTCCGGAATTTTTTGCGCTCTCTAAATAGCGTATCTTTGCGTATCGCCCGATACCGCGACCGATACCGCGACCGAGTTGAAAATCAGGTGTCCGATACCGGGACCGATACCGAGACTTTGAACCATGAATGGCTGACTCAAGAGTTGGTGATACTCCTCATATCTCCCGATGGATATTTCACATAATTGGTAATCCCGGACCTCCTTATATGGAGAGCACTCGCACATTCCCAATATTCGATATTCACTGCGAGCTTGGATTTCCTCGATGGCTGCATGACTTGGCTACTCGAATTCTGCGTACGTCTCCATATCGACCGCATACATGATATTACCATTCTTGACCAATCCATTTATTTTTAGATTAACTCGGGAGGAGAATAGATGTTGGGTGATGAACGTAGGGCTGAATTGGGCGTGAAAAGGTTCAAGGGTTAGTTTTGTGGATTTTTAAAAAACTAGGGGTGGATTTGTAATTTTTAGAAATGTAAGGGGAGGTTACTTAATTACTATGGGAGTGTGATGAGGTGGTTTGTAAGGGTTTGAAGTTCAAGGGCAGTACAATAATTAAGCTCAAAGTTTGGGGAGGTTGAGTTGAAATGGAAAATGGGAACGTCAAAGTCATCATATGTTAGGATTTGTTGGATAGGGTCGGGTGGTGCTTGGCTTTGGGCCTGGTTGTGGGTAAGATCCAACCTTAAGTCTGTTCCCTTATGTTGCTAACATGGTTCAAAGTCAAGGCCGATACCGCGACGATACGGCCGAGTTGACTAGGTATCAAGGCCCACCGATCCGATTCCGAGTTACGAGTTGAGTTTTCAATTATTGATGTGAAGTGACCCTATATCGGTAATTTCTCGGTAGTATCAGTGATATAGCGGTATAATCGGCCCATATCGACGATATCGCAGTAAAATCGGCCCATATCGGCGATATCGCAATGGAATCGGCCCATATCGGCGATATCATAATAGTATCGACCCATATCGGGGATATATCGGCCGAGATGGTATCGACCCATATCGGGGATATATCGGCCGAGATGGTATAAGCTACTAAGCATCTCTCTCTCTCTCTCTCTCTCTGCCTCTCTCTCTCTCTCCAGCGTTATGTTGGGAAGCATGGTTTTTTAAGAGGGGTAACGAAATGCTAATTGTTTTTTTAATTTAGTGTGTTGTGCTATGAAGCACGGACAATTCTCCGAAGGCCGCGTACGAGTGTCGGACACTCCAAGGACACGGACACGCAAGGGACACGGCTGGAACACGTGTTCGACACGCCACGTGGCGTGTCGGGCTTAAAAGGCATTTAAAAATAGTTGGACACGGCTGGGACACGTAAGGGACACGGCTGACATAAATATATAATAACTTAAAAAAAAAAGGGGCAGGAAACATATGTTTTTTTTCCTCCTTTTTCTCACCTGTTTATTCTTTTTTTTTTTTCAATCTCCTGTTCAATAAATTGCATTAGCCATATGCATTTTGATTGTTATTATTAGTATGGGATTTAGTATCATTGTGATGTTTGATGTGTAGAATGGATTTAATACTCTTAATGCTTATAGGTTTAATGTTGTCTTAGTATGAGATTAGTATTAATGTGATATTTCATATTTTTTATATATAAAAATAATTATAAAAAATATTTATTTAACACCGTGGCCCCGCCGTGTCGTGTCCTGATTTTTTTAGATTTGCCGTGTCGGCGTGTCCGTGTCGTGTCGGACACGACACCCGTGTCCGTGTCCGTGCTACATAGGTGTTGTGTGTGTGGGTTATTTGGTCATCGTGTGGGTTTAATTTAGTGCGTTGTATATGTGCCATTTTTTTTTAAAGAATGCAAATGATCCAAATGTTATTTGCTATTATTTTTTATAATAATGTTCCCAATGTTATTTTTAATATGTTATTAATTATAAAAAAAAACGTAAATGCTATTATTTTACAAACAAATATACAACTGTAATTATTGTAAAAATAATGTTATTCTTTTACAAACAAATATACAATTGTAATTATTGTAAAAATAATATTTGCATCCTTTATGTAAAAATAACATTTGCAACACAAGAAAAAAAAATATTTGCATCCTCTTTGTAAAAAAATAACATTTCCATCAATTTAAAAAAAAATTTGCAACCCAACAACAGAAAAAAATAACATTTACATTCCTTTTATAAAAAAATAACATTTGCATAATTTTTTGTAAGAAAATAACATTTGCATCCTTTTTGTAAAAAATGATTGTAAAAAAAATGTAGTGTTTTGTCAAAATCATTATTTGTATCCTCTTTGTAAAAAAATAACAATACTAAAAAGGAAACATTTCTATCCTTTTTAGAAAATATAACATACTTCAAAAACACATTTGTATCCTCTTACTAAAAATAATACTGAGAATATAATAGTGGCATCGTCTTTATAAAAAAAAAATTATCCTCTTACTAAAAAAGTAACATTTATTTTTCTTTGTAAAAACATAATATTTGTATCCTCCGTGAAAAAAAACATTGATTTATTATGGAACATTGAATCTGGCAAGTTCGCAGCACGTCAATATAATCAATTGTACAATGTTATGCATATTAAGGAATAGTTTTAAACTTATCTGATTGGTCCACATTGTTAATCGTATTTTTTTTAAAAATTTTCTAGATTTTTTTCGAAATTTTTGCTCTCTCTAAATAGTGTATCTTTGCGTATTGCCCGATACCGAGATCGATACCGCGACCGAGTTGAAAATTGAGTGACCGATACGGGGACCGATACCGAGACTTTGAACCATGGTTGCTAAAATGAGCCATAGGAACCTTAAGAGGTGGTGGCAGAGCAGTGAAACTTTCTCTTCTCCGACTAGTTTTGCTAAAGGATTGGGGAGGGTCTCGTAGGAGCATTTGAGTAACGGGTATGAGTATCTAGGGCGTCCCTTGATTGTATTGTTAAAGGTGAGTGATGGATTCAATAAGAGGGGACATTGGCAGCTGGTCATTTGGTGAGCATCATACGACGCCAAGGAAAGTTGCTCGTAGTCATATTGGGTCTCCCTCGTAGGGATGGAATTGTTCATTTCAGATCCAAGGTTTATAAAGACCATTTGTATTGCCATTCAAAGCTTGAGTGTTCTTGGCTCGACGAGGGTTTGAGCTCTTGATGATCAGTGAAAACCAGCGAACGACGATGAGCCAATAGAGTCTCTTCAGTTGGGGTTGGGAAGGTTTAGTGGAGCGGTTTGAATTGTGAAGCAAATGATTGAAATGAGGAAGGTGCTGCTTGACCGCGTGGTACGGGGACATGGTTTGGAAGAGTGGTCTGCCAGTTCCTCCAAACCTTACCAATGGCTCTCCAATAACAGTTTCTGTGACACATGGAGTGAACATCGCTCTTGATGTAACCAAAACATATATTACTCACAACAAGAATATATTCATAAATAAAGGTTTTTGTCTTTCATTATGTAGGTTGGTAGTTAGTGGTCGGTTTAGGTTTACAAAGTTTGCCCCTTAAGTACCAAGATGTAACCCGTCTAGGAGAGATCTTGATGGGGGATGTGAATAGTTCAAAGCATAACATAAACACGTAATATGACAATAATAGACGACAATAATGGACCTCGCCAATGTGTTGGGATGGAGGTTGAGAGAGAGCACCTTATTTAGAGGGTGAAATTGTTGTAAAGTTAAATGGCGTAAGTGTAAATTACTAACTACATTACACCACCACGATCACCACCAACATAATGTTTAGAGGCCAATGACCCAAGAAATATATCTAATTCATCTCTAAAAGTAAAGTGTGTAAAATGGATGGCCAAGGGCTTTATTTATAGGAAAAGCTTAGCTTGTTAGTCAAGCGAAGCCTAAAAAGGTTGAAAAGACTAAAAATGGCACTTTAACAATATCACCCTCTAACCTAAAATAACAACCAAAATAGAAAAATATCCTAATAAAATATGAAAAAGAAAATAAATAAAAATACAAATAAATCTGGGATCCCGTACACATCACTCTCTCTTACTTGAGAAAGCTCGTCCCGAGCATGGGAGGTGTGTGAAAACATTGCAAAACAACCATAAATGGACTCACCCACTTGAAAGGGAAGTCGTACTCGAAGGAGCCTGACATATTGGCTATCAAAAATCCCTTCGAGAATAGTCACGAAATCCAACCACGACCAACGAACGAGAACTCGGCCCCGGAGCTTGCCACAGAAATAATCAACGTGTCCCCGCTAAATGCCATTTGAGTCCTCCACGACGAGTCTCCCCAGCGCCAAGCCATGTAAAAGAACCTCAGAGCCCTCCTAATACCCATCCCAAATGGGATCCCCAAATCCATGTCCAAGCATGTTCCCCCAAAGTAACGACTCCTTTTTTACCAAATAAACCCCATTTAAATCATCATTATTCCCCCCAAAATGGGAAGAAATCAGCCGAATCATACGGCACCACCTTGCAAAAATGCGTGCGAGTCACCCAATTATCTTCAATAAAAATATTAAAGAAATCTCTGATAAAGAATCCAACCTCTTCTTCCCCGAAGATGAGAAAAAAGTCCCCAAGCTAAAAAATCTTTGAATCACGGAACCGAGTGCGAGTGACCCAACCATACTCCTCCAAAATAGAAATGAAATCTCATGGGAAGAACTCAGGGTCCATGCCATCCGACGACGGTGCCTCGACATCCTCGGGGACGTCCTCACTAAGTGTGATAGGGTAGTGGCATCGTCGTCAGGTACAAGAATGAGGTTAGCCGGAGGAAAAGTCGAATCGGTGGACAAATACTCAAAATAATGGGCCAAACGCCTCCTCCGCTTGTCTACCCAATGTCACGCGCCGCCTCTAACTCAATATACTCCGAGTGACATTGACTGAGGAAGTAATGGCGTTCTTCATACTCCCCGATGGAGTAGACACTGAATTGAAAGCTTTAAAGCTCTCGATGTAGTGTTCCTCCAAGTCGTCGAGGCGAATTTTGAGTTCTTCGGTGACGATACGACTCAATTGCTCAAACTCGACACAAATACCTATATCCTTTTCATGATTAAGATCACCACCTCCATTCTACAACATATCAAAACTGGAATAGTCTTCCTCGGGGAAGGATCTGGTGCTACAATTGGAGGATTGGAAAAGAGTAGGGGTTGAAATTGAAATTTCAAAAATTCAGGGATGAAAAACAATTTCTAGAAGTAACGGGGCTGATTTAAGAATTTTTGAAAATTTAGGGGCTGAAATGTAATTTTCAGGAGTTGGGAGGGGCTCCAAATAATTTTTAGAAGTGGTGGGGGGTGGATTTGCAAATATTTTTGGGGTGAGTGAATAATGGGAGTTAATAATGGGGGAGGGGCTGAAATAAATTTCAGGGAGTGTTTGTGTGATTTTTGAAAGTGTATACTTGGGGGCCGACTAGGAAATAAAAGAGGGGGTAAGAGGGTAAAGAGCATTATCTTCTTTATAAACTCTAGCTAGGGTTTGTGAAAGACAAATGGGGGCTGCTGCCTTGACATCTTTGGAACCAGGCTTAGGACTTGCCGGAGCTTCAACAAGGCTGGTTCCATCCGACGATATCGCCTATTTCCGATGAGGTTAGTGGGCTAACGAAACTGAGTGAACGATGGGCGACAACCGCTATTCTCACAGATCTAGGACTGTCATCGTTTAGCTTGTGAGTGACCTAGCACAAATGCTTGGATCCACCGTTGGTGGTTTTGTGGGGTGGGGGGGGGGGGGGGGGGGGAGGTTACCGGAGGTTGGCACACCTTTGGTTTACCTCGCTTCCCCTCTGAGATAGTTGCTAGAGTTTTGGAAATGATTGGGGAATGCTGTCGATTTCAGGAGGGGGCCAAATCTAGGGTTTGAACCTCCCCCAAACCTGCTGCTAGGGAATATCTCTGTGAGTGGGAATGTTTGGTAGCATGAGAATCTTGACAGAGGTTAAACGGTTCTCCCCCGACGTCGATCCACCTTGGTAGTGGTGGTCGGTAGTTGGCGAAGGTCGGCAGCCTTCCGGTGAGCTCAAAACAGTGCAGGAGATGAGGTTTTTGGAGGTGAGAAGCTTAGATCTGGTGTGAGGCAGATTTGTGTCTTTTGGGGGTAAAAATGGTGGTGCACTTGACCATGGGCGACAAGGGTGCATTTTGAAGGAGTGACTCGTTGGTTCCTCCGAGCCATACCCATGGCTCTACAACAACCACATCGGCGAGCACATTAGGAGTCGCTCTGATACCAATTTGATGTGACATTAAAAGGCGGAAGCGTAAATTACTAACTACACACCAACAACACAACATAATGTTTAGAGGCCGATGACCCAAGAAATATCTCCTAAAGTAAAGTGTCTACAATAGATGACCAAGGGCCTTATTTATAGGAAAGCAAGCCAAGCCTAAAAAGGTAATAAAGACTAAAAATGGCACTTTAACGACATTAAAAGACAATGCCACCCTGTAAGCTAAAATAACAATTAAAATAAGAAAAGATCCTAATAATATATGAGAAATAAAATAAACAAAAAATACAAATAAATCTGGAACCCCGTACACATTAGAAATTAGGAGGCGGTCTAAAACATGTAATTGTGGGGGGTAGTGATCCCGGGAGTTGAAAGTGTTGTTTTTTGTCACTAATGAGTAAAGATGGTGGTTGTAGTAGTATGGTAATTGGGAAATAATTCATGATATGAATGCTATCTTTTGGGGACAGAGAATGTTTTGTTGGGTTAGGTTTTCAAGACTGGAGTTCTGGAAATACTAGGTAGGTTATAACAAAGGGGACAACCACATGAAGTAATGAGGGTAGGTGCTCTTATATAGTGAAGGTTGGGACGTCTTGGGCTTGGGGTGCAAGTCAACTGTCATTAATGAGGCGTGGGGGTATTAAATGGGATCAAGTAACAGGTCTGATAAAAGGTGGTTTGTTGGGTGGCTTATATGGAGAGTGTCAGGTGTTTATTGTGGAAAGTATCTGGCTATTTTCAAATGTACCAGGGTTATGTTGTGTCCGACAATGGTATTGTGTGGTTATCTTGTGGAAATCAAGGTTATTGAGGTTAATGGTGCATTTTACTCTCGTATTAGGGTTGTTGTCATGTAGGAGCCCAAAAACCTTACTCTCTAGCCTCGAAGCCAGAACACTTAAGGATCTTGGATGACTATCGAATGAACTTATCGATTCCCATGGGTTTTGCCTAACTCATGTCTCATTGTTTTGAGAATCAATAGTTGAGGAAGTGAATATACCTTGGCCTTCCTCGATTGTTGATGACTATCGATGTCGCCATCGATGGCAATGGTGGACTGTATGCCGATTCCCATGGGTTTTGCCTAAACTATCATGATTGTTTTAAAATGACCCCTGACTATCAAATGTATAAAGTAAGCCCTCAAACTAACTAAACTGATTTAAGAAGTCCCTTCCATTAAAAATGAGTCATGTGCCATGCACATGACGCATTGTGAGGGCAACATAGGTAATACACTGAATCAAATAACCACCCACCACCACCACCATTAGCCCTCAACCACCGCCACCACCCGAAATCAAAACCACCACTCACCACCACCACTAACACCCGAAATCAAAACCACCACCACCACCACCACAAACAACCACTCAAAATCAAAATCACACCCCAAGCCACCGTCCCATCCATTTGTTAATGTAAACTTTCTTCACTTGTTTAACTGCTTCCACTTCTCCTTCTCTTCCCACTCTCACTCTCAAATTTCGAATTCGAGTCCCAACACAAACGATGTAATCACTAGTAACACTACATTTGCAATTACATTAGCGACTATAGCTCCGGACCGAATCCTTTTTGATATGGTTTCTTTATATCATCAATTACCGTTGTGGTGGGAAATGAACTCGGGTTTGACGACACCCTTTGAGCTCTGTCGGAGGGGTTTCCATGAAGGAACAATCCAGGAATGGGCTTGACCCACATATCCCTTCATTACCCGAGAAGCTGTTGTCGCCGAACTTTTGTAGTACATTTTTCGGCAAGTGACTGTTCAACTCGTTATTTGACAAATTGCGCTGTTTAAGTTGGGAAAATGAATAGAGTGAATGTGGGATTTAGTCCTCTGATTTTTTTTTCCAGAGAAGTCTAATTGGAGTAAGCGTTGCAGAGAGGATATTTCCGATGGGGTTTTCCCAAGCAAGTCGTTCCATAGGAAATTACGCTTAACCTTTTTAATATTAATGTGTTTACTTATTTTTCCCACACAATGGGTCATGTGCATGGCACATGACTCATTTCCGTCCTACTTATGGTTCAAAGTGATGGAAGGGTTTTGTTAAATCAGTTTGGTTAGTTTGAGGGCTTACTTGACACATTTGATTGTTCGGGTATTTTGACACAATCGTGATAGTTTAGGTGCCAAATGAGTAATTTACTCCTTTTTTTAGTATTGCCCGTAGTTAAAATGACCTTTTATTGTAGGCGGTGCCAATGCTAAAAAAAGCGTGAGGCGTAAGCCTCAACCCCCCCCCCCCCCAAAAAAAAAAAAAACAAAAACAAATAGAGAAAAATAATGTAAAAAGTATAATAAATTCACACAAAAATAATCTAACACATTAAATAATGCAAAAATATCTATAATTATTAAATCCAAGCAACCAACAAAACATAAGGCGCGTCGTCATTACAACATAACCTACTACGTCTGAGATGAACATAATATTCCATCATAAAAAAAAAATGTATCCTCAAGTTAACTACTAAAACAATAATGGGTCATGCGTATTCAATGAATTTAATCGTGGATCTAACTCCATCGTCATCCCCGCTATCACCATCATCGCTAAGAGCATCTTCCATGGAATCATCATCATATCTAATGATTGTCTCATCATTGCATCACCCGAGTCTACATCCACAAATTCTTCTTCTTCATCCACCAAGTGCCCATTTCCTTTATTTATAACATAGAGTATACAAATGAGTATGTAACTTTTTAAAATAATTCCTTAATGTTGAAGAAAAGGAAAAAAATATTTAATACTTACCCTTTCTTGAAGTGTCCAATTGTGAATTCTTCCTCTTTCTTCCTCGCCCCCCTCGTGCATATTCACGCTGAATAATCTCCCCTCCCTCCGTTACATCATCTATCACTCCCGAGGCATCCGTTACCACCGAGGCATCCGTCGAATGGCAATCATCATCTTGCCCCGCAACCCACTCATGATCTGACGGTAGATGATCAATAATCAAAGGGTCCTCATCCTCCTTAAATGCTTTCTTTATCAAAAACTTCGTCTTCAACTTCTTGTTGTACATTATATACACCAATTAATTTAACCTCTTCGTTGACAACCGATTTCGTTTCTTTGTATGGAGCTGTGTAATTTATACAAATAATAAATTTTTAGTCATTAAATAATAAACTTGTTTACCTGATTAAATATGCATCATGCTCCAGTTGATAAAGAGTACATAAGACTTAAAATCCTCACTGCAAAACTAGTAAATTTTGGAGTTCCATCTCCATATTGAATCCATCAATCCGCTAAAACAAGATTAAAGTAAAATTTAAATTAAAAGTTTATTTAATAATATTAATCAAAAGCAAAGCGTACTTAACTAAAAATATTACTTATCGGGACTACGCAACTTGCAACTTGATTTCCCTTGACCAAACGCAAAAAAACTCTTCCTATTCCGGAAATCATCAATTTGTAAATCCGCTTTCAATCTATCTTGCTCATCCGGAATAAGCTTTTTCATGCAAGTCAACAAACCCAATTTAATTTCCAGATGGTTAGAGGAGTTCTCGTCATATTGATAAGTCTAGCAGCTACGTAAATTGATTAGGTTCAGGGGCATTATGGGCACGTGTGGAATCTATATTACTATAAGTGTGACATATTGTATTGTAAACATTTAATCTAGGACAATCGAGTCCCATGGATGTGTCTCTAGCTGTTCAATCAATCCACATATAATAGCATACTTATTTGATTGAATGTCTTTCATTTATCTTGGTATCTAGTAGAAAGAAGTTTTGTTGAATTTGTAGTAGGGTAATATGCACCAAGAAAATTATAACCGAGGATTTCTAGGCTCAAAATTTCAAGCAATTGTAGGTTTAAATAGGGTCGGCCCCGTGATACTTGGGGCCCGCGGTAAACTACTGAAATGGCCCTTTATAAAATGGAAGATTTTTTTTATTGATTCATGAAAAAAATATAATTACTAGTCAAAACAAAAATTTATCTTTTATTATTAAATTAAAATAAACATATATTTCTGAAATTCTTAATTAAAAAAAAGTTAATGTAAACGAACGAATTAATGAAATTTGCAGCGATAACGACAATTAGAAATTACAAAATCTAATGAGAATGGTTTCTTTTAGTAATATTTTATACAACCTAAAACAAACTAAAATGCTGAAATTCCATACAGACCCCTTCTTCTACAATCTAAGCTTTAAAAATTAGACAAAGTACAAAACAAAGAAAATCTCTTCAGGTAAATACCTTGCATTTTAATATTATTTTTATACTTGAAATAAAAGGCCTCTATGTAACATATTGTTTAAATTGACAATCTTGCAACCAAAGGAACATATGAAAAGAGTTTTATGTACAATAATATTGCAAATTTGAATTTTCTTGGCATGTTTGTTGAATTGACATGTAAGAAAATCAGGCACATGTTTCATATTCTTAACAAGATAACGGGTCGTGTCGATTTGTGTTTGTATCGGTTTATATCGTGTTCAGGTGGTGTCGGAGTCATGTTGAGTGTCTCTTTTATTGGGTGAAAAAACTATATTCAAACCCAATCCGTCACCCACTATTATTCGTGAAGATAATGAATACGTGTTGATACATTAGCTAATTAACAAGCGTAATTAGATCCATTAACATTAGTAAAGCTCTCATTTAGTAAATTTATTATGATAAAATTAACATTAAACTTCATAAAGCAGCCGAAAAATATTTCTTATTACTTACATTAATGGATCTTAACGGTATTTCTAGGTCAAAACTAAACCCATCCGTTAACTATCGACTTGGCACTGATATGACCCGAAATAATTAGAGGTCCACTAATTAGCAAATAACTTCATATCAGCTCGTGTCGTGTTATTATGTTGTGTTGCATTTTGCTTGATGTACTCTAGTGTTTGAGACACATTTAGACGAGTCCATTTTACCATACAGATATCAGCCGTTGTTTAAAGAAATAAAATAAAAACTAAATAAAAGATTATAAGTTTCAATAACAATCTGCGTTAAGCAAGAACGCGCCCTCCCCCACCCCACCCCACCCCACCCCCCCAAAAAAAAAAGAAAAAGAAAAAAAGACAAGTAACAGAAAAAAAAACGGAAAAAAGATTGCAATTAAACTCTTAATCCTTAATAAAGCTGAACAGGGATCCACGTGAAACTGAATGTAGTTTCCGGACTACAGAGGTAATAAATTAAAGGTCCCACCAAGCATCTGTTAAATGACAGATGTGTACTGTTTAGCATGCTTTCTAAGCTCAGTATGCAACATATCCAAATAATTTGGCATCTTTTTCCTCATTTGTGGTGCTGAGTTTCGTGGGTGGGATTTGAAAAATGCACTTAATCCTTATGAAATTGTTCTATTTGGTGTTAGTCAATGGGTGCTTCATCAGCAACTTATGTTTGTTAGCTGTTGAGTCTCACTGACAGCCAGAGCTGATCAGTATTTAGATGTTTGTGATTTTAAATATTTCATTAATATTCTATAGACCCAGAGAATGTTAGGATTGGAAATACAAGTTGGCCAAATTGAATAGAAGAATAAATGAAGACGCATTATTCTAGAGCTGTCTCTTTCTATATTTAGCACCTTTTTGAATTTAGTAAATCAAGTTTCCTAGTAAATTTGTTTTTCTTTAGCATTTAGCTCTGTTGCAATATTTCTAGTAGACCCCTCCATAGGCGTTTGATCCAAAAAAATTCCAAATAAATTAATACAGGTAATACGCTCCCTCCTCGCTATTATTAATGAAACTAGTTTTTAGCCCCGCGCGATGCGCAACGGTTTAAATACATAACATATATATGATCGGAAGAAGAGTATGGTGTCAAGGGATATAATATTTTCCAATATAAACAAAATAGTGACATAAATTTACTAAATATTCTCAAAGGGATTTTTACTATTTGCATCTTGTTTGATGTCGAAGCATAAGCGATTTGAATAAGTTAAAAAACAAAGATGTGCTCATTATATGCTTGAAAAAACAGAAGGCATGCTCATTCTTGTAAAATATAGGAAAACATCATTTTATAACTCATAGGACTTTAAATATAAATTCATGAAATGCATATGATACATTTTGAAAGAAAGAATGAACATTAATGAAGAGGAAGTATAACTTAAATAGAATAAAGGACATCTTCATATTGTTATTTCCATAAACAACGGGATGCTAAAGGGGTCAAAACAATAGATGAGATTATAGACAGTGTGGAGAAAAAAAGTGAGATCTAGAAGGAAAAAATCAAATCCAAACCATTGAATCAAAAGAACAGTTAAAAATTTAATCAAATTGACTAAGAAATAATAGTATGTACACTTATAATCTTCTATGTTATTGGGATAAGAAAGAAGTGAGAAGGTGATGGACAGGAGATAATAAAAAATTAATAAACTTTGAATTCAAACTTCAGCTTTCATATAATTAAGTATCAAATTTAAAGCAGACTTAGGAAGTGTAGTCTATAGTCTATACACAAAAGCTAAGGTAGTTACCTTTAAACACATGATCAACTTAAACAACTGCCCTATTTTATAGAAACACCCATGAAATTGAATCCAAGCACCACAAAAATTACAATAATAGGTGTCCCAAATAGAGCCAAAGAAATATAATAACCAATTGCGAGTCTTTACTGCTGTTTCTCTAAAGTTTCCTAAGTTGGGATGATTCTAATTATAAAATTGGAAAGCCTGTTTGATGCATTGTGAATTATTTAAGCCATAATTTACTCCCTCTCAATCATATAAAGCACAATAAATTGCAAACCATATTCAAATTCAAAACCAAGTCGGGGATATTCTGGAAAGGTTAAAATGAATGGAAAGGAGAAGAACACTGTTACTTGCTAGGGTGATATTTTATGACGGCAACCTAAGTGGTTTAACCAAAAACAACTAAGAAAAATCTATTCACAGATTCAAAGACAGTCGATATAGCCTTGGAATTATCCCACAAATGTAACATACAAAGAATAAATAATCATAGATTTTCAATGATTCTATGATATTATTAACAAAACATAACAAAAATTGAAGTTCTTACTGAAAGTAAAGGGAAAAAAATGGTTACCTTTTTAGCTTGATGGTCCAAATACAATATTTTTGTGTCATATCCTATGTTATCTACCTGCAAGAACAAAAATATAAATAATTAAGAACAAACCATTGGTGATTATGGAAGCAATTGAATGCACAATGGCACTCATAGTTTATAACAGATCAATCTGGAAACATATAAAACTAAAAAACCCATTAACCAAGTGAGAGAAGTATGACAAACCTAATTAAAAAAAAAATCAGAGCAAACTACCAATCATAAATCTTAATACATGGTTGCTAAAATCCAAATGAGAATTAAGGGAGCGGAAAGAGTAAGACTAAGGTGAACGCATATTATTTTGTAAGATGATTTGAATTTAGTAAGTTTTGGTTTATTTAGTTCTTTGTGGCATTTCAACAAACAGGGAATATATATACATATAAGACCACATGAAAATTAGCAACTCAAAACCAAAATATTATGTTAGAAACAAGCGAAAAGCAAGTAAAATTGGAAAAGAACACACAAACTGAGGAAAGAATTGTAACTAACCTATAGACTCATACAAAGAAGAAGATAGGTCGGAAATGGAGGGCTACGGACATATCTTTATTGGTGTTTAATTCTTTGAGAGGAGGTGAAGAGGGGCGGGATTAGGAGAGCATTAGTAGAGTTGTTGGGTAATTGAGAAAATGAAAAGACATTGTGTGAAAGGGGGTGTTCTTAATTGCAGCTCAAAACTCTGGGAAAATTACAATAGGAGACACCATTTTTAAATATATATATTAGATGACGGGATGGTATGCTCCAAATAAGATAAGAACGGGTATTGAGAAAGATCTTAAAACCCAAATCCCACGTTTTCCTTTCATGGACGCATCAGATTAGTGTCAATTTTGAAAATCAGTATATCAAACCTCACAATGTTTAAATAAGCTTTTATTTAGGTCATTGCTTACACACACATGCACATGCACACACACACACACACACACACACACACACACACATATATATATATATATATATATATATATATATATATATATAGATAGATAGATAGAGAGAGAGAGAGAGAGAGAGAGAGAGAGAGAGAGAGAGAGAGAGATGGGTTCTCTAGTGAACCTAAAAACCGAACTTTTTAATGAACCTAATAAAACATTAAAAAACCCAATTAATTGTAATTCCTATATCGCTAGTCATCCTCTTTTCCAGGAACTAATAGATATATCTGGGTCGGGAGAAATAAGCGTTGGTCGTGAAGTGGTTTTGTTTTTTCCAAGTTTAATAATCACGATTATGATTTAGCTTAGTAGAGAGAGAATTGTAAATTTTTTCGTGAGAGTCCCTTCATCTCACCTCACCCTCATATGGGTATTGTTATTTGCTGTTTCTCATTCTTCAATATTAATGTTCATTCCCAACCAATTACCGGGCCTGCAGTTGTTATTTGTTGTACACCGTCGGAGATTCGCCCAAAATCCACGAACTCACTCACCAACCCCTTCAGATGGCTGACCGGATATGGTAGGCGCCGGTGGGTGGGGTGGGGTGGGGTGGGTGTAGGGGGTGCTGGCCGGAATGGTCTAGGGTGTCGCTGATGCGGGCCAAATAAACACAGGAATTACAATTAATTGTTTTATTAGTTTCATTAAAAAGTTCGGTTTTTAGGTTCACTAGAGAATCTCTCTCTCCTCTCTCTCTCTCTCTCTCTCTCTCTCTATATATATATATATATATATATATATATATATATATATATATTAAAGTTTGACTTTCCTTTTTGAGAGGTCAAAGTAAAAAACCCATTGGGTCAACACTGTTCATACCAACATTTTACCACCCATCCTCTAAAAGATGGAAGGAAACATAATTTCTTCCTACGTGCATATAAAGGGAATCCGGGTTAGTCGTGTCGTAATATTGTCGTGTTTCTTTGCGTTTGATTACTAAGCAAGGTCATAATGGGGTCGTACTCATAACTGTACCAGGTTTTCAAGTTGAACAACCTCTGATTTGATGGAACAATGTAGGCAAGAGAAGTTGGGAAAATGGATCTATAACCTCAACAAAATGAATTAAAATGAAGATTATTCATTGTATGTCGTGCTATAATTGTATTGTCTATGTAAAACGGATTATCGTGTCAAAAATTGGCAACTCTCCATAGACTTATTAGATCAGTTAATGATCCCAACGGTCAAATCTATTAAACAAATGGGTTCTAAATCACTTTTGTGACTCGAACAATTCTCTCACTTGTGTCATTCTTTTGACAACCCTATCACTATATATATATATACATTTTAACTGCTTTTTATTTTTATTTTTTATTATTATTCTTATTATTATATTTACAATAAGTTCTAATCCCATTTTCTTCTATTGACATCATCTACCAGGAAGAGCTGGAACAGCTTGAAAAGATGGAGAAGGCCTCGGCTGCTTGCAAGGAGTAAGTATGAGAAAATAATTGGGTTACAAATTTAATCATATTTTAATTGGGTAAGGCCCCGTTTGATTATCCCAAAATTGTAAATTGTCTCATTTATTAATTGTCTCCTTAATTATGTTTGGTTTTATTAATGAAATGATTTATTAATTGATCCATGTTAGCTCATGTGTAAAAATATGAAATTTGAGCATTTCACAAAAAACGCGAAATGCACCCATTTAAAATAGGAGTTCCATTCGTTTTTTTAACTTTTTTTATGATTGAACCTTAACATCAATTTCATATTGCAAAACATCGTGTAAAATTGGGTTTAAACTCATTTCAAATCCACTTATTTGCAGTTCACTAATTCACAATTAACCAATTTAGACAAGGGTCATTTACTGTTTGGGGTACATTTGTTATCAGTATTTTGCTCCCGGAGTACGTTTGTTTACATAATAGTTCGTTGGGTCCAAAACTAACGGAAACCGTCAGTTGCGCAGTTGACCGTTAGCTGACATCTTTTAAAAGTTGTCTCTTAGATGATAAATGACATATTTGCCCTTGATGTTATTGATTGGGTCCAAAATGTTGTTCAATAAGAACTTTTTAATAAAAAAATGTTTAATATTTATAAAAAAACGTTTAGTATTTGTAAAAAAATTTACAACATTTCTAAATACTGTTTAATATTTATAAAAAAAAAAGTTTGATAAAAATTGTTTAGTATTTATAAAATATGTTCAATATTTATAATAATTGTTTAAAATTTATAAAAACTATTTAGTTAAAACTGTTTCCGAAATTGAATATATATATTACTATTATAGTATATATATTATAAGGTTTAAATATATAGGGGAAAAACTGTAAAAAAGTTTTTAAAAAATAATTTCCGAAAATTGTTAAAATAATATAAATTTCTGCCGAAAAAAGTATATAAGTTCCTCCCAAAAAAATATATGAACTGATTTCAGTTAAAAAATTATATTTAGAAAAAAAAGTTTTTCAATTAAAAAAATATATTTCAAGAAAAAAACCTTTTTCAACCAAAAAAATGATCTTCAGCAAAAAAAAATTGTTTTCCACCCAAAAAAAATGCTTTCCAACTTCAAAAAAAAATATCTCCTGCAAAAAATTAAAAATAAAACTGATTTCAATTAAAAATATATATTTCAAGAAAAAAACGTTTTCAACCAAAAAAAATGATTTTCAACAACAGAAATTTGTTTTCTACCCAAAAAAGATTTCTAACGACAAAAAAAAATATTTCCAGCAAAAAAAATAAATAATAAAAGTGATTCCAGTTAAAAAAATATATTTCAACAAAACAAAAACGTTTATAACCAAAAAAAATCATTTAAAAACAAAACAGTTAAAAATATATGAAGTGTTTATAAAAATAGTTTAAAAAAACTGTTTTGTTTGGGGTTTATGTATTAGACAACAGTTTTTTAGGCTAATTTTTTTTGAAATCATTTTTATTTTGCTGAAAAATATTTTATTTTGGATGAAAAAAGATTTACTTATTTTTTTGCTGTAAATATTTTTATTGTTGCTGAAAATATTTTTATTGTTGCTGGAAATTTGTTGAAAAATTGTTGGATTTAAACCGTTAAGTTTTATATGCTTTTTTTGTTGGAAATTTGTAGCTTGGATTTCTGGAATTTATTTTCTGAAAAAGTTTTTTTCTGAATTTTTTTTAAATGAAAACAGTTTTAAATTAGTCTAAAAAACAGTTTTAAATGAAAACAGTTTTAAATAAAAACAGTTTTATCAAATGAAAACAGTTTTAAATGAATTTTTTTTTTTAAATGAAAACAGTTTCTGAATTTCTGGAATATATTTTTTTGCCTGGAATTTTTTTTTTGGCTAAAAACATTTCTATTTTTATCAAACAGTTTTTAGAAACATTTCTGAAAATAATTTCTGAAAACAGATTTTAGAATCATTTCTGAAAATAATTTTTTTAAACCGGATTTAGTTTTTAAACAGTTAACAAACAGTTTTTAGAAAATACTTTTTATAAAATAGTTATTTTTGTATATATAAAGAGTTCTTTTTGTATATATAAAAAATACATTTTTTATATTCTTTTTATTTCGTAGAAAACTTTTTTTTCTGAAAATTATATTTATAAATGATTTTCTTCGTTTAAACATTTATAAATATTTTTAACAGAAAATCATATTTTTTTTCTGAAAATGATTTTCTGAGTATAAACATTTTTAAACATCTTGAAAATCATATTTTTAATGGAAAATCCTTTATAAACAGTTTTTTTATAAAAGAAATGTTTTTTTATAGAGGGGCACATGCGTCTTTTTGTATCATCAAGGGCAAATAAGAGATTTGACAAGTGAGAGAGCTTTTAAACGAAAGTTAACGGATTTCATCCAAATCAACCACATCGAACTAATACGTAAACAAACGTACACCAGGAACAAAATAATAATAACAAATGTACCCCAGAAGTAAATGACCCTTTAGATAATTAAACAATTTGCGCAACCAAACATGTCCTAATATAATGATATCATTTTTCTAATTTTAAAGCTCAACTTATATCATGCGTTTGATGAATTATATTGACTTTTTAATGAATGTAAGTGATTCCCCCCTCCCCGCCACCCCCCACCCCTATCCCGCAAAAAAAATAAAATAAATAATAATAGTAAATAAATAAATAAAGCAAGGGAAAAAAATTGAACTTTTCAGGTTTTCAAGAATTCCCCGGAGATAGTTTTAATTCAAGAAACCCCTCGAATCATGCAGCTGATTGCAAAGACACACCTATGTGCAGCTAAAAAGTCTCCAGATCTATTTGCAACAAAATGTATAGTTAAGGGCAGTTTCTTACATTAAAAATACTTCAGGGGAGTTTCTTTCAAAACTGAAAAGTTCAGTTTTTTTTTCTACTTCACTTTAGCCAACAAATAGTCATTTTTATAATAAGTGAAAAAAAGTTGTTTAATATAGCCTATACTCGCAATAAAATTAGAAATGTACAAAAATTGTATTTTTGGAACAACAAAGTGCTCTATTATTACATGTTAGGACGTCAATCAATCTTCTAATTGCTCTTTGTTTTGTGATCGCAGAATGCTGAGTAATGTGGAAACAAGACCAGATCCACTACTCCCATTGTAATATATCCATCTTGCTTATTTCTTCACTGCTTAGCAACCTTATGCTATATAAACCTTGTCCTAAAATTAATTTATTTGATCTTGTTTTTGCAGAACAAATGGACCCGCAAATCCATCATGGGACCGATGGTTTGAAGGACCACAAGAGCCATCAGGTTGCAGATGCTGGATATTATGATGGTTCTTAATATTGAGCAATACAATGTTCTTGGCAAGTGTCAAACGAAGTTCTCCAATGTGCAGAAAAGGAGTTCTTTTTCTTTCTTTTTCCCTTTCAAGAGATCTCAAAGCCCAAAGACTCTAACAAGATCTCAGTGAAATTTGTTATTAGCAAATATTGAATGAAATTTGTTGCTACTCAAATCAGATAAAGTTGTGTTGTGTCATTTTGTTACTGGATAAATAAAAACAATTTAAAAGAAAGATTATACACTTTTAGGAACACTAAAAGATTATACACTTTTAGATGAGATCACTAAGTTCATACAAGAAGATGTTCCATGGTGTATGTTGTTTGCGGATGATATAGTTTTAGTAGACTCTTCAAAGGAAAGTTTAGTGACGAGAGTAGATACTTGGAGAAAAGCTTTAGAATCTTAGGGTCTAAGAATCAGTAGAAATAAAATGGAATTTATGGAATGTAAATTTAATAATGAGGCGTCGAGTAATATAATGTTAAAGATTGAAGAGAAAGTGATAAATCTAAGTAATAAATTTTGTTAACTAGGTTCAATGTTACAAAGTAATGGGGATATTATCAACTTGTTGGACGAAATGGAGACAAGCGAGTGAGGTGTTATGCGATAAGAGGATAACTAATAAATTAAAACGAAAATTTTATAGAAAAGTTGTTAAGCAGTGATCCTGTATGGAGCGGAGTGCTGAGCGTTAAAGAAAAAACATGAATAGAGTCTCCATGTTAGTGAGATGAGGATGCTCTGGTGGATAATATGAATTTTAAGAAATGACAAAATTAAAAATCAATACGTGAGAGAAAAGTTGGGACTAGCTCTCATTAGCGATAAATTAAGAGAAAGTAGACCTACGTGATATGGTTATGTGTTGTGTCAATAAATTCCCTATAACAAGAGGAAGATTTTTGGAAATAGAGGGTGAAAGAAAAAGAGGTCCCCTAAGCTATCGTGGGAGGAAATTATTAGGAGAGATCTTAAGGAATTAAACTTATATGATAGTAATGTATATAATAGATTATAATGAAAAAATGGAATCCATGTGGCCGATCCCATATGATGGGATTAAGACAAAGAAGATGATGATGATGATGATGATGATGATGATACACTTTTAGGACTTAAAATAATGTTGGTTATGTGAATATAGGACATTTAACTTTATTTTTGTAAAAATAATCTTTATTTTGTTTAAGATAATTTTATTTTCCTAAAAAATATCAATTCTGCCCTTACATTAAAAATAGAGAATGAATTTGTCCCATTTTTCTTTTCGTTTTTTTTTTAATGAATAATTATTACAAATAAATTGGTATCAAAATGCACCCAAATAAATACAAAGCTTGAGGAGGAAGAAGGAATAACTACAGCTAAAAAGAAAAAAAAAAGAAAAATTACAAGTCTTCAACTTTGTCTCCACGTCAAGAAAGCGACAACAACACCATTTGATAAGAGACTTTTTGCGTGTGTGTCGTTGTCTTCAAAAGCCAATCTCAAAATTTCCTTGAATTACCTACAAAACTTGCTAAAACAACTCGTATTGCGGTAAGTAAGGGTATCAATCCAACTTTCAAGGTGAAACAATTGACGTGAACACTTGCAATTCAATTTGTTTATTACGATATTTATTTATTTATTTATTTTATAATTTTTCTTCTAAAACAATTTCAAGGGAAAAATTAACTACTAAATGCTAAAACTATGAAATGACTAAAGAACGAAAAATAATGTGCAACTGAGTGTGATAAATGTGAAAAAGTCAAGAGATGAAATTACACCGCATTATTAATTTGAAATATTTTGAGGAATTTTTTTCCAAATCTAAATTGAACATAATATACAGTATTTCCCTCTCTCTCAGTAGTGTCTTGCGTTCTGATATGAGAGGCTTCTTTTTTTTGAGCTGCCACTTCTCTTTGATTTATAACCTACAATTCCTTCTTTAGTTAGAGAGATTTTTGTGGGATTTCATTTGGCCAAAGTCAAGGGTTTACTCACGTGGGTATTTTGTTTGGAAGTGGCAAGGCTTAAGGAGGGTTTGACAGTTGGAGTTGAAATCGGGTAAGATTGGGTTTTGGGTTCGGGGTTTGGTATGGGGATTTGGACGACAGGTTTGGCGGGTTGGGGTTCGTTTTTTACGACGGGTTCGTGGTAGAGGTATGGATTTCGAAGTGGGTTTGGGGTTGGAGGGTTTAAATGTTGGGTCGGAGTCGATTTGGTTTGGGTTTACATGGGTCTGGTTGGAGATAGGAGCTTGGGATTGGTGGGTTTGTGTTTGGGTGTTAATGGAAGAGAGAGAGTGAGGTGGTGATGAGGGAAGAAGATGGGCGTGGGTTTGTTTGTGTGATGGTGTAGGGAATTAGTGTGTATGTGTGAGTTGATTTAGTGTGTAAATGAGATGTAGGATAGTTAAGGAGCGTGTGTTTGTACATTTTTTTAAAAAGAAACATATTAAAAATATTTACAATTAAAAATAAAAAATTAAATTAAAAGCTAAAAAATAAATTCCTATTCTATCAACAAAAGATTCAAAATAAAATAAAAAGAAATGAAAACAACAAAAAAATTAAAAATCTATTAAAATAAAAACTAAAGTCCTAAAAAATGTAAAATCTAATAAAAATAAATTTCTAAAAAAAACTAATCCTAAAAAAAAAAGAAGATAAAAATTAAAAACTAAAGATACAAATAAAACAGCACGAAATAAAAAGTAATAGAAAAATAGAAAATAAATCCTAAAAATTCTAAATAAATCCTAAAAATAAAAACAACTCAAAATAAAAAACAATAAAAATTAATAAAAGTACAAACTCAACACACACAGGGCTCGAAAAATGGTCTGGGTTCGGTGTACGCTAAGGTTTGATACGAAAAAGGGTTCAGGACATCGAATATCATCGGCGTTTTTTGGTTTGAAATGTGGTGTTCAATTATTTCTTTTACTAATGCTATAGTCTTTTAAACATTGGACTCCAACCACCGGTGTTCCTTCGTCAAAGTGCAAGATTAGATTTGCAGTTTTTTTTTTATAGTTTTTTGAGTTGTTTTAATCCTTAGTTTTTTTTTTTTTTTTAAATAATATAATTAATTACTCTGCATACTAAATTTTTTCATATCACAATGCAAAATTAGTTTGTTGTACTAACACTATAAATATTTTGCAGTGAAAAAATTGCAAATATAATTTTGTATTATAGGGCGAAGCGATAATAATAAGACGATAAACAATGATTCAATGATATTACCTCTAAATCATCGAAAATAGAGTGAAAAATATAAAAATTTGATAATGCAAAATTAATTTTACACTCTCACCAAGCAATGGTAAATGAATTTTGATGACCGAAGTTTATTGACATCCTTGGTCCAATGTTTGAAAATAAAGCAACATTATTTTTTTTCCAAATTAGACACCTCATATAAGCGAAAAAAGGGCTAGATTTTTAAAGAAAATTATTGAATAAAATTATCTTATTAAAGTAAACTTTAATTACGGATAAATAATAATAAAAAGACTAGTTTTTTTAAAAGAAAAATCGACTTTCCTTTTATTGAATAGACTATGAATCTAAGAAAATGAAGGAGATGCTATAACGATTGTATATTAGGATGATACAATGTCATTTTTGACATTGAATAATTTTATGGACTAAATTTCTAACAAAATTATTGTGTCGTATAAATATAATGCAAAATGTTAACAAGTCATTTTTCAAGTTGCCCTAAAAAAATACAGTTCACCATCCCTGTTCAATCGACATATGCTCGATTTCTTATAATTGTCATCTCCAACTATTTGGTTATATGATGGTTTGAGCTTTTCAATTGACTGGAAACTAGGGTTGTGCCTCGGTTCAATACCGACGTATTTGGAGAAATTCGAATCCAAACTAAGTAAATTCGATTTTGGACTATATGTAAAATCCATTCCAATCCAATTGTTAATGGATTGGATCAGTTTTTTGAGGTCGGTTTCGACATTGTGAGATTTGACTTTCTTAATCAAAATTGGATCAGCTTTGGATTTGATCCAATCCATTCCGTCAAATCCGATCCATTCTAGCAATCCAATCCAATCCACAGTTTTCTTTTAATTCCAATGCATTAAAATAAATTAGATTTGCAATTATTAACATGAAATTTTGAAATTCATCCTCACTGTTCGGTATTCAATAAATTCAAATCAAGTTTATACTCTTTGGCAATCATTAAACTTCATTAAAAGTAATTACTAACATCAAAATACAACATATATGGGTTTTGATTTGCAGTTACTATTTACTAACATAAAGAATCGCCCTCCTATTTTGTTTTCAAACCAAACTAGTTGGAAACCCGCGCGATGCGCGGGCTATACGTTAGCGTAATGAAAAACAACTTAGTAATTGCCAACACTTAAAAATGATAGATGAAATGAGGAAATAGATTGAAAATTTAGATTTTTTGTAATTATTAAACATGTAGGAGAAATAAAACTACATAATATCACGGTTTAACATATTATTTTTGAATGGAGACAAAAATAATTTTAGAAACTTAATTTTCGAGGCCTACATAAAACTATTAACCTATACCAAAAAATGCCCCTCATAAAGATTCCAAACGAATATGAGACATCCATCGACTAATATGTCATAAAAATCGGTGAGAAAAGTGTTTTTTATATTTTATAATTAAAATAAGAGATGGAAACCCACAATACCCACATTTTATTTTTTTAGACCCATTGAATAGACTAGGCCTGTCAACGGGTCAGAGCCGGATAGGGTTTAGGGAGATCTAGATCCGTGTAATCGGGTCTTCATCGGGTTCAGGTCCGAGTCTTCATCGGGTCTACAATATTGGATCCAGACCCGGATCCGTTCGGGTCTCGGGTTCGGGTCCGGGTCTGACCAAATATATACATTTATTTTATATTATCCCCCTTCTTTATTTTTTAATTTTAAATTAAAATATTTTGTAATGTATTATAGAATATTATTAGTATAAATAAAACATATATTATTTATATTTATTATATACATAAATATATATTTTTATATATATTACTTACATGTTATATTGATAAGATATATTTATAAATATATATAAATTTATGGTATATGTATATATATTTAAAAAGTAATAATGTACAATTCGAGTCGGGTCTTCGGGTCCGGGTCTTGTATAAGATCCAGACCCTACCCATTTAATAAACGGGTCTTCGGGTATTCGGGTCTTCGGGTTCAAAAAAATATGCCCAGACCCTATTATACGAATCGGGTCCGAGTCCAGATCCGACCCATTGACAGGCCTAGAATAGACACAACCACCCGCCTCATCAAACACTCAATCACCGTTGTTGCACTCACCCACACTTTCTCAGCCCTAAAACTGTGCCATGATGCCATCTCCACTTGTATGATAAACTCTGTGTGGAGACAATTATTATGCAACACAAATAAATATGAGAGAAGCGATTATCAAGAAAGAACAAGGAATATAAGATGCCAATCACACAACAAAGGATGTACGTGGTTCAGCAAGGATGTGCCTACGTCCACGGTGGTGCAGTTGATATTATTTCTATACACTCCGGAGAGTAATTATAGAGAATACGACTTGTCCTTTTGTCCTGGACCTAGGGTTTAATATATACATGTACATGTAGGTAAGTGGAGGTGATAGGTTTCTCCACGTTTTCCATCTCCCGTATAACTTCCAATTGTGGAAACGTGCGGGAGATCGGATCAATATAAGAGATGAGGGGCCCGGACTTTGGGCCGCCAGGACTGGGCTACTCGTCCGGGCCCATGGTTCTAAATTTCGGGTACCCACAATTGCCCCTAAATTTGTTGGGCCATGTTTATGGGTTCAATGGATTTAAATGATCAGCCATTACGGCTGATTTGCGATTCTTCGAAAACTGTGAAGTTGATTTGGCGGCACCCGCTTCATTTATTGTGCGCTATGATTAGAATTTGAAGGCTTGTTGGGATAGCCACTTTTTCTCTCGTCGCTTAAGCCTTTCCATCACTCTTCTATCTTCTGAGAACTTTAGCACCTCGTACCTTCTTCTCTCAATTTCCATTTCCATTGTTTCTTAGTTGTCTGAGCTCGTGCTTCTTCATCACCTGAACAGATCTTCTATTTTGTAAGTTTCCTGTGCCCTTTCCTTGTACTTTCTCTTTGGTTTGTAGCTTTTCTTGGGTCTTCTAATGGCGAAGATTGGGAATAGGTCAATCTCTGAATTTAGAGTGGGTAGATATTGAGTGTTATGCCTCCCCTCCTAGGAATGTTAGGGACATAGATGATGCTCACTGGATCCATGTTCTGTTACTTTCCCAGGGGGGACTCACTTTCCCTCCCAATGATTTGTTCCTGCATTTCTTTGGCTATTTCAATATTTTTCCTGCACAATGCTCGCCCAATGTGTGGAAAATAGTAAATGGCGTCCATAGGATAAATCAATTGTATGGTACTAGGTTAGGACTTGCCGAGGTCTGTTTCTGTTACTCCTTTTCTCGAACTAGTTCAGGTGCCTTATACCTCAAAGCTAGGAGCCCTAATAGGGCATTGGTAATAAACCTACCTGATTCTCATAAGGACTACTGGCAAGAAGGTTTCCTTATTAGGAATTGGCAGTTCCCTCCCCAATTTAAAGGGTCGAGGTCTTAGAGGTTCCCTGTTCCTTTTTACGGGGAGGAATATATAGGTAGACATTGTACTGTTGTTTCAACTTTTGCTGATTTGTGACCTTTCTAACTCTTCTTTTCTTTTTCTTGTGCAGCGAAGTCAAAGAACTTGGAACCTGCACTCAACGAGGTCCATCTTTCAGAATTGGTAAAGGCTTGGAAAATCAGGGAGCCCTTAGGTGACGGCGAGCACCCCAGATCTGCTGCCTTCCTTCTCGAGTATAAGAACGTTGGCTCCAGCTTCATAGCGAGGCCTATGGATAGTATACCAGAGTTCGATTCCTTCGAAGATACTGTTGCAGAGCCTATCCAACTGTAAGAGGAGGAGAGAATCTCTGAGAGTGACTTTGCAGGTGCCGTGAGCAATTTGGGTGGAAGGAGCTTTGATAGTAGCAGTTCCTCTGACTGTGAGGAGGTTTCTGAAGCTCGTAGATCGTCGAGCACTTCTATCAGCTCAAGTGAAGACATGGTTCCTCCGAGGAAGAAATTGATTAGAGACGATGATGATGAGGACCACGTGCTCCTTACACAGAGGTCGAAGAAATAAAAAGCTACTTTTGGGGCCGTGGCTATTGGTTCCCGATCCTCCGTTCAGGAGCAGGAGAGGAGGAGGAAGGAAGAGGAGCCGGTGAGAGAGAGAGAGAGGAAAAGAAAGAAGAGAGGAAGAAGTTAGAAGAGAAGAGGAGAGCGGAGGAGAGGAAGAAGAGGGAGAGCGAGAAGGAGGAAGAGAAGAGAAGGGCTGAGGCAAGGACGAAGGCTGGGCAGGCCTTAGTCCCAGTATCTGCTCTGCCTGAAGGGGCCTCCGTGGTAATTTCTCCTCAGCTGGCCCCGGCTCTGCTCGAGAGAGCTATCCTCCCGGCTGATCGCCAAAGGGCAGTAGGTTCAGAGCACCTGGCTCTTCAGGCTAGTCAGAGGCTTGCTCTGGTAAGGTTTCTTTTTCTCTTGCGTTTTTCTGACTTCCCTCATTTTCCTCTTCTAATATCTTCTCTTTTTCGCAGTTTGTTACTGACTTCACCGTGCTGTATCGTTCACGCGACGAGTTGGTGCAGAAGAACAGTGAACTGGAGTAAGAAAACTCTGCCCTGAAGCTGAAGGATAAGGAGCTCGAAGCCAGTTTTAAGGCTGTCGACTCTGCTCGGATCTCATCCGATTTGGCTCTTGCTACTGCGAACAAGGAGAAAGATGCGGCGATCACGGATCTAAGGGAGCTGAGGCAGGCCTACGGCCAAGTTTGCTCGAGAAAACTTGCTGTACTGGAGGAGAAAAGGGTGCTTGTTGAAGAGCTGAAGAAGAAGGAGTCCGAGGCTGTCATTGCCAAGGAAGACTCTTACAACTCCGGCTGGGCTGCGGCATACGAAGATGCTGAAGTTCAGATAGGCTATATCATCCATCTGAACTTCAAGAAAGGATGGAATAAGGCTCTCGTAGCTGCTGGGGTGGATGTTGCATCCCCACTTTTCGACGAGCACGACCCAGGGCCGAGGCCAGTCGTAGACGAGGACCCTGCCCCAGCTATTGAAGGCCCTGATCTCGTCCCTCAGGCGATTCCTGCTGGCATTTTTCTTGCTGAGGGGATAGAGGTCATCCCTGCCGAGGACAGTGCTCCTGCTGATGCTGATAAGGAGAAAGGACCATCCACCCCTGGGCCTCCTGAGGTTGCTAATTGATAGGGTATTTGTATTTTTGCGTTTTGTAGTCTGTAAATTTTCTTTCTTCAGTCTGATGTAACTTTAATTTTTATTAATAAAAAATCTTCCTTTCTGCTAGTGCTGATCTCTTTCTCTCCCTTATCTTTCTTTCACTTGTAGTTAGTTGATGTGGATGATTACATTCCTGCTACTTCCCAGTTGGGTAGGACCCTTAGTCCCAATGCGAGCCCTGAAGTTCGCCAGGCTTTTGTTAAGCTTTACAAGTCCCTCAGGTCTAGAAATCAGAAATATAAGGAGTAATCCGAGCTAGTGGTTGGGCTGAAGGACAGGCTCCGGGAGATGGAGGACATTGGTGCCTCAGTGCAAGAGGAAGTCAATGTGCTGAGAATAAGACTCCTAGAGGCCACCGAGGTCAACCAAGTTGGGGAGTTCCTTCAGCAGGAGAACGAAGACCTGAGGAGGGAAGTCTTACAACTTAGGGAGTACGCACCGAGCACTGTTCAAGCAGTATTACAAGGCTCCTCATCATCGCGAGCTGGAGTTGATCATAATGTTACCCATCCTATGTCGCGAAGTCTCACCCGTCCTCCCCTTCCGCAAGCTAGTAGGAGCACCAGGATAAGAAGCAGGGAAGGAGAAGAACTTCGCGATAGGGAAATGGAAGAACTCCGCGGTGATGTTCAGCGAGCATATGTAATCGCTGCTGGGATTCAAAGGGACGTCACCCGGTTGTGACACTTATTCAAGAAAGGTCCTCGGCAAGCTTGGGCTGATGGTTATGATCAAGGCTGGTCGGATGCTCCAACAAGGCAATCTGAGTTCGAGGAGCTTTCTTTCATTAGGGGATGGCTAAGTGCCTTAAAGGAGCTGCAAGTTCCGAGGAACTCGGTGCTATGGTATCGTCATGAGATGTCTTCCTCCAATCTAATTCCCAACCCATTCAGGAGGGACGATCGATGGATCCCCATCGATGCTATTCCTCGGCAATTATTGGAATCGGATGCGAATGAGGTTGTGGAAGAGTTTGCTCCTGCTCCAGATGACGGACGAAGAGCTCGAGTGGCTGATTATCTTGCTCGGAGGCTTCCACCCCCTCGAGATTTTGCCAGTTGTTATATATATATTTTATTTTTTTATTTTTGATAATGTAAATGCTTTGGGCGAGCTCGCCGACTAAACATGTATTATCATTGTTATAAGATGGATTAATGAAAAGTTTGTGTTTTTGGGCAATTTTGCCAAATAAATGTGTATATCCTACTTTTCGTATCCTTGCTGCTTTATGATTTCTTCTATTTTGTCATGCAAGTGTCCCCCCAGTCCAGTATAATATCAAAGTACCATTGTGCCCCACCTTACCTTTTAGGTTGTGTCGTCACACTCCCTTAGGCCTAAGTAGGGCAATTGGCGAGGACACACCTGGTGTTGGATGTCTTCATCCGATCAGGATTTTGTTCAACCAAAGTAGGTTTGATGACCAGTATAAGATTTGTCGTATTGCCTAATAATCCTCTGTAGGGCTTTATATATTGCCAGGGGCAACGCTAAGAGGTCTCTCGTGTTTTATGATGATGACCTGAGGAGGGGTATTCCCCTGCTGTAGTGATCAAGGTGCTTGTTATTTGGAAAAGATGTGCGATGAATGCAACTGTCACCAATCAGAGTGTAACCAACTAAGTAACTTTCATTAGTAATAAGAAAAATGAACTTCTATTTTCATAACAAAAGAAATACAAGAAAAAGATCTAAAAATAGAATTTCTTGAGATTAGCTGCGTTCCATGCTCGTGGTGTTTCTCTGCCCTCCATCGTTTCCAAGTTATAGGCACCTTGCAGATCGTCTTTAGTTACTTTAAAGGGTCCTTCCCAGTTTGGGCCTAGCTTGCCGTCTGACGACTTCACTGTGCTGCCCAGGACCTTCCTTAGAACATAGTCCCCAACTTGGAACGCCCTCGGGCTAACCCTTTTGTTGTAATTCTTCGCGAGCTGTTGCTGATAGTTCGCTAGCTTCACCAGGGCCAGTTCTCTACGCTCGTCGGCTAGGTCGAGTTCGGCGAGCAATGCTTCATCATTCAGGCCTTGGTCGACAAGGTTGGATCTCATTGTTGGCAAACCTGCTTCTAGTGGGATGACTGCTTCCATGCCATATGTCAGCGAAAATGAGGTTTCTCCTGTTGCTCGCCGAGGAGTGGTTCGGTATGCCCATAAAACATGGGGTAACTCTGTTACCCATGCGCCTTTGTCTCTCTCTAATCGCTTCTTTAATCCGCCGATCATAATTTTTTTGGAAGCTTCAGCTTGGCCATTGCTCTGAGGGTAGGCTACCGAGCTGAAGTGGTGTCTGATCCCATGTTCGTTATAGAAGTTCTGAAAGGGGCCACTTTCAAACTGCGTTCCATTGTCGGTGATGATGGTTCTGGGGATTCCAAACCGAGTGATTATATTTCTCCATATGAACCTTATCATATCAGCATCTCGGATGTTCGCCAGGGATTCAGACTCGATCCATTTGGTGAAGTAGTCAGTCACAACTAATAGGTATTTGCGATTACCGACGGCGGTAGGCAGCGGTCCCACGATGTCCATTCCCCATTGGGCGAAGGGCCATGGGCTGGACAGGGACTTCAGATCGTTGGTGGGTTGGTGGGCCATAGGAGCATGGAATTGGCATTTCAGGCATTTGCGAACATATACTGCGAAGTCCTTTTGCATGTATGGCCACCAATAGCCTTCCTTCATTTCTCGAAAGGCTAGAGACCTTCCTCCGATATGACTTCCACAGATTCCTTCATGAATCTCGTGTAGCACTTGATCGACATCACCTGGGTGGACGCATCTAAGGTAGGGACCGGAGAAGGATTTCTTATACAAGTCACCTCCTATGGATAAGTGAAAGCGAGCAGCTTTGACTCTTATCTGGTGGGTAGTTTTCTTATCATCTGGGAGCGTGCCATCCTTTAAATAGCCCCTTAAGGGGTCCATCCAGCTGGGGGCTGATCCTACCTAGAGTACTTGTTCCACATTTGGTAACTTGCTGTTGTGGTTAATGCTCGAACAAATGAGGAAATCGATGGGGATGACCCTCTTAAGGTCAGAGTCAACTGCCGAACTCAAGGCTGCTAAGGCATCAGGGTGACTATTTTGCCCCCTGGGAAACTGCTGGATGTTGATCTCTTTAAAGCTCGACATTAATTCTCTCACTAAGGCGAGGTAGGCTGCCATTCTTTCATCCTTTGCATTATAATCTCCACTTATCTGATTGGAGACTAGCTGAGAGTCGCCGAACACCTGTAAATGTTTTGCTCCTAGAGTTTGTGCCTTTTGGAGCCCGGCTATTAGGGCTTTGTATTCTGCTTCGTTGTTGGAGGCTGCAAATCCAAGCTTGATTCCTTGTTCGAGGATTGTGTTTTCTGGATTGATGAGGAAAATGCCTACCCCTGCCCCCTTTGAGTTGGAGGCTCCATCAACAAAGAGTTTCCAGGTTCTTTCTGTTGCTTGGTTCTTCCTTTGCTTTGTTGTAAGCAAGGATCTGACCCTTGATAGCTGTCCTTAGTTGAAATTGGATGTCAAATCGACGGAGCTCGATTGACCACTTAGACAGTCTGCCCGACAAGTCCGCTTTCCTTAGGACAACCTTAGGGGATGCGATGTAAGGACGATGACAGTATGGGCTTTGAAATAATGCCTCAGCTTCCTCGAGGCTATTACTAGTGCAAGGGCGAGCTTCTCTAATGGCAAGTACCTTTGCTCGGCGTCTAATAAGGTCTTGCCCGCATAGTAAACGGGGTGTTGGATTCCTGTAACCTCGCATATTAACGCAGAGCTGACAGTGTGATTGGATACCAAGAGGTACAGGTACAAAGAATACATTTGCTGTGGTATGACAAGCAGCGGTGGAGAGCGTAAGTAGGACTTGAGCTCGTCCAAAGCTCGCGAGCAGTCTGGGCTCCACTCTATCAGTTTACTCCCCTTTAGAAGCTGGAAAAAAGGTTTTCACTTCTCAGAGGATTTGGAGATGAAGCGATTTAAGGCGGCGAGCATTCCAGTGAGCTTCTGCACGTCCCGGATTGTTCGAGGGGGTTGTACCCTGTTGATTGCATCGATCTGGTCTGGATTAGCTTCTATGCCTCTCTTACTGACCAAGTATCCAAGAAATTTTCCTGACTGGACACCGAAGGAACACTTGCTCGCATTAAGCTTCATTCGGTACTTCCTGAGGATTTCGAAGGTTTTTGACAGGTCTGAAAGGTGATTTTCCTTCTTCTTGCTCTTAACGAGCATGTCATCGATGTAGACCTCCATTGTGTCTCCCATTTGATCCTTTAACATTTTTGTGACCAGCCGCTGATAGGTTGCCCCCGCATTCTTGAGCCCAAATGGCATGACCTTGTAGCAATATAACCCAACTGTCGTGATGAACGTCGTTTTGTCCTGGTCTGGGGCCTACAAGGGGATCTGGTGATATCCTAAGTATACATCTAGGAAACTCATTCGCTCATGAGCTGTAGTGGCATCTACTAGTTGGTCTATCTTTGGGAGGGGGAAACTATCCTTAGGGCATGCTTTGTTGAGATCAGTGAAGTCGATGCAAACTCTCCACTTCTCATTATTCTTCGGAACTACTACTGGGTTGGACAACCACTTGGGGAATTATACTTACCGTATGGATCCTGCATCCAACAGTTTTTCGACTTCCTTTTCGACTGCTTTAGCCTTCTCGGGTGCAGTTCTTCGTGCCTTCTGCACGACTGGCTCGAATATGGGGTCGACGTGCAGCTGATGACAGACCATATCAGGATCGATGCCAGGCAGCTCGTATGGTTCCCATGCAAAAACATCTATGTTGTATCTCAGCAAGGTCGTCAACTCCTTCTGTTCTTGGTCGGTGAGAGATGCTCCAATCAAGAAGACTCTGCTACTGTCACCAACTTCGGCTATGACTTCTACCAGGTTCTCGCCGATAAGCTCGGAGGGGAGGAGTCTGGTCTCCTCTACTCCAGGTCTTCCATACTTTAATTGCTACTTAGAAGGTATCACACCCTCTTCAACTTTCTCGCTGGATTGACCGGCCTTCTTCTCTGGCTTTGGTCGGATGGATGCTATGAAGCACTTCCTCGCCATCGCTTGGTCGCCGTGGATTTCCATTACTCCTCGCTCGGTTACATACTTGAGCTTCTAATGGTAGGTCGAGGAGACCGCCTTCATTACATGAATCCATCCTCTGCCGAGGATGGCCTGGTACGGTGGTTCGATGTCAACTACCAAAAACTCAATCATCTTGGAGATGTTCCCAGCACGAACTGGCAGCACTATCTTGCCTAGGGGCATGGTTATTTTTCCAGCTAAGCCGACTAAAGGAACAGTAGCTTCCTTTAGGTCTGCGACGCTCAACTTCAATTTCCTGAATAGGTCGAGGTACATTACTTCGGATGAACTTCCTTGATCGACGAGCAGCTTGTCGATGTCAAAGTTGGCTATCCTGAGTGTAATGACCAGGGCATCATGATGTGGTGTCCTTACTCCCATCAAATCTTCATCCGTGAAAACAATATGCTTGTTATAGTTGACGTCCTCTGCTCATCGACGCTTTTCTGACTGTGACTTTTCTGGATCGATTTGAAAAGCATGCATTACCGCTGTAAGTTTTTTCATTTCCATTCGAGTTGAGTTCCCTTGTATCTTCTTGACGTCAGATACTCCGTGGATTACTGCGAACTCGTGTCCAACATCATCCTCCAGCACATTGTCGAGTCTCGCCTCTCTGTTGGCAGCCACTTTCTCTGCCCTTTTTTCCACAAAATTGTTCAAATGCCCGGACTGGGCCAACTCCTTGAGGTGAGACTTAAGAGCTTTGCAGTGCTAGATCTTATGTCCTCCCTTTTTGTGAAAAGCGCATCTCAACGCATTGTTCCTCTTCGAGGAATCTCCTCCCATTTTCCTGGGCCACTTGATGAATAGCTCATCTTTGATCTTCGCGAGAATCTTGTAAATTGGTTCTTTGAAGACGGTGTGGACCGCCTGTAATACTTTCAACGCATCATGGTTCCCTCCGTTCTTGGAGCCATTTTTTCTTCTGTTCTTTCCTCGTTTCCTCTGGTTCTTAGTTTTCTCACCTACCTTGGTAGTGAGCTTAGCTCGACCGTTTTCTCCTGTATTAGGTCGGGTGACATCTTCCACCTTTGCGTATTTCTCGATTCGAGCCATTAGATCGTCAATAGTCATAGCTTCCTTCTTCGTCAGGGACTAGTAGAGGAGGGAAGAACTAGGGAGCCCAATTTTGAAGGAGGCCACTGCTACTTCCTCCGCACAGTCCTCGATCTCATTGAATAACTCCCAGTACCTCTTCGCGTAATCTCGGAGGGTCTCTTAAGGCATTTCCTTTATTGTTAGCAGAGCATCCATCCTTTTGGGATGGGAGCTACTGGTAATGAATCGGGTCGTAAAAAGTTAGGCTAGGGATTTGAAATTCTTGATCGACCGGTGGGGGAGCCTTTTGAACCACTTCTGTGCTACATCATGAAGGTTCGAGGGAAAAATGCATCACATCAGGGCATCTCGATGACTCCAGAGGGTCATGGCCTGTCGGTATTGCCTGACGTGATTGATGGGATCAGTTTTTCCATCGTAAATCTTGAACCTTGGAATGGAAAATTTCTTAGGAGCTTCCTCCTATTCGATTTCTCTTGTGAAAGGTGACTTCATCTGGGTTTTGAGAGCTCGCCTCGCAAATTCTTTGGTTGATCTTGTTTCGTGGTGAGCGGGATGCTGGTCCATCTCCCTGCGGACCATGTTTCGTATTTTCTCGTCGCTGCGAGCAGGACTCTCGTAGCGGCGAGCTCTTCGCAGCTATTCGCGGAGGTCATCGTCTGATTCGCCTCCTTTGTCCCTTTGAGATTCTTGCCTAGGGTTCCTTCCTCGGCTGTGAGATTTGCTCGCCTGAGGTCTAGGAGTGC
Source organism: Sambucus nigra (assembly GCA_949130495.1). Classification (NCBI taxonomy): domain Eukaryota; kingdom Viridiplantae; phylum Streptophyta; class Magnoliopsida; order Dipsacales; family Adoxaceae; genus Sambucus; species Sambucus nigra. Next base: position 485,754,197 of record OX422215.1, read on the forward strand.
GATAGGGGCGTCTCCTGTTATCAAGACGAAGCTCCCTCTCCAGTCTTTCCAGTCTTCTTTTCAAGCGAGCATTCTCAGCCTCGTATCTGCGAGAAGACTCCCTCTGCTCGTGGAGCCTTGCCTCGTACGCATCAATTAACCTTGATATCTGCGTGGATCTCGCTGGTCCCTGACTTTCTTCTGAGGCTGGTCTTTCTAGGCGAGCTCTCTGATTTGAACGTCAGACTTCAGACCTAATCCTGCGAGGAGCAGGTGGCTCTTGAATATCTCCCACTTGGGGAGCGTTGCTGCTGTGACCAGACATCTTAAACTCCTTTCTTGACATGGTCTCTTCTCAGGGAAAGATGAACGATTCCCACAGACCGATCCAATTGTGGAGACAATTATTATGCAACACAAATAAATATGAGAGAAGAAATTATCAAGAAAGAACAAGGAATATAAGATGCCAATCACACAACAAAGGATGTACGTGGTTCAGCAAGGATGTGCCTACGTCCACGGTGGTGCAGTTGATATTATTTCTATACACTCCGGAGAGTAATTACAGAGAATACGACTTGTCCTTTTGCCCCGGACCTAGGGTTTAATATATACATGTACATGTAGGTAAGTGGAGGTGATGGGGTTCTCCACGTTTTCCATCTCCCGTATAACTTCCAATTGTGGAAACGTGGGGGAGACCGGATCAATATAAGAGATGAGGGTCCCGGACTTTGGGCCGCCAGGACTGGGCTACTCGTCCGGGCCCATGGTTCTAAATTTCGGGTACCCACAATTGCCTCTAAATTTGTTGGGCCATGTTTATGGGTTCAATGGATTTAAATGATCAGCCATTACGGCTGATTTGCGATTCTTCGAAAACTGTGAAGTTGATTTGGCGGCACCCGCTTCATTTATTGTGCGCTATGATTAGAATTTGAAGGCTTGTTGGGATAGCCACTTTTTCTCTCGTCGCTTAAGCCTTTCCAGCACTCTTCTATCTTCTAAGAACTTTAGCACCTCGTACCTTCTTCTCTTAATTTCCATTTCCATTGTTTCTTAGTTGTCTGAGCTCGTGCTTCTTCATCACCTAAACAGATCTTCTATTTTGTAAGTTTCCTGTGCCCTTTCCTTGTACTTTCTCTTTGGTTTGTAGCTTTTCTTGGGTCTTCTAATGGCGAAGATTGGGAATAGGTCAATCTCTGAATTTAGAAAATTTTACAACATTCCTGAGTGGGTAGATATTGAGTGTTGTGCCTCACCTCCTAGGAATGTTAGGGATATAGATGATGCTCACTGGATCCATGTTCTGTTACTTTCCCAGGGGGGACTCACTTTCCCTCCCAGGACTGGGCTACTCGTCCGGGCCCATAGTTCTAAATTTCGGGTACCCACACTCTGTATATCAATTATTTTTTAATTCCTAACCCATTGATGGTTACTCCAACAATAAACTATGTATATCAAAATTTTATTTTTGATGGGTGTGGTGGAAGTGATGACAATTAAGTTGGGTGGCAAAGTTGAACAACAGTAGCAGAAATAAAAGCTCCACTTGAATAATAAAACGAAATTCTCTTTTAAAAGAGAAGGAAAAAAAAGACATGTAGACCAACCCAAATTCCTACTCCTCTTCTCGGCCTTCTATATTCCTAAATATGATAAATTACCAAAAATAACCACCAAATACCGAAGTATCAGTCTGAACAACAAATATTCATTTCCTCAACAAAAAATGACATCGTTGGTCCAAGGCAAATTTGACACCACTAACCTCGCCTTGATCCAACTTCTAATGCATCACCAACAATTACCATTCATTTGATTTTGTAGCTTCCTCTCGTTGGAACACCACACATCATATATATTTTTTCTCTCATATTTATTTCCTCACCAAGAATTTATTGTATCTACCTTCTAACTCCATCACCTACAAGGAAAAGAACCCTTAACCTACAAAACCACAACAAAAATCCAATAGGGCTCTATCTATCACTGCTTGATTAAATCAAACCAGAAATAACACCACATACAACTAGAAATCCCACTAGAAATAATAAATCATACAACATCTTCAAAAAACAAACCAAAATCAAAATCAAAACTAAGCAAAATTGAAAAAAATAAATACAAAAACTGCGATAGACTAAAAACGAATTCAATATATGTAAATGAGTCACTTATTTTGACAACCATTAAGCATGGTCTCATAAAAAAGCCTCATGACTCAGATCTGTGCCTACCACTACATTTTTGTCCCGGGAACCAATTCTTCGGCCTGCCTTCTTCCTTTACTTTTGAGAATTTTCGAAAGGCTACAAATAGAAAATGAAGTGAGCATGTCTTTCAAACGGGTTAAAAAAATCTAGATTTTGAAACCGTGAATGTGAGTATAAGAATTCAAAAGGATAGAGGAATTAGGGTGATGTGTGGGGTAATTAAATGGAGTGAGGGAGATGGGCAGTTGGGAAGGCCGTGTGAATTTTGATCTTCCGACATAATTGAAGAAGGAATTTGTATAGAAAAATAAATGCGTGTAAATATTGGAGAATGGGAAAAGCCGGAAAAGAGAGGCAGATGATAATAATAAGGCGAATGTGCCATGTGGACACCCTAATAAAAAAGGGCCTTAACTCTCTTATATAGCATTTTATAAAGATAATATATAAAGATTCTCTAAACAATTATGCCATAAATTCTATCATAAATTCTTTCATATATTCTATTAAAATCGGGAAAAAATAATGATAAATTCGTACGAAATATTCAACAATATATTATGCAATCACATTAATACAACACCACAACTCTTGGTCAGAAACATTCAAGCATAATGTAAGTTCTTTTTAAAGAAAAATAATCAACTACATTTAAGTCAACCGAAAAAAAGGCAGCCACATCCTACATAACAACCTACACATTAAAACTAGAATCCTTTTAACTCCTTAGTTATTCCTCACAACAGCCTGCACATTTTAAGCAAACAAAATTGTTTAGTAAAAATATAACCGCACAACTTTCTTTTAAAAAACATTCAAGAATTTGTGTGGGAAAGTAGTTTTTATCCAAAACATTCAATAGTTGCCTAAAGCCTTCATTATTAGCAAACTTAAAAAGGCAATTCATTTATAATGTATTAGAGTAAAATCATATATATGGGTAGAGACAAGTGTAATTTATAAGATAATCATGTCTTTTCATATTTCGTATATTTCTATTTTTATCCATCATAAAAATAGAAATTATACTTGTCTCTACACATTAAAACCCACACCTTAATAATACATTATTAAGGACCCAAAACTTAAATTAATCACTTTAAATGGCCTAACTTTATTTGATAGCCTCTTAAATGACGAAACTAGGGGTGTTCGCGGTCCGGTCCGGTTCGATTTTGAGATTTTTTTTGGACCAGACCGACTTAGTCGGTCCTCTAAAAAAATGGATCGAGACCGGACTGATAATGTCGGTTAATCGACCCTAGTCGGTTCGGTTTTTTATAGGGTTGGTCCGGTCTAACCCGTCGGTCCTCACATGAATGATTTACATCATTTATAATAATAAAAATATACTCGACTTTATTTTTTTCCAAACATTAAAACCTAAAAAATACCAAAATTTGTAATTAAAACAAACCTAGTATTGGATTAAACTATAATTTAAACTAATCAAATATTAAAATATATATTCTCACTATTTATTTATCTTATATATATACATATATATGTAAAAAATATTATTTTATATAAAGTCGGTTCGGGTCGGTCCTAACAGGGTTTTTGAAACTATAAACCGTGGACCGGACCGATTAGGTCGGTCCGCCAAAAAAATAAACCGAGGCTGGACCGATTAGGAAAAAAGACCGAAAAAACAGAGTCGGTTCTGCTCGGTTCGGTTCGGTCCGTCGGTCCAGTCGGTTTTTTGAACACCCCTAGACGAAACACCAAGAGTCTTAAATATGAAACACCAAGAGTTAAACTCTTAACCTTCCACTACCACCAAGTCTCATATCTTTAATTAAGACTACCAACCTCTAGGATAAGCTAACTCTTTGGTCATGCTAGTGTTTCCAAATATAAAGTAGTTACATAATATTACTTTCATGCTTGTATACCATACAAATTTACATTCAAATATTGGTGTATTTATATATATATACATTTTGAGATAAAATAATTTAAACAATATGTCACCAAAGTGACCTCTTTGTTATTTTTTTAAATTCGAAATATAAAAAGATAATGTGCATGTAATTTATATAAATATTAATCGGCCCAAAGGAAGATTAGTTTATAATAAAATTGCATGTGCACCTTTAGTAATAAGCGCCGATAATTATTTGGTTTTTTACAAATGAATAATAAATCAGCCCAAAGGAAGAATTATCATTCGATATGTTCTTATTACCAGTGTTTGATTACTACACCAAGATATCACTTACAAGTTAATATTTTTTACAAAGATAAAAAAATTAATAGAGTGTCTAATATCTTAAAATGGGGTTAGCCTTCATTTGATTTTTTTAAGACTTATATGAGCTAGTTTTATTTATTTGTTGTACTCTGAATTCAGTTATTAGTTCTGCTTCTAACATGACTACCAGTGTTAATTCTATTCCTATTCTTAATAGTACAAACTTTAAGTCATGGAAAGAGAACCTCCATATAGTTCTCGGTGTCATGGATTTGAACCTTGCATTAAGGGTTCCTTATCATGCACATCTTATGGATAAAAGTTCATCTGGTGACAAAAAGGATATTGAAAGTTGGGAGAAGTCAAATCACATGTGTTTGATGATCATAAAGAAGTCCATTCCAGAAGCATTCAGGGGCACAATATCGAAAATGATAAAGACAGTGCAACACCCCGTGTTTTTATTAACTAATTTTTATTAATTAATTGGAATTTTCGAGAAAAATAAATTTTTGAATTTAATAATTTTTATTGGCTAAATATGTTGATTATGTTTTTAGAAGAATAAAACTTCAAGCGGAACTAAAATCAGAGTTAAAATGGATTTTATATTGATTTTATAATATTTTGCCTCATAGGTCAGTTTTTCGGGGGTAGATCGATCAACCCTCCCAGAAAACGTGCGCTTTAAGCTATTTTTAGAGTTTGTGTAGGATTAGGACTCCTAATCACTATATAACTTTGTTAATCCGTATGAGGACCTCTCATAATCACTTCTTCTCCAGTTTTTCACCAGAGAACACTTCCAAATATTTTTCCTCTCACTCATAATCATCAACCTTCAACAAAATCAAGTTTTTGTCACAAGTTTTGGCACAAATTTTTGAAGGGTTAATTGGGGTTTAATCAAGATCGTTCAAGAACACTCTTTTGCTAATTTTTCGAGAGGAATCCATATTTTTAATTAGATTTTTAACACGATCTTTACAGGCATGAATACTCTATTATTTTCCTTTAGTATTATGCGTTTTAAGTGTCGCCTAAACACTTAATTACATGTTTTCTTAAAAATAATTAGTAACTTAATTAGAAAAAGTGAATACTAATTATGGGGCTGTTTTTATAAAATCTTTTAATCTGAATAATATTCATAACCCTTTGGGTACGTAGGATTCATGAGTGAATTTGGATTTTATTGGTGTAGGTTGCATGTAGAAAACCTCCAGCTTTAAAATAATTGACTTTTGGGTGCGTATAACTCATGTAATACATGAAGAGATAATAAAATTTGGTTTTTGATGTATATATGATGAAAACTTGGTATATTTAATTTAAAATAATTAAATGAGACTATTTGGGTATTGATGGCGTTGTGATAATTAAATTAAAGATTTAATTGAATTGGACTATCATGCGCAGTTTTATACGTTGACTAATTATTCTTGTTGGTATGACTTGTTGGTATTATTAAATATCATTGTGACGAAGGGTTGTTGGGTATTATTACTCTCCCTATATTTTAGAATGCCTTCTAGGACTGGGACTAGTGAGGGAAAATTATCACGGTTTTATTGTGTTGGGGGTGGGATGATTTTTATTACTTTATCGTCGTTATGCTAGTCTAGGTATGAGACTAGGTTATGATTTATGTTAAAAAATCCTCCTATACATAGGTTAGGAAGTATTGATAACTTGGGGATCCTTAGGTATGGGACTAAGGGGTATTTTGAGGATCTCACATCGATTAAATGGTGGGGTGTTTATAAATTGTGAATTGAGAAATTGAGAACTAATACCTAAGATAATAAGACGAGTATTAAAATATATTGACGACATAATCAGCGAGGGCCGACAGTTTAAACGGGCCAGCCGGCGTTTTATGTCGTGTGTGTATTTTGGTGGAGAAATCACCCAAGGTGGGAGGACCGTCATACCTAATAATTATTGAAGTAAGAACATAAATAATTTAGAAATTTGATAATTTGGGTTAATTAATAAAAGATTAACTCTGCGAGACTTGAGAATTTAAAATCATATTGGTGTGCCTTTATAAATGGGGATTTCTGCGGGTAGTTAGTGATTTATATTTATCGCGTTTAATTTAAAATATTCTATTGTGATATTTATTGCATATAATGCTACTGTCTAGATTTAAGGATCCTATTTGAGGGGAGTAGTGTGTATTCTTGCTCAGGGCTTTGGCTCAGACCCTTGCGTTGACTAATCGTTTTCAGGATTTAATTTGGAGAAGCTGCATAAGTTTATCGGAGTTATCATTGGAGGTGAAGCTGGAGTTTTTTTTACTTTATGGCATAGTTTAGTTAGACTTTCTTTTCCAGTTGTATTATGAGACTTCATTGAAGTTTTATTGGGCCATTTGGTTCCAAAGTTGTTTAGAGGATTTCTGTTGGGATTATTCAGATTTTATTTAATCATTATTGGAGATTGAATTTTTGGAGTTTGCATGTGATGGATCTTTTATCGCTTAGTTATTTGTGATCATTTGAGATTGAATCAATTGTTTATCTTATGGACTGATTTATTTATGTCTCATATATGTCTCATGCAAAGAATGATATTTATTTAGTTCACACCCGACTTAGTTTTGGTGGCGGTCGATGCCAGAATTAGGCGGGGTGTGACAGATGGTATCAGAGCATTGTCTTAGGTCTCGTAGGTTATGAGTCCGTTTAGCTTCCGCGTTGTCGATCTTTGATTTCCTTTGCTGATTCGTACTTCTTAAGATAAAGGGTCTAGCATACGTGTTAGATGTGTTTCTTGGAGATGTGAAGTTTCGAGTTAAGGACGTTGTAGGCATTGAGTTTAGAATTAGTAAGCTTGATGTGGGGATCCTTCGAATGGATTTTGGAGAGAAAATTGTTTTGGAGATTTTAGTACAGATGTTAGGTATCGTATGTATCGATTTTTGATGTTGAGATTTAATTTGAGGAAGTTAGCATTTTGATGACTTTTGGATATAGGATCGAGTGGGGGATTTGTGAGAGCGTGTGGTACGTCGTTATTTTCATAGTTATGCGTATGCATATAGGCAATATATATATTATTTTGTTGTTCGTGGGGTAGGTGCGCGTAGGATTGGGTGTATGGGTGCCCAATTATGGCATTCTACGGGTAGGCATATATGAACCTTATTTTCTTTTTGAGATATTTATGTGTTGATGTGTATGCTTCGTCTAATTTTGAGGACGAAATTCTTTGCTAGTGGGGAAGTATATAACACCCTGTGTTTTTATTAACTAATTTTTATTAATTAATTGGAATTTTCGAGAAAAATAAAATTTTGAATTTAATAATTTTTATTGGCTAAATATGTTGGTTATGATTTTAGAAGAATAAAACTTCAAGCGGAATTAAAATCGGAGTTAAAACGGATTTTATATTTATTTTATAATATTTTGCCTTATAGGCATTTTTTAGGCAAACTGTCAGTTTTTCGGGGTGATCGATCGATCGACCCCTGGGTGTAGATCGATCGACCCTCCCAGAAAACGTGCGTTGTAAGCTATTTTTAGAGTTTGTGTAGGATTATGACTCCTAATCACTATATAACCTTGTTAATCCGTATGGGGACCTCTCATAATCACTTTTTCTCCAGTTTTTCACCAGAGAACACTTCCAAATATTTTTCCTCTCACTCATAATCATCAACCTTCAACAAAATCAAGTTTTTGTCACAAGTTTTGGCACAAGTTTTTGAAGGGTTAATTGGGGTTTAATCAAGATCGTTCAAGAACACTCTTTTGCTAATTTTTTGAGAGGAATCCAGATTTCTAATCAGATTTTTAACACGATATTTACAGGCATGAATACTCTATTATTTTCCTTTAGTATTATGTGTTTTAAGTGTTGTCTAAACACTTAATTACATGTTTTCTTAAAAATAATTAGTAACTTAATTAGAAAAAATGAATACTAATTATGGGGCTGTTTTTATAAAATCTTTTAATCTGAATAATATTCATAACCCTTTGGGTACGTAGGATTCATGAGTGATTTTGGGTTTTATTGGTATAGGTTGCATGTAGAAAAACCCTAGCATTAAAATAATTGACTTTTGGGTGCGTATAACTCATGTAATACATGTAGAGATAATAAAATTTGGTTTTTGATGTATATATGATGAAAGCTTGGTATATTTAATTTAAAATAATTAAATAAGATTATTTAGGTATTTATGGCGTTGTGATAATTAAATTAAAGATTTAATTGAATTGGACTATCATGCGCAGTTTTATACGTTGACTAATTATTCTTGTTGGTATGACTTGTTGGTATTATTAAATATCATTGTGACGACGGGTTGTTGGGTATTATTACTCTCCCTATATTTTAGAATGCCTTTTAGGAATGGGACTAGTGAGGGAAAATTATCGCGATTTTATTGTGTTGGGGGTGGGATGATTTTTATTACTTTATCGTCGTTACGCTAGTCTAGGTATGAGACTAGGTTATGATTTATGTTAGAAAATCCTCCTATACATAGGTTAGGACGTATTGATAACTTGGGGACCCTTAGGTATGGGACTAAGGGGTATTTTGAGGATCTCACATCGATTAAATGGTGGGGTGTTTATAAATTGTGAATTGAGAAATTGAGAACTAATACCTAAGATAATAAGACGGGTATTAAAATATATTGGCGACATAATTAGTGAGGGCCGACAGTTTAAACAGGCCAGCCGACATTTTATGTCGTATCGTGTGTGGAACCTTGTCAATCAGCGAGGGCCGACAGTTTAAACGATCTAGCCGACATTTTGACAAGGGGATGTGTATTTTGGTGGAGAAATCACCCGAGGCGGGAGGACCGCCATAATGAATTTTGGTGAATTATCACCCGAGGTGGGAGGACCGCCATACCTAATAATTATTGAAGTAAGAATATAAATAATTAAGAAATTTGATAATTTGGGTTAATTAATAAAAGATTAACTCCGCGGGACTTGGGAATTTAAAATCATATTGGTGTGCCTTTATAAATGGGAATTTCTGCGGGTAGTTAGTGATTTATATTTATCGCGTTTAATTATCCCGTTTACTTTAAAATATTCTATTGTGATATTTATTGCGTATAATGCTACTGTCTGGATTCAAGGATCCTATTTGAGGGGAGTAGTGTGTATTATTGCTCTGGGCTTTGGCTCTGACCCATGCGTTGACTAATCTTTTTCAGAATTTAATTTGGAGAAGCTGCATAAGTTTATTGGAGTTATCATTGGAGGTGCTGCAGCTGGAGTTTTTTTTACTTTATGGCATAGTTTAGTTAGACTTTCTTTTCCACTCGTATTATGAGACTTCATTGGAGTTTTATTGGGCCATTCGGTTCCAAACTTATTTAGAGGATTTCTGTTGGGATTATTCAAATTTTATTTAATCATTATTGGAGATTGAATTTTTGGAGTTAGCATGTGATGGATCTTTTATCACTTAGTTATTTGTGATCATTTGAGATTGAATCAATTGTTTATCTTATGGACTGATTTATTTATGTCTCATATCTGTCTCATGCTAAGAATGGTATTTATTTAGTTCACGCCCGACTTAGTTTTGGTGGCGGCCGACGCCAGAATTAGGCGGGGTATGACAGACAGTCAAAGAGTTCCTAGAAGAAATTAACAATTGATCTGGAAAGAATGAAAAGGCTGAAACAAGTACACTTTTGGCAAGTCTCATCTCAATGAAATATAAAGGTAATGGGAACATTAGGGAATACATTATAGAAATGTCTCATCTCGCTTCAAAGTTAAGAGGAATTAAGCTGGATCTTGTGCATTTGGTTATAATATCTCTTGCCACACAATTCAATCGATCTAGGGTGAGCTAAAACTGTCAAAAGGAGACTTGATCTCTTAATGAGCTCATCTAACATTGTGTGCAAGAAGAGGAAATATTGAAGTAAAAAAAGACAGAAAATGCTCATTTGGCTAGTACTTCCAAGGATAAGGGGAAGAAAAGAAAGAAGGATAAAGAAGCTGCAGTGGTTACATATCAAAAGAAACAACATAAAGATAAAATATTGATGGTTGTTTCTTCTATGGCGCTGCGGGACATAGAAAAAAGTAATGTATCAACTATTATGCTTGGCGTGTAAAGAAAGGTACACTTCTTAATCTAGTATGAGGTTAATTCGACTTTGTTAGCTAAACACACTTGGTGGACAGATTCTAGTACAACCACTCACATCAGTGTGTCTTTACAGGGTTGCTTGAGCTGCCGAAAGCCCAATGATGGTGAAAGATACATTTTTGTGGGCGACGGTAAGATGGCTGAAGTTGAATCAATTGGGACATTTAGGTTATTATTAAAGTCTGGTACTTATTTAGATTGAATGAGACATTTATTGTAGCATCATTTAGACAGAATTTGGTTTTTATTTCTGTATTAGACAAATTTGGTTATACTTGTGCTTTTGGAAATAATAAATTTAGTCTTCTTCATAATTCAAATTTGGTTGGTACTGGTTCTTTATCTTATGTGGATAACCTTTAAATGCTTGATACAGTTGCTTCATATCATGAAACCTTACAATTAAGTACTCGAGGTGTCAAAAGGAAATTAACCAATGAGAATTTTGCATCATATTGTCAGAAGAGATTATGTCACATCTCCCAAAGGGGAATTGAAAGACTTGTGTCAAATAGGATTCTCGATTCCCTTGATTTTTCAGATTTTGAAATTTGCATAAATTGCATAAAGGGAAAACAGACAAACATAAGAAGATTAGTGCCAATAGGGCTACAAACATCTTACAACTGATACATACAAATATTTGTGGCCCATTCCCTACATTTTATGGAACGGTCAATAATATTTTATCACATTCATAGACGATTTGTCATGTCATGGATACCTTATCTCATCCATGAAAAGTCCCAATATTTGGACATGTTTAAATCATTCAAGGTTGAAGTTGAAAATCAACTCAACAAAAGGATTAAAAGCATCAGATCTGACCGTGGTGGTGAATACTACGGTAGGTATGCAGGTTAAGGTGAACAACGCTCGCGACCATTTGCTAAATTCCTAGAGGAATGCGGTATCGTCCCATAAATTAGGCCTGTCAATGGATCAAATTTTATCCGAATTCGAATCTGATACATTAAAGCAGATATGGATCATGCCTAAAATCCGATTATCCGATTACCCGATTACCCGTTTATTAAATGGAGCAGATTTGGATTCATATACTCCGATCCGTTAATAATCCGACCCGATTAATATTTTATATATATATATATATATATATATATATATATATATATATATATTATATATAATATATTTTTAATTAATATATATTATATTTAATAATATTTTAAATATTAATTATAATAGTTTCTTTATTTCATTATCTATTCTTTTTGAACATTTGGAAAAATCATTTATGAAATAAGAGTTGAAAATAAAAATGTTCAAATCAAGTTTAACATAAATGGATAATCGGATCGGATCCGAATCCGTTTAACATAAACGAATATGAATTTGGATTTGCCTGATCTGATCCGATTAATAAACGAATCGGATTCAAATCCGTTTAAGATAAATGGATATGGATTTTCTTGATCCAGTCCGAATCCGATCCATTTACAGGCCTACCACAAATAATCATGCCAGGTTCTCTAAGCATGAGTGGTGTTGCTGAAAGATGAAATAAAACGCTTAAAAATATGGTATGGAGTATGATCAGTCACTCCAACCTGTCAGAATTACTCTGGGGTGAAGCATTAAAGACTGCAGTGTATATCCTTAACAGAGTACTAACTAAAGCAACTACTAAAGCCCCTTTTGAATTTTGGACAGGATAGAAGCCTAGTCTAAAATACCTCCATATTTGGGGATGTCCAGCTGAAGTAAGGCCTTATAGGCTATATGAAAAGAAACTGGATTTAAGAGTGATTAATTGCTATTTTATTAGATACTCTGAAAGATTTAGGGGTTATGAATTCTATGATCTAAATCAATTTTGAGATGGGAAATGCCCAGTTCTTTGAGGATGTTGAGTTTGCCAGGGGGATAATGTTAGGGATTTTGGGTTTGAAGAGGAATATGCTGATATTCCCACAATTATTATTAACATTGATCATGCTCCTACTCCTGACATTGTTCAAGAAGAAGATCCTTATCTAATCAATATCCAAGAACCTCCGATTCCAGAAGAACAAACTCTAACACATACAAAACCTATGCCATCAAAGAGATACACTAGAGAAAGGAGGAGTGTTGTGCCAGATGATTACATTATATTTCTCCAAGAACATGAGTTTGACATTGGTGCGGTGAAAGATGATCCAATCACCTTCCGTCAAGCCATGAAAAGTTTTAAATCTCAAAAGTGGATTGATGCCATGAATGAGGAGATAAAGTCCATGAAGGACAGTGACATTTGGGATCTTTTCCCTTTAGCTGAAGGTGTGAAACCCATTAGTTGCAAATGGATATTTAAAACTTAAAGGGATTAGAAAGGTGATGTGGAGAGATAAAAAGCACGTCTTGTCGCTAAAGGCTTTACATAGAAAAAAAGGCATAGATTATGAAGAGACTTTCTATCCGGTTTAATCAAAAGACTATTTCAAGACAATAATGTCACTTGTGGCGCACTTTGAATTTGAGCTTCATGAAATGGAGGTTAAGGCCGAGTTTCTCAATGGTGATATTGATGAAATAATATATATGGTGCAACCAAAAAAAATTGTGTCGAGGGATGTAAAGAATATGGATTGCAAGTTACTATGGGCTTAAGTAAGCTTCTCATCAATGGTATTATAAGTTTCATCAAGTTATCACCTCATTTGGTTTTGAGATGAATCTGATTGATGATTGTATATACCACAAGTTCAGTGGGAGTATGCATATTTACTTGGTTTTATATGTTGATGACATGTTGCTTGCTATCAATGATATATGTATGTTTCACTAAACCAAGAGATTTCTTTCAAAGAAATTTGAGATGAACGATCTTGGTAACGCTTCTTTTATGTTGGGTATATAAATACACAGAGATCGCTCTCGGGTTACACTTGGTTTATCACAAAAGAGCTATATCAAGAAAGTTCTTAAAAGATTTGGCATGCATGAATGTAAACAAGGTGACACCCCTAAGGCTAAAGGAGATAAATTTAATCTCAGTCAATGTCCCAAGAATGATTTTGAGATTCAGGAGGTGCAAAATATTCCTTATGCATCAGTGGTAGGAAGTCTTATTTATACTCAAGTATGGACACATTCGGATATTTCATACATTTTTGGCATGTTGGGTAGATACTTAAGCAATCCTGGAAAGGATCACTAGATAGAAGAAAAGCGAGTCATGAGGTACTTATAGGGAACAAAAGACTACATGCTCACTTATCTAAAGTCATATCAGTTAGAAATCATCGAATATTCTGACTTCGATTTTGCTGGATGCTAGGCATCCCCATGTAGTATGGTTGTGAAATTTTGTCACGGTTCAATGACCACTTAAGTTATTTTGTGACAATAAAACAACAATACTATATACTAACAACAACATGCGTTCTATGAAGTCAAAGTTTATAGACATCAAGTTTTTAGTTGTAAAAGAAAGAGTTAAGAGTGGACTAATGCCCACATTGGGATAAACTCCATGATTGCGAATCCACTGCCTAAGGGATTACCACCCAAGGTCTTTCATGAGCACACTGCTCATATGGGTGTAGTTTCTTTTCAGGATATGTCAGTTTAGTGGGAGTTTGTATTTTTGGTGCTTTCATAGACACATTTGTTATGAATTTTATGGTTATATAAAGTATTCAGTTTATATTCACTCTGATTTTATATGGTTTTATCTCACTAAGGTTTAAGGAGGACCAGTTGGAAATAGGCATGTTAAGATCACATTGCATGAAATTTCCGTGCTACACATCCACACTTGTTCTGTGTCATTAGTTACATTGATATATGTGATCATTGATGGGTCTACTTATGAGATATGTAATGACAATCGCTTTGATTCTATATTGGTATAGTTAATGGACAAGATTGTTAAGATGCATAAAATTTTGATAGCAAAACTCATGAGCTCATAAAGTATAATTCAAGTTTATAAAGCTACATATATAGCCCAAGTGGGAGACTATTTGAGTAAAATCATATATATGGGATTATATATGAAATAAATACGAATTATAGGCTATCAAATAAAGTTAGGCCATTTAAAGTGATTAGTTTAAGTTTTGGGGCCTTAATAATGTATTATTAAAGTGTGAATTTTAATGTGTAGAGACAAGTGTACTTTTTATTTTTATGATGGGTTAAAATTGAAATATATGAAATATGAAAAGACATAATGGTCCTATAAATGGGGATCATGGTCCCCAAATCACACAACTCTCTTCTTCTGATTCCCATTGTCAGAGAGTAATTCATGCATAAAATAAATGTGTTGATCTGGAAGATCATAAGACCCCAAACTCAGATATTTTGCTTTTATCGTTATGGATTCAGGTACGCTTTCGCAAATTCAATATTTTTAATTCTTGATGATTCAATATAAATTTCCCGTTTCTGTGATAGTTTTCACAAAATAAAATTTAATCTAACATAATGAACATTCTAGCAACTGCATTAGTACCTCATTCTACACTATAATATAAGGCCACAAAATTTGATCCACCACCATCTCCACCTTTTTTAGCTTGGAAGGAAAATGTCTTTTGTTTTTTTTGTTCCCTATTAGGATACATGGGGAACAAATATGTCAAATGGCTCAACAAATTTAAAGGTCCATTTTTTTACTATCACAAGTATATTGTTTGCCACATTAATTACAAGTCACGTGGAATCCATCGATGGATAGAGCATCCTACGCTACGATTGGGGAGTGGGTGGGGGTGGGGGTGGGGGGAGATGGTTTTCCTTTATCTTTTATAGTAGTATGTTGGTGAACTAGGCTGTTGAGATTTATTTTATTGCTTCAACTGCTTACTATTTATCGTTCCATGCTCGCTATCAAGCAGATGATCACTTGAAGGTGTTGTACTAATTTATTTGCTAGGATCATCCATCTAATACATGTAAAATAATAAATAAGTGAGTAACTATGAATATTAGAAATGTAAAACAACAAAAAATGAACTGAAATTTGCATCAACAATTATCGAGCATGTTGAGGCTGAAGATTGAACCGTGACTACCCTTTGAGGAACATATTATTTTGTACAACAAGAAGAAATAAACAACCCCACATAATTTTAGATTTAGAATTTTATCCCCAAGCCTCATATACACTATTTTTCAACAACAATAGATTTTGGATCAAAATCCCCAATTTGCAATAGACAATTTCTTAAAAAAACCAAATGGTCAAAGCTCAGTTTCAAACCCTAATCCCTAAAATCAAATCAATCAAAGTTTAAAACACAAATTAGAACAAGCGATGAAATAAAATCATAAAACCCTAAGAATCAAATATGATACCCCATAAAATTCATAAATAGATTGATTAGGTTTGATACGAAAATTACGAGAATCAAAACATTTGGCAATTATTCTTAGCATAAAAGAGAAAGTAAAATTTAAAAAGTAATATAAAAAAATACCAACTCTAATACCATATAACTGCCAAATAGAATCAACACAAGCCTACGACAACATCCACAACCTCGGAGTTGTAATATATATATATATATATATATATATGAAGTATAAGAATATTATGGAGTTTGGGTTACGATAGAATTATGCATTTTCATATCGTATTTTAGTTACTTTTAAGTTATCCCAACCTAAACAACCTTAGGTATCACATGGGTCTAGTCTTAAACTTCATTTGTACCATGTGATTACATCTTATTCATCTTAATTGGGTGGAAGTATAGATTACATTTTTAGCCATGTTATACATTTTTAGTATTAACTATATTAGGGAAGTATGGGTCCTAACATCCCCATAAGGTAAGTATTATTTAGGTAAAGGTTCCAGTATTAAAGATTTTATACATCTTCAGTATATGAACATATAAAGGAATACGGACATTCTCTAAGTCTACATCTACAGAAGTACGATTTATACCAATTATTTTATAACTAACTACTGGAGTACCAAAGTGGCGTCGTCGCCCAACCCAGGGTAAGCTTGTCGCTCTCTTTAGGGATACCAAAGTGGTTCCATCGCCCGATAAACGGTATAACTCATATTTATCTACCAGAGTAATGAAATGGTGCCATAGCACGACCTAGGGTAAGCCCATTATTCTCTTTCAGTATACCAAAGTGGCAACGTCACCCGGTCCAGGGTATAATTAATGTCTATCAACCGAATTATCCAAGTGGAATTGCTACACGACCTAAGGTAATCACGTCGCTGTCTTTCAGGATAACGAAGTGGTGCCATCACCTGACCCAGGGTACAATAATGCTGCAGTGCTCGCCATCATACGACCGAGGCTATAACACGTCTATATCTATTGGGATACTGAAGTGTTGCTATTGCACGGTCCATGAATATCAACCATATAATATATATTCCCCGAGTACAGATACCCGGTATATTGTACATAACACAAAAAGTAATCTACTCATACAAAGGTTACTAAGTGTTAACTAGATTACATACCTTAACTTCTCACTTAATTAGGTATCCGAATTATCACCCAACAAGTTCTAACCTCTATCCCATTACGTTCATATATTCCTACAGTGATTTCATTAAGTTGAAAATTATCCTAAACTATCCTAAGATCAACTTAAAGGTCAAACTAACATAGTCTTATGCCCCCAAATTTCAATCAACCAATCACAACACAAAGCCCCAACCAAATCAACAATTTAATTTCAATGTTGCGCATTCGTGGTAAAATATTCATGAAAAATTCAAAAAATACGAAATAGGCGCCCACACGTTCGTAATTTAATTTTCTACAACTTCATGTTTTCAAATTCGTTCGAAGGTCATTCGAACGATATTACTATGGTCGTTTGAACGAGATCCTTAAAGTCATTTGAACAACCCATACAAAGATCTTCTTCTTACAAATCCCAAAATTCACCATTAAGAACCCCAAAACTTCACTTCTGAAACTCTAATCAATCCTAAACCCAAAAACCTTAATACCTAATTATCCCAACATCAATTCCAACTTATATAAAAGGTTCTACATAATTCTAACATGATTTACAGGGATATATTTTACTTGCACACAAGAACCCTAGTTTCTATATTTGATCAATTAGACTCACATATGTTATAAAATCCATTTAATTATCAAGAGAATTTTGTTTGCTTTACATTGTAGAACAATATTTTAATTCAAAACACTCCAAATTTCATAAAGAAATCTACTGATTTCTGCTTAAATCATTAACATTAATAATAACATAATTAATTGATTAATTTACCTAAAATTTCAGATTAATTAACTTAGGATTAGAATCCAATGAACAATTATACTATAAAACAAAAACAATTACAATATTATACTAAGTAAACTTGCCTCAAATCCAAAAGGTGAATTCCAAGCTCAATGGCCAAATTCTTTTTCTCTAAGTTTCCTCCAAGTTGTCTCCTTCTCCCTAGTCTCTAGGGTTTTCTCTCTAAAGGTAAAATATATGCTTAGGTTTAGTCTAACCACTCTAATAACGTAGCATCCTTGAAATTAGTCATAGGTCTAATTAAACCCCGACCAAATGAGCCCAATTACAACTCTATACGACCAACTCAAGTCATATACCAATCCATAGGCTTTAAATCCAACACTATAAGTCATAACTGGATATTCTATATGTCCTAAAAGTCAACACAAACTACCATACTAAACATCTTAATTCTTTACATGGTACAAGTCCAAATTCAGTGATTAAATTATGTATTAAATAATTATTAATTCATTACCATGTATTAAGTCTGATTCCAATTTTGAATAAAAATATACTATAAGAGAAAAAATTACCACTTTAATTTTATTTGGCTTATCCCGTTACACTCCATTGCATCTTCATGACCACTTTCAAGTAATCGAAGAGAAGAAGTTGGTGACATTTATGAGATTGAAGATCATTCGTCACAACATCATTCAAAAAATTTATGAGGTGGTTTGGTAAAGACTTTATTTATCTAGGGGTTATTTTAAAGAGTTTGCATGTAAAAGTTTTCAAAAAAAAAATCAAAAGAATTTTTCAAAAACTCGCTAACTCGTTAGAACGAGATTTGTTTTTCATTCGAACGAGTTGTGTAGTGTCATTAGAACAATACACGTGCTGTATAAATATTCACACATTACATATAACATAGCTATACTGTAATACCCCGTATTTTCTGTGATATTTTTTTTGGGGATTAATTGAATTAAATGTTTATTAATTGGAAATTAATCCGGATTAAAATATTAACGAGATGTGAGTTAGTATTTTATTATAATGTGCATACTTGGCATTATATGAATATTGGTAATATTGAAATTGTCGTGAGATTTAAATACGGAAATTTGGGAATTTTGTTTGACGCGTGTGACCGCCACGTTATGGTATTTTATTTTAAATTAAAAAGTGAATTTTAGTTCCATTAATCGTATGGTCGTTTTGAGTGCGCCAACGCGTCCGGAAGGGTCGAGATAGTCAGAAAACACTAGCCGGAAGTTTAGTTTGGGTCCCGGGGTATTTTTAGGCCATACCGGCATCATAAAGGGTATTTTGGTAATTTGTATTTTTTAAAAATTAAAAAGTGACGAAAATTGTAATTACAATCTGACTATTTCTTTAACCCACTTAACCCACTAACTACACTAAGAGACAATATGGGCTACGGCAGAAGTTGATATACAATCCCAACTTACCAAAAACCAAACACAGCTCCACAACTCCATTGTCTTCAACCTTGGGAAGAGCTTGAGAGAGAGAGAGAAGGAAATAATTCTGCAGAAAGAAAGAGAGAGGACAGACTTAACTTCAAGATTCAACATCAAATTCAGAGATAGATTAAGGCAAGTGGTTTAAACTCATTTGATTCAAGCTATGTTTTCCATGTTTAGGAATTTTCGAAATTGATTTTTGAAGATAATTTAGACCCATTAATTGGAAGTTAAAAACCATGATTTATGTAGGAATTGCATGTAGTGATATTCTGGACGAATTATATGTTCTAAACAGAACCTTTGATGATTTAAAAATGGAGTTAGAAGAAGTTTAATGATGTTCTTGAATGGAAGAATTCTGGAAATTATTTTGATGTAGTTTTGATCTAAACTAAGCCTTTAAATGATGAATTATGGGACTTAGAATGTTAATACTGTTGTAGGATGATAGTATAATGTTATAGTAACCTTGTCTTGGAGTTTCATGCATAAAAATGGAGTTTTGGGACGAAATTTAAACTGCAAAACGAAGCAGTCCGTAACAGACCTGGTGCGTTCGATCGATCGATGTTCTTCAGTCGATCGATCGACCACCATCGATCGATCGAAGGTAAAGATCGATCGATCGACCTTCCCAGAATGAGTAAAGTTTTTCCTTAATTGAATTTTAATGGTGTTAACCCTTGAATAATATTATTGGAGACATTGTGAATACCCTTAACCTTAAGGAAGGCCAGTAGACATGATTATGTGATTGGACTTTAATTGGAATTTAATTTGAGGAATTATTCTAAATTGATGAAATTCGTTATGTGAGATAATATTTGGGTTAATAGTGCAAATTTGAATAATTTGATGGAATAAGGTTTGGGGCAGAAGTAAAGACCTTAGGTATAAAGATGTTATATGTGTGAATAATGGGAACTTAATAGTCCATTTGAGATAGGTTTTAAGTTTAAGAAATTATGACGTGAGACGTGTCGACTATTTAATTTATATATTATCGGGATACTTGAAATATTTGAATTTGGAATAATGGTATAAAGATGTAGAGAATACCTTTATTAATATCGAGATATCTAAGATGTGTGAATGCTTAGTATATAACTTTATGTGTATGATATACCTACCATACTTGCTATCACAGGAGGTTTACGTTCGCTTAAGGCCTTCTTATCCTTGTGTTGCCCGGATTTAGATTGGTTACCTCGATGAACATAGGTCATAGAAGGACTTATTGTGATATTAATAAGTCTGCTGATCGTGGGAGCGTAGGTATGTGCGTGACCCATGTGATGGTGACTGTGTTCGCCTCCACTATTTGTGATGTTGTTATCTGAACAATTCCTGAGAGATTCGGAATGTGTGATCCTTACGTACGTGATGTACCGGGATGGATAGCAGAGTATGTGTGCACCGCAGCTTAGCCTTTGGGTGCTTATATTGTATATTTATGTTGTGAAAATATACGGTTAAATGAGAAGGAATTTACTATGTTAAATTGTGAATATAGTTATGGTAATGTTTTGAAAAGATAAAAAGAGAGAACTTTTATCAATAAATGGTTTGTTAGTAATTGGGAATCCGGGAATTAAAGTAGAAATCTCTATTTAATTATTAAGGTTGGAAATTAAACGTGAACCGAGTAGTAGTGTTAGAAACTCTTTGGATAGTTACGAGATAACACATGAATGGGTACATGAACGTTAGGAGTGCACAGTTAGACGAGAGGTGAGTATATCATGTGAGAGCACGTCCTAACATGTACTTTGCATATACTGTTTTAAATGTTTTTAAAGCACTTGCAGGTTTTTAAATATCTCCACATTCGGGCTCTGACCCGTTTGCTTTCAAATCTACTTTTTGTAAAACCATTTTAGGTGCCCAGCCACACGGACACCATGCATAGGATTCTTACTCAGATGACGAGCTGTAGCTGTTTGTGGGAGCTACAGGGATTTGCTTTTAGACGCTTATATCATTTGGATTCCTTACTCAGTATTCCTCAGTTGTAGGGCATGTTGCCCAAATTCTATTAGATACATTTCCATTTCAGTTTTTCAGACTTTGGCATGTATTCAGTCAGTATTCAGTATTTCGTTATTTACTTCAGTTGTGGGATTATGTTTTGAGGAGTTTTCCTCCAGATTTACTTATATCATGTGACGGTTATTCTATTTACTTCATTACGGTGAATGGTGTTATTATTCTTCATTACACTTGTTGCATGTTAATCAGACTTTAATTAAAATTTGGCAACTTACTTTTTAAATACCAGGTGGTTAGTAATTATAAAATGTTTTCGACAGTGATGCTATTAACTGAGCCAACTTGGCGTTTTGATTTAATTTAATAAAGGAGTAGCTACCCGGTATTTAATTAGTCGGGGTGTCACAGGTGGTATCAGAGCATCAGGTTCTAGTGTCCTTTAGGATCTGAACGGATTATTATGTTTCCGCTGAGTTTTCTTTGATATAAAGCCCTATATTTTTAGGACTGTTGTATTCTTTTGTTTATGCTATGTTCTTCAGCTATTTTAAGTTTATAACTGCGAACTTATAGACTTTATTCTTATTTCAGAATGCCTCCACGACATGCACGACGAGTTCCCAGGAATGCGATGCCAGAACCCCAGCCCGCACCGGTTCAGGGCATGATGAACGCCGCTGAGGTTGCAGCTATTGTAGCCCAAGCGGTAAATGTCGCCATTGCCGTAGTTCAGCAGGCACCGCCTCAGGCGCCGGTTGCCGCTCCAGTACAGACAAATGCATTCCCGTCTGCTTGGGAACGTGTACGTGACGCTTTTCAGAAAGTGCATCCTCCAGAGTTTGCAGGTAGCTCAGACGTGGTAGTCTCGAGCCAGTGGAGGAAGGATATACAGCGGTACTTGAGGATGTATGAGTGCACAGATGTTCAGAAGCAGGTGCTAGCTACTTTCAAGCTAGTTGGATCTGCATTGCAGTGGTGGGAGTCTATTACCACCGTAGAGGAGAGGGATACTCTCACGATTCAGGAGTTCTGGGTGCGGTTCGACCGCAAGTACTTTCCGTCAGCTGTTCATACGGAAATGAGAAGGAGATTGATGAGTCTGAGGCAGGAGGGCAAGACCGTGGCTGAGTATGAGGCCGAGTTCACTAATCTGTTGAATATCGTTCCTGATGAGATACCGACAGAAAAGAAGAAGATTGAGAAATTCATCGACGGGTTGACATGGAGGATCCGTCAGCATCTGTTAGGGAACCTTTCGTTGGCCACTTATTCTGATGTGGTTAACGCTGCTTTATTACACTGCCAGGATCACCGCTTTCATATGGCTGAGGGCAAGAGATCGGGAGAGTCTAGCCATCAGGGCAGGACTGGAGGACATGGTGCCGGTGGGGCACAATCTGTTCAGGGGCAGAGGCAGATTGATCAGGGTTTCCAGCAGGGGGATCATAAGAGGTTCCATTCAGGAGGTTTCAGGAACGGTCAGGGAGGATCCCGAAATGGCCAGCAGGGTCATAACGGCCATCAGGGCCAGCAGGGTCAAAATGGTCAACATCAGCAGTTTCAGCAAGGCCAGCAGGGCCAAGGGAGGAACGGTAATGGCCACCAGGGCCGGGGACAGCAGGGGCAGAGAGGAGGGAACTTCCCAGGGAAGTGTTTCTTTTGTGGCAAGACTGGCCATAAACGCCAGGACTGTCCTGATAAGGGCAGGGCCCCACAGCAGCAGCAGCAGGGAGCTCACCAGGAGCCACAGAGGCCTATGTTTCCCGCCGCTCTCCCCGCACTGCCACAGATGGCAGCATTGCCACCCATTCCAGCAGTTCCGGCTCAGCAGGGGCAGCTACAGTATGGACGTGTCTACAACGTCCACCAGGCAGCAGTCCCACAGGCTCCGCCCGCGATTGAGGGTACGTTTTCTATCCATGGCACTATGGGTCGGGTACTGTTTGATACGGGGGCTACACATTGTTTTATAGCTACACATTTAACGAAAGCTTTAGGGTTGTTAGCCACCGCGGAGAGCACAGTGACGTGTGTCGACTCACCATTGGGAAGTGGGTCACTTATATTCTTTATATGTCGGGGAGTAGGGGTAGAGATTGGTGGTTTGGTATTACCTGCGGGCATGTTGGTATTAGATATGCATGTTCACGATGTTATTATCGGTATGGATTGGCTCGCTGATTATAGGGCCATGATTGATTGCTTCGGTGGGAGCATTGTTTTTGCCATTCCGGGGCAAGAGATGTTTGTAGTGGCGATGCCTCGCCCAGAGGGAGGCTCGACCGCTCATTTATATTTCATTGAGGAGGATACCTCTAAGGAGGTTGTGATTCATTTAGATTCGATCCCAGTCGTCAGGGAGTATTCTGATGTGTTTCAGGAGATACCAGGCCTACCCCCCAGTCGAGAGATAGACTTCGTTATAGACTTGTTACCAGATACGAGACCTATAGCACGAGCACCGTACCGTATGGCTCCAGCTGAGATGAGGGAGTTACGGGATCAGATTGAACAGTTGTTGGGTCAGGGGTTTATTCGAAGGAGTACTTCACCATGGGGTGCCCCTGTGTTGTTCGTGAAGAAGAGAGATGGTTCACTGAGATTGTGTGTGGACTACCGGGAGTTAAACAAGGTCACGATACGGAATAAGTATCCGTTGCCTCGAATCGATGACCTATTCGACCAGTTGAGAGGAGCTTCTTGCTTCTCAAAGATTGATTTGCGATCTGGTTACCATCAGTTGCGTATCAGGGAGGAGGACGTCTCGAAGACTGCGTTCTTATCGAGATATGGCTCTTACGAGTTTCGGGTTATGCCATTTGGTTTGACCAACGCTCCAGCAGCATTTATGGACTTGATGAATAGGGTGTTCAGGGATTTCCTAGACCAGTTTGTCATTGTCTTCATCGATGATATTTTGGTTTACTCCCAGACTGAGGAGGAGCACGCCAAGCACTTAAGGCTAGTTTTGCAGACACTGCGCCAGAATGAGTTGTATGCAAAATATGAGAAGTGCGGGTTTTGGCTGAAGGAGGTTCAGTTTTTGGGGCATATTATTTTCGACCGGGGAATATCGGTTGATCCGGGGAAGGTATCCGCGGTGAGGGAGTGGGGACATCCCACGACACCGATGGAGATCCGTAGTTTCTTGCGCCTAGCAGGATACTACAAGAGGTTTATTCGGGGTTTCTCCATGATAGCGGGTCCCATGACACACCTAACCCGTAAAGGTGTGCCTTTCATTTGGAGTGATGCTTGTTAGTTGGCATTTGATGAGTTGAAGGACAAGTTAACCTCAGCACCTGTGTTAGCATTGCCAAGACCGGGAGTTGAGTATCTTGTTTACACCGATGCGTCCTTACAAGGACTTGGAGGTGTACTGCAGCAGGAGAGTCAGGCCATAGCTTATGCTTCCCGTAAGCTTAAGCCTCACGAGAAGAATTACCCTACCCATGACTTGGAGTTAGCGGCAGTGGTATTTGCCCTTCGTATTTGGAGACATTACCTTTTGGGGGACAAGTTTCGATTGTTCACGGATCACAAGTCCCTACAGTACCTATTCACGCAGAAGGAGTTGAATATGCGACAACGGAGGTGGCTTGAATTCGTGAAAGATTATCAGTTCGATATACAGTATCACCCGGGGAAGGCTAACGTGGTGGCAGACGCGTTGAGCTGTATACCGGTAGATGAGGTGGCAGATGTGTGGAAGGCAAAGTGGAAAGAATTGGGACACCAGGATGCAGTGGCCCGATCATTCATGTCTGTGATGACTGTTACACCGCAGATTGTCACGAAAGTAGTGAGGGTACAGGCAAACGACTCGTTCTGTCAGGAGCAGATAGTTCGATTATTGGCAGAGGGAGCCGAATCCTATACCGTTAGCTCAGACGGGGGATTACGCTTCAATGGGAGATTGGTGGTTCCGGAAGGGGAGAAATTGCGGCATGAGGTGATGGCAGAGTCGCATGGCTCACGGTACATCCCGGAGGGGACAAAATGTACCAAGACATGAGACGTCAGTATTGGTGGAGCGGGATGAAGAGAGATATCGCCGAGTTTGTTTCAAAATGCGCCACTTGTCAGCTCGTAAAAGTGGATCATCAGAGACCGGCAGGACTACTACAGCCGTTAGAGGTCCCGATGTGGATGTGGGAGAGCATCTCTATGGACTTTATCACGGGGTTGCCTACGTCGCAGAGGGGTCACGACTCCATTTGGGTAATTGTGGACAGGTTGACAAAAGTCGCTCATTTTCTACCCGTAAGGATAGACTACACTGCGGGACAGTATGCCCAACTCTTTATTGCAGAGATAGTGAGACTTCATGGGGTGCCCTTAAATATCGTGTCTGAGCGAGACAAGATATTTTTTTCACGATTTTGGGAGAGTTTTCAGCAGGCCATGGGCACGGAGTTGCGGTTGAGTACGGCGTACCACCCGCAGACCGATGGGCAGACCGAGCGCACAAATCAGATGTTGGAGGACATGCTACGTATGTGCACCATTGACTTTGAGGGTGGATGGGAACAGTATCTTCCACTGGTGGAGTTTGCTTACAACAACTCCTACCAGTTCACCATTGGCATGGCTCCATTTGAGGCGTTGTACGGTAGACCTTGTCGTTCCCCAGCATGTTGGTTGGAGGTGGGGGACAACAAACTACTTGAGCCAGAAGTGATTCAGGATACTTCGGCAAGGATATAATTGATTCGGAGTCGCATTCGGGTAGCTCAGGACAGGCAAAAGAGCTATGCTGATGCGAAGAGATTCTTCAGAGAGTTCCAAGTGGGGGACCAGGTTTTGCTCAGAGTATCTCCTATGAAGGGGATTATGCGTTTCGGGAAGGAAGGGAAGTTGGCACCGAGATATGTGGGACCATTTCCTATTATTGAGCGGATCGTACCGGTTGCGTATAGACTTGGGTTACCGTAGCATTTGCATCGGATTCACGATGTGTTTCATATTTCCTCGCTTAGGAAATACCTTAGAGATAATTTGGCTCATTCTCTCATTGCTGTGGAGGACATTGATCTCCAGCCAGATAGCTCCTACGAGGAGGGACCGATTGCTATTCTGGACCGAAGTGAGCGGAAACTGAGGTCAAAGATAGTTCCGTTAGTGCGTGTTCAGTGGCGACATCATAATGTCGAGGAGTCCACATGGGAGCGCGAGGATGAGATGCGCGAACGTTATCCAGAGTTATTCTTACCAGGTACTTTCTAGTTCCGAATTTCGGGACGAAATTCAGTTATTAGGGGGGAAGTATGTAATACCCCGTATTTTCTGTGATATTTATTTTTGGGGATTAATTGAATTAAATGTTTATTAATTGGAAATTAATCCGGATTAAAATATTAACGAGATGTGAGTTAGTATTTTATTATAATGTGCATACTTGGCATTATATGAATATTGGTAATATTGAAATTGTCGTGAGATTTAAATATGGCAATTTGGGAATTTTGTTTGACGCGTGTGACCGCCACGTTATGGTATTTTATTTTAAATTAAAAAGTGAATTTTAGTTCCATTAACCGTATGGTCGTTTTGAGTGCGCCAACGCGTCCGGAAGGGTCGAGATAGTCAGAAAACACTAGCCGGAAGTTTAGTTTGGGTCCTGGGGTATTTTTAGGCCATACCGGCATCATAAAGGGTATTTTGGTAATTTATATTTTTTAAAAATTGAAAAGTGACGAAAATTGTAATTACAATATGACTATTTCTTTAACCCACTTAACCCACTAACTACACTAAGAGACAATATGGGCTACGGGAGAAGTTGATATACAATCCCAACTTACCAAAAACCAAACACACCTCCACAACTCCATTGTCTTCAACCTTGGGAAGAGCTTGAGAGAGAGAGAGAAGGAAAGAATTTTGCAGAAAGAAAGAGAGAGGACAGACTTAACTTCAAGATTCAACATCAAATTCAGAGATAGATTAAGGCAAGTGGTTTAAACTCATTTGATTCAAGCTATGTTTTCCATGTTTAGGAATTTTCGAAATTGATTTTTGAAGATAATTTAAACCCATTAATTGGAAGTTAAGAACCATGATTTATGTAGGAATTTCATGTAGTGATATTCTGGATGAATTATATGTTCTAAACAGAACCTTTGATGATTTAAAAATGGAGTTAGAAGAAGTTTAATGATGTTCTTGAATGGAAGAATTCTGGAAATTATTTTGATGTAGTTTTGATCTAAACTAAGCCTTTAAATGATGAATTATGGGACTTAGAATGTTAATACTGTTGTAGGATGATAGTATAATGTTATAGTAACCTTGTCTTGGAGTTTCATGCTTAAAAATGGAGTTTTGGGACGAAATTTTAACTGCAAAACGAAGCAGTCCGTAACAGACCTGGTGCGTTCGATGGATCGATGTTCTTCAGTCGATCGATCGACCACCATCGATCGATCGAAGGTAAAGGTCGATCGATCGACCTTCCCAGAATGAGTAAAGTTTTTCCTTAATTGAATTTTAATGGTGTTAACCCTTGAATAATATTATTGGAGACATTGTGAATACCCTTAACCTTAAGGAAGACTAGTAGACATGATTATGTGATTGGACTTTAATTGGAATTTAATTTGAGGAATTATTCTAAATTGATGAAATTCGTTATGTGAGATAATATTTGGGTTAATAGTGCAAATTTGAATAATTTGGTGGAATAAGGTTTGGGGCAGAAGTAAAGACCTTAGGTATAAAGATGTTATATGTGTGAATAATGGGAACTTAATAGTCCATTTGAGATAGGTTTTAAGTTTAAGAAATTACGACGTGAGATGTGTCGACTATTTAATTTATATATTATCGAGATACTTGAAATATTTGAATTTGGAATAATGGTATAAAGATGTAGAGAATACCTTTATTAATATCGAGATATCTAAGATGTGTGAATGCTTAGTATATAACTTTATGTGTATGACATACCTACCATACTTGCTATCACGGGAGGTTTACGTTCGGTTAGGGCCTTCTTATCCTTGTGTTGCCCGGATTTAGATTGGTTACCTCGATGAACATAGGTCATAGAAGGACTTATTGTGATATTAATAAGTCTGCTGATCGTGGGAGCGTAGGTATGTGCGTGACCCATGTGATGGTGACTGTGTTCGCCTCCACTATTTGTGATGTTGTTATCTGAACAATTCCTGAGAGATTCGGAATGTGTGATCCTTACGTACGTGATGTACCGGGATGGATAGCAGAGTATGTGTGCACCGCAGCTTAGCCTTTGGGTGCTTATATTGTATATTTATGTTGTGAAAATATACGGTTAAATGAGAAGGAATTTACTATGTTAAATTGTGAATATAGTTATGGTAATGTTTTGAAAAGATAAAAAGAGAGAACTTTTATCAATAAATGGTTTTGTTAGTAATTGGGAATCCGGGAATTAAAGTATAAATCTCTATTTAATTATTAAGGTTGGAAATTAAACGTGAACCGAGTAGTAGTGTTAGAAACACTTTGGATAGTTACGAGATAACACATGAATGGGTACAGGAACGTTAGGAGTGCACAGTTAGACGAGAGGTGAGTATATCATGTGAGAGCACGTCCTAACATGTACTTTGCATATACTGTTTTAAATTTTTTTAAAGCACTTGCAGGTTTTTAAATATCTCCACATTCGGGCTCTGACCCGTTTGCTTTCAAATCTACTTTTTGTAAAACCATTTTAGGTGCCCAGCCACAAGGACACCATGCATAGGATTCTTACTCAGATGACGAGCTGTAGCTGTTTGTGGGAGCTACAGGGATTTGCTTTTAGACGCTTATATCATTTGGATTCCTTACTCAGTATTCCTCAGTTGTAGGGCATGTTGCCCAAATTCTATTAGATACATTTCCATTTCAGTTTTTCAGACTTTGGCATGTATTCAGTATTTCGTTATTTACTTCAGTTGTGGGATTATGTTTTGAGGAGTTTTCCTCCAGATTTACTTATATCATGTGACGGTTATTCTATTTACTTCATTATGGTGAATGGTGTTATTATTCTTCATTACACTTGTTGCATGTTAATCAGACTTTAATTAAAATTTGACAACTTACTTTTTAAATACTAGGTGGTTAGTAATTATAAAATGTTTTCGACAGTGATGCTATTAACTGAGCCAACTTGGCGTTTTGATTTAATTTAATAAAGGAGTAGCTACCCGGTATTTAATTAGTCGGGGTGTCACATATACTTGGTTATGAATGGATATATACTCTATATCATATAAACATACACGTATATCTCTCTCTATATACACCTAATCGTATCCCCGGAGTATGGACCTCGCGAATACATCTCGCACGTGCTATCAGACTTCATGCATCATGCATCATGCATCATGCAGCATGCTGAGCCACCGGGTCAGAATCTCACCACCAATTCGAAATAAAAACACATACAACGGAGGCAATTATAAGCATACATTCGAGGGTCATGACCATACCACATCACACCCAACCGGTCTTCAAACCAAAACCTATTCACATACATGGATGGTGGCCATGCAACAGTAATATGACTCGGGGAATCAATTCAATACCTGATGGTCAACGCTAGGGTGGATTTCTCACTACGTGCAACCTCTTACGATATCACTACCGGGTAGGTATGTTTAATGTAAACACATAACAATCCCACATACACACACATAAACATGCACACACACACACACACACACACACACACACACAGAGATATATATATATATATATATACATACTAATCTTTACGCAATGCCACAACATACGAGTCTCCAAAATCCTAAAATCTGAACCGATTTCTCGATTGCACCTCTAAGTATTCACTCACTTGAATTATCAATTCTCCACACCCAAACCCATCGATCATTTGGCCTAACACACTTTCCACGTATGGTAAATATTTCCAAGTAGTTCCACTCTACCCCAAAAGCCCCTATAGTTAGTCTCCAAGATCTAATGAGTTAAAACAACACATGGACAAGAACTGGACAGGCCAGCAAACCAAACTAGTTCACTTGGCAGACTGAACCGGTTCAGTTGAGTGAACCAATTCGCTCCTTTAACGAATCGGTTTGGTTCACTGGGTGTAACATCCCGTACTTTTGGAGAATATGGAAATTAATTAAATTGGTGATTTAGGAATTCATTTAATTGGGAGAAATTATTTAATTCAGTTATTTAGATATAATTAATTCAGTTTAAGTTTAATTTTACGCTTGGCGTATTTTGAGGTGAAATAAGAGAATTTTATAAAGTCACTTGCATGGTGATTTTGAGGTCACGGTTGGTTCCTAAAGGGTCTAAATAGTCAGAATAGTGTACCCGGGTGCATAGTTTAGGTCTCAGAATGATTTTAGACCAAACCGACACAGTTTAAGGGCATTTTAGTCTTTCAGGAGTTTGGGGTTTAGTGAACTCCGAAAATTGCAAGTTTATATCTTCCCATTAGAGAAAGGGTATAGGGTAAACACAAAGAAAAAGGAAGGGAGTCCATAGGAGAGGAATAAGAGGAGATAACCAAGCTTCCTACACCATTTTTCGCCCTGAACGCAACGAAGTCGAGATCGGAGCGAGGGGAGAACAACCATATCATCACACAAACAAATTTTAGACCTTCTATAGAGAGGCAAGTATTTAAATGGAAATTTATTTTAAGCATGTTATAATACCCATATAGAATAGGGTTTGATTTCATGTTTTTGGACGAATTAATATGGTTTTGGGTGGGTTTAATTCATGAATTGAGATAGGAATACATGTAGAGACATTCCTTTATGTTTATGATACAAAATTAGAGGATTTATTATGATTAAGACGAATTAAATCCAGGTTTCTTTATGTATAATGGTGTAGCAACATAAAACCTAGGGTTTTGAGGATTAGATGTTTAAATCCTTTCTTGAATAAAGATTATAAGGTTTTGATGTTATATTTTCATTAGAAATTGTCCTAAAGCATGCAGAATTGGTTAGAGACATTTGGTTCACGTTTAGTGGAGAAGCATGAAAGTTATGTGGGTGTTAATGGTGAAAAACTCAAGTTCGTAACGAAGAAGACGAACCTAGAGAACGTCGGACCGGTTCGATCCAGAAAAATGTAAAATTTCCCTTTTAACCCTAGGACCCCTAAATCATTTTTGGGAATGCTTTAGGGACATTGTTAAATTATAATAAGAGAATTATTATATTGAAGTGGTACTAGGTTAGGATTGTGAATTAATCTTATTGAGAGGATTAAGACAAGGATTATATGGGATGAAATTATGTCATAATTTATCGGTGAGAAAGATAACGAATTACGAAAATTTGAAATGAATTAATAAATAGACCAGTGGGGTAAATATTGATTCAACTACTGAAACTAATGAATGGCTAACTAGGACCCTTAAAGTTGTAGAAATACTCGTATAAATACGATCGTGAGGTAAATCATAAAGTAGTATGTACGGTGAGTATTCGAGAGAAATATACCACGTACGAACATGAATAATTAGGTTGTGTGTATACCTATTGATTTAATTATAGGTGGAATGAATACCTATTATATACTTGTTTAAATATGGTTGATGAGACATTTCGAACCATGTTCGATGAGACATTCCAAACCAAGTTCGATGAGATATTCTGAACCATATTAGATGAGACATTCCGAACCAAGTTCGATGAGACATTCTGAACCAAGTTCGAGGGTACATTCCAAACTAATAGTCCTTAATGTGTGATACGGGTACATTATAGTACAGTAGGCACTTATAGTATATATATTGTGTGGAAAACATATACTGCATAAATAATCTTATGTATGGTAGTAAGAAGACTAGATGGTGTATATCTAAATGTGAATAATCTTACTTATGTGTGATAGTAAGAAGACTAGATGGTATATATCTAAACGTGAATAATCTTACTTATGTGTGATAGGAAGAAGATTAGATTGTGTGTATCTAAACAAATATTAATCTACTTATGTGGGATAGTAGTAATACGAGATTATATATATCTAAAGAATGATTGAATCTACTAAGGTGTGAATAGTATGAAGAGAGATAGCGAGTATCTAAATTAAAGTTTAAGTAAAGAAACTTAAATGGTAAAGATTGATCAATAACTTACGTGAAATGGTAACTTAGGTTTAACAATAACATAAGTGAGATGTTAATTATATAGGGTATTCGGTAGTGTACTGTATGGGCGGTACGTGTAAGTTAAGGAGAATTTTAAGTAAGGATTTAATGGTGAATAAGGGTATTTGGTAGTATACAGTATGGGCGGTACATGTGAGATAGACAAATTTAAGGCTATTTAGATAATTAGGACCTAGTTAGTTTGGGTATTATGACTAGGTGGGATGTTAGGTGCACACTATAGATGAGAGGTTAGGAACTCTAGGGAGTGTTTGAAGCCTAACACGTGTATCTAATAACTGGTTATTTAAATTGAAATTTAAATGCTTGCTAAATATTTTCAAATGATTTTTACTTGGACTCTGACCCGTACTTGCAAAACTTTTTCCAAAACCTTTTAGGTGTCCAGCCACAGGGACGCCGAGAAGATGATATGTTCAAGGGGATGCGTAGCTGCAGCACTTGTGGATGCTTGCAGGATTTAGACTTAGTCTCTTCCATTATTTCATTCCCAGGTGCAGTTCAGTATTTCATTTGTGCATGTTGCCCTCAGTTATTTCATTTCAGTTAGACGTTATATCTAGATTTTATGTTGGACTTCTATATTGTATATTTGTGAACCGATGGTTTATTCGGTATTATTTTATTTTAGTTATTGCTATGATGGTTTGTTCAGATTAGTTATTAATGCTTGGATGGTTTGGTTGTTATATGTTTCAACATATTGCTTTCGTTTAAATAAAAGATAAAATTCGATACCGACTTTTGAATACTAGGTGATTAGTAAAGTTTGAAAAGTTTTTTACGGTGATGCTAACAATGAACCAAATGGGAACCTTGTTTTAATTTAATAAAGACCCGATCACCCGGTATTTAATTAGGCCGGGTGTCATAATGGGCTCCCTATTATCTTCTTCCTCAAGTTTTTCTCCTTCAAACCCTCTAATAGAGGTCCCAAACTACCCGAAATACAAAATTAATCTCTTATATAATTATAATAACATACTAAAAGTATTACAATATAAAACTACCCCAAATCCCTCTTCAAAACCTTAGGATTCTAAATAAAACACCAATTCTATTAAACTCAAAATTTTGCCCAATTTGATTTTTCATAAATTTAACCCTCCTATCAATGTTCTATATGCTCACCACTACAAACCCATAATTAACTTCGAAATTTATACATGATTAACATTAACTAATTAGAAATTCAAATTAGAGAATAATTACTATCTACATTTCTTAATTAATTAATCAAAAATCAATTCTTTCAAACCTTAAATCACATATTTTCATACACTATTGACTATGAAAGTGCTTAACTACTTAATCATGAATTTAAAGCAATTAAATACTCGACTTTGTGTGATTAGATTTGATGTTTTTACGTTTGTGATGGATTGAATCCAAAGATAGCTTCTTTCTTCTTTTCTCCAAGCTTTTCTCTTCCTTTCTTCCTCTTTTTGTCTTCTCTTAAACTCTCTTTCAAACTCAATTGTGTAGAATGTTAAAGGTGGGATTCCATTCACATTACCTACCCTTATATACCACCAAAATAAACCATTATCTCGTTTTTACAATAAACCCTAGTTGCAAAAAGACCATCCTACCCTTATACGGGTACTGATATGTCTAAAAATCCCCAAGAAACCAATCATAACACACAGGTACCTATTCTGGACTATTTCGACCCTTTTTGGATCACCAGTGCACTTGAAAGGTCATACGAGTCACTTAACTACAATTATGCTAACATATCATTAACTGGGCCTAACACGTGCATACAATACGCATCGTCCAAAATATATACCATCCCACCGATATAACACTCTGTTGACACATAATAATAAACCGTCGCTGTCACTCATACACAACATATAATAAATATATCTATTTACTTATCACATACATTTATATAATAATAATGATAATAAATATTAATCATTTATCTTACTAATTAATATTTACTGAAACCCAATTTAATTTCCCCTAATTAAATCAATAATATTAAGCATAAGGAAATTAAATAATCATAAAAGTACAGGGTATTACATTCTCCCCACTGATAACAAAATTTCATCCCCGAAATTTGAACGTACCTTCCACGAAGAGATCCAAATAATTTTCTCCCATGTCAGCTTCACGCTCCCACGTTGACTCAGCAACATTTTGATATCCACACTGCACACTCACTAACGGTACCACCTCTGATCGAAGCTTCCTCTCACTACAACCTAAAATAGCAATAGGTCTCTCATACGAAATATCTAATTATAGGTCAGTCTTCTCCAACACTATAAGCCGACAAACCACGTCATCGCTGAGATACCTCCTCAGTGATGACTCATCAAACACATCATGAATCTAGTGCAAATGCTCCTCTATGGCGAGCCTATAGGCAACCATCCCTACCCTCTTGATAATGGGAAAATGCCCCCCATCCCTAGGTGCTAACTTCCTTTTTTTCCCGAATCGCATCACTCCCTTTGTGGAGATAACCGCAACAACACCTAGGCACCCACATCAAACTCCAAATTTTTTTGACTCTCATCGGCGTAACTCTTTTGCTAGTCCGGAGTTACTCGGATGCGACTCCTAATCAACTCAATCTTCACTGACATATCCTGAATCAAGTCTGGATCGCGAACCTTGTTGTTCCCCACCTCTAACTAATAAGAGAGCGAATAATATGATCTCCCATACAATGCCTCAAATGGTGCCATGTCAATAGTGAATTGGTATGAGTTCTTATATGAAAACTCTTCCAAAGGCAAATACTGCTCCAAGCTACCTTTAAAGTTGAGAATACGCATCCTCAGTATATCCTCTAACACCTAATTCACCCTCTCCGTCTATCCATTGGTCTGCAGGTGATACACTGTGCTAAAATGAAACTCTGTCCCCATTGCCTCCTAAAAACTCTGCCAGAAGTGGGATACAAATATTTTATTCCAATCTAAAATAATATTGAGCGGCACCCTGTGAAATCTCACAATCTACATTATGAACAATTATGCATACTGCACTATTATATAATCCACCCGAACTGGCAAGAAATGGGCTACATTGGTCAACTGATCCACAATAACCAAGATGGAATCGTGACCCCTTTGCAATGTAGGTAACCCTATGATGAAGTCCATCTAAATACTCTCTTATTCTCGCATCCAATGTATGTAGAACCCCGACTGGTCTTTGATGCTCAACCTTCACTATATGATAAGTTGTTCACCTAGAGATAAACTTTACTATGTCTCGATTGATATTGGTGCACCAATACTACCTTCTCATATCATGGTACATCTAAATCCTTCTAGGATGCATCAAAAACCCATGTGCCTCCTCCATAACTGCACACCATAGGTTCTCATCATCTGGGACTATTAACCTCCCATTGAAGCTTATGCCACCCTCATAACTGACTGAGTAAGACTTCTCTCCACTCAAAAATAACTAATGAATCCTCTCCTGATAAGATGGATCCCCTGCCCATGCCTTCACAACCCTCAAAATGATCTTGTGTGTGATGGTCATCACTACTATGTAAGCCTAGACTACCTCATCCTTCTTATGAAGCTCACCTACTTCACCTTCCATAATGTTTCCAATCGCCCTACTGACATATGTCTCAATTCATATGCCACTATGTTAGGCTTCCCCAGATGATACTAGATGCCAAAAAGATAATCCTTAATGAACTCAAGCCACCTACGCTGCATCATGGTCATTTTCTTTTGCATGAAAATATACTGTAGCGAATTGTGGTCCGTGAACAACCGAAACTTCTCCCCTAGCAGATAGTGCCTCGAAATTATCAAGGAAAAAATGACTGCCGCTAACTCCAAGTCGTGAGTGGGATAGTTCTTATTATGTGTCTTAAGCACGTGAGATACATAAGCTATGGCCCACTCCTCCTGCTATAGAACTTCCCTAAGTCTCTATAAGGATGCATCGATAAATATGAAGTACTCCACTCCTCCCTTAGGTAATGCAAACACTGACACTGAAGTCAACTTATCTTTTAGCTCATCAAAAGCTAAATGAAAATGATAATACCAAGCAAAAGTCACTCCATTATGAGTCAAATTCGTCAAGGGACCCGTGATCTTTGAAAATCCTGTGATGAATCGGAGGTAGTTCCCTGCTAACCCCTAAAAAATAAAAACCTCTATTGGTGTCGTGGGATAGCCCCACTCCCTCACTGCTGGCGCCTTACTCAAAT
This sequence comes from Sambucus nigra, assembly GCA_949130495.1. NCBI lineage: Eukaryota > Viridiplantae > Streptophyta > Magnoliopsida > Dipsacales > Adoxaceae > Sambucus > Sambucus nigra. Next base: position 485,790,759 of record OX422215.1, read on the forward strand.
CCACATAAATCCCTCTATTGAAGACAATGTGACCCAAGAACTATACCTACCATAACCAGAATCCAAAATTTTCAAACTTGGCATACAACGGTGGTCCCATAAAATCTGAAAAACTATATACAAATGATTAGCATGCTCGCCTTCTGTTCGAGAAAAAAATCAAGATGTCATTTACGAACATAATGACAAACTAATCCAAGAAATCCATGAATACCCTATTCATGAGATCTATGAAAACTACTAGTGCATTGGTTAGCCCGAACGACATAACCCTGAACTCATAAGACATTTATCTCATAAAAAATACGTTCTTAAGGACATCATGCAACCTGATACGTAACTGATGCTACACTGATCTTAAATTAATATTATAGGAGTAGGTTGCTCCTCTAAGTTAATCTAACAAGTCATTGATACGTGGCATCGGATACTTGTTTCAAATCGTGACCCTATTCAACTCCCGATAGTCGATAAACAATCTCAATGACTCATCCTTTTTATTTACAAGGTGAACTGGTCTCCCCAAGGTGATGTACTCCTATATATAAAACCCCACCCCAGTAGCTACTAAATACGATCCCTCAACTCCTATATCTATAAAGGATCCATACAATCCAGTGACCGCACAATCGACATAGTTGTCGGTGCTAAGTCGATCACAGATACAACCGCCCAACTCGACGGTAACCCTGATATCTCCTAAAACAGATCATCATAATCCCTAATAATAGGGATGAAATATAATGATATGACTACACCATTCAAACTCTCATTCTTATTATAGTACAAGTGCATGCTCGAACCTCCTCTGGGTGAGGCATCACCATAAGGAACATGTCCTGCCCTGGAATAGCAAACACAATATTCCCATTATAATAGTCCACTATCTCTATCTCTATACATTGCTAACCAGTCCATACCCAGAATAATATCATACTCGTCCAAATAAAAAATGAGTAGATTCGCTACTAATCATATCATCCCCATGTTCACACCCGCTCCACTGCAGATGGAATTAATGAGAGTCCCTCCACTCAACGGTGAATCTACGGTCATAATGATGTTTGATTCTAAATCCATTTAACCCATCACACATGCGAAACTAATGTAACAAATGAATACGACTCTCCCATATCAAACAAAATGGGCCCTATATGCCCATGGATACAAAACATATCCTAAATCCTTGGCGGAATTGGCGATAAAACTGGTCCTCAGATGTGATATACATGCCCAGACTACCTTTGCGAAGGAGATAATTTTGGAACTGTCGGTGAGGCTGGATGCTGCTATAACTACGGCCCAGACTTGGCATCTTGATACTGACCCCTAGCCTTGTTCAGTCATGAATGCCTTATGTGGCCCTATTCCCCACATACGAAGCATATCCCTATAAAATATGCCTCCATATATGTTCACTGGGCCTAAGGAGGCTTCCCCAATATCTAGCCCTGCTAGCTCTGATAATCCCAACCTTACTGGCCTCTGATCTAGTTCCTCTGGCCCTATTGGTCCTGAGGGGTATGCTGCTAGCCCTGACATCCCTGCCTGAAATTACTATTACCTAGCCTGAATTTGTTAGCTGAGTCCTCCTACTAGGAACCCCAATCATGCTGCCTTTCCTACTGTTACTGTGCCCCATTGGCACCATTGCTCGATGTTTCCCTACCGAATAAACTCTCTTATCCTCATCGCTTACATCAGATGGAAGAGATGGTCCTGAAAGTGGCGCAATGCGGAATTAATGACCTTAGTTTATGTCCATAATGCTGAGTTTCCCAGTAAGTGCGGGCGAATCCTCTAAGTAAGACCGTCTATAAATTTGAGGACACTCTTATTCCCAATGTTCACCTTATTTGGTATAAAGTTTACCAGGCACGTGAACTCCTTCTCATACTCGGCCAGAGTTTGTCCCTTTTGTGAGAGATCTAAGAATATCCTCCTCATCTTTGTCTGAACTGCTGATGGAAAGTACTTGCAATCGAACCGCACCCAGAACTCCTCGATAGTCATAGTATCCCTCTCCTTCGCTGTGTAAGAAAAAAAGACGAAGAAAAGAATAATAAGAAAGGCTATTACATACATATTTTTCATGAAGAAGAGATGAATAAGTCCATTATATACTCAATTCGATATATAATTAGATCTACACTAATTATTATCTATACTAATTAGAATTGATTAAATACTAATTCATAATAAGTGGAATTATGAATAAAAAATATGGAGTAATTACAATTCTGTATAACCGATTCCCACTATTGAAGAGATGCCCTGACTAGCTTGGACATAGCTAGTACAAGCTTTTCAGTGTCGCTGCTCTCACCATACACAAATGCCTCCGGATATCCTTCTTCTATTGGCTAGAGGCTATAACGTCCTCACTCCCCTGGAACTCCGATGTAGGGCTGTAAACGGGTCGGGTCTGGATCGACTAAGGGTCTATCCATATCCAATCCAGGTATTTTTTTAGTGGATCGGATCTAAATAAATGGATCCTGACCACCATTAAGGACCCAAAAATTCAGCTCGAATACCCGAATAGTTTTCTGTTAACATTTTAACATTTTCTAAAGTCTTAATAGTTTCCAAAGTCTTAACAGTTTCCAAAGTCCAATGTCTTGACAGTTTACAAAGTCTAAACATTTTAACAGTTTACAAAGTCTTTACATTTTAACAGTTTACACTTTAACATTTTAGCAGTAGTTTATAGTTAACTTTTTAAATCTAATAGTTTTTAACATTTTACCATGTTAACAGTTAACGTTTAAAATAAAAAAGTCTTAACAGAATATATAATATTAACTGTCAAGTTTCGACCAGTAAGTAGTATCTAGCAGCAAATTAAATATCCAAAGTCTCATCCAAATAGAAAGTCTCATCCATATAGTCCAAAAAAAATGTAAAATAATATATATATATATATATTCGGGTCGGGTCCTTATCGGATCATAGTCATGTATATCCAGACCCGGTCCATTAACTAATCGGGTAATCACATCTAGGTCGGGACTGGGTCCATTGACAACCTTACTCCAATGGATGCCCCTTCAAGAAAGGCCTCTCTGAATCGCTCACAAAATGATGACACTAGGTGAGCCTAAGCTGGTTTTACCACTTGTTGGAGCAAAAATACAAGGGTCTATTGAAAACGCATATAGATTGAATCACAATATAATTACACATACATGAAATGCTACAAGGCGGAGTTAGGATTTACCTTTCGAGATATATTAGATTTGATCTCGTAGAATATGTTATGAAAATTTATCAAGAACACAGGCCCTATGCACCCCACAGTCTTCTACTTTATTCCTCACATGAACAGTCACGAGTAGAGGGCGGGATCTTACTTTGTGATAACCTTCTTTCCTCCTCTTTCCTCTTTGCTATCTCTTATTATCACAAGTACAAATTTAGGTCTTTTGAGTATCAAAGAGTGATGTCTAGGTTAAGAAAGAATGAGCCTCAGGTGCATATATATAGGCTGCAGTAGGGACTCTAAGGAGAGATAAGGATGTGGATCCTAATGGGCTTGAGAAAACCCAATCCTTCCCAATCCTATTGCCAGTTCGTTAATTATAATTAATAGAACTAAATAATTATAACTGTAACTCCACTCCACTCCTTAACTTAAAATTATATTTCGAGCTCCTCGTTATTAATTACTTAATTCTGCCCACGTTAAGGTTATGATACCCGCTAATTTTTTTTACTGATAATTCATTTTATTAACTTCTTTAAGTTCCTGAGAGATCCAATTTTACTTATTTGTAGTGTCAGATTAACATAATCCACCTAAAGGGTTTGACACATACAAAACTTATAAGCATCTTAAGAGGGTATCACCAATCTCTATATCGAGATGTGTATTCCATCCATAAAATACTTTCACCATACAATAATCACCATTACCCAATCTATCAAGCTTATTGATCCAATAATGAATCTCAGTCGAAAGGTAAAAGCAATAAATAACTAGTGCATGTGTCCATCAATCATACCTGGATTAAGAGCCTTAAGTAAACCTAATAAGAATGAGGTTTACATTGTCTTATAAAATCTGTATAAAGATAATGACCTCAAGGTGGTCCCATTCAATACACATAAAGTGTACTAGCACAATAAGTTAAAGCTATACAGTTTTTCGTAATCAAGATAGACCTACTAAATTATTATGCTACATCCCTACTGATGGTGTGTCCAGCTCCATCTAAGACTGTGAACGATAAAACTTATATTCTACAAGAATTGGTGATCTGATCCTCTGTGTGTAAGTCGTACTCTGCACACCAGAAAACCTATTGAGAAAAATAAAAGACATCGACAATATATAAAATAATGTAAACATTATTTCCACTCATGATTCTCATTAAAATAGGAAAAATGGATTTTATTTTAATAATAAATCCATAACTAAAACTATTACATATAGCATGATTTTAGTCTATTTCTCTAACAATCTCCCACTTAAACTCAAAGCCATGCTGCAATGCATCTCTCTCCCATCCCCTTTACGTGACTATCAAAAGTCTTGGCTGGTAAGCTCTTCATGAAAGGGTCTGCTAGGTTATTTTCTGATGTAATCTTCATAACTGTGACATCCCCTCGCTGCATAATTTCTCGAATAAGATGATAATTATGCTCAATGTGTTTACCTCTCTTATGGATCTTGGGTTCCTTTGAGTTAACAACTGCACCGCTATTATCACAATAAAGTGTAATAGTCGATTGAACTAAAGGTACCACTCTTAGACTCATTAGGAAGTTTTTAAGCCATACTATCTTTCTGGCTGCCTCGAAGGCCACCACATATTTAGCTTCCTTAGTGGAATCACCAATGCAAGATTACTTGATCCTCCAACTAATGGCTCCACCTCTTAGGGTAAACAAATATCTAGAGGTAGACTTTTGGAAATCTTTCTCAAGCTGATAATATGAATCAGTGTAACCAATAGGCACTGGACTCTCTTCCTGGTAAACTAACATATAGTCTCGTGTTCTTTTCAAGTATTTGAGTATATGCTTTATCGCAGTCTAGTGTTCTTGACCATGATTAGATTGCTTTATACTAACCATACCAATAACAAAGAAGATTTCAGGTTTAGTGCATAGCACATCATACATAATTCTCCCAACTGCCAAAGCATAAGGGATTCCTTTTGTATTCTTTATCTCATCAGGTGTCTTAGGACACTAATCCTTGGAAAGAGATATTCCATTTCTGAAAGGGTGGAACCTTTTCTTGGAATATTTTATCCTAAATCTGGTAAGAATGGAATCAATATAATTTGCTTGTGATAAACCCAACATCCTATTCTTGCGACCATGTATAAGCTTGATCCCAAGGACGTGACTAGCTTTTCCTAAGTCTTTCATATTGAATTGGCTGGACAACCACACTCTAACTGAAGACAACACTCCAATATCATTTCCAATGAGAAGAATTTCATCCACATATAATACTAAAAACACCACTACATTTTTGTTGTAATTCTTATACACAGAAGACTCATTCAGACATTGATCAAAACAAAAAGATTTAATTTCCTGATCAATATAATTTTTACAAGTTTTAGATGCTTGCTTAAGTCCATAAATGGAATTCTTAAGCTTACATAATTTATGCTTTTGGCCTTGGGCAATAGAACAATCTGGCTACACCATATAAATACACTTGTTAAGATTCCCATTAAGAAATGTAATCTTGACGCCCATTTTCCAAATTTCATAATCAAAATGAGCCTCAATGGACAAGATAATTCGAATTAACTTCATCATATCTACCGATGATAAGGTTTCCTCATAATCGATGCCTTTTTTCTGAGTGAATCCTTTCGTAACAAGCCGTACTGTAAAGGTCTCAACCTTCCTGTCCACACCTCTTTTCCTCTTATAATCAGGTCTAATCAGGTCTAAAGCCGTACCTTAAAGGATGCAAGTGGGATTATAAGAGTTTTATAAGAGTTTTAACGGGTATCTAAAGCCGTACCTTTAAGAGTTTTATACTTCGGGTGGATCTACAAGGCTTTAGACCTGATTAGAATACATAGACCCCATCTCAGAATTCATAGCTTTAAGCCAAAGTTCTGCATCTTTATCTTAGATAGCCTCATTGTAGTTATAGGGATCGACTTCGAGTTCATCAGGGACCTCGTCATAAGACACTCCCAATAACATAAACCATTCAGGTTGACGTATAACCCTTCCATTATGACGAGGTAGTCCCAGTGCTAGTGTCAACACATTGTGTCATTTCATCCTGTAATGGTGGTGTTGAATAATCTTATTAGTTCCCATGCAACTCTTCAAGAATAACTTTACTTCTGGGTTTATGATCCATTATATAATTACCTTTTGAGAATCGAGCAATGGTGCTAACAATGACCTTCTGATCCTTAGAATCATAGAATAAATAATCGTTAGTTTCCTTAGGATATCCAATAAAGAAACGGATTTTGATCTTGATTCTAACTTACTAGGATCATCTCTTCAGCACATGTGCTGGACTACCCCAGAATTGAATATGTTTCATAGTAGGCTTGCTCCTAATCCACAATTCCTTGCATGTAGTAGACACTGCCTTTGAAGGTACAAAGTTTTGAAAATAAGTGGTCGTTTCTAAAGCTTGTCCCCAAAAGGAATCTTGGAGATTTGTATAACTCATTATGGACCTAATCGTATCCAAAAGAGTCATGTTCCTCCTTTCTGTTACACTGTTTTGCTGAGGCATACCAGATGCAGACAATTGGGATGTGATCCCTTGATCTTCTAGATATTACCTAAACTCCCTTAAGTGATACTCGTCACCATGATCAGATCATAGTGTCTTGATACTTTTACCTTGATTCTTCTCCACTTCTGCCATATAATCTTTGAATTTCTCAAAGGCTTTGGACTTATGGTGCATTAGGTAAATGTACCCATACCTTGAGGAATCATATGTGAAAGTCATAAAATACTCAAAGCCCCATCTTGCATGGGTTGTCATTGGTCCACATATTTTAGAATAAACCAATTCTAACAGTTCTTTGGCTCTATTGACGTTGGTTGAGAAAGGCTTCTTGGTCATTTTAACTTCTAAATATGATTCAAAAACTAGATGTACCTTCACTTCTAATGAGCTTAATTGCCCACTTACTACCAGTCTATGAATCCTTTTTAGATTAATATATCCTAGGCGTAAGTGCCAAAGATAAGTTTGGTTCACTAAGGAGGGTTTTTTTGTCTTTAAATTTAGTCCAATTAAATTATGCAAAATATTAATTTATTATTTGGGAGAGATAGGATTAACAATATAGAGATTATCAACTAATGTACGAATACAAATAAAAGATTTATTTTTCTTAATAACCACGAGTTTAGTAAAAGAAATCGAATATCCATAAAAGGCTAAACAAGAAACAAAAATCAAATTCCTTTTAATGGAAGGTGCATAAAGACAATCTTTTAAAAGTAAACTCCTATCGTTATTAAAGATTAAAAGAATGAATCCCACAGCAACTACTGCTACACTCGTAGCATCTCCCATAGTAAATCTCTCCATCACTTAGTCACCTAGTTTCCTGGAACCCCTATAAATAATTTCAAACATAATTAGTGGATTCCGTATCTACACACTAGGTACCGATAGTACGAACCACAAAACATGATTCAATGAAAAATAAATGGAATTTACCTTCGTTGTTCTGTTTATTGCGAAAAACTGAACAATTGTTTTTTAAGTGTCCCAATTGCTTATAGTGGAAACACTTGCCATTGGGCTTTTTTACACTCCCTGAGGCCCACGAGCTGCCTAAGGGACCAAAACCTGTTTTGAGCCTTTTTTCCCTTTTTATTCTTGACCATAGGCTTAGAAGTAAAACTTTTCTCAGCAACAAAAGCACTTACTGACCTTTTTATGAGATCCTCAGCTGCTTGTAGTTCTGCCAAAGAGTAAAAGAGTTTGTTCATGTTGTAATTTAGGCAGAACTGCTTAAAGGACTCAGGCCGCGGCTGGAGAACAATATCGACCTGGGTTTCCCCATTAATTTTCGCTTCAAGGATTTCAAGCTCATTGAGAAGATACATCATCCTTAAAACATGTTCCCTCACTAGGTTCCCTTTAGCCATGTTTTTGTTCATGAGTTCTTTCATGGAAACCTACCTTACAACACAATTTTGATCCCTAAACATATTTTTGAGGTTCATCATCTTGTCATAGGCATGGTCCATCGATTGATGTTGATGTTGCAGAACATTTGACATAGATGACAAAATGTAACACCGCACCATCTCATCAGCCTTGATCCATTTATGATAATCTTGAGTTTCCTTTTTGGTCGTCCCCTCACCAGGTTTCTCAGGATAAATCTCATAGAGTACAAATTTGTACCCTTCTGCATTCAACACAATATCCAAATTCCTTTGCAGTCAATGTAATTAGGTCCAGTTAATTTTTTTTTCCTTGAGAATGACAACAAGTGGATTGAAAGATCTTCCCATTTTAATACTGAGAATCAAATAATAAAATGAATAATTATAGGGCATAAATCTTTTTGAATTCTAAAATTAATGTCCCCTCTATCAATTTTAAACGAATTCGTCGGCATCCCGATTACCATTTGAATAGTATTCCTCTTTGGAGAACCTACTTTCCAAAAAAAAATTAGGGTGTCTTATTCCTTTTAATTTTATTATCTACACAAAACCTATGTCAAATAAAATTAAATAGTCGACACTTTTGTCCAACAAAATTATAGCATTCCTCTTTAGAGAACCTACCATTAATTTATGTCTAAGTGTATACCACCAACTAATTTTAGATTATCTCATATCACATAGACTCCTCCTTTGGGGCCCGGCTATGTGAATAATGAATCCAAAATTACCCTTAAGGATATTTATACTGACTAACATAATAATTAACATTCCTCGATGGAGGACCTACTTATTATTGAAAGTCTACAAATCATTTATGGAGACCGCAAAATTCTCTTGGAAAATTCCCTCTTCCACTTAGTAATTTAAAAAACTTTGTGAGGGTTATAAAAACAAATGTATCCAATTTTTAATAAATTTAAAAAATCTAGGACATTTGATATATTTTTAAAAAATACCAGGATATACCTAATTTAATATATCAAGCAAATTTGTGGTAAATAAAAAAATTTCAAATATCCTTGATCGTTAAAAAAAATACTCAACCACACATATTAATGTCCAAAATTCAAAATAATTATGAATTATTCACATTTAGCATCTACATGATTTAAGTCCGGTCCGTATTCCATGTTGTCCATAATTCTAAGGGAACTATTAACACATATTAACAACCCAACAATTATAATATGAATAATAAAGACATAAATCAACATTAATAGAAAATTGAAATAAATAAGGAATTCCAATTATTATGGTCATGATACAACTCTGTCGTGGATTGGAGTTCTCAACAGTCATCCGTCAACCCAAACACTTCATGTTTCTCCACCTCCAAGCACTGTTTAACACTGTCGAAGCTGATTTATGTGCCAAAAAACTATCTTCGATCACCGATTTGGTTTCACACTCCTCCATTGACAATCACGATCAAAACAATAACAATTTGCACATGTTCTATGCCTCCATGAAGGATTTCACATTCTATATTAATATTTCATTAATCCAGAATTAAAAAAAACAACGAATAAACCATAGTGGGATCCAATCACATAAAACAAAACCATAAATACGTGACCATAATAGTGGGATTAGATCACTGAAAAATAGAAGTCAACATAAATCTATATTCTACCCAACATCCATGGACATATATGTTAATTTTAATTGGAGATCATGGCTGAATTCAACCTATACGCGGTGTCAATAGGGCTCTGATACCAACTGTTGGGGCAGAAGTTCAAGGGTCTATTAAAAACGTGTATAGATTGAATCATAAAAAAATTAAACATACGTGAAATCCTATAAGGCGGAATTAGGATTTACCTTTTGAGATCTATTTGATTTGATCTCATGGAATATGTGATGACAATTGATCAAGAACGCAGGTTCGATGTACCCCACACTCTTCTACTTTATTCCTGATATGACAGTCATGAGTAGAGGGTGGGCTCTTACTTCGTGACCACCTTCTTTTCTCCTTTTTACTCTTTGCTTCCTCTCTTTCTCACAAGAGCAAATTTGGGTCTTTTGAGTATCAAAGAGTGATGGCTAGGTTAAGAAAGAATGAGCCTTAGGTGCATATATATAGGCTACAATAGGGACTCTAAGGATAAATAAGGATGTGTATCCTAATGGGCCTAAGAAAGCCTAATTCTTCTTGGATCCTAATCTCAGTCACTTAATTATAATTAATACCACTAAATAATTATAATTGCAACTCCACTCCTTAACTCAAAATAATATTTCGATCTCATCATTATTAATTACTTAATTCTCCCCACGTTAAGGTTACAAATACCAGTTAAAAAAAAAAAATTACTAATAATTTATTCGATTAACTTCTTTAAGTCACTGAACTATCCAGCTTAACTTATTTGCAGGGTCAGATTAACATAATCCACCTAAAGGGTTTGGCATGTACTAAACTTATAAGCATATCAAGAGGCTATCACCAGTCTATAAACTGAGATGTGGATTTCATCCTTAAAAGACTTTCACCATATAATAATCGCCATTACCCAATCTATCAAGCTTATTGATCCAATAATGAATCTCACCCGAAAGGTCAAAGTAATAAATAACTAGTGCATGTGTCCTTCAATCATACCCCGATTAAGATAATTAAGTAAACATAATAATCATGAGGTTTATATTGTCTTATAAAATCAGTATAAAGACAATGACCCCAAGGTGGTTCCATTCAATACACATAAAGTGTACTAGCACAATAATTTGAAAATATCAAATTGAAACGAACTGATAAATAAAATAGTATTTCGACATAAATAAACTCCTAACCAACTACGAGAAACACACCAAAAATGAAATAATCGAATGATAAAGACCCTATCTAAATAGAAATGACTGAGGTGGTTAACTCAAATCCAGTGGTGCTACAACTACTGCAATGGCAAGAAAGTATCTATCCCTGCGATCACTGCTGCTGCCGCTGCACACTTCGAGTTTTAAAAGAAAATAAGAAAAACAATTTGCCCACGGGTCAAAGACCGAAAAGTTTGAAAATATTTTTCAAGTAATTAATTGTGTTAAATTGATAAAATGCGTAGTGTATTACTTTTATAATTAATTACCCGATCACACTCTCTTGAGATAAAACTTCACCTCTTATCTACAGTTCGCACCTAACGCATTCATTTATTTATCCTAATTAAACTACCCACTTAAATTAGGGTATATAACTGCTATCCAAGCCAAATCATGCTAATACTCTTTGTTAGCTAAGTATAAACTATTCTAACTAGGTATACGTTCGTAAGAAATATTGTAGCGACACTCGTGCTATATAGATATTCACACATTACATATAATATAGCTACACTTGGCTATAAATGGATATACACTATATCACATAAACATACATATATATATATATATATCACTTGCTATATATGTATAATCGTATACCCAACGCATGGACCTCATCGATACACTCTACATGTGCTATCAAGCCTCAGGCATCACGCATCACACAGAGCCACTGGGTCGAAATCTCACCACCGAACCAAAACGTAAATCCATTCAAAGTATTTGATCGTAAACATACGTTAAGGGGTCACGATCATCCCACATCACACCCATACGATCCCCAAACAAACACTCATATGCACACATGGATAATGGTCATACAATAGTACTATGATCCGAGGAATCAATCTAACACTTACTGGTCAATACGAGGGTTAACTGCCCACTATGCGCCCTATGGTAGCACTACCAAGTAGGTTTGTTTAATGTAAACACGTCAAAATCACACACACACATGCGCACAAGTCCCCTAACACGTATTTATAATACTAGTGTCCTACGCAATCCCATAATGTACGAGTCTCCCAAATAACGAAGTCTTAATCGACTTCCCAATTGTACATCTAAGTATTCACTCACTTGAATTCCCTATTAAATTCACCCTAACCCATCTATGCTTTGGCCTAACACACTTTTCAAGCCTCATAAATATTCCCCAGTAGTCCCATTCTACCCCAAAAGCCTTTACGATCATTTCCCAAGCTCTAACGGGTCAAAACAGCACATGAAATTTTTTTTAGGCATGCGAGCAAACCGAACCAATTCACTTGACTGAACAAATCGATTCGGTTGAGAGAAATAGTTCATTTTCCCAGCGAACCAGTTCAGTTCACTGGGCTGCCTATCATCTTCTTCCTCGGGCTCTTCTCTTCCAAACCCTCTGATGGAGGTCCCAAATCACCCCAAATGCGAAATAAATCTCATAAAACATTATACAAACACCGCAGAAGTATTATAACATAAAATCAACTCTGGATCCCTTATCAAAACCTTAGGATTCTAAATCAAACACCAATTATATCAAACTCACAATTTGCCCAATTTGAATTTTCATGAATTCAAACCTCCTATCAATGTTCTCCATGCGCCCCATTATAAACCCAAAATTAATTTAAAATTTTCTACATGATTAGCATTAACTAAATAGAAATTTAAATCAGAGAATAATTGCTATCTACATCTCTTAATTAATTAATTAATTAATTAAAGTTCCAATCTTTAATCCTTAAATCACAGATTTTTATGCACCATTAACCATGAAAGTGATTAACTACTTAATCATGTGATTTAAAGCAAGTAACTACTTGCCTTTGATGATTTAAAATCTAAAGTTTCTACGTCTGTGATGGGTTGAATCCAAAGATAACCCATTTCTTCTCTTCTCCAAGCCTTTCTCTTCCTTTTTCTTCCTTTTGCTCTCTCTCAAACTCAATTATGCAAAATGTTAAAGGTGGGATGACATCTATATTACCTACACTTAAATACCTCCCAAATATACCATAATCCTATCTTTCCATTGAACCCTAGGTATAAAAAGATCATCCTACCCTTATGCGGGTCATGCTATGTCTAAAAAACCCCGCAAAAACCTAATTATATCACCCGAGTACCTATTCTGGACTATTTTGTCCCTTCTCAGATCGCCGGTGTACTCAAAAAATCATCCGGGTCACTAAATACAAGTATGATAACATTTCATTAATCAGGCCCAATACGTGGGTACCGTACCGCTGATGTAACGCGTTATCGACATATAATAATAAATCGCCGCTTTCAGTCATACATGACATATAATAAATCACCTATCTATTTACTTATCACAAGAAAGTAAATAATAATAATAATAATAATAACAACAAATATTAATACTTTATCTCGCTAATTAATATGTACTGAAACCCAATTTAATTTCTTCTAATTAAATTAATAATATTAACTAGATGAAAATTAAATAATCATAAAAATGCAGTGTATTATATGGTTATTAATATTCCTTTGGATCATTTCAAAAATCCATACACATGACGGGGGTGCTTGACACTGATGTCTCTCTACGCTTCTCTTGATGTTTTTAGTCGGCACCATCAACATAATTTTTCTAGGCCCATGTATCTTTTGCAGGTAACTTCTAAATATTTTTTTTAGTTTTTTTTTTATTTCTTTTATGTTATTATTTTTGGAGATTGTTACTGAAACATTGTGTTGTCTTCTTAGGTGTGGTTCTATGAGGTTATTGGGCACAACATAGGGTCGATGCCTTTGAAAGAGGAGGAGTGTCCGAGGATGCTGTAGTGGATAAAGACGAATAGGGTGTCGAAGGAGTTCATTCTCCTTAAAGATTTGGATTTTGGATTTTGGATTTTGGATTTTGGATTTTGGATTTTGGATTTTGGATTTTGGATTTTGGATTTTGGATTTTGCGTTTTGTATTTTTTATTATTTTTTTAGTTTTGGATATTGATGATTGATTTTTATTTGGGTTCATGTGACATTCTACCCTTGGGGTTAACCCTCAGGAATATACGAGTCTACGAGCATTCATGCCCATATATAGCAGAAGCTGGCACAAGAGTTCGGGTATGTCTGGTACTTAGGTGAAAGGATAATCATGCAAGTAATGGAGAACGAGCTGGAGGTCGCACCATCGATCCCTCTTATATATATGAGGAGCGTGGAGAAAATGTCGGATGAGGCACGAGCGACGGCGATGGAGGGAGAATATTACGCACTCCATACTGAGACGGTGGCAAGGTACCATTATTTGGACTTTGCATTTAGTTGGTTGATGCTACCGTCGATATATGACTTAGAGGGTGTACCTCCACCATCGGTAGGAACCAGGGGTTGTGGCAGTTCACCCTGCTTAGAGGAGCGGCGGTGGCATCAATGGAGGCAAATAATTTTTGGCATTACTCCACTCATTATTATATTCAGCTGGGTGGGGTCTCCATCGTGTTAGTGCCTCATCGTCCTCAGGTGACGATCGATGGATTCCCTCCTTCTCTTGAGGTGGATATCTAAAGAGAGGTATTGTTCGTTTTGCTTAATTTTGCACTTTAATTTTGAGTTCTTTCGATTTCTTTCTCTGTCAACGACTTTTGAACATTATGGTTGATTCTTTTTCTTTACAGACTATGCTCATTCCATCATCCTGGATGAGAGATATTCGAGATTGGATGGACTCTATGGATGAGTATGTAGGGACAATGGTTCGTTCTTGCATAGCACCTTCAACAACTATTAGTGTACCTATAATAGAGGCAAGTTCTGGAAGTGGGGGTTTTACTACTCGCCATCGCTAGAAGCGCATTCGCCGAGACCCTTGAGATTGTGGTTAGAGATAAGTCTTGGGGTTAAAAAGTTTGGGCTATGTCACGATAATTTTGATCTTTTTTGCTTCTTTTCCTTTATTCTTTAAAAATGTTAAAGCAGTTATATATATAATGATTCATTTTTTTAGGCTTATCTTAAATTAATGAATCAATCTACATGCACTTCTTTAATTTGTTATGTTATTGTAGTAATTATGTAAGTTTGTGTTTAGGATATGGATTTGGTTTATTGTATTACTTACCATTATCCTCATAGTTAGCAGTGTACATGCGCATGGCATCCAACCCTTCAAGATAAGAGACAAAAGTCTCAGTCTTGGTAACATCCATTTCAGAATAATATAAATATAGGTGTGCATGTGTTTGTGTTTAGGATATGGATTTGGTTATGCTATGTTGTTGTAGTAGGTATTTTGGTGGTTTATGTAAGTTTTAGGGACTTTTCTTATCACTAATACTTCATGTAACTTATGATTTGAAATAAAGAATGAAATAAATGATTATTTCTATATATCATGTTGTGCTATAATAAGAATTTCTTTACATTTGAACTATCAATATCGATCTCTGAGGCATATATAATCGTCTTGTTCATTAAAAATGATAAGGGAGACTAATGTACTTCTTGCTGAGAGAAAATAATAAAATTTTGTGAAAAAGAAAGGACCGTTCCCAAGGTTACTTCATAAGATGCCTATGTATCTCTGGGGGATAAAAGTTGTTTCTGTAAGTTTTGAAAAAGTGATTTAAGAGGATCAATCCTACTTATTTCTTATAGAGGAAACAACATATTTTATAAAATTTATAGAATAGAATGGGGATGAAAAGTGCGAAGTGAAACAAGAGTCAGATTAAAGGTAGAATTTCTTAAGACTGTCCAAATTTACTGGATGCTCTATCTCTTCTTCGTGGAGGTTAGTGAGCATAGAGCCATAACCAGACATGATTTTCTTCACTAGAAATGTCCTATTATAATTTTGTTTGAATTTAACTCTTAGGTCGCAGATGGGTTCTAATATTTCTTTGAGATCAAGGTCTACTTCTCGCACACCATGATCTTTGAACTTTTTGTTGAATGATTGCGCTATGAAACGGTGATACCCTTATATGTGGAATAAAGCTTTCAACCTATTTTCATTCGATAATGCGAGTTTATTGTAACAAATTTGTTTCTAATCAACTGCTATGATTTAACTTTTAAGGATAACTCGCAGGGAGGGTATTCAAGCTCAATATGCAAGACTTCTTCAATGTCGTACAATAAGGGGTAAGGGGTATCCCCAGTGGGGGTTCTAATGGACGTGCGGTAGCCCCAAAGGACATAGGTGATTCGATCATCCCAATCCATGCAATGTTCGATAGTCTTGTTGATTGTGTAATCGAGGCTTTAATTAGAAGCTTATACAACCCCATTATTTTGTGATCGGGAAAGAGAAGACTTGTGCCTCTCAATTTTGTATTCCTTAACCACTTCTGTGACTTTTTCTTTGAAATGGAGTTCATTATCTGATACCAACTCATGGGGACCCTGTAACGGCAACTGATATTCTTTATGATGAACTTGACTACCTTCTTCACATTGAATATCGTGTATAACTTAGCTTCAAACCATTTAGTAAAATAATCGATGGAGACTGGAATAAATTTTTTCCCATTTCATGCTTTGAGAGGTACTTTCCTATTAATATCAATGCCTTAAGTCGAGGGTTAAAAGAGAGTTTCTATTAGCATTTGAGGCATCTAACTCACGGAGAGGTAGCTGTTGGAGATTGGCGAATTTCTAGCATTTTGAGGCACCTTATAACAAGTCCATGTAGTCTTGGACCATGGTGATCCAATAATATTCTTATCGAACAATATTCTTAGAAAGAATATGACCATTAATGTGGGGTCCACATTCCCCGTTATGGATCTTCTACATCATTTCTTCAATGTCAGCCCCTACTATGCACTGTAAGTGGGTTCAATCAATTTTTTTTAAATGGCGCTTTATCATAGATATTGCATTGAGCTATACGATTACAAAGGGTCATACGATCTTTCTTATCATCCCATTGAGGATAACAATCATATTTGAGGAGTAACCAAACGTCATAATACCACAATCCAACTTTGTTTGGATCTTCTTTTGTAGTAAGCTCAGTGCATTATTAATGAGTTGGAAGATACTGCTTCTAAAATTAAAAGGAGGCCATTGTTATTTCCTCGGGCATGTCAACAATATAAGCCAAGGTTGCCTCTGCATCGACAAAACTATTTCTCGAGAAGTAATGGTAGTGGAAGGTGTAATATTTGAATTGAGAAATGAGTTGTTCAAGGTGATCATGAAAAGACAGGAGCTTGTCATCTTTACTTTCCATTTCTATATGATTTATCCTATGATGAGGGATGACTCTCCACAGACATCGAAGCATCAGATTCCTTTCTTGAGGGCAATCTTAAGGGTTAAGATGATGCTTCTTACTTCGTCAAGTTTTTAGTGAAAGGTAAGTCTAACTTGATGGTGATGGGAGTATGAAAATCATCAGGCGTGATCAGGATTATCCCAATGACATATCACTTCTTATTAGTAGCTTCATCGAAGAAAATATTCTACCATATATCTTCTTGAGAAGTACATAGAATACCCTCGTCTGGGAATTCAAAAATTCATACGTCATTTTTCCCATGGGGTTTTATATTAGACAATCAACGATGGATCTCTCTTTCATGTCTTTTTGTATAACGTAAGTGATATCAAACCCTACTACCAATATCAACCAATGGGATATACGACTCAATAAAAATGTCCTCTCTATCAGGTATTTCATGGGATCCATTTAAGACATTATCCTCATGGGAAATGCAAGCATGTAGTGTTGAATTTTCTGAATGACCCAAACTAGAGAGACAAATGCCTTTTCTAATGCGGTGTAGTTTAATTTATATCCAACCAGTTTGAAACTATTGTAGTAGATAACTCTTTCTTTGCATTATTTTTCAATGTAATGGGCTAATATAGCACCAGATATAGTATATGTGATAGTAAGGTATATAATAAGGGGTAGATCAAGCTACAGTGGCATGAGAACCGAAGGTTAGGTAAGATACTGCTTGATTTTATTGAAGGCTTCTTGACATGCCTCATGCTAAACTTTGATTTAATCCTTTCGGAGGATCTTAAAGATAGGTTCGTAGATGAAAATGAGTTGGTTGATGAATCTGCTAATGTATTAAATCTTGACTAAAAAATTGTGGACTTCTTTCTCTTTTCGAGGAGGTGGAGTTTCTTGGATTGCTTTGAGTTTAGAATGGTTCACTTCGATTCCTATGTCAATAACCATGAAGCTAAGGAGTTTAACTTTTGTGACACGAAAATGCATTTTTGCGATTGAGACACATCTAGTATTTTCAGAGTCTCTCAAAGAATTTCCTTGAGGCTGGAATATGACCATATTGAGTCTTAGAATTGATGATCATATCATCAACATATAACTCAACCTCATTGTGGATAAGATCATGAAGGATGGTTATAGCTTCTCTTTCATTTATTTCCTTAAAAATTTTAAGACCGAATGGCATGATAATCCAATAAAAATTACCCCCACCGGGTGGTGAAAGCAGTCTTTCCTTGATGGTCGAGATGCATCTTGGTTTTTATTATACCACACAAAGCTGTCAACATATGACTTGAGGGCATGATTAGTACTATTGTCGATAAATATTTTAATGTGTGGAAAAGGGTAATCATCCTTAAAAGAAGCTTTGATCGGATGTTGGTAGTCGATACACATGCATACGTTCCCTCCCAATTTGAGCACATGCACGATGTTGGTGAGTCAAGTCGGATATTCGACCACACGAATGAAATCCACATTCAATTGTTTGACCACTTCATTTTGACTTTGAGGATCACTCGGTGTGAAGCTTTCTCAGTTTTTTATTGTTAGGTTTGCATTGTGGATAAGCGGGGATCTCGTGTTGCAAGACTTCAGGGTCAATGCCATATATATCACTGTAGGACCACACAAAGATGTCTAAGGATTATTTTAGGAGCTTTGCAAATTACGACTGCTTATGCTCATTGAGGGTTGACCATATCCTAATTTCTCAAGGAGAGATACCATAACTAATATTAACAACAATAGTATTATCATCATTGGTTTGAGCGCGATTATGTTGCTTATTTTTTCCTTATTAAGATCAGTTAAGAATTTTTCATTCATTAGATCATCTTCATCAATTGTTCAATTAGAATAAAAGTAATTAATATAAGGCACATTAAGATACTCAAAATTTTCATTAATTTCATTAGCTACAATTTCTTGAAATAATGCATTGAGAACCTTATTAAATGAGGCCTCACTTACATTCATAGCAGTATAGAGAAAGGAAAAACAAGCATAGATCCATTATCTAGAAGGTGAATGATAGGGTTCTTGATGGGCAGAGTTGGGTTGACTAGAATGATTTTCCAATTGAGGATAGGTTTATTAACAAGGTTGATCTCTACAAATAGGTTGGATGTCTCACCTTCGGTGTGGATCATGCAGGGGTCCATTCCATATGTATGGAAGCCAAATTATTCATCACGGTCGGTGCTTTAAGTGATTTCTCTGAAACATCTGGATCACATTAACATTACCAAGCGGGCTATGTTTTAAGAAAACTCTGACTTTGAATTTCTCCCATGTTGGGAAAGGAAGTTGATCAAAATTGAAGCCTAAGAGAAACGTATCATTGGCAATGTGTTGTATCTCCAAAATAGGCTTTCTTATGCCGATACCATCAGAGTTGTCATCATCTCTAATGATGGTGATGGCTTGATTATCTTTGAAGAAGTTCAGTGTCCGATGGAGGTAAAAGGCCACTCCCCTAATACTATGGAGCCATGGTCACCTATAGAGCAAGTTGCATCAAGGAGGCTATCGTTGACTTGAAATTCCATCTAAGGAAATATTGGGCAAACCCCTAGTGTGAGAGATATTGAACCCAAAATTTCTCATCGGGTATTATCATAGGCATGTAGGGTGGCGAATGCAGGAGTGAGATTGTTGACTTTTAATCCCAATCATTTAAGAGTTCTTAATGGAAAAACATTCAAAGTAGAACTGTTATTTACAAGAACCAATGGGACTGTCTTCTTAATGTATTCCACTAAGCTATTGAGAGCATAGTTATAATTTAAACCGAATTTAGGAATCTTCTCATTGGTGAAGAAGACAAGTCTGGTAGCAGTTAGAGATCTAAATATATTAATTGCCTTTTCGGGTAAGGTAGAGGGATGAATTGTAGGTCTAATGAGAAGATTGATTAGGGAATTTCTGTGAAGTTGGGAAGATATAAATATTTCCCACACGATAATATTTTCTTTGATCTTCTTGAGTTTTTCGAGGACTTTTCTCTCTTGAATCGACATTTTTGGCATTAGATTTCTTTGTCTGGTTAGAATATTGGAAGTATTGCCCTTATAGGGTCATAGGATTCATAGATGTTGGGAAGAACTGAATCCTAGTTTGTTCATCTATCTCAGATGCATGAGATATCTCATTTATTCCTGACAATAATTCTTTGAAGGAGATGATTTATTAAAACGAGGTAATTTTCCTGGAATTCTCATCATCAAGTTTACCATCTGAGTCGATGAATTTTATAACCACGATCAATTCATCCTACAAGTCTTCCCATGACGTGGAGACATGTTGAAAACAAGGGACCATATATCCTTTAGGTTTTAGCATTTTAAACAACTTGGGGATTGACATGTATTATTCTCATTGATATACTCTTCTGACAAAACTTGGACAATGCTATTTAAACTGAACTCTTTTGGAGGCACAAATCAATTGTCGGACTGATATAACCACTTTTGGGATTCTGTGTATATTAATTATTTTGTCCCAACTACTTTCTTCAGCGTAATTTTAGATAAAAACTTCTTCCTAAAGATCATGAGTTGTTCTAAGATAGTTGGCAACTCCATACTTTTTATTTCTAAGCGGGTTCAAATAGTTATGTAGGCTCTTATCATAAGGGAAAAAGCTTGATCGATAGTGTTTTGAGGGTGTAGGATGAAGGCTAGGAAACCTTAAAGAGCTTTAGATGACTTGATTGAGCTGTTAGAAAGGGTAGGTTTATTAATGGGTTTGATTTTGGTAAATGAGTCAAAATTTGGATCTTCATCAGTGATAAGGGCATTCATACCTATTTGGTGTATTAGTAAAGGGTTTTAGGTGGTGTTTGGCTTAGGACTTGTGGGAGGATCAATAACGCCATTGTCTATGAGGCCTTAAATGACATTCCTGAAGTGACAACATTGATTGATGGTATGACAGATGATTTGGTGGAAGTCGTAATAGGATTCATGTTTGAAGTCTTAGGGAAGTGGATTAA
The DNA here is from genome assembly GCA_949130495.1 of Sambucus nigra. Lineage (NCBI taxonomy): Eukaryota > Viridiplantae > Streptophyta > Magnoliopsida > Dipsacales > Adoxaceae > Sambucus > Sambucus nigra. Next base: position 485,811,932 of record OX422215.1, read on the forward strand.
CAGTGGACGATGGTCCAAAGGCTTGATGAAATTTTGGGACAAGATAGCTTGATAAACTTTTGACAGGGGAGTATGGAGATCGATATATTCCTTTTGGGTTAAAACATGGAGAGTTTTTTATGCCCACGAAGTGGCAGGATAAGAGATGTTATTGATAACTAAAACTGTGGTAGTAGTTGTCTTGTCATACTTATGGGGAGTGAACTGTCCTGCTGGCTTCTTTAATTCAAACTTAGTCTTTTGATTTTGGGCATTTTCTTCGATCTCAGCCCTATTCTTCAGAACGGCTCTGAAATAAGGGTAATCTTGGCTAGCCATAGAGGTCAGCATGTGCAGAAAAAAATTTTTCTTTATGATACTAACTTGTTCCTCCTCAAACAGATAATTGGTTATGGTAGCAACCTTTTCTCTTCACCTACTAGTGAGATTGTTGATAGATTCTTTAAGGTTTTTCTTGAAGAGTTTATGATCTTGGTGGGTATCTCTAATTTCACATTATACTTGTATTGGGACATGAATTCCCTCACTACATCTTCCCACTCGTGAATTCAGGACCCTCTAGTGATAAAAACTAGCGAAGGGAATTTTCTTTGAGAGTCTATTGGAATATCTAATCCATTATCTCCTTAGTATCCTCAAGTAGGATCATCGAATGATGATAGTTGTGAAGATTCATAATGGGAGTCCTATAACCTCCAAATTTCTTAATATTGAGCATTTTAAATTTTTTCGACAACTAGGTCTTAGAGTAAGGGCACATGTGGGTGTAATTCGCGCATATCCCTGAGATCTTAGTGATAGAACTTCTTGGAAAGCATCATGTGGTCTTTTTGACCCAGTTCAATTCATCCTCCTCAGTATTGATAGGAATGGGCACTAGCAGGCTAACCTCTCTCTAAGCAAGGTTTGGCATTTGCAGATGGGAAGGTGGCAGTCCATTCATAAGTAATACACGTGGAGATTGCTTGTTGATATTATTCTAGAGCCCATGTTGGCTCAGGCATTTTTGGTCCCCAAAAAAGGGGAAAGGTAATATCTTGTTCAGGAACCTTGAGGATCTTACTCCTATTTCTCGATAATTCTTGGACATTGGATTTATAACCCTCTATTTTCGCACTGAGCTGAGAAAGTACTACCATTAGGTTTGGATAAGCATTGGCATTCTGATTCGTGTTCTCCATAAGGTATTTCCAGTAATATTATACAATTTTACCTAAAGTGGATAATGAGGGTATAGAACTCAGGGGTGGCTTGATAGCAAATCTGATTCAATAAGGAGCCAGGTCACGGAGTGCAGTAACACTTGAGAGGGAAATCAATTTTTTTATTTTTATTAAAAATGAGTATTTTTGGTATTTTTGAAAAAAGAGAGAAAATGTTTTTGGTACTTTTGAAGAAATGGAGGGAGGAGGAACTACCAGAATAGTAATTATTATTAGGTTTCGCTTGTATTATATTTTGCCTAGGGTGCAAATGAAATGTCAGATTGGATCCGAGTCTGTGAAAGGATGGGATACGCAATGTAAAGACACATTTGACATGTTTTCAAACTCATGGACAAGTACTACTTTAAAAACGGGTAAAATAGCGCAAAACATGGGTGGTGAGATAATCCAAAAATTTGGCAGAGTTTCACGTTAAAACCAATAAACTAGGTATGAGTGTCCTAGGGTAGACGCATATATTAGGTTAGTGTAAAGGTTCATCCCTTTGGCATGACTTCCACGATATAGCTCTTACCTACAAGGGAAATTATTCATCGGTACATATGGAAAAACCATTTTATATACTTAAGTGTACATGAATTGCCTCATGATATACACCGCATGGTGATGGTATATGTGAGATCAAATTTGATATAGTAGGCGTACATAAATGAGCTCTTTGCTATATACCTTCCTTCCTGAGTTTGTTGAGGTGGTACGATGTGGGGGAACTATTCGATATACGTTGAAAGTACTCAGACAATGTAAGGTGGGATAACGCCTAGTTTAATCATGCCTCCGATATGGGATAAACTTTTACTCAAAAGTAGCGCTCATGTGATATATCATGAGAAATGCATGAGTATTAATTACTATCTTTTGTAAAGTTATATGTATACTAAGAAGGATATGTACAACTAATAAGCATGAACAAGAGCATATGAATATACATAAGTGGAGTGAAAAAGAGCTAATTGTACAAAAATGGGACTAATAATAAATAGTATATACAACTAGCAAAGCACAATAATATGTATAAGGTGTAAATAATGTGGAAGTGTATGCAAGTGAAATGGGATATATACAAGTGATGTGAAGCATGTGCATATTCACAAGTGGAGATAAGAATGGGTATCTACAAGTGACATAAAGTTAGTGAGTCATGTGAATAAGGAGAGTGAAAAGTGGAAGATATATACATGTGAATGTGAAACGTGAGATATATACAAGTAAAGAAAGCATGCAACATGTGATAGAAAAGATTATAAGTATATGTGAGGAGAAAATGAGCAAGATGGAGTACAGAATATACATGGATAGTATGACAAGAGCATGGTACATGTATAACATGTGAGAATGAAACTAAAAAAAGGAATATATGAGTAGAAAAATATATACACATGTAGAAAAATACAAAAAACGTAGAAAAGTGAAAACAAAGCCCATGTAAAATAGAGTCTAGTCCTCCAAACATAAAATCCCCTATGAATTCGCCACTATGACCATCCGGATTGGGTATTACCTGAAGAATACTTGAATGAAAATGGTTCCAAGAAAAAGAACAACATTTCCACCACTCGCGCGATATTCACGGGATCCCATGGAAATAAATCGACAGTCATTAAAGGGTATGTAAAAGACGGAATCGGCATCTATTTTACTAAAAATAGACAAAAGATATAGCTATCTTCATAGAATCATCATTAAAAGACTAACTGATGCATGTGAAACCATATAGATCACGGATTCAGGGTGTAAGTTACAGAATGGAAAGGTGTTCGGTACCCACACCTCCCTTCCGATCTCTCATGGGATATAAAAAATTTCTCCCTTTTCCTCCTAAAATGTGTATAATGTATGTGGGTGAAAAGTTGATATATGCGTGAAAAGTGTGCAAGAAGCGAAATCATTGTGTCCGCGTCATGGAAAGGACGAGAACGAATCATTTGATGGAGTATAACTAGAAGAAAGAGAAAATATACTTATACATATATATAATACTAGTGGTACACCGGATCATGACTCATTATGACTAAATGAGTACGTATGTCTGTAGGGACTTCTAGAAGTAGGCAAAGATATGTATGTAAATACTAATGGGAAATTAATGAGCAAAATGCGGAAAGTGAGGAAAAAGAGGACTCGAATCTCAATGAAAACTCTTGATACATACGTAATAGGAACCAAAATCAAAGTCCACGTAGTTCTAGATAACATAAGGGTGGGATATAATTAATAAATCTAAAAATGGAGTTTTTTTATTTTCAGTTGTGGGAAAACATGCCCGATTGGTGAAAATGTGAAGAAATGGAAGAAAATTCTAATTTAGGGTTTATGAAGTAAACCCTCCTTTTGGGTTTTTGGATTTTATGAAAATACGTTTTGCGAGTATATTGATAATAAAAGGGTGATTAGAGGTGATGAAGTAGAAAATAAATGGAAACATATGATAAAACTAGTAAAGTGTAAGAAATGACACTATATTACAAAGCTTTGATGGATATAATGTACGCATTTTAAATAACTTAAAATTTAATTTTGGAGAAATGTAGGTTGATTTTGATTGGTGATGTAAAGGTGGATAAGTTGAGGTGAAAGGTGAGGTGAGAGAGAGGTAATGGAATGTTGGAGAGAATGTTTAGAAAGGGATGTATTGAAAGCCTTAGCACTGATTTCGAGGCAAAAGGTCGTAACCAATGAGGTCAAGATTTTATTAAATAGGAAACCCTAAAAGGGACAAATGACTAAGCTACCCCTGCAGGTCTGGCGATTGGCATAGCCCTTGTCCTACTGATAAGAAGGCCTTCCAGACTTAATGGCCAAGTAAGGTAACCTCTGCCAATAGGCATGGGTGAAGGGGTGCCTATAGGCAATCCAAAGTTCAATTTTTTTATTTTATAAAATGACTATAAAATACAAACCGTAAATCCTATTCATGCATGACCATTGCCATTGCAAAGATAATTTAGAGAGTTATTAAAGAGCATTGAGGTACTATCTGGTTTGAGAGTTAACCAAAGTCAAACAGAGATTGGAAGCATCCAGTGACCTTCAATTTAGAATTTTGGAGTAAAAAGGCAGGTAAATATGAATAGTAAGTTCGATTCGTGCATATTATGGATCGCTGGAATGGGTATTTGTAAACGTAGGGAAGCTCTGATACCAATTTGTAAACACAAATAATCCAAGGGTGGTTCGAAAAAAATATTTATTCTTGTAATTTTATGAACCAAATATGAAACACAAATTTTCAACATATTTTATCTTTTTATCCTAAACATGCATCTATGTGATAAAATAAACCAAGCAAATAACTAAGGACAAGTTTCTAGAAAAAAACCTTTCGGTTAAAAATCTTTATTCACTATAGAAATCTACAAGACAGTCGACTTACAGACAACTTGATAACCTCCATAAGTATAACGCACTAATCTTCGCAAATCTCTAGTGAACAACTATGATCCTCGTAAAAATCATAAGATCGCAGTCCTCCATCAGCCTTAGCCTTCGTCTTCAGTGGTAAATCCCCGCTGGTATCACAATCTAGCTATGGAGATCCTCTCCACAAGGTGTATGCAAAAATACAAAACTATACAGGGTTTTAAATGAATTCATAAGGACAATATTCAAGGATGTTTTATTGTGAATAAAATAATGTTTTAAAACACTAAAACATGAAGAACTTTCTCAAACGTTATGCAGAAATGGAGTTAACAAAAGTCTTAAACGTTTGGAATATGAAATAGGTATTTATAGGCCATTCACAAATTTTGAGGCAACGCGATCATTCGAACGAGTTCCTTATTTCTTCGTAACAACAAGTCAATGTTGTTACAACGACCTAAGGTTCGCTTCTAATGAGATGTAAAAAATTGAAATAGTACGCCCTCATTTGATACATATTTGAACACCATAAGAAATGACCTATCTAACAAGATGTAATCTCGTTTGAACGAAATATAAATCTCATTTTCAATAGATACAAAATAAAATAATTATTCTTTTTTGGAAGTAAAAAGGCCTGTTCATTTTTGATAAAAAATAGACATCCCAAACACAATTCCATAAATTAGTTTAAACTCTAAATTATTTATACCTTTACGGGATGTCATAAATTCTTCAAACTTGGAGATGCTCGAGTTTGGTTCGTCTTAATGGTGCGTGACGATTTGTAAGAGATACGCCAAAGTTGTCTAAAACTTTGTTATGAACGATGTTAGAAAAAAAATTCTTTCAAATCTCCCCCTTTGGCTATTTCGGTACAAAATAAACAAACATGACTGAACACCAAATTAAAATCAAAATCTCCTATGACAAAAATACTAACACCCTTCCCAACCCTAGAACAGAACAACATAAGTCTCTTTGTCTTCAAACTTCTTATTCTTCCCTTTCTTGTTCTTCATTTGTGTGTCTTGATTTACACTTTAAGTACCTACACACATAAAACAAGAAACATTTACCCTCGTGATGCGTCGAGTTTAAAACAAAGTAAAACTCTCGTAAAACCCATAAATAAATTTCTCCCCCATAATTCAAACTCATTTTAATTGGCTCTCCCCTTTTGTTTTTATCTGAAATAGATAAAGAATTAGAAACATAAACATGAAATACAAAGGATCACGTAGAGGTTAAGATATCATCATAAGGATTTGTAATGATCATCTTAAAGGCCATCAAATACCAACTATTTTTGAAAATTTTCAATTTTTTTTCCATTTTTTTTCATAATTACAATATGTAACGCAAGGAAGATCTAATACTAATGTTTAGACTCAAGTAATCCAAGGGTGGTGGAAAACAAAGATATATTCTTGTAACATTATGAACTAAACATGCAACACCAATTTTAAATAGATTTTTATCATTTTTGCCTAAACATGCATCTATGTGATAAAACAAGTCAAGCAAACAACTAAGGCCAAGTTTCTGGAAAAAATCCCTTTCAAGTAAAAACCTTTGTTCACTTTAGAAATATACAAGACAATCGAATTACAGACTACTTGATAACCGCCATAAGTATGACGTCCTAATCTTCATGAATCTCTAGTGAACAATTATAATCCTTGCAAGAATCACAAGATTGCTATCCTTCGTCAACCTCAACCTCCCCCTTCAGTAGTGAATCCCCACAAGTATCACAACTCAACAATAGATATCCTCTCCATAAGGTGTATGGAAAGATACAAAACTATCTAGGGTTTTAAACGTATTAACAAAAATAATCTTCAAGGACGTTTTTTTGTGAATTAAATAGTGTTTTGAAACACTAAAACATGAAGAACTTTCACAAAAATTATGCAAAAATGGAGTTGGAAAAAGTTTTGAACATTCTGAACACGAAACAGGTTTTTATAGGCCATTCATAAATTTTGAGGTGGCACCATCGTTTGAACAAGTTCCTTATTTCGTTCTAATGACATGTTAATATCATTCGAACAAGATGTAAAAACTTGAAACAGTACGCCCTCATTTTATGCATGTTTGAACACCATAAGAAACGACCTATCTAAGGAGATATAAATCTCATTTGAACAAGATAAAAAATAAAATAATTTATCTTTTTTGAAAATAAAAAGAGTTGTTCATTTTTGATAAAAATAAACATCCCAAACATAATTTCGTAAATTAATTTAAACTCTAAATTGTTTTATACCTTTACGGGATGTCAGGAAGTTCTAACTTGACTTCTAACTTGGATATGCTCAAGTTTGGTTTGTCTTGACGGCGTGTGACGATTTGTTACATGATATGCCGAACTAGTCTAAAACTATGCTATGAACAATGTTAGAAAAGCTGTCCTTAGAATATTTAGAAACCTATGAAAGTATGTTGAATTACTGTCGGCTCCAAGAGTCGACCAAATTAAAAAGGAGCTCAGTAAGCATTCATTTATCTTTAAGATAAAATGGGTGTTAAATGGGAATACTAAGTTATATTTGTGCACTGTATGGACCGTTGCAAAAGGGATTCAAAGCCATATGAAACTATGTTGAGGTAATATCGGGTTAGAGATTTGAATAAAGTCAAATGGAGATCGGGAAGTGTACGATGACCTTTTGAATACAAGGGGTTTGAAATGCAAACTGTAAGTTCGAGTCATGCACAATATGGACCATTTAAAAGGGGATTCAGATCCCGATGAAAGTGTGTTGAGGTAATCGTGGGTGTGAGAGTTAACTAAAGCCAAAAGAATATTTGGAAGCTTCCAATGACCTATAATTTAGGACTTGAAGGAGGAAAAATTGATTGGACCTATGGAGGTGTATGAGGGTACTTGAATAGGGTGCCTACACCCATTAAACAATCTCAAAACCTACACCACCCACTCTAATTAATAAGAAGGAAAAATCTAATATCTAAGTTAAGAAAAAGGGAAAACCTAAACACTTTAGCCTCGAAATGCTAAACTTCAATCTCATTTTTAGACTCAACCACTAAGAAATACAAATCCAAAAATCCTCTCTAGTTTAAAGTTCTCAAAGCCAAGTCATATTTCCTTGTTCAAACCTATATTAAACCACATCAAACTAAAAAAATATATATCTTTAAGCATTCTTTACTCCCCAGTGTGAAGCAAAATTAAGAGAACAACTACTACTCAAACAAGAACTGAGAAAGCCTTAAAACCTAATTTTTTTTTGGAAAAGATTGAACCATAACTTCAGAGAAGAATGATTTGATCTACACTATAGAGAATCAAAATACTAGATAAAATACTTATTACATGGAGGTTTTCATCAACACCATCATGACAAGGCCATGAAAAGCATAAACACCACCTCGAAAAGATACTAAACTCTTGAAAAAAAATATTTTAAGGATTTAGATCAATTGATGGATTCTTTACATGCAGGAATCCAAAGATGAAAAGATCAACAATAATTAGTTGCTTAAAGCAACTATGCCTAAATTTCCTCTCCTTTTCCTTTAGATATCATTTTAATAAGTATTTTAATCTTCTTTCTTGTTCTAAATCTCATATCTTAAAATGTGAGAAATGGTCTATAATATGTTCTCCGTCCTTTCGCTTGATGTAAAACCCCCATCCATTACTATCTTCTTATCTTGCTTCTAGCTTGTTAGATTTATTTCTAAGATCCTCCACCCTTTGCATATTTAGTAATTCTCTGTGTTTATTTTGAACTGCTTCCATTTGCACATACTTTGCTGAATACATTTTTTAATCTTCATAAAAAACCCATCCATATTATTTTAAATATTTTGAAAATGGGACTCTTTGTCTCCCTATGATATAGTAAATAGTACATGTTAAGGCTAGGTTTTGAACTATTAGTTTGAAACAATCTTTTTTATTTAAAATGTTTGAGATTTATTCTTTTAAATATTTCACCTCTCTGTATATCCCACTATTTCTTAAAGCTCTTCCCTTTCATTCCATTTAAAAGTGACAATTAAAGAATAAGTGATCAGTATTTTCAATATTATTAGCACACAACACACTCTTCACTATTAATTCTCTTCTAATTAGAGTGCTTTTGTCTAGTGTGAATCTTGTCAAAACACACTAACCACCTAACAAAAGTGCATCTAGGAATATAATTTATGTACCACACAAACTTACACCCATATACTTTTGTTTTGTGGTGTCTAATATGATTATAAGTATCCTTCTACCTGTATATACCATTTATGGAAATATCCCAAGTAACACAATCTTCCACATCCACACAATCTTGATTTATATTGTCTACAATCTCCTTAAGAGCATTAGAATCCTAATAAGGTATCCTTAATTTTCCATTTTGTATAAATTCCTCGGCCTTAACATGTATATTACTAGGAACATCATATAATATTCTTTCCCCTAATATATGCATTACACGTCCCAAATTATTTTGATTTTCCAGCTAGAAAAAGCATTATTATCATTCCCACATGATATTGTATAAATTTCTTGGCTAGATCTTTAAGTTTATAAATTTTTTTCCAAGTCCATGAAGTACCATCTTTAATCTTCACATTCCAAATGCTATCTTCTTTAATATCATAAGTATGAATCCATTTTACCAATTGGGAGTGTAGGTGATGAAATTTTACTATGATTAATTCAAAGAAAATAAAGCTGAGAAGTAAAGGAAAATATCACAATACAATACACAAGATATACGTGGTTTAACCATGTGCTTACGTCCATGGGGTGCGTCACTCTATTTTTATTGATCAACTCTTAATAACATAGATTATAGGATCCTTTTACCAGGAGTGAGGGTTAAATTTATAGATAATATAAAGAGAATGAGTCGTGTGGGACTTTATGACCTTAGGATGCAGTTATGATTTGGTCGAGTGGATCGAAGCCTGAGATTTTTGCTAATGTTATCCTCTTTTATTCTTATCTTTAAGATATGATCGTGTATTAGGACTACCTAACACATTCCAACTCTTTCGAATAGATTGAATAACTCCCTCATAATTACCCCAAAATCTCTACAACCTGAATGGGGTGGAGAGGATTGATCACTAGTCGAATTCAATGTTGGTCGGCATTGATGTTTGATCGCCTATTGGAGATAAGGTCAAAGAGTATCAACAATTATTATTTTAATATGAGAATAAACTTTATTGTCCCCCTTGAGTCTGTTGCGTATGCTCGTAATTTCCTTAATTTTTCAAGGGTACGGTAGTAATCACATTAAGTTATATACCAAAAAGGTCACAATCAACTAGTCACGGTCCAAAATCGTGACCACACAAGAAAATATATGACTCAATATGTGAAGAAAGTAAAGGGTGGAATATAAAGATGTTTGTTTATGGTTCCAGACCATGACCATGGGGGTCATGCCTCCAAACTGTGACCAAGCCATGACCATTTTAGCTAAAATTTTGGCTCCCTTTTTACCATGTGGATGGTTATGATTTTGAATCATGTTGTACCTGTGACCAATGAGAGCCTATAATGATCATGATTTTAAACCATGACCCTTTTCAATGAGTTATGGCACGTGATTGGGTCACAATTATGGCCATGCCTTGTGACCATGATCTTTCTGGTAAGTTAAAGGGTCACATGCATAATCAGGGCTCTAGACTGTGGCCATCCTTGGGCTATATAAAAAACCCACCTAGGGTTCTTTTATTTCACGATTTCTCTCTCTCCCTCTCTCTCTCTCAGGGCTCTAGACTGTGGCCATTCTTGGGCTATATAAAAAACCCACCTAGGGTTCTTTCATTTCATGATTTCTCTTTCTCTCTCTCTCTCTCTCTCTCTCTCTCTCTCTCTCTCTCTCTCTCTCTCTCTCTCTCATGCTCTGGATCAACGATTCTACCATGATCACCCTCACCATCGGCTACCACCATCACCGGTAGTACTCCTTATCTCTCTTTGATTTGACATTTTATCTCTTATTTATGTGTGTGTGTGTGTGTGTGTGTGTTTATGTATATGAAATTGGGTATCTGAAATTAGATATATGAAATTAGGAATCTAAAATTAGGTATGTGGAATTTGGGTATGTGAAGTTTGGTATTGGAAATTAGGTATATGAAATTGGGTATATACACATTAGGATAGTGAAATTGGGTATATATGCATTAGAATAATGAAATTAGGTACATAAGCATTAAAATAGTGAAATTAGTTATATACATGAAATTAAACTAATACACACACACACACACACACACATACACACTCACACATGCACTTATATATACACAAACATACCCACACGTGAACATATACATACGTATACTCACATGCACACTTATATATACACAAATACGATCACCACACATATATATACATATACTCATACACGCAACCCATAAATTCCTATATATTCATGAAGTCCCTCGTATACTCACATGCGCAGACATATACACCCTCCCACACATACATATACTTTTGGTGACATTTTAGATTGAGTAATACGTTAACATGTTTTTTTTATCATTCCATGCGCATATTCAGTTGGAGAACAATTATTGAAGCTTAACCGTTATAGGTTATGTCTTTATTCATGTAATTTTATCTATCTTTTGTTTTATGTAACAGTCTTGTACATAGTTATAACTTATTAGTTAAATGTCGTGGTCATGTTTACCCCTTCCTTAAGTGGTTGTTGTTTGAGTCAACATAAATTGGGGTAAGATCTTGCACAATTGGTGAACATATAGTAATTTTAGGATTAATTTTAAAAAATTAACTTAAATTGGACTTGTTGATACTCTACAGTTATGCATATATCTATTTGGTTAACTATTATTACCTTGTTCATCCTTTCTCGAAGTGAACACAAATTCTTGAAAGGTCTTGCACATTTGTTGTACGCACATTAATTTTAGGATTGATCTAATTAAAATAAACTTAAATTGGACTTGTTGATACAGTGCGGTTGAATATTATTGTATATATCCCTTTAGTTAACTATTGTGGCCATATTCACCCTCCTTTAAGTGGTTGTTGTTTGGGTGAACACAAATTAACTGCAGGGCTCACGAATTTGGGGACACATAGTAATTTTAGAATAAATTTAATTAAGATGAACTTCAATTGGACTCGTTGTGGATAACTAATCAGTTAATTCACATTCACACCCTCCATCTATGTATTTTTTTAGGACAAATGAGTCACACTAATAATTATTTTCAATAAGAGTAGGAGAGGGTGTAATTGGACCGCTAAAACATCATTTATTAATGCACACCATGTTGATGGAAATTCTATCTACAAGTATGGCAATATAAAAATTGAATTGTTTAATTGCCTTACAAATCGTGGAGTTATTCTCTCTCACGCATACTTGTTAGATCGAATTCTATTTTCCTTGCCATAATTATAGGATGAGGGAGTAGAGAATATATTTTGCATACATAATCCCGACAGGGCACTGACGCTAGTGACACTATCACAAAAGGTTGAAAAAATAATCATCCATCGTGGATAAAACTCCTTAAAGAGATCATTCACCCAGATTGTGACATATCATGATTTATGAACATCCAAAATGAGCTTACAGACAAGTTAAAGAAGAAAGTTTTTTGAGTTCCTATTACGTACCTATATACGTCAATCATAGATACCCTTCCAGCCAGTTGGTCGCATGATTTTTTTTAAAGTTTTAAAACTAATGTTGATTGGATGAAAATTAGGCACATCGAGCATGTTTTAAAAGTTGTTGGAAAGGTGTGTATATATATAGAGTCATAAATATGATTGTCATACATTCGTCACTAATTTTTTTAATTGTAGGCAATGTCGAACAAGAATGGAAATGATCAACCAAATAATGAAACACAACTAGCTGGGCACTCTCCTACACCCCAAACTTAATTTTCATCACCTGCGGGTTAAGAAAACTCTACTCCATCACAAATCCCATATACCACTCCATCTTCGAGTCATCAAATTCAATAAACTTCAATTAATCCAACACCCCACCTTCCACTATCGAGGAATCCCAAGCCATTTATAAGATTCCCTCTGGGTTATTAATGATTGGGAATTATCCTATCAGTAAAAAATATAGCGTCCAAATTTTTAAAGCTCGTTGTCTATGTATTAAAAAATGACTGTGAGCCTTGAGTGCTCAGAAAAGTGGAATAAGGTTGATCTTGCAATAAAGGATAACATATGGGAACAAATTTGTAAGAATTTTTCATTCCCATCCTATATGAATGCAAAGGTTCTCTCCTGAGTAGTTAATCAAATGAAAACCTATCAAAATAACCTTCAGAAGAATTTTTTCCACAAGGGGGAAACAAGTTTTGATATTTTAAGGTTGAAAGACAGATTTCCCCTAAATGTTCAAATGCTCACCACCAATGGAACAACCTCTAGGAGAATGAGTCTAGGGAGGGTAAACTGATTGAGAGGGAAAAAATAAATTGAATAGATCAAAGAAAATTGATTCCCACAATCTTGGGGAAATATAATATGATGATCTGAAGGGTGAATGGGTAGACAGGATCAAAGGGACTCTAAAAGAAAGTAAATATCCAAATCGGGTCAGGTCATACTTGCATGACCGATGGCAAAAAGGGACCGTTAAATTAACAAAAAATTAAAATAGACCCTGGCGAGTTTGAATTTGGTTATCATGTATACACATATTATAATAAAATAATGTTAAAATTATAGTCCTAAACATAATATTATGTTACAATAAGTGATCAAAAGGCATGTCGAGTAGTTAGTACGCGTGAAACCCCTATGACATTGCAGAAAATGATTTAATCACGGTACTTAGGAGGTACAAAATGGCCAATACAAGAGGTGTGGGATCACATATGCCAAGTAGAAAAATATAACACACTGTACCTCTATTAGAAAAGATCCGGGGAGGGGTCACATGTCGAGCTAGGCGAAAGAACAAGCCAGGACGAAAGGATATGTGTCAAAGCTTACGAGGGAGGTTGGAAATATTAGCAAAAATATGGATTTGTTGATGAATGAAATCAAGGGGTTGGTCCAATTGTTTAGTCAATAATATGGGTTACCCTCCCAGATGCCTCCTCAAACATTCCCCCCATCCTACGCCTTAAGGTTTACCCTCCAAAGTGCCTCCTCCTGCAACATTCTCCTCCCAAGAACCTCCTCTTATAACCTTTCATAGATCATTGTCGCAGTGATTATGGCAAGGAGTATTATATAATAGACTTTTCCAATAGCAGGGTCGTTAACACATCCACACTTGTTTCCATGAATGTCGAAACACTTATCCACAATCTCCCTTTAACGGTGGGTGAGACTCATATATTAGTTGATAAAGTATAAAATGGTTTCTTAGATGAGCCTGTGCATATTAATCACGGTGAAGGGACTTCATTAAAATATTATAAAATTATTATATTGCCTCACCAATTCATTTGTTGGTCAAGATTAGGAAATGAACAATATTTAAAGTTCGTAATGTTTTAATTTTGTGTTGACATAATAAGTTATTTTAATATTAATTTTAGTGATATCTTAATTTGTTTAGTTTTACTTCATATTTATTGAATGCTCGAGTTGAATGAATTTTCTTAGGTTGAATGAATTTTCTTTAATTATACAGTGAGAGTTCTTATATCCAATATGACCTTAATTTCAACCTATTGATACACTTGACCTGACTTTTGAAGACTATATAATGGGTTTCCCACAATACAAAGAGTGGATAGGAGAGAGTAATAGAGTCTATGATAATCATGTAAATGGCATTCTTAAATTTATTAAATATTCTGATAGAAATCTTAAGAGTAAATTTTTTTAATGTCCGTGAAACCATTGTATGAACTATAAATTTAAGTCTTTGGAAGATATAGAATTGCATTACAAATGTGGTGTATGTCGTAAGACTATAAGATATGGACATTACATGGGGAAAATAAAGTACCATATGTTCCAGAAGAATTATCGGTACTTGAATGCATGATGAAACCCCATATGGTAGAAATGGTGAATGATTCTCCAACATACTATCCTTTAACCGACATAATTGATGATTCTTACGGAGTCCACCACCATAAAAACCACCGCATATGGATATGGATAATGTGAATTTTGACCAAGACAATGAAAAAGTTAATGCTAAATTACCTAAAGATCGAGAATACATATGGTTAAAAGTCAATGCATCTAGGCTTTTGTATAAAAATTAGCGAAAAAAATCACTCCATACTGTACGCAATGATCGGGTTGCAAAATTTGATGAGTCAATTTGGTTTGTTAGGTAAAAGAGTAACTAGAATTATTAAGTGGTCTAAATACATTCTCACCAAAGAGAATACGTTACCATATACTTATCCGAGCATGAAGAAGATCTTGAAGGTTTTCGATTTGAATTACAAATCTATTCATGCACACAATATGATTGTACATTGAACCACAATGAACTCAAACTGAAGGATGAGTGTCCTGTATGAAATGATACAAGATATATTTTTTATGAGAGTGGAAAAGGCAAACTTGCAAAATCTCACAAGAGCTCGCTATTTCCATAGAAGGTATTAAAGTATTTTCCCCTTGAGTTACTGTTAAAAATATTTTTCACTGTACCATGGATAGAAGAGGGCATGACATGGAACATTCGAGCTGAGGTGGGTGGTAATTTCATGCATCATCCGATTGATTCGCTCATTTGGAAGCTTTATATGCATGGCACCCTGAATTTCAAAAGAAACTGTGCAATGTACTTCTTGCATTATCAATTGATGGGTTTAAGCCTTTCAATAATTTAGGCACTAATCAGTGTTATTGGACAGTTTTCATGGGACCTTTAAGTCTCCCTCCAACACGGTCCATGAGAAAATAATTGTGACACCCCACCTAATTAAATATCAGGTGATCAGTCCTTTATTAAATTAATTCAGAATATCCAGTTGGTTTAGAATATGCATCATTGCCGAAAAACTTTATTATTAACACTAATCACCTAATATTTAAAAAGGTTGATGCCAAAATTATCCATTAACATAAAACATATTTTATCCAATTACAAACCATACACCATTCAAAACAAATCTCGTATGAATTAAAATGACTAAAGTAATAAATGGGACTGGAGTAAACATAACCAGCCTAAATATCCATACAATAATCCAACAAAGTAAATCAATAACCGAATGAATAACTAAAATGATCCATAAGTCTCTGACTATCTGAACGAGAAAATGGGAAACATGCCCTAACTGAAATAGAGAAGCTCAATATGCAGGAATGAAAATCATAAAGGTGTCTACTACCAAGTCTTGTAACTTCCACAGAAGCTACAGCTCGTTGAATGAATGGAATTCATATCCTTGGTGTCCCTGTGGCTAGGCACCTAAAATAATTTGACAAGAGAAAAGATTTGCAATAAACGGATCAGACCCCGAGTTGAAAACAGTTTAAAAAAAATTAGCAAGTGTTTAAAATTCATTAAAAAGTAAATATTATATCCATGTTAGTTTTTCATGCCCTCACTTGAGATCCTCACCTCCCAACTAATGTGCACGCATATCGTAGACTCCTAGCCCCTCCTAGTCACGCTATCCCACTTATCTAACTTAGCCCAAGTCCTTTACTGAAATACCTAAGTCATTGTACTCAATTCTAACACCCGAATAATACATTATTATATTTATATCGCCAACTTATACGAATTCACATATCACATTGATCAATCAAGTTTTCGCATTGTTGATTAATATTAAGTATTGTAGGCTTTCTCATCTACTAAGCAACACAGTAGAATAATATCAAGTGCATATATATATATACTATCTCACATATATATACTAATACGGCATCCCAAAAGGCTAAACCTGTGGTGCACACATACTCTGCTATCAGTCCCGGTACGCATGTAAGGACTACGAATTCCGAATTGCTCTGGAATCGCATCAACACACATCATACACAATGGAGGCGAACATAGTTCTCAGCGCCATGGGCTACGAACATACCTACGCACCCACGTGACCACAAACTTATCAACTCATAGATAAGTCTTTCCCAGACCTATGTCTTGAGGTAATTAAAAAATCCCCCTGAAGGCTCATCAAGATAAGATTATCCCCTTCCTAAGACCTCCCGTGATAGAAAATATGGAGGTATGTCATACACATAAGAATTCATACAATAGGTACACGCAACCCATATAATTAATAGTATCACACCACTTATATATTTCAGAACTACACGAGTTATCATTCTCACATTGTTCAGGATGTCTCATCATTACGACTATTCTCTCTAACGTAACGCATCGCTTATAATAAATATCACTAAGGAATCCCTCTTATCCTTATATACACCTATGCCCATATTACTAGCTTAAGAACTACGTTTTCCCTACATATACTTGACTAATTCATAGTTCTCAAATTATTTTCACCAAATTCCAGCTCGCCCCGTAAATTCCCAAAATTCTAAAATTTCATTCGAAGTGCCCAGTATCTCATTCGAACGAGGTTGTTTGAACAAGTTCGTTCGAACGAACTTCAAATGAACTAAGTTGTGAATCCTAGTTGGATTCTCGTTCGAACGATGTCATTCGAATGACGTCATTCGAATGACTTTCCCTTTTCCCAGGTCGTTCGAACGACTTTTGCCCAGTTCATCCCCTACCTTAGGAAATCTGCGTTTTTGCCCATTTTTGTTCAACCAATTCACCTCAAACTTCATCCAACTCACCATTAACAATCCTAAAGCCATTTTGCATACATATAGATGATCCCTAATATCTTTTAACCATCAAACCTCATTAAATCTTATATATGCGTGAAGTAATTTAATCAAATATCAAAAACCCAAGTTTTACATCATCAATAATTTTATCCACTCAAAACCTAAAATAAAAATCATTTTTCTTCATGTAAAATCCCAGATTCATAGCCTCTACATATAGTATTTCATCTACAATTAATTTTCTACCCAAAAATTGATTAACAATTCAATTTTAATCCAAATTTCATCATAATAGATATATATGATCAATTCTACACTAACATGTATAATATATGCACTAATTTTAAGCAACATAATCACTTACCTTGTTGAGAAGGTCTGAATCGTTGAATGAAAGTGGTATAGATGTATTCCTATTTTCCTGATCTACACGTTGATGGTATTTCTGGTGAAGGATGGTTGGTTTTGGTCTTAGGGCTCTTAAAATACCTTCTTCTTCTTCTTCTTCTTCTTCTTCTTCTTCTTCTTCTTCTTCTTCTTCTTCTTCTTCTTCTTCTTCTTCTTCTTCTTCTTCTTCTTCTTCTTCTTCTTCTTCTTGGACTCTCTCTTTTTCTCTACTAATAAAACCTAACTTCTCTTAAGTACGTGCTGATATAATCCTCCCAATTTTCGTCCATTAATTTGCCTAAATTTTTCAAAAGACAAACATACCCGCCCAGGGTGTCGGTTTGGCCCAAAACTATCCCGAAACCCAAACTGAACCCCAGAGTAGAATTTTTTGACTATTTTATCCTTACGGACATGTTGGCGCACTCAAAATGACCATTTATGTGACGTATAATTATTTTATTTCTTACCTTACTAATTTAGTCCCGACACGACTCACACGCGCATCCCGACTTAATTTCCATAATTGTCGTATTTTTCACTCATGACAACATTAATATTTTTGTAATCATATATTACTTTACTCACTAAGTAATAGTCAATATAACTTATATCAATACGTACTAACTCCCATCACGCTAGTAATTATTTAAATAAATCCGGATTAATTATAAATAAATTTCCCATTTAAGTCAATTAATCCCATTATTAAAATCATTAAAAATACGTGGTATTACAATAATTCACATTATTGTCATTATTAATACCTAGGCAAAAGGAGACCAGTGACGATGTTGATATTTTCCTATCCCTATTAATTGAAGAACTTCAAAAGTTGAGGGATCAAGGTGTGAGGGCAATTGATGCTCATAAGGGTGAAGAGTTCACACTTAATGAAATGATGTTACGGGAGATCCACAACTTTCCTCCCATTAGGACCTTGCTAAGTTGCAATGTTTATGGTTATTATAAATGTTTATATGGGCAAAAAACTGGCTACATCATAATGGTAAGATGAGTTATGCCGATCATCCTAGATTTATGTCGATTAGTTACTCTTTTAGGAACCTTAAGATGGTAACCCTCAATATGGTCATGACCTAAATTCATAAACATAGCGCGGAGTCAGGGTCTAAAATCATGACCATTTTCAATTAGGCATTGAGGAGGATAAAAGGAAAGGACGTACATGTCAACCATCAGATCGGGTCTTATTTCAAATGATGAGACGTGTTCGAAGTTTTAAGAGGGTAGTTTAAATTAGATAGAGGTGTAACCCCTTTTGAGTATAGTAATGGTAAGTTAAACGGTAGCACTATTAATTAATTACAAGATATGAAATCACAACCTAGTGAAGTTGAACTCAGTTTGAACTCACAAGTCTCTCATGTATAACTCAGAAAGATGATAATGAACTCAAACGTAACTCATCCAGAGGGGGAGAGAAGTAATCACCCTAGATACACCTTAGCAGGTAGCCAAACACACCAACTCTCAAAGGTCTCCAATCAGATATTAAAAGCTTCGTAATAAATGACAATGGTGAATGAGTAAAGGCTCTGGTTTTGCATAACTTCCTTCTCCCTGATAATAATCTCTCTCTAGCCAAAAATCTCTAGAAAATAACTCTCTCTTGTTAAAAGTGGTTGAGGCCAATAAATAACCCCCCCTCCCCAACACACACCACTCCCGATATGGCTCAGTCATTAATAACTGTGAAAGACATCCCTCATACTTTCTGTCATAAACATTAAATGCCTGATGGACTAGTTAGCTCCACATCATAAACATTAAATTCCAAGACATGCCTTTTGCGTAACCACTGTGCATCGGGGGGCAGTCGTCACAGAGGTGGCTCACCAACTGTCTGACAAACCCAAATACTACGGTGGTTTACTCAAGTGCAGATTTGACACTACCTAGCTGGCTAGTGACATCACATAAAGTAGATGTGACATTAAGTAGAGGGCTATTTGGTTCACAACTCAATGCCCGATGGAACTCAAGGCTGCTCCGCCCAAGGTTCCATGGTCAAGGTCTTTTGGTTTATCTAAGATGGTTAGGACAAGCCCCAACAGTGCCTCACTTCTCAATCCTCCAAAATAGGTCCCTCTGAAGTTCCCACGGTGAGGTCTTTCGATCGATCATGAAAGCTCTCCCAGGCCCTGCCAGGCCTGGTCTCTCGCGAGTATCATTCGACCTCACACTAAATATCATTATAACCGTTAAAACTCATAGTCTATATAAATAAAAAGATACAACAAGACTAAGTAAAATAATAGGGCTAAGGGATGAGCTCTCTTTGCCAGCCTCTTTACTGGAAGATCCCCCTGGGCTGCCACGTTGAACTACCTCGCTTGAGCTACTTTTCCTCCCTTACATAGATCCATTGCTTGAGTTGCATCAATGACTTACTGAGCTGCATTGCTGCCTTACTGAGCTGCATCACTTGAGATGCATCACTTTCTTAATCCCTTGAGTCTGTTGTATTAGCTAGGTGGATTAACTCTAATCTCAAGATCTTCAAGCCCCCAACATTTTCCCTTTCATGGAGAGATTTGTTGTGGGAACAAGAAATGTCTGCACGAAAACTTCTTAATTCGATGAACCTTGGCGTCTCTGTCATAGTTACGGTCTTTGCCGTTATCACTTCCAAGAAAAAGTAAAATTCTCCCCATTGTACCTAAACCAAAGCGTTGCGAATTGTATCCGTATTTGTCACATGAATCGTACCTTGATTGATGATACAAGATGCAAATTATTGATTCGGTGACAATTTTATACCTTGTAGGTTGAATTCATTATGTTTCTAATTCATGTTTAAATCAAGATTTAAAGGAAATTCTTGTGTCAAATTGTCATATGTTCCTAGTCACTATCCCACTTTACATGCTTTGTGTTTGCATTTATATATATGTGTGTGTGAGTTGTTATTTTCATGCATTTTTTTGCGTTTATTCCAGATTTGTTTTAGTTTAAGTACAGAATGAATTATTTCTCATGCATTGAATTCATTCAAACTAATGGAAGTGAGAGTTTGGGATCCAAGTATTTGTCTTACAATTTTTTGGCTTCATTGGACTTTATTTGAAAAATGTTGTGTCTTATTCGCATTACACCATTTTCTTCATGTTCGGACACATATAATGCACATGGTTAATTCGTTTCGTTCGCCCGGTTGTCGGGAGGCCTATAAGGATTTTGGTTATTTCAGTTGATTATTTCATTCCAAACCCTCTCCAGAACTCAAACCCTAGTTAAAATCGCCCCTTAGGATTTTTTTTATTGCATGTTGATTTACGTGTAATTTGAGACATTTTTTGTCGATAGTTAGTATAAACCCATGGGTTTAGATTGGGTTCATTCGAATTGATTTCACTCTATTAAGTCATCGAAACTTCTTGTTTGTTTTTTATTACACTACTATTATCTTAAGTGTTACATTTCGAGTCTTAGAGGATTATTTGGTGATTTGGGATAGTCTACATGAGGATTTTTACCATTTGTTATTTTCAGACCTAGTTCTCTATTGTTTCTTGTTCTTTTTCATATGTCTAAGTTAGGGGTAACATAAGATAGGAAGATATTTCTAGCACATACCAGTCCTGGTGAGTCATCTCAAGAGCATATGAGAATTATGCGTGAATGAATAAAACCAAACTTAGAGGAGGTGAATAGGTATGTTGACTCAATTTGTCCTAATTTTAAGTTCCAAAAACTTCTTAAGAGTTTACAAAAACAATCAAGTAGCTCTAGGTGATTATGGACAACCTAGCAAATTTTAAGTCAATTTTTAACCTAAATTGAATTATCCAATCAACCTATTAGGTAAAACAACCTATCAAGTGTTTTAGATAGAATGACATATAAACACCCACAAATCACGAGACGGATTTTAAGAGAAAACCCCCCATTAAGGGGTAAAACACCTTGACGCACTCAAACTTTCCATTTCTGCTTGAAAAGCATATTTTACAAAATGCAAGAAGATGCCTCTCATATAAACACAATTACATACATAACTATGGACCTTTAATAATTATGAGTGGGATCGTGCCTTGAAAGTTGTACTAGGCATTGGCTAAGGAACGTTTAAATATATAACCGAGATTTTGGCCAAAGCAGGAAAGAACATGAATGCAAAAGAAGCAATGGATGCAAAAGAGTTTAGCCTCAAGAAATGGGAAAAAGGTAACAACTTAGTGAAGAAGGAAAATCCCAAAGAGGTCTATAAGCCGAAGAATGACAAGAAACCATACCAGAAGTTTGGTGAGTATACTCCCATCAAAATTGGATTTCATTATATCCTCGCTAAATTCTGAGAAAATGGTGAAGTTAAGTGACCGAAAAGTTGAAAACTCCCGTTTGAAAAAGAGATAAAAACAAAATTTACAAGTTCCACAAAGACCATGAGCATGAAACTAAAGATTTCCTAGCAGCGAAGGACAAAATTAAGGCCCTAATTAAAAGAGGGAAACTAAATAAATATGTGGAGAAAAATAGCAGGCCATCACCAGCTCGTGAGTATTGGAAGTTGAGAAGGAGATCATGGTAGCCTCATAGAGAAAACACAGAGAAGAACAAAACTCAACAGAAATTTTTTAAGGTCGATCCAGACCTCCCTGTATAGAGAAATGAGCCAATAAAACAAGTGTACATGATTTTCCTATCATGCAGTTGCATATAAAGAGGATATGATGGTAGAGGTCATGGACCAGCTGAGAGAAAAGCATACCTTAATAAAGTAAGGGCATGCACCAATAACATAGAGGTTAATATGGATAAAATAGTAGATGGACAACATCATAAGGTTGCTAAGGATCAACTTGTGATCCATTTTTCCAGAGACAATCTCTCAGGATTATTATATCCTCATAATGACACACTAGTAATAACCATAATGGTCTATAATAGGAGCGTGAAGAGAATTCTGGTAGATAATGGGAGTTCGACGAATGTACACTTCTATGAATACTTTAAAAAGATGAAGTTTTTTAAAAGAAAATTACAAGCCTATTATCAACAACTGATCGGATTTTCAGGGCTTGGCTATTACAAGCCTAGGCACAATCGAGTTGGAAGTTGTTATTAGAACTTGGCTGACCTGTAATATAAACATGATGAGATTATTTGTCCTTGACAAGAATGTCTCATCATTCTACAATGTCATTTTGGAAGAGTGGGTTTGAAAAAATTTGAGGTTGTCGCCTAAACTGTTCATCAATGTCTAAAATTCCCCACTAATTTTTTTGTGTTAGTGGTAAAGATAAATCAAGGGGAAGCAAGCAAATGCTACTACATTTCGGTCGATGAAAAATGAAGAAAGAAAGAAAGAAATTAGCTCAAACTTATCAGATCGAGACATTATATTCTCAAAGATGAAGATAAGTTGGTAATATGGGAATCCATTGAGATAACTGAACTGTAATTATGGACGATGAGGTACTTGAAATGACAGCCCAGATCAGATTGTCCATAGATTTCATCCTCAAGAAGCAACTAGATAACTTCCTGGAAGCTAGAAAAAGTATTTTTGCTTGGAGCCACGATGACATGCTTGGAATTGATCCAAACACTATCAGTAGCGATCTTAACATAGCCGAGGAAGTAAAGCTAGTAAAATAAAAGCGATAGGTATTCTTAGAGGAGAAGAACATGGTAATTTAAGAAGAAGTGGCCAAGATGAAAAATGACTATTTCATTAAGGATATGAAGTATCCCAATTGGTTAACAAATGTGGTAATGGCACCAAAGAAGAATGATTTATTGCAGATGTGTGTGGATGTCATAAAGTTTAATGAGGCATGTCCCAAAGATTTTTATCCTTTGTCTCGAATTGATAAACTGGTGGATGCAACAGCTGGACACGAACTATTGAGCTTCGTGGATGGTCATTTTGGTTATAACTAGGTTAAAATAAAGTCGAAAGAAAGGGAAAAAACTTCATTCATCACCAGTTAAGGTAAATTTTATTATAATGTTATAACCTTTATCTTAAAGAATGTAAAGGCCACATATCAAAAGCTGTTAAAAACATGCTTTAGAAGCAGATAAGGAAGAATATGTTATGTAGTCGACATGATGACTAAAAGCGTAAAGGCGAACGACCACATTGAAGACCTAAACCAAACCTTTTATAAGCTAGTGAAATATCAAATGAAGCTAAATTCAGCCAAGTGTGTGTTGGAAGTCAAATCTAGTAAATTTCTAGGTTTTATTGTTAATCAAAGGGGTATAGAGGGTAAACCTAAGAAGATTCAAGTGTTGATTAATATGCAGCCTCACAAAAGCAAGCAGGAAATTCAAAGGTTAACATCTCAAGTTTCACCTTTGAACATATTTATATTAGGGAAATTGAAAAGTGCCTTCCGTTATTCAATGTGATAAAAAACTTATTTGAGTGGGCTGAGGAGAGCCAAGATGCTTTCCTGGAATTGAAAAAGTACCTAGGAATGGCCCCACTGCTGTCAAGAAAAATCTTGGGAAATATTACACTTATATTTAGTTGTGTCTAATTCAACAGTTAGCTCGACTCTGAGCAGAATTGATGGAGAGGTTCAAAAACCTAGTATATTACATGAGCAAAGATTTTTCTAGCCAAGGAGTAAGATATTATAGAATGGAGAAGTCAACTCTAGCTCTGATAATTGCATACAAAAATATGAAGAAGTATTTCCATGCCCACTCTTTAGTGGTTTACACTGATCTCCCATTTCGAAAAACCATACACAAACTTGAAAAATATAGTAGGTTGATGACATGGGTGACAGAGTTAGGTGAATATGATATCACATAAAGCCAAGGACCGCAATCAAAGGCCAAGAAGTAGAAAATTTCATTACTGACTTCACCTATGAGGAGGAAAGACCAACCGAGCAAGCTACTCTAGTTCTAACTGAGCAGATCCAAAGACTAGCCAAGCAAGTTATTGTAGTCCCAGCCGAGAAGATCTAAAGATCAGCAGAGTCCTTATCCAAATAAAACAAGATATAATACAAGGAAGAATTTTCAACTAAACTGTTTAAATATGGTTAATGAGGCTTTGAAAATGAGTTTCCAATATGGAAGATATTCGTGTATGGATTGTCGTGTGCATGTGGTAGGGGAAATGTATTGATATTCAATACATTTAATGAAGCTAATATAGAGTGTGATCCCCATTTCAAACTTGAAGCATCCAATAATGAAACTAAATATCAATCTTGGGTTGAGAGATTGGAGTTGGCATATCACTATGGGACGAACATATAATGTCTCACACTCATACACAACTAGTGGTAAACCAGGTTCTGGGAGAGTATGAAGTAAGAAAGGGTAACTTGTTTAATCCACTCAAAATGATTAGAATCCCCACAATTCAAAATATCAAAGTAAACACACTATCACATCTTGCATCAAGCACCAAGGCTAATCTAAGGAGAATTGTGCTCATTGATATACAATTACAGAGGAGCATTAAACTAGAAGAATTAGACATTTTGGAGCTGATAATGGGCCTATCTTGGATGGACCCAATTAGCAGATACTTGAAGAAAAGTATTATATCATCCATCAAAAGGGAGGGAGAAGACTATGTTATAAATCGGTCAAGTTTGTCATGGAAAATTGACTGGACAACTGACTGATATATAAAGATTTTACTATCTCAATAACAAGATTAAAAACAACAATAAAGGTTTGTGTGGTGGCCACGTAGCAGGTTAAACACGATAAAATATTAGCAATCCAAGGATATTACAGCCCATAATGAGGAAATACTATGAAGAATACACAAAAAAGTGTGACAAGTGCAAGAGAATTATAATGATACATAAAAGACTGAGAGCTGAGATGGTGCCAATATTATCACCTTATACTTTTGCCATTTGGGGTTTGAATCTGGTCGACCCCCTACCAATGACCAAAGGAAGATTCAGGTATCTGGTGGTGGAAGTAGATTATTTCCCAAAGTGGGTGGAGGTCGAACCACTCATAAAAATGACCTAGCAAAGGTCCTCCATTTTATATGGAAAAATATGACATGCAGTTATGGGATCCCCCATATTTTTATTATTGATCACGGCACCCAGTTTAATAATGATGAGTTTTAAATCTTTTACAATAACCCTAAAATTAGAAAGCTGCACTGATCACTAGATCATCCACAATGCAACGAGAAGACAGGGGCCACAAACAAAATATTATTGGAAGGATTGAAAAAATACTGGATTCAGGCAAAGGGAATTCAATAAATAGACTGCAAAGCGAGTTGTGGGCCTACGGGACAACACCGTGAACAATAATAGGAGAAAAACCCTATATGTTGGCTTGTAGCAGTGAAGTCATGGTCCCAGTTGATTTTGGCCTACCAATAAATAGATTCCTTAACTTCAATTACCTAAGAGTGATTTTGTGAGAAAGTTGGATCTACACCTGATAAATTAGGCCAAGTAGGTTGTAAAGCTCAGGGTAACAGCCTGTCAAAAGTGCAAAGTAAACTTTTATAACAAGAAACTCAAGCCAAGTAGCCTCGAAGAATATGACTTTGTCTTGGAGAAGGTCTTGTAAAAACTTAACAAGTTAGAGGCTAATTGGAATGGTCCCTACCTCATTGATGAAGTCGTACAACCAAGTACTTATCAGATTAAAACTTTAGAAGGAGAGTTGTTTAAGAACTCTTGGAACTTTGAGCATGTCAAGAGGTATTATCACTAAAAATATCTTTTAAAGACGAACACAATAGGATGTTACAAAGTTTTACAAATTGAAGTCATTAAATGAGAAAACCTATTATGCCAATTTCAGTTTCATGATTATAAGAACAAGGTCAGGTCAGCTAAGACCATCCTAATTGACCAACGCACGTCTTTGAATGCATAAAAATATCAAAGTCAGGTTGGCTAAGGCTAATCCAATTAACCAAAGCACGTCTTTGACTGCATAAAATATTAAGGTCGGGTCACCTTAGGCCAACCCAATTGACCAAATCACGTCTCTGACTACACAAAGATATCAGGGTCACGCCGTCTAAGACCAACCCAATTAACTAAAGCACGTTTTTGAATGCATAATTAAATTAGGTTAGGTCGATTAAGTTCAACCTAATTAACCAAAAAACTTCTTTGATTTCACAAAATCCTTGAAAGAGGGTGCTCAAAAGTTTTAAAAACTTTCAGGACATACCTTTCCTAATTGTAGAACTAAACAGTTCATCCCTAGAGAGCTAGTAAGCCTAGTCTGTGACGACAAGATCCGACAACACAAATAAAAGGCTAAGAAATACTTGCACGACCCGAATAAAATATGGATTAGATTGTAAAGTTGACTAGATCTAATCACGCAAATCTATGAGAAATAGTACTTTGAAAATAAAAGAGCATAGACTTTTCCCATTGATACAAATGAAGTTTTCTAATGAAAGAAAGATTAAAAGAGCATAGACTTTTCCCATTCCACAAATAGATCACATATTAGTACAAGGGAGATGTTTACAAAAAATATTACAAAAATTATAAGTAGCAAGAAGTTAAGAAACATTATCTTTAGGAGATAACTTAGTGTTCTCAAAAGCAAGAAGCTTATCAACTTTAAAATTGTCATCCTTGGCCATGACCTGTTTCCCTTTAATAATATGCAATTCATCTTCAGATGATCACCCTGCTTTAGCTCTTCTAGAGGCCTCCCCTTTTTCATTTTTAGAATTGGCATCATCATCCCCCTCCCATGACATGAAGATTTCACTAATATCGTGGTAGTGTTTAGCTACCCTTTTTTAAGTTAGTCATAACCCTTAAAGAAGTCCATAATGGTGTCAATGGCATATTCTTAAGAAGATTTGAAGGCCTTGACTGCCTTATCTCCATCCATAGAAGCACTGACTAAGGAAATAACAAGTTAAATTTTCAAATCATCAAGTTTGTCTTTGGCAGTCTTAAGATCTTATCACAAAAGCTTCATATCATCCTAAGTTATACTAAGGTCTTTAACCTTGGTCACCATCTGGTTATTAGCCTCTTAAATCTTCATATGGGCCTTAGATAGGCTGGGGTTAAGAACTTTGATTTTATTTTGAGCTCCTCCTTAACATTCTTCGGCTCATCACAAGAGTTCATAGGAGACAAAGCTTTTTACCTCAGAATAGTTGTGGCCATATTACCCTATATAAGAATAAATGAAGCAAATCAGCTCTTAAGGCAAATATGTTGTCTTATTAGAGAATAGTAGAAGATAATTTCATTCTACTTACCACAAATACCTTATGAGAAGCAAAATTCCAAAGATTATCCACATCTAAAGTCTACATGAACTAAAAGTCAGGAGTACAACCCATATATCCTAGGACTTTAAGGGTGTTAGCGGAATTCAGATGAATAGAATTTTGGTCTGCAAGGAGTTTATCCTTGATAATTAGAGGGATAAACTCGTAGGTCTTAACACGACCACAAGGAGATAAAGAGCCCCACTGTACAACCTCTAGAAAGGTCCACCATTAATGGAGATCCATTATTTAACACTTAACTTAGGCCGTTTGGGATACTTGACAGAAGAATCATACAAAAGCCTTTTCTTACTAGATTGTCTCCACTCGGACACTTTCCTTGTTTCCTTTATTAGTAACCTTCTTCTTTTTGGCTTCTTTAATGGACAATTTTGCTGCGGAGTTTTGTCATCATTCCTCTGTTTGGCATAAGCATCCTCCTTAGCCATTTTAGCTTCTCCCCGCTGGGTAAGTTCTTTAAGATGTTTACATCGAATTTCCTTTAATTTCTCCTAAGAAACATTGGTTGGATCCATTACAAAGGAGCTTGAATTTAGAATTAACTCTGCATAAAAAATAGGAATAAAGTTAGATAAACATGCAAGTTGATATAAAATATAGAAACACATAAAAAAAGGATGACATAAGACTTGATGAAACTTCTCACCTTCTTCAACATCCTAATTAGCCTCTTCATAATACCTTTAACCTGAATGACCTCCAACTCATTTTTTGCCTCTTCCTGTAACTTTTCTCATCATTACCAGCTGTCTTTGGTGGCCGATCAGTGTCCAGATTAATAGTACTGATTCTCAAGTAGTTCGTCACAGATCCAAACTTCTTTTAGGAGTATACATCCGCAAAGTACTTAGGTTTTTAGGTGAAAACTTTCCTAATCAACTTCACTAGCCTTTTATCCAATGATGGATCTTTCCTGACAATCAATTTTGAGGAGCATCAACATTGGTAATGATGATCCTTCTCTCTGGATCATTGGTAAAAGAATTTGGTTTTTCAGTTGTGGTTGCTACTTTGGGTGACTTGAACTATTTTGGTGTTGAACTTTATTGGAGAAAAATAGTAATACCCGGAGGTTTTTATGGTCTCCTTTAACCATACACAACATAAGTATGTCCCTATTAATATCAAACACCTATATTTTTTCCAATAGATCAGAGATACTATAATACACCTATCGACATTTAGAGTTAGTTGGGTAAGGGACACTCCATCCCCATTTAATGTTGATCTTATAGAGGGATTGAGGGGAAAAAGAAGTCCAACTTATTTTTCCTAATGGAGAAAGCAAACCTCATTGGTATTTCTCTGATCGTAGGCTATCTCCTCTGAGTCAAGAATTCTAATGGTCACATAGTCTGGACGAAGTAAAAAAATTATAAAGTCAGCTAAATCTTCATCTTAGATATCACTTCGGTACCATCTCGTATCATAGGTAGAAGGATCTAAGAGGCTCTTTGAGGTCCACCTCCTAAACAATTAAAGGGACCACAACAAGCTAGGTGGAACGTGCTCTTCAGAGTTTAAAAGATAAAAAAAAATTGTGTTGTTAGTGTTAGCATAATTTATTCCCCTAACCCTATTATCTATGTTGATACACTCTTTGAGGTATGATATTTCGACGTGCGATAATCAACACTTGGGGACTGACGAAGAAGAGTAATAAATTTTTGGGATGAAATTTGGGTTCCCCGAATCATCCTCGAGTTTGAGGGCCTGGGGTGGGATGTGAAACCTCTCGATAAAGGCACTGGGGAAAATCATTTTTAGATCAGTAATGTGTTTCCAGATCCTTGAAGATTCACTTATACATGTCACACTTACATACTGAAACAACCCTCACTAAACCCTAAAATGGGAAACTGTAAGCAAAAATCCCTCAACTCAATACAAACCCAAAAGGAAATAATAGTAAAAGATTAGAGAAAGAAATAACGGAGAATAACTGATGTTAAAAATGAACTAAAAATTGAGTTACAAAAATCTTTAAAGTCCCACGATCTCTCTCTCTCTTTTTCTAGAAAGCTTGAATGCACAAAATTTGATCTAAAAGATATTTTTCTCCACTTTTACCTATTTGAAGATCCACCAGATTACCGATACATTACAAACTTAAGTTAGTTCTAAATTTCATCAAGAAAACTTACAAGTCATTATGCTCGGCTGGTCGAGAAGAATAATTTCCAACCTTGGAATCAAGAGATACACTACACCAAAAATAATAATATTGCACACTTTAAAACTGCGCCAGATTAAATCTGGCATGATTTTAAACTGTGCAAGAATCAGGTGTTCCAAAATGACCATTTTTCTGGAACGGTTTAGAAGTGTACCAGATTAGATCAAATATGAACATTTCTAGAACACTTTTAAATCGTGCTAGAATTTGATATTTTTAGAACACTTTTGACACGGTTTATAACTGTGCCAAATTGAGTACATTTTGGTATACTTATGGCACGGTTCAAAACCGTGCCAAAATTTGATACACTTTTGGCACGATTTTAAAATGTGCCAAAATTTTGGATAAAAGAAAAAAATTAATTCTTTGAAAATGAGAAAATTCACAAATTGCGAATCTCGTACATTGTTGATAAACTAATGTACATACAAACTTCAAAATATTACAAGCCTTAATAGTTCACAGACCAAATAAAATTGGGCAGAGTTTCCTCTATTTTTTGGACATTCTAAAACCTGCGTAATGTAAAGCCCGCACAACCATTAAATATAACAATAAAATTACAAAAGCCCATATAGCCATAAAAATTAACAGTAAAACTACAAAAGCCCGCACGACCATAACACAAAAAATAGAATTCTGAATATTAACGACATTAAATAAATAATTTCCTTATTATAAAGCATTGACTTTTTCGTGTGTTCCATGTGGATAAAAGCTGAAGATAAAATGTTATCCTGCAAAAAAATAGGATACAAAAAAGAGATGATATTAGTAACCAAGTAATATAAAAAAAAAATCTTATTCAAGCTGAAAAATTGCATATACGAGTTACAATTATTTTATTATCAAATGGAAGTCTTGTGACTACGTGGTCAGCTCCTACGAGTTACATTAGTCCCATGCGAGGTGTTAGTACCTCTTACGGGGCCATTTTCACCCTCAAAGGGCATATTTTTAAGCATAATCTGAATATTTTCAAATTATTTTCATATTCTCAAATTGGGAGACCCGTGACTACGTGGTCAGTTCTTACAAGTTACATTGATCCCGTGTAAGGTGTTCATACTGTAGGCCCCTTTTTCTTTCGAATGTGTTTTAAGGATGTCAAAATCAACTTTCTTTTTTAAAACCCTTTTTACCAACTTTAAACCGCACCAAGTATGTGAACCAAATTTCATTAAGTCTAATTTTATCTTGTTTAATCCTAAACATGCACATAGGTGATTAAAGTAAGTAAAATAAATAAGTTCACAAAGGTGACGTCGGATGTACGAGAAAACCACTAAGGGAAAAAATCTCGGACGCCCTATTGCTAGACAATCACTATGATATGATATTACAAAGTACCTACGACAGACTTACTCAACTACTTGATTCCCCACAAGTCTTGACACTCCTTTAATCCTTCAATAACTCCTTCACAGTATCCACACAAAAGTATTTCTATGATGCTTGTCCACAACACACGCGACCACGTATGTCTCGGTGTCCACCGATACATCTTTACAATGTTTACGATGTTTAACACGAACTCCTTTGCTTCTTCACCAAAAAACCCAACGTTCAAAGTTATTAACTAACTCCAATGGTGAAAACCAAGATCTCTCTAGCATAAGAGTATGAAAGCTCGGATCTTGAAACTCTAAGGATATTTTTAGACTTTGAAAACCTTAGAAAACTTGTGCAGAAAATGTACTATATATAAACTAATTTTTCGGTTCTAAAACTTGCAAAATTCTGAGAGAAACACGCCTTAAATTATAAACTTGATTTGTCACATCGTTCGAATAAAATGTTCATGGTACGGCACTCGAACCACATGTTCATCTCACTTGAACCGACTGCAATGTCGTTTGAACCGCTAAACCTAAGAGTTTGTTATATACGCAACTGTAAATTATCCTTATCTCAGAATAAACAATGTTTAAACATTTTAAAAACATTTTTTTAAAATAAAAATAACATCCTAAAATAATTTTTCGACTCCCATAAACATTACGCATTCATACCTGAGAAATCGGAATGCAACGAAGACGTGAAACGTGCACCAAATTAATCTCGGCATGATAAATATTTGAAGCTTGGCCACAGTGTATTCAATAAACTCTATGTCATAAATTGTATCGGGTCATGAGAAAAAAATCTATCTATTACTCAAAAATAATATTTTGTTCCGGGAATACGCCAAATACTTATAATGGACTCAATTGGAAATTTTGTCCTTACAAATCTCCCCCCTTGAGTATTTCAAGACAAAACCCAAAAAACAAATTGCCTAGGGCCGTCAAGCCTTATAACAGCTAAATACCATCCCATAAAACCCAAAAATACAGTACAAAACAAATAATTGTTGGTTCGGTAAGCATGAGTTGTCAAATTGTGAAGTAAACTTGAAATCTCGAATCTTTTAAGTATGCCTAAACACATGAATCAAAAAAATGCCCAGCGAAGTATGAAGGAAAAAATGATATATCTATTATGATACGAATATGAAATATCAATACCAATTTTTAAAATTAAAATAACTTCATTTGCTAAACATGTGAGCAAAATATTGTGATACCAATTGTGAACATAAACATCGAAAAATCAGGGTATCAATTTGTGCAACAAAACTATATGCTCATCAAATCAACAAAACTCCCCTACATCACATGCATCTCTCCTCCTTTTTATCTCAGATAGAAAATGAGCAAAAAAGATAAACAAACATTAAATATAAAAAGAATAATCAATGAAGCATATCTAGATAAACAGAAAATCGCCATCTAAATGAAATCACAATGTACCAAGTCATAGCTAGCAAACAACAGTTACAGGAAAGAAATCATCAAAATCAGTAATGACGTGGCTAAATAAATAATGCACAAAAATTCGACAGCATAATCAACCTATACTGCATAAAAGCTACTCAGAAGTACCAAAACATAAGTGGATCATCATATAAACATAGTAGGTATGAAATAGGAACAATCTAAAAAAATCCTCAGAAGTTGCTTGAACAACAATGCAGTGTCGCTTGACCAACATTGCATGTCATTTGAACTAGCCCATCAAGCGACCTCAATAAATGCAAAATAGTAGCATCTCGTGCGATACAACCTTTCAAGCAAACGCGACGCTTCTCGCGACCCGTACCTAAAACTTTTCTTTCTGTCGCTCAAACCTTCTGTGAATAAAACTTCGCGCGACATCAACTTCTCGCTCGAAAGAAACCCGATTGTCATTTGAACGACAAAAAACTTTCTCAATTCCAGTTCTAAAAATGATGAAGTTTCGTCTAGTGAAAAAATATCCTGAAAATGTTAACTGTAAAGAGTAGACAACAACAAAA
This sequence comes from Sambucus nigra, assembly GCA_949130495.1. Taxonomy (NCBI): domain Eukaryota; kingdom Viridiplantae; phylum Streptophyta; class Magnoliopsida; order Dipsacales; family Adoxaceae; genus Sambucus; species Sambucus nigra. Next base: position 485,845,415 of record OX422215.1, read on the forward strand.
CAGACTCAAAATAGAAAAAAATAAAACAAGAAAACTAATGTGAGTTTCATGAAACCATAGAATCACCTTGATCAAGCATGGACATGGAGTGAATGGGCGCGAACTACGATAAAGGAATCACAACTTCAACACATTAAAACAGTCAAGAAGCTCTAATTGATAGCTAAATGTCATCAAACTTAATTTTAGCCATACGTGACAATAAATATAATGAGCTAAATGAACTAAACAATTATCATACACACAAATCCAAAATTTTTACGATTCTATAAACAATAATGTCATGATATGATTTTTTAACATAAGATTTTTGGTGCAAACCCATTTAAATTTTTCTATCCAAACTCCCTCAAAAATATATATTCTTTTCTTTCAATCTCTTCTGAGATTTCTATATTTCTCAACTTAGAGAAATCCTATTGGCCCTATTTTGGCATATGATTCTTTTTATTACCTTAATTTTTTCTTGGGATCTTTTAAATGGTGGCTTTCACGATGTAATTATTATTCACTAGCAGCCCTTTCCCGCTAGCACTCATCATTTTTTCAATTTATGAATTATCAATCCTCATGGTAAACGGTTCTTACATGCACACCTTCTCCTAAGTCTTATTACGCATAGTTGACAAAATTGAGATAAGAACGTCTCACCAAATTCAAATATGCATGAGATGTCAAACATTCACATAAAATCGTGCATGAATGGCATATATACAAACTCCAATTCAAATGCATATCAACTTTGACACAACCCCATTAAGACAATGGTTAAGATCATTCAAAGTATCAATAATTATGACCAAATGTCCTAGCCACATGGATAATAAAATGACGGGGTTCCAAGCACACTAATATGCCATATAAAACATGAAACACTTACGACACAAAAAATAAATCGAAACTCTTTTTGTGTTTTTAAAAAAAAATGACCCAAAAATAAAATCTTTTTGTATTTTTCTCAAAAATATTTAAACCAAAAATCTTTTTGTATTTTTCAATTAAGACTCAATAAATGACATATAATACAAAAGATACACATGTCATAATACTAGAAAGATATAAATCATGAAGCAAAGACTAGTGTATGACAAACATGGCAACATAATCATCCTTTAGATTTAGCGTGGGAGGAATCAAGTGAAACCAAACAAGAACCATGAAGTTTAATTCCTAAAGCCTCTAAATTCGATTTCCTAACCCAAGTAGGTGTGAAATGACGCATGGGGGTTTTGGGAACTAAAACAACTTTATTCCTTAACATCCTAGGAGCATTCCTAAGGTAATAACAAAAATGCCTAAGGTGACCTTTCATACCGCAATGAGTGCAAGTGTAAACACGACATGCATGATTACCAAAATGTCGATCTCTCTTAACATTCCTAGTCGGCTCTCTCACATCATTGGCATTGGATTTGGGAATAGGAACAACTCTATCATCGTAGCCTATAACAAACCTATCTCTCTTGATTTGGACGGTGCCTAACATCCAAATCAACTTCTCCGATCTAGACGCCAAATCAAACTTCACCTTACTCGAGTCTTTAAATCTCTAACTCACTAATCCTAGACTCAAGAAAATGCCTAGAATCTTCACAATCTAGAACTTCTTTCTTTAAAGCCTCCATGAAACCACGAAGACTATCTCTTTCTTTCTCGACATATTCTAATTTCTCCCTAAGAGACTTATCCCGTTCCTTAAGATCCTCAATTAAAGCATCATTATTCTCTAGGACACGCTCATTTAACTTAGCTTATAATTTCAACTTTGCCTTTTTCACTTTTATCACTTCTACATATAACTCATTAAAGGAAATTTGTAACTCTCTTACATTAATCTCCTCATCCTCACTATCTTTACCTTCACTCAATTTGGATTCACACTCAACGGCCTTAGAAGTGTCATGCACATGAGAATCCTCATGGGAAGATTTATCATCATCTCTCACATGACATGCCATGAACGCTACAAAGTTACGCTCAATGGGGGAACTCTCTCCCTCTTCCGATTCATTATCACTTAAGGTTTCATTATATGCTATCGGTTTCTTACCCTCCTTCTTAAGTCTAGCGTGACACTTGGTAAACTTGTGACCATAACCTCCACACCCAAAATACCTATCCGACTTAACCCTCTTGACATTCTCACTCTTATCCTTAGGGGAGGTATCTCCCTTGTTGTTCTAGAATTTATTAAGTCTTTTGGCATCTTTCTATTACATTTGGAACTTAAGAAAAATTTTGTACTTTTTTTCCAACAAGGCTACATCCTCAAAATCGGAATCAGAATCATCATCCGAAACTTTAGTCTCCTCCTTTCGGGCTTTCAAAGCAATGCCCTCTTCTTTCTTGGCACTTTCTTGGAGGTAACATATCGAGTTTGTATTTTTGTAAGTCACCTACAATCTCTTCAAGTTTCGTTGATTCAAGCATACCCAAGGAGATCAAAATGATCACTTTTTCATCAAATTTACTCAGCAACAACCTTAAGATATTATTTATGACTCGATTGTCGGGTATATTCTTTCATAAGTTAAAAGACGAGTTGGAAATATTTGAAAATCTAGCATAAAACTCATCAAATGACTCACTCTTTAGCATCTTAATCATCTAAAACCGTGAACTAAGATTTTGAAATTTAGACGCCCTAACCATGCTAGTGCCCTCGTGAGTAAGTGCAAGTATATTCCAAGATTCTTTTGAAGTTTCATGCATCATTATTCTATTATAATATTTCGGTGTGACCTGTAAGCAAATAACATGAAGACCTTTAGAGTTGTAAAGTGCAAGTCAATGTTCGGCTTCGGTGCATGAATCAATGGGTTTTAAAGTAGTAGCCTCACCCTCTCGTGTGACCGGTGGAGTCCAAACCTTTTTGACCGCTAACCACACACTCTCGTCAATGGATTTTAAAGCACTTCTCATTCACATTTTCCAATAATCATAGCTTATTCCATAAAAAACGGTAGCTCTAAAGCTTTAATAGTTTTCGAAATTCATCCTTAAAACCACAAGGGATCAACACGATAAAAAATATGTTTTTAGCTCTGATACCCATTTGTAGGCCCCTTTTTCTTTCGAATGTGTTTTAAAGATGTCAAAACCAACTTTCTTTTTGAAAAACCTTTTTCCAAATTTTAAACCGCACCAAGTATGTGAACCAATTTTAGTTAAGCCCTATTTTATCTTGTTTAATCCTAAACATGTATCGAGGTGATTGAAGCAAGTAAAATAAATAAGTTCACAAAGGCGACATCGGATGTACGAGGAAACCACTAAGGGGAAAAATCTCGGATGGCCCAAGCAAGACAATCGTTATGATATGGTGTTACAAACTACAGATGATACACTTACTCAAAGACTCGATCCCCACAAGTCTTGACTCTCCTTTGATACTTAAACCACTCCTCCACAGTGCCCACGTAGAACTCCTTCTATGATGCTCATCCATAACACACGCATCCACGAATGTCTTAGTGTCTACTGATACAGCTCGACAATGTCTATGATGTTTAGCATGAACTCCTTTGCTTCTTCGTCGTAAAACCCAACATTGAAAGTGATGAACAAACTCCAATGGTGCAAACCAAGATATCTATAGAATAAGAGTATGAAAGCTTGGATCTTGGAACTCTAAGGATGTTTTTAGACTATGAAAACCTTAAAAAACTTGTGTAGAAAACGTATTGTATGTAAACTGATTTCTGGTTCTGCAAATTATAAAATTTTAAGAGAAACACGCCTTAAATAATAAACTTGAGTCAGCATCTCGTTCAAACGAAATCTGCATGTCGCTCGAATGACATGTTTATCTCTTTTGAACCTCTTGCAATGTCGTTTGAACCACTAAACATCAGAGTTTGTTATATACACAACTCTAAATTATCCTTATCTCAGAATAAATAAAGTTTAAAAAAATTTAAAAACATTTTTTAAAATAATAATAACACCCTAAAAATATTTCTCAAGTCCCATAAACGTTAAGCATTCATACCTAAGAGATCGAAATGCAATGAAGATGTGAAACTTGCACCAAATTAATCTCGGCATGATAAATCTTTGAAGCTTGGCCGCTACATCTGCAATAAACTCTATGTCATGGACTGTGTGGGATCGTGACAAAAAGAATTTGTCTATGACTCAAAAATATTATTTTGTTCCGAAAATATGTCAAATACTTATAATTGACTCAATTGAAATTTTTTTCCTTTCACATGTCTCTTACGGGGCCGTTTGGTGGCTAGTTTAGGTTCTCACCCTTTAACGGCTTGTTTTTAAGCCTAATCTTGATATTTTCAAATTATCAACATATTCTGAGACTGGGAGATCCGTGACTACGGGGTCAGTTCCTATGAGTTATATTGGTCCTGTGCGAGGTATTAGTGCCTCTTATGGGGCCGCTTGAGGGTTGGTTTAGGTTTTCACCCTTTAACGATATGTTTTTATTATTAATCTATATATTTCCAAATTATCTTCATATTCACAAACCGAGATACCCGTGACTACGCGATCAGTTCCTACAAGTTACATTGGTCGTGGACGAGGTATTCATACCTTTTACGGAACCTTTCGTGACTGGTTTGATTTTTTACCCTTTTTAACGTCTTGTTTTTAAGCCTAACCTAGATATTTTGAAATTATCATCATATTCTCAAATTGGGAGACCCGTGACTCTGCGATCAATTGCTATAGGTTACATTGGTCCCGTAGGAGGTGTACATGTCACTTACGGAGCCATTTGGGGGCTGCTTTGGGTTTTTATCCTTTAACGGTTGGTTTTAAGCGCAATATATATATTTTTAAATTATCATCATATTCTCAAACTGGGAGTCCCACGACTATGCAATTAGTTCCTATGAGTTACATTGGTCCCATGCGAGGTGTTAGTGCCTCTTGACGTTTAGGCATTAGTTTGGGTTTCACCCTCTAATGGCATGTTTTTAATCCTAATCTAGATATTTATAAATTATCATCATATTCTCAAATCGGGAGACCCGTGACTACGCGATCAATTTCTACAAGTTATATTAGTCATGTGCGAGGTGTTCATGCCTCTTACGGGGATGGTTTGGGTTTTCACGCTTTTAACAGCTTGTTTTTAAGCTTAATCTAGATGTTTTTAAATTATCATCATATTCTCAAAGCGGGAGACCTATGACTACGTGATCAGTTCCTGTAAGTTACATTGGTCTCGTACAAAGTGTCCATGCCTCTTACGGGGCCGTTTGGGGGTTAGTTTGGACTTTAACCCTTTTAACAGCTTGTTTATGAATAATGGTGAATATTAAACACACTTTTATGTGTCCTCAAAGTGCTTGACTTGTGTGTGTCCGTATCTGTGTGTGATCCATGCATGGACATTTCACATCCAGTTAAGTGTCCACGCTTCCTAGTTAAATAAATGATAGAATTAATTAGGTTGTGAAAAAAGAGAAATTAAATTATGCCAAATATCGTGTTAAAAGTAGTTCAACGTCTAGTCGATCCATTGGTGAAGATCCTCAGTGAAGTCAAAAGTAGGATCATTGAGAAGCTCTTACTTTAGAACAGAGTAAACTTGGAGAGATTTTGACTTGAGAAATTTTACTAATAGCATCTCAGTGTGTCTTTTCTTTTCGGATAACAGTAATGTTTAGGGAGTTCTGAAATTAATCTTGTATAGGATCTAAAAATCCTATTATTATAGAATTTAAAAAGTATACTGCATGAAATCACCAATATAATAAAAAATTTATATCCCCCTAAAGTTCATAAAAGAAAGCCTAATATAACACCTTTCATGAAACAAGCCATAAAGGTGTCATATACTCAATGATTGTAAGAGAAAACTATATGAAACATTGAGTATAATAGTGATAAGCACCCAAAAATGTATATTTTATACCCTAAATAGATGGTTTTTAATTGCTAGTTCTCAATAAAATTTCACTTATATTAGTATTCGTGTGTTTTGTAGGTCTCCGTGCAATCGTAACTTCGAAAGCCTTATTCCAAGATGATTGTGGCAAATTTGCGCTTATTCAGATCTAAAACAATCCCCTAACCTAATCCCAATTCCCATACCAATTACAAAAAACCTAACCAATCCCTATCCACCCCTAGCCTGTCCTATTCCAAACCCTTAATGTGTGTGTGTGTAGTAGTAGTATTTTTATTATTTTTTATATTTTTGGAGTCATTTTTTATGAGTTCATTTTATTCTATTTAGTGTTTTATTATTTTATGCAAATATAATAGGTGTGCGACTTATTAGATTTTTAGTTTTATGATTTATTTTTGTTTTCTTAGATTTATTTTTATATTATTTTATTTTATCTTATTAGTTTAGTTCTATTTCGAGTCTTTTTATTTTTTTAAAATTAGGGAATTAATCTTTTTAATTGATTTTATTTCTTAGATTTGTAAATATTTTTAGGTGTTTAATTTTTTTAGTTTTAGTAACTTTTATTTTTAGTCTTAGATGTCCTTTTTAAGTTGTAAATATTTTGTATTCATTTTACCATGTTTACAAACTACACACACACACACACATTAACTCACACTTTACCTATCCTACACCTTAACCCACGCCCCTTACTCTACACCTAACCGCACAAAACCTTCCTTCACCTGTTATTCTGACCTATTTTCTACCCGAACCCAGGCAGCCATCCAACCCGCCACCTACCTTTACCTCCTCAACCTGATCTGACCAAAACCCATATTCCCATCCTAACCCGGGTTCGAACCCGCTTAGCTTGACCTGGGTCGTGAGCCTATCATTAGCCCAGTTGATTTTTCGACCCTAAACTCGCCAGCCATCTATAACCAGCAACAGCAAAAACCCATACCCAGAATCTCCGGCTAGCCTCAAGCCTTGACCTGACCCCCTTTTTCCTTAACCACTTCGAACCTACCCTAACCCTTCAACCCTAAGTCCGAAGCAGCAACAGCAAAAACCCAGAACTGATCTCAAACGTACCCCCATTTCTTCCATATCCAAACCACACTCGTACTTGCTAGCATTAACCCAAGCCATACCCAATTTCCCTATTCTGCTAAAACCAAAACAAAGCCAAATATCCCCCATGTGTTTAATGGTTATATATCCCTTTTTCCTATAATTCCCTTAACACCGAACTTTCCACATGCACTCATATGCATTTCCATTGCCCCTCTCACACCTTTCACCCCTCATGCACATTTACCATACCCATATTGCCCCTTTATCTCCTTGTGCCATGTTATAAGAAGATCAAGTCTCATATGAAGATGGGGCATCACCTAGAGAGCTTAGAGAAGACCATAGATAGAGAGAGAATTTTTTTGTTTCTTTTAGAAAAAACAAAAAGTGAGTTATTGTAATTCGATTGAGAGATTGTTGATCTAATTGAAGAAGTCTATTGCATTTCAATGATTTATTTGGGTTTGATCAATTATTCTCTACTTATTCATTTCATGCTTTTAGTTGTTTACAATTATTCTTGGATGATGATTATGGAGGGCTAATCTCTCATTCAAGGGATGAATTGAAGCCCACATGAATCCAATTGATTTAGTTTGTTAATTTTAATTTTGTAGATTTCCTTTGATTAGGAAATTTAATTCCTATTCTTATTTTCGCATTGAGAAATGAAAAATCATCCTTGAGAAAGGGTTGAAAATTGTGTTATCATTTTATCATTTGACTCAAACTAGAGATAGGCTTATCAAATTGATTAAAATCTTAATATAATTTTCTTTTACTCTTATTCTATTTTGTCTGATTAAAATTATTTGGGCGAATCGACCCTAGCGGGTGATTCATCTGATTAATTTGAATTCATTTTGAGTAGTGTTGTGGGAATTAAACTTACTTTTCTAAATGAATATTTATTAATTCATTTGTGTAATGATAATTAACTTTTAAATTAAATGAATATTTTGGAAATCAATCAAATTCAAATGTTCAAGTTAGATTAATTGTGTGAAATAGGGGGTTGATCTACATCCGTTTGATCTTTTCTTCTCATTTAGTTCTATTACACTCACTTTCATCACATACTTTTTAGCATTTCTTTACAATTTCCTTCCAGTTTTATTACTTATTCTCATTTAGTTTAATTATTCATCATCACAAAATTGGTTTAATATTAAAAAAAATAAAAGAAAAAGAAAAGAAAACAAACAAAAGCAAAAATAAATAAATAAATCTAGAAAGAAAATAACTAGAAACTTGGGTTACATGACTTTTCATTTGTTTCACGCCTTAGAGTTGGATTGACATCCTTACTTACCGCTATGCAAGTTTATATTATGTTTGTAGGTTTTCAAGGATTTTGATTAAAAAGTCTTTCCCACAACGACATACAAAATGCATACTTATCAAATAGCATTGATATGGCAAAAGAAAAAGGGTGTAGAATAATAGTGATGGTAGTAGTGATACCTTGCTTAAGAATTGAGATTTGTTCTTGAAAATGGAGTCGAAGTAGGTGTCCTTGCAAACACGATTAGAAAGAATCTCCTTCTGGTGATATAGAAAGGCAAAGTTGAAGAAATAATTGGCAAAATTCACCCCTTTATCCACGGTTCCATTGCTATAGCACACCAATCATCTATCTATTATCGATATAAGTATGGGATTATATTAGTAAGACTACAAATATTATCTCACTCGGGAAATAAATATATCATCTATACAATCACAAAAATCAAAACCCATTTACAACCCTAAAGTGCTCACCTAAATTCATCAGTTGAAATGTGATTCCAGTATCTCCGATCATCAATCCTTGTAATCGTCAACACCTTGGAAGAAATTACCAAGCAAACCCCTCCCGTGCTCTTGTCCAGCCCAAATTCTTAAACACCCACAAAATCATACACATATAAAAATAAACATAATCTAGAATACTCACACATACAAATAAATAGTACAAAGTACAATCCTTTTTCCCACCATCAAACGAAATAGATCGACACGGCGTGGCATAAATATCCCAGAAAGCATAGATGGTCCATAACAAAGGCTATAACGGCTTACTAGTAAAGCACAATTATATTCGCCAACTGAATAACATCACAACAAACTAACAAATAACTAATAATAATAATAATAATAATAATAATAATAATAATAATAATAATAATAATAATAATAATAATAATAATAATAATAATAATCCAATAAAAAAAATTGCATGCCTCTACTTTCTTCCCAATTCAAAACCAAGGACTAAATTTTATGATCCTTTCAAAACTATAGGTGAACATAACATATTTAAATCATTGTACAGAGACTTAGCAAATAATGAGTCGAGTGGGCAGATTTGACTTAGTTTTGGCACCCAATGTTCTAAAATCATTACCAATATATATATATATATATATAAAATCAATCACTTGCCTGAGTTTTTTTTTAGCAAAATAACTGAAATATTGGTAACTTAGAGGATTTTTGTAATGAGGGTTAACATGAACAAATTTTATCCATCCTTGTGCCATGTTATAAGAAGATCAAGTCTCATATGAAGATGGGGCATCACACAGAGAGCTTAGAGAAGACCACAGATAGAGAGAGAATTTTTTTGTTTCTTTTAGAAAAACCAAAAAGTGAGTGATTGTAATTCGATTGATAAATTGTTGATCTAATTGAAGAAGTCTATTGCATTTCAAGGATTTATTTGGGGTTGATCAATTATTCTCTACTTATTCATTTCATGCTTTTAGTTGTTTGCAATTATTCTTGGATGATGATTATGGAGGGATAATCTCTCATTCAAGGGATGAATTGAAGCCCACATGAATCCAATTGATTTAGTTTGATATTTTTAATTTTGTAGATTTCCTTTGATTAGGAAATTTAATTCCTATTCTTATTTTCGCATTGAGAAATGGAAAATCATCCTTGAGAAAGGGTTGAAAATTGTGTTATCATTTTATCATTTGACTCAAACTAGAGATAGGCTTATCAAATTGATTAAAATCTTAATATAATTTTCTTTTACTCTTATTCTATTTTGTCAGATTAAAATTAGTTGGGTGAATCGATCTTAGAGGGTGATTCATCTGATTAATTTTAATTCATTTTGAGTAGTGTTGTGGGAATTAAACTTACTTTTCTAAAAGAATATTTATTAATTCATTAGTGTAATGAGAATTACCTTTTAAATTAAATGAATATTTTGGAAATCAATCAAATTCAAATGTTCAAGTTAGATTAATTGTGTGAAATGGGGGTGGATCTACATCCGTTTGATCTTTTTTTTCAATTAGTTCTATTACACTCACTTTCATCACACACTTTTTAGCATTTCTTTACAATTTCTTTCTACTTTATTACTTATTGTCATTTAGTTTAATTCATCATCATCACAAAATTGGTTTAATATTAAAAAAATAAAAGAAAAAGAAAAAGAAAACAAACAAAAGAAAAAATAAAAAAAATATAGAAAGAAAATAACTAGAAACTTGGGTTACATGACTTTTCATTTGTTTCACGCTTTAGAGTTGGATTGACATCCTTACTTACCGCTATGCAAGTTTATACTACGTTTGTAGGTTTTCAAGGATATTGATTAAAAAGGCTTTCCCACAACGACATACAAAATGCATACTTATCAAATAGCATTGATTTGGCAAAAAGAAAAAGGGCGTAGAATAATAGTGATAGTAGTAGTGATACCTTGTTTAAGAATTAAAACTTGTTTTTGAAAATGGAGTCGAAGTAGGTGTCCTTGCAAACACGGTCAGAAAGAATCTCCTTCTGGTAATAGAGAAAGGCAAAGTTGCAGAAATAATTGGCAAAATTCACCCCTTTATCCACGGTTCCATTGCTATAGCACACCAATCATCTATCTATTTTCGATATAAGTATGGGATTATATTAGTAAGACTCCAAATATTATCTCACTCGAGAAATAAATGTATCATCTATACAATCACAAAAATCAAAATCCATTTACAACCCTAAAGTGCTCACCTAAATTCATCAGTTGAAATGTGATTCCAGTATCTTCGATCATCAATCCTTGTAATCGTAAACACCTTGGAAGAAATTACCAAGCAAATCCCTCCCGTTCTCTTGTCCAACCCAAATTCTTAAACACCCACAAAATCATACACATATACAAATAAACATAATCTAGAATACTCTCACATACAAATAAATAGTACAAAGTACAATCCTTTTTCCTACCATCAAACGAAATAGATCGACACAGCGTGGCATAAATATCCCAGAAAGCATAGATGGTCCATGACAAAGGCTATAACCGCTTACTAGTCAAGCACAATTATATTTTGCCAACTGAATAACATCACAACAAACTAACAAATAACTAGTAATAATAATAATAATAATAATTGTAGTAGTAGTAGTAGTAGTAGTAGTAGTAGTAGTAGTAGTAGTAGTAATAATAATAATCCAATAAAAAATAAATTGCATGCCTCTACTTTCTTCCCAATTCAAAACCAAGGACTAAATCGTTTGATCCTTTCAAAACTATAGGTGAACATAACATAATTTAAAACATTGTACAGAGACTTAGCAAATAACGAGTCGAGTGGGCAGATTTGACTTAGTTTTGGCACCCAATGTTCTAAAATCATTACCAATATATATATATATATATATATATATATATATATATATATATTAACAAAATCAATCACTTGCCTGAGTATTTTTTTAGCAAAATAACTGAATATTGGTAACTTACAGGATTATTTTAATGAGGGTTAACATGAACAAATTTTATCCATCCTTGTAAAAATTAGTGTGATACCCACTATTTTTGTTTCAAATTTATTTGACCCTCTATTTCATATCTTCGAAAATATACTATTATGTCATCATTATGAAATAAACAAATTGATATGAACCTCGGTGTCTTCAAGTTATAAAATGTTACGGGTAAAGTGTAGGTGGAAGAACTCGAGTGTTTCACTCATGTTTACCACAATTGAGTCGTAGCCGATGATATCAAACTCAGTATTGAAGGCAAAAAATCCAGTGCCATACTCCGTCCTATTTTCGTCATTTTATCCTATCATCTTCACATTTTATATCCGTCTTCGAGTTTTTTCCTTGTGATCAAAGTTCAAATTTCTAAACTGAACTAAGTTTGTATAAATAAAAATGAGTTATTAAAAAAGAAAGTGATATGAAGCTATGCTGCAAATATAACACCTTCACATTGCTGATATGTCTTTTTGTATACATATGATCCTATTGTCATCATATCTGTATCCTGTTTTTGTTTGTAGTTATGTTTTCCTTAGACCAGAAGCACGAATACTCCATCAAACTATATGTATGATCTATTTCATGAGATGGTGTTCCGTATTACTAAATCATATGGAAATATCATTGTGATTAAGTAGCATATGTTAATATCATTGTATAATGAGACAAAGAGACTCAGCAAATAAGTAAATTAAAAATAATTTTTAAAACTATTCATTTACCATGAATTGATGCATCAACACATATAAATAACACAGGCCTTCAAGCAACAAATAATATAGACTATTCATTTGATCAATTACACCCTCATGAAGAATATAAATAACAAAGGCCTTCAAGCAACCAAGGGATGAATCAGTGAGTAAAATAATTTTGCAAATTGGAACAACGATGAAATCATTACATGAAGCAATGGAGACAATGTGTACACACATGCTAATGATCAATCACAATTTTGACACTCGAAACATAGCAAAGAATTTTCAAATACATAACATTTAGTTGCAAAGACAGTCCATTTATTATTTCCTTGGTCCCAACCAGGACCATTGCTCTATATAGCAAAGACAATCAATCTTTCCCTCCAAAACGTCGTACCTCACATTACACAACAGTATTGCAACATACTTGTTCAGTAATTACTAAAATAGCAATGCATATCGGATGTGATTTCATAGAATATTGACTTTTTACTATCGATATTCTAATTTACTGTAGCATACGTATTCTATTTGTTTACGATTTTCCATATCAGTCCATGTTGTATTGTGTCCGTGACTTTGTTCCCATGCTTCATAACTTGATGCATAGTGATCACAAAAATCATTATCAAATGTTTGTATAACCCAAGTATCTATATAATTTAAAAATAACAATAGTTAATGCAACCATTAATAATAAAAATAAGTATTATAAGCCCCTTTTTCTTCAAATGTTCTTAAAGGATGTCAAAATAATTTTTCTTACAAAATTTTTTTTCAATTTTAACACGCACCAAATTTGTGAACCAATTTTAGTTAAGCCTAATTTTATCTTTTCTAATCCTAAACATGCATCTAGGTGATTAAAGCAAGTAAAATAAAGTAAAGTTCACAATGCCGGATGTACAAGGAAACCACAAAGGGAAAAAACCTCAGCGACCTAAGCCACACAATCATTATGATACGGGTTTACAAAGGAAGATAGAAGGACTTACATAATGACTCGATCCCCATAAGCATGAGGATCTTTTTCTCTTTAACCGCTCCTCCATAGTGCCCACGTAGAAATCCTTCTATGATACACATCCACATCACACGTGTATACGAGTGCCTCGGTGTCCATTCATGCATCTTGGCAATCGTCTACGGTTCGAAACATAGACTCCACCGTTTCTTCACCACAAAACCCAACAAGCAATGTTCAATGTGATGAATGAAACCCAGATGGTGCAAACAAGATCTCTATAGTAATTGTATATGACAGCTCAGATCTTTTAAACTCAAATGATGGTTTTTATCTTTGAAAACCTTAGAAAACTTTTGTGCAGAAAAACGAAACTATTAAATTGTATTTTGGTTTTGTACACTTACGAAATTCTGAGCGAAAAAACTCTTTAAACAAAAAGTCTAAGTAGGCAAGTCATTCTAATGAGGTGCATATGTCGTTCAAACAACTATGAGATGTCTTTTGAACGACATCACATGTCGTTTGAAGTCTAAAAAAATAAGGTGAGAATTCACACGACTCTAAATAGTAGATATCTCAGAATAAACGAAGATAAACCTTTTAAAATCATTTTAAATTTTTTGAAATCATTTGTAAACGACATATCATCCTTAAAATATTTTTCAAGTCCCATAAAAATTTCGCATTCATACCTAAGATATTGGAACATGATGAAGACGTGAAACGTGCACTAATTAAACACAACGTGATAAATCTTTCAAGCTTGGCCACTATAATAGCCCTTATTTCTGAGTATTTTTAAAGTAATTAATTCGAAAATTAATTAGGAAAATACATTTTAATTAAATTACGCGTGTGAAGTAATATAATGTGATTTGGTAAATGTAATTATTAATCAAGGGTTAGACATTGATCAATACTTTGATGAAATTTACTGTGTGAATAGTAAATAATAAATAATTTTAATTATACGACATAGTGAGTGATATGCGCGTATTCTAGTTTATCTCATTGGGGGTCACGTGTGGACTATTTTGAGGTAAGTAATGAGAAATATATTTTAAGTGACTCGGATGGGAATTTAGAGGTCATGAATGATTCCGGATGGGTCAAAATAGTCTGAATAGTGTACCCAGGGGTAGAGTTTGGGTCTTGAGTCAATTTTGGACCAAATCGGCACCTATTAAGGGCGTTACGGTCATTTTTCTAAAAGAGGTCAAGCACTTACGAAAATTAGAGCCATATATATGATATTTAGAGATTGGGATTAGGGCTCATAATACAAAACATTAGAGAGGTCATTAGAGAAAAGAGAAAACCATTTTCCCAAAGCCTAAAGAGAGAATTGAGAAGGTGGTGGAGGGTTTCTTGCACCTCAAGACAAATTGGAAAGGAAGATTGGAGAAGAAACAACCAATCATCAACCAAGAACCACGAAATCAGATCAATCAATCTAAGTCAAATGTTTATTGTAAATTGAATTGAAGTTATAATACCCATGTGTAGGGATTTTTTGTATAGATTGATTGTTATTTCAAAACCTTGATGAAGAGTACCCATTGATTTCATACTAGGTAAAATTGCATGTGGTTAGGGTTTATTTTCGCAGAGGATTGTAAATCAAAAGAGTTTTAACTGTTATTACGAATTTAAATCTGGTTTTGAATTGAATTTAAGGGATGAACACAAAACTATAATATTAATGAGTTTTGAGGGTTTGATCCATTCGTGTTTGATTTTAGTAGAGTTTTAATGTGTTTGTAACATTATAAATCATTTTAACTCATGTAGAATTAGTTAGGAATAATCGTATGTGAATTTGATGGAGAATTATGGAGTTTGGGTAAAACAGAATGGGTGAGAAATCGAAGAAGACGAAGCTGCACC
Source organism: Sambucus nigra (assembly GCA_949130495.1). NCBI lineage: Eukaryota > Viridiplantae > Streptophyta > Magnoliopsida > Dipsacales > Adoxaceae > Sambucus > Sambucus nigra. The sequence continues at coordinate 485,860,674 of OX422215.1, forward strand.
TATTTGATCGATCGATCGACCCATGAATGTCGATAGATCGACTGAGTTGATCGATCAACCAAACCCTTCGATCAATTAACCTTGGCAGATTTTGGGTTCTTTTCTTGGTTGAATTCTCTAGGATTCCCATTTATAGAAGGGGATCTTAGGAGTGTTATTATACCTATGTAGGGACTTGATAAAGAACAGTAGGTGTATAGGAAGGAAACCCTAGAGTTGTGTGAACACTCAAGTAATTACGAAAGTGAATTAAATTCGTAAATAAAAGATAAAGTACGGCGAATATTAGAGAGAAAATATTACGTACATGTATAAATAATTTGGTTGTTTGAATACCTATAATATTATTACTTAGGCGGTGTGAATACCTAAAGTATGCTTAATTCAGTATTGGGGTCGATGATTATCTGGACCAAATCCAAGTTAAAAGATATTAGGGCCGATGAGCATCCGGACCAATATACATATGCATAACATTTACTTTAGGGTCGAGGGATATCCGGACCAATGTAAATGATAGGATGATTGGGATCAATGATTATCCGTACCAATATCCTTAGAGTATATATTATGTAAAATATATATACTTCATGATATTCTACTTATGTGTGGAAGTAGACTTGTTGATGATATATATATAGTTAGACATCTAAATGATAAATTAAGTAGGGAGAAACTTATTTCAAGAAAAAAAATAGATTGGGAATATCTATAGTAAATTAAGTAGTGAAACTTAATTATGGAAGTCGTATGATAAAAATGAAATACTTTATGAATTAAATAGCGAGACTTGATTATGATGATTAAATATAACATATGTGAATGTTATACGAAAATTGAAATACGCGAGGATGTTAATAATAAATCGTGTTGTGTGGGAGTTATGGGAGAGTAGGCCATTGATAAGATTGGTTATATACTTAATCGAGATAGCTTGGGTATGATAGCTAGGTGGGCTAAGTATAAGACGTTGGGCGTGCACATTGGATGATAGGTGAGGAGATTCAAGCGAGTGTGTGTGAACCTGACATGTGTAATCAATAACTGATTTTAATTGCGATAAATTACTTGTTATATATTTTCAAACTGTTTTGAGTACTAACTCTTGCTATAAAAAAAATTCAAAACCTTTTAGGTGTCCATCCACAAGGGCGCCATACTTGATTTCATCGCGTACCTCATCCGGTACAAAATTTTCAAAACGAGTGAATTCTTCCTCGTAATCGGCCACTGAACGGTCCCCCTGGGTCACCTCTCTAAATTTTCTCCTCATTCAGGCTCCACTACTGGCGAAAAATACTTACGGTCAAACCGCATCCAAAACTCTGCAATTGCTATTGTATCCCTTTCCCCTATTATGGTGATCGACTCCCATCACTGTAGCGCTGCTCCCACTAACTTGAAAGTGGCTAGGATTTGATTTTGCACCTCATTGCAATCTACCATGCGTATTTGATGCTAGATATCCCTCTTTCACTGACACGCTAGCATCACATCTGAACCCCCTCGAAACTCTGGCGGGTGGCCCTTTTGAAAGACCCCTCGTACTTGCTGCCACTCCGACTGCCCTTGGTGGACCTGAACATTCGGTACTACTAACGCCCGTGGCTGATCTCGTGGAAAGTACCTTGCCATTGTGATCATCTTCTCTTGAACTTCATGTGCTACTAATTCAGTTACCTGTGCAGCTGAAATCATCTCTGGCAGTTGCTGCGGCAACACCAGCTCCTGATGAGCCTCTCTAATCTCATCTCCCCCTGCTTCCCTAGCTGCTCTCTCTCCTGGGCGGAATCTGAAATGAGAATAGAATTGTATGAGTTCACCCTCAAATATAAAATAATTGGCAGAAGAACGTAAATGCGCATACGTATAAGAATACAGCAATCCAATGATAAGGCTCTACATCAAAAGATGCTAAGCTGAAAAAAATCTGCACAGATCCTAAGGACACTAGAACCTGATACTCTGATACCATCTGTGACACCCCGCCTAATAAAATACTGGGTGATCAGTCCTATACCAAATTAAAACAGGAATCGTAGTTGGTTCATCCTTAGCATCACTGTCGAAAACCTTTTTAAAACTTACTAACCATTTAGTATTCCAAAAAACCTGTGTCAATTTTATCTTATTAATTAAACCAACCAGTACATGCGGAAATAAATATAATCCATTCACACAACTGAATTAAATCAACTGAATAAATAATAATTACATGCCGAAAAAACCATCGGTCACCAAAATAAATAATCCAAAACAAATATTCAACACCGGAATAAATAAATCTGGAAACTACAATTGAGAAGTCTGAGCGTCAAGCCCTAAATCAAACTGAAACTGATAAATGATTCCTACTCAAGGAATGAATGAACGATGCGTCTAATCGAAACTCCTGCTAGCATCCATATATGCCGCAGCTCCGTGATCCTGGAATAGAATATCAATCCGGGCGTCCCTGTGGCTGGACACCTAAAAGTTTTTGAAAATAGTTTTATAGCAAGGGTTAGAACCCAAAACATTATGAAAATATTTAGCAAGTGAATTATCTGCAGTAATTTAAAATGCATGAATGCGCTTCATATTTAAGTTAGTGTCGCACTTCCTTGAGGACATTCTCACCCCTCCACTAATGTGCACATCTAACGGTTACCTTAACCCCACCTAGTTGTACTACCCCGTCCAACTAGTCCTGGTATAACCTCCCTTTGCCATACTACTCTAACTCGAGTATAATTATTCATGAATTATAAGTTACCTCACTAATCAACTTAATTAATTCATTCTTAAATAATAACATATAACCGTGACACAAGTTATATAAAGTAAACACATCACACACTGTATTATTACTCGCGTATAAAATTTAATACCATTATATACGTACCTTTACTAAAACATCCACACATATACCATACGTATATCCATCCCTCTGAGCATACCCTCACCGGATGATTCCCTCTAAAGTGATATCTCACTAGGTGTGCTCACATAACCTAGTTACCCAAGTTGGAATCGCTCACCAACCTGGCCCGAAACATAAACTAAGTGGAGGCGGTCATATTCCTTCCCTGAAAGTGAGATAAGTCCCTCACCCATATACCGGACGCTCTGATCTGGGGATATACACACCCTACTCCTCAAGCTAGGGGATTCACCCACATCGCGCAACCTCCCTTGATAGCACTAGAGTATATAAATTAAATAAATATCTAGTCACTGATATTTAATAGCACACATAATATATATATATATATATATATATATATATATATATATATATATATATATATACTATCACTACATCGTATATATATAATATAAACCCCGACTTTACCATGTACTCAAAATCCCGTAACACTTGCCTGTAATTTCCTGAGTCTGTGGCCCGACTCAACTTAATTTATTTTCTCACTTAGTAATTCACACGTCAATTAATATAATATTTCCCCGAGTCTATGGTCCGACTCTTAAATAAATACTTTGCACATTGATTTATCTAATATTTACCCGAGTCTCTGATTCGACTCTAATTTAATTAATTTACACATTAATTAATTAATGTCAGTCCGAGTCTATGGTCCGACTCTAATTAAATTAATTTACCCAATAATTAATTACCAATCCGAGTCTATGGTCCTACTCAAATTTAATTAATTTACAAAATAATTAATTAATACCAATCCGAGTCTATGGTCCTACTCTATTTTAATTAATTTACACATCAATTAATTTATTACCTTCCTGAGTCTACAATCCGACTCTAATTTAATTAATTAACACATCAATTAATTTATTACCTTCCCGAGTCTGCAGTCCGACTCTAATTTAATTAATTAACACAACCATTAGTTTAATACTTGGTGTCACCCAACCATTATACCCGGACTCGCTCACTTGGTTCATAATTTAATATTTTACGAGTCTATATTCCAACTCCAAAATAATTTATTCTCTCAATAATTAATTTAATACTTTGGTATCACTTACCCAACCTACCCGGACTCGCTCACTTGGTCCATTTTTAAATCTCAGAATTTTATTTCCAAATTTTCGTCCATAATGTGTCACACATTCATCTCTCCCAAATTTACCAATTATATTTATTTACAATTACCAAGAGTCATACCCTATTCAAATTTTCATCGTTTAAATCAAGCCAAGACCCTTTTTCAATAAACATCTCCCATGTTAAAACTGACGTCACTGCCAAAATTTTTGTATCATCGATCGATCGAACCCCCTGGGTCGATCGATCGATCGTTCCAGTAATCGCCTTCTCCAACCTATGTTCGGCCATGGATGAACCCTAAAGCTTTTATTTCTTCCCAAACTCTTACCCATATCACAACCAACATTATTTCCACACAATAAAAGGGATCTAAACACCCTAGAGACCTCAATCCATCATTAAATTTATATCTCTTCATGGAAGGTACGTGCGGAACTACCTTACTTGACTTGAATTGATTTGTTTTAATTTGAATTTCGAGGACGGAATCCCGTTCGTAGAAGGAGAGAATGTAATACCCCGCGTTTTTTATTGAATTGAAATTGAAAAAAAAACTATTCCAGTGTATATATTCGAAATGTTTGGAAATGAAACTATGTCAGTATATATATTCAAAATGATTGGAAATGAAAAGTTAAAATGAATTCATTGAGATACAAATGTGTGACTTAAATATTAGAAGCGAATTAACACGTAAAAGAATCGAGAGGGTTAAATTTGGGGCAATGGCATTTTTGTAAATAAACTAACCCTAGGTATAAATAGAAAAGAAGAGAAGAAGTCTTTATTTTATCATTTCACAAAGGGGCTAGGGTTTGGTAGAGAGAGAGAGAGTAAGAAAAGAAGAAAGCTAAGAGGATTTCAGGAAGATTCAACTTCTTCATACAATCCAAGGCAAGTTAACAACCTATATGTGTATATTATGTATCTATAATGAAATTTCACATGAACATGTATTTGGATCCCTAAATTAATATGAAATTGATGTTAAAAATGATATGCAATGTATTAGGATCAACATCCATGTAGATTCAAATGCAATAGCATCATTATAGGGATTGAGATGTAGAACAACCTCTTGAATTTTAGAAATCTATAAAATTAAGTAAATTGTCGTATTAAAAACTGTTTTGAGCTGTTTTGGTTCCGAAAATGGATGTTTCATTCACCTGCCGATAGAAAATTATATTCTGAACAACTTTGTAGTTTTAAGTTTTTCCGAAAACGGATCGAAAAAGTCTCAAATCAGCGTTTTAAAATTCTGCGCAGAAAGTTATTGTGAACAGGTCCAAACTGTATATGTTAGTTTCAGGTCTGTTTTAATCAGGCTATGGTAGCGTGCTTGCCTGTCCTTGTAGAAAATCACGTTTTGAACAACTTTGTAGTTTTAAGTTTTTCCAAAAACGGATCAAAAAAATCTCAAATCGGTGGGCAGAAAGTTGCCGAAACATGGGCGAATATTATATATTAGTTTTGGGTCTGTTTTATGCAGGCTATGGAAATGTGCCCACGTGTCCTTATAGAAAATCACGTTCTGAACAACTTTGTAGTTTTAAGTTTTACTAAAAACGGATCAGAAGAGCCTCGAATATGCATTTTAAATTCTGGGCAGCATGTTGTTGAAAGAAGAGTGGTAATATTTTCATGTTGCTAGTAAGATAATTGTGATGTTGTGCCTAATATCCTAACTTGATCACATACTTATGGTTATTAGGGATATATAACCTTGAAATGATTTGATGTTGAATTAATAAATTAATGATGTAAATTGTGTTATATTATAAATAATGACTATTGTATGACTCGAGTAAGAGACTTGACACGATTGTATATATACATAAGTGTGAAATTGTTTTACATGTATATTGTTGAGTATACACTAGACTAGTCCTCTGGTCGACGTAGGCTCATGTTGAATGCAATTTTTTATGATTGATCCGATTAGGTTCCGCTCGAGTTTCGTGTCGGAGATAACCCACCGGAACCGGACACATGGTTGTAATGCGGGTCAGATAGAAAGACCTTGAAACGCCATGTGATTTAGGACTTAGTACGATTTCCCTTGCCACGTAATATTGGGGAGTATTCGTGTGTAGGCCTAGTGTTACGACTTGTTCCCCCGAGTAACGATAGTGACCCGATATGACTTGTTGTGCGAGATATTATGCTTGTGTCTTAAAATAATATCCCGAATCGATGCATTTGATATTATACTTGAAGGAAATATTTTGATACGTTAAATACTGAAATGAGATTAATAATGATTAATCATGATACGATATGAGACTACACGTTACTCGAGTTTGGGTTGGGTAGTCACGACATAGGAACATTGGTTGGGTAATTGAACAACTTAATTACTGGAGACGAGTAATGACCAGTGTTCTTTCATTATAAGTACATCTTATAATCTTATAGCTTGATTTCTTGATTTGACGTTCATCTATATTGCTTCTTGCTCCTCTCCTATATATATAATATATGACAGGTCCTCGTCCCGATGGACAATAGACTATGGAGCTTGATGAGATCATATCAATCTTAGGATTCCTATAGTGTGGAGTTATTCTATTTTAATTTATGTCGCTTGTTTCCCTTTTCTTGTGGGTGGTAGTAGAGATTAATATTACATTGTTTATACTTGGTATTTGAGAGAATTATTGTATTATTCTTTCCCGTTTTATGTTGGGCCGCATGTGTTGGCATTTTATATTTTCAGTTTGAGATTACTGATGGATTATTGCAGTTAATAGTTATGAGTTGGTTTCACTTGTTATAGTTGTTATTATATGATTTGGTTACACATATGAGAGTGTACATGTTTACTTTACTGCATTTATTTAAATTTTGTTTTTAATGCCAACATATTGACGCTCCTCTTTAATTTAATTGGGCGTAGCTAACCGAATTAGATATAAAAAGCATGGTTGTCATAGCAGCAGGCTCCATCTCTAGCACCAGCCCCACCCCAGTAGTAGGGCCATATGCACTACGGGCGTATGTTCAACGTTCGGTATATGCCTATGCCTCCAGCACCTCCGGCACCACCTATAGTAAAGGGTATATTTTCTATTCATGGATCTGAGGGTAGATCTCCCTTTGATACTGGAGCATCGTATTTATTTATTAAGACTATATTTTCACGAGCCATCGATTTATTAGAGACAACCGACAGTCTCCTTATGTGTATAGAGTCACCGATGGGTAGTGGTTCATTGATATATACGATCTGTAGAGGAGTCGATATTATGATAGGGAGACTGAGCTTAGAGGCGGACCTCCTAGTGTTAGATATGGAGGGGTATGACACGAATCTATGTATGGATTAGTTAGCAGGCTACAGAGCAACGGTAGATTGCTATGAGAGGACGATTGTATTTCGATTCAGGGGCGGGAGATGTTCCTGGTGGTGATGCCTCTTCCCAAGGGAGGATCACACACTCATTTATACCACATCGAGGAGGAGACCTCGTAGGATGTGGTCATCCCCTTAGATTCGATTACTGTAGTGAGGGATTTTGAGGATGTGTTCCAAGAGATACTCGGGTTGCCACTGAGCCGAGAAATAGAGTTTGTCATCGACTTAGCACTAGGGATGAGACCGATTTCCAGAGCACCGTATCGTATGGCCCCCTTAGAGATGCAAGAGATGAGAGAGCAGATTTAACAGCTCTTGGGTCAGGGTTTCATTCGGCGGAGTACATCGACTTGGGGTGATCTGGTATTATTTGTGAAGAATAGGGATGGTTCGCTTCGACTGTTCATGGATTATAGGGAGCTGAACAAGGTGACGATATGGAACAAGTATCCGTTACCTAGGATTGATGACTTATTTGATCAGTTAAGAGGGGCTGCATACTCCTATAAGATCGATGTGAGGCCAGTCTACCACCAGTTGCGTATTTGGGAGGAAGATATTCCTAATACCATTTTCCTGTCGCGGTATGGATCCTACGAGTTCAGGGTGATGTCATTTTGGCTCACCAATGCGCATGCAGTGTTCATGGATCTCATGAATAGAGTATTTCGGAAGTTTATGTATCAGTTTGTGATAGTATTCATTGATGAAATCTTGGTTTACTCACGGACGGAGGAGGAGCATGTCGAGCATTTACGGATGGTTTTGTAGACGTTACAGGACCATCAATTGTATTATAAATTTAGTAAGTGTGGAATATAGCTTCGAGAAGTACAGTTTCTTGGTCACTTTGTGTCCAACATGGGCATAATTGTTGATTCGAGTAAGGTATCTACAGTGAGGGAGTGCGGCCAACTCAGGACACCGATCGAGATTCGCAGTTTTTTAGGGTTGGCTGGATATTACCATCGCTTCATCAAGGATTTCTCAAATATTGTTGGGCCTCTGACAAACTTAACTCGTAACGGAGTGCCATTTGTGTGAAGTGACCAATGTCAGTTGGCTTTTGATGAGCTGAAGGATAGATTGGCATCAGCACCCATACTTGCATTGCCTAGGTGGGGGTGGAGTATCGAGTCTACACAGATGCATACCTATAGGGACTTGAGGGTGTGTTGCAGTAGGAAGAGAGTTCGAGAGCTTATGCGTATCGAAACCTAAAGCCCCACGAGAAGAATTACCCCACCCACTACCTAGAGTTGGCAGCGATCATTTTTCATTGAGGATATGGAGGCATTACCTGTTGGGGGAGCAATTCACATTGTTCATGGATTATAATTCACTTCAGTAACTCTTCACAAAGAAGGATCTGAACAAGAGGCAGAGGAGGTGGATAGAATTCGTAAAGGGCTACCAGTTTAACATACAATATCATCCTGGTAAGGCTAACGTGGTGGCAGACACGTTGAGCCGATGACCTTTTGGAGATTTAGTGGAAGTGTGGAAAGGAAAGTGGAGTGAACTCCAGTAGGAGAGCATACATGGAAATTATGGCTATCACTCCCGAGATTGTTATGCGGGTTGTGAAGGCACAAGCAGAGGACAAATTCTATCAGGACAGGGTGAGGCAGTTATTAGCTGAGGGTGGAGAGTCTTACTCAGTTAGCTTAGAGGGAGGCCTGCCTTAATCGGAGGTTAGTAGTACTCAAGGATGAGGATTTGAGACATGCAGTTATGACTGAGTCTCACGGTTACAGATTTGTAATACATCTTGGTGGGGACAAGATGTACCAGGATATGAGGAGACAGTACTGGTGGGCCGGCATAAAGAGAGACATAACAGAGTTTATCTCAAAGTGTGTTACTTATCAGCTGGTGAAAGTTGACCATTAGATACTTTCGGAGATGCTACAGCCACTTATGATTCCTATGTGGAAGCGGGAGACCATTTTGATGGATTTTATTACTGGGTTACCTACTTCACAGCGGGGTCACGATTCGATATGGGTGATAGTGGATCATTTGACCAAGGTTTCCCACTTCTTACTAGTTCGCACAGACTACGACACGATGCAGTAGGCACGGCTAATCATTTCAGAGATTGTTAAGCTACACGGAGTCCCGGTTAATATTGTCTGATAGAGACAAAGTATTTGTGTCGCATTTCTGGCAAGAGCTTTCAGGAGGCTATGGGTACTGACTTGAGATTGAGTACGGCATATCACCCCCAGACGGATGGATAGATAGAGAGGATGAATAAAATGCTGGAGGACATGCTGAGGCTGTGTTTCCTGGACTTAGGGAGTGGTTGTGAGCGATACCTTCCATTGGTAGAGTTTGCATATAACAACTCATACCAATTTACTATCAGGATGGCACCGTTTGAGGTACTGTATGGGAGACCTTGTTGTTCGCCCTTGGTGTGCGAGTTCAGTGGGGTAACCACAATGTTGAGGAGTCAACTTGAGAGTGGTAGGATGACATGCGAGAGCAGTATCCAAAGTTATTTACCGTAGGTATGTCCTAATTTCAAGGACGAAATTTCTTTGTAAGGGAAAATTATGTAATACTCAGCATTTCTGAGTATTTTTAAAGTAATTAATTCAGAAATTAATTAGGAAAATATGTTTTAATTAAATTACGCGAGTGAAGCAATTTAATATGATTGGGTAAATATAATTATTAATCGAGAGTTAGATACTGATTAATACTTTGATGAAATTTACTAAGTGTGAATAGTAAATAATAAATAATTATAATTATACGGCACAACGAGTGATATGCGCGTATTCTAGTTTATCTCACTGGGAGTCACGTGTGGACTATTTTGAGGTAAGGAATGAAAAATATATTTTAAGTGGCTTGGATGTAAATTTAGAGGCCATGAATGATTCCTTATGGGTTGAAATAGTCGGAATAGTGTACCCGGAGGTATAGTTTGGGTCCCGGGTCAATTTCGAACAAAACCGACGCCTATTAAGGGCCTTATGGCCAATTTTTTAAAAGAGGTCAAGGGACATACGAAAATTAGAGCCATATAGTTGATATTTAGAGATTGGTATTAGGGCTCATCACACAAAACATTATAGAGGTCATTAGAGAAATGAGAGAACCATTTTCCCAAATCCTAAAGAGAGAATTGCGAAGGTGGTGAAGGATTTCTTACACCTCAAGACAAATTGGAAAGGAAGATGGGAGAAGAAACAATCATTCATCAACCAAGAACCACGAAATAAGATTAATCAATCTAAGGAAAGTGTTTATTGCAAATTGAATTGAAGTTATAATACCCATGTGTAGGGATTTCATGAATAGATTGATTGTTATTTCAAAACCTTGATGAAGAGTACCAATTGATTTCATGTTTGGTAAAATTTCTTGTAGTTAGGGTTTATATCTATAGAGGATTGTAAATCAGAAGAGTTTTGATTGTTATTACGGATTTAAATCTGGGTTTGGAAATAAATTTAAAGGATGAACACAAAACTAGATCATGAATGAGTTTTGAGGGTTTGATCCATTCAAGTTTGATTTCAGTAGAGTTTTAATATGTTTGTGACATTAGAAATCATCCTAACTCATGTGTAAATAGTTATAATCGTATGTGAATTTGATGGAGAATTATGGAGGCTGGGTAAAACAAAAAGGGTGAAAAATAAAAGAAGACGAAGCTTCACCTATTCGATCGATCGACCCATGAATGTCAATTGATCAACTGAGTCGATTGATCGACCAAACCCTTCGATCGATCGACCCTGGAAAAATTTGGGTTCTTTTCTTGGTTGAATTTTCTAGCATTACCATTGATGGAATGGGATCTTAGGAGTGTTATTTTACCAATGTAGGGACTTGATAAAGACCAGTAGGTGTATAGGAAGAAAACCTTAGAGTTGTGTGGACACTCAACTAATTAGGAAAGTGAATTAAATTCGTAAATAAATGATAAAGTTCGGTGAATATTAGGGATAAAACATTACGTATAAGTATAAATAATTTTGTTGTGTGAATACCTATTATATTGGTACTTAGGCTATGTGAATACCTAAAGTATGCTTAATTCAGTATTAGGGTCGATGATTAGCCGGGCCAATACATGGAAGCTCGATTTGGGGTCGATGAGTATTCGGAGCAATATACATACACTTACTTTAGTGTCAAGGGATATCCGAACCAATGTAAATGATAGGATGATTGGGGTTAATGATTATTCGGATCAATATCCTTATAGTATATATTGTGTAAAATATATATACTTCATGATATTCTACTTATGTGCAGAAGGAGACTTGTAGATGATATATATATATATACATCTAAATGATAAATTAAGTAGGGAGAAACTTAATTTCAAGAAAAAAAATAGATTGGGAATATCTTTAGTAAATTAAGTAGTGAAACTTAATTATGGAAGTCGTATGATAAAAAGAAATACTTTATGAATTAAGTAGTGAGACCTCATTATGATGATTAAATATAACACATGTGAATGTTATACGAAAATTGAATTACGTGAGGATGTTAATAATGAAGCGTGTGGTATGGGCGTTACGGGAGAGTAGATCATTGATAAGATCGGTTATATATTTTAGTCGAGCTAGCTTGGGTATGATAGCTAGGTGGGCTAAGTATAGGACGTTAGGCGTGCACATTAGATGAGAGGTAAGGAGACTCAAGGGAGTGTGCTTGAACCTAACATGTGTAATCAATAACCAATTTTAATTACGATAAATTACTTGCTATTTGTTTTCAAATTGTTTTGAGTACTAACTCTTTCTATAAAAATGTTTTCCAAACCTTTTAGGTGTCCAGACACAAGGGCGCCATACTTGATTTCATTCCAGGGATTCATAGTTGCAGCACTGTGGATGCTGACAGGATTATTGAGTAACCTACTCTTTCATTTAGATCTAGTATAGGATCTCATTCTTGTATTTCAAATGTAGATATGTTATCTGTTGACTCCATTATAGTTCCAGATTTGTATCAGTTTTACTTTGTAGTTGGACTGTGGATTTTTTCTTGGCTATGAGTTTTAGCCGACGGTTTATTCGTCTTGACTTAGTTGGTTTTACATATTAGTGATAGTTTGTATTCTAGTATCTTGTATATGTTGTTTTAGTTTTCAAACTATTCTTTTATCATGTTTATTGGAATGATAAAATTTGGCACCTGTTTAATTAACTTAGGTGGTTAGTAATTAATTTGGTTTTCGACAGTGATACTAAGAATGAACCATATGAGAAACTTGTTTTAATTTGATAAAGGCATGATCACCCGATATTTAATTAGATGGGGTGTCACAGCCACTAAGTCTTCAACACAAACACGTCATAGACTTGTGTGAATAATGACAATATGAATCTATCTATGACTCAAACAAGTTTTGTTTTGGAAATAAGTCAATTACATACAAATGGACTCAATTGGAAATTTTGTCCTTACAAATCTCCCCCTTTAACTATTTCAGGAGAAAACCTGAACAGTGAAATGCCAAAGTCGGGTCGTCAAGCCACTTGACACCTAAATCCCATCCCATAAAACCAAAAATAAAAAATAAAATAAAAACTGGACAAGGACGTATATGCAGGTCCGGAAAGCATGAGTTGTCTGAATGTGATGTATTCTTAAAATCACACATGAAATAGACAAATACCCAGTGAAGTATGGAGGAACAAATGATATAAAAAATACCGAAATGTAAAATAAACCATTTGTTAATCATGTAATCAAATCATGAAACCAATTTGTAAAAAATAATTATCAAATATCAATTTGTGCAAGACATAACATGATACAAACATATAATCATATGAGATACATGATACCAATTTGCAACAAACTGCTCCCCCACATCCCATAGCTCTCTCCCCCTTTTTGTCTCGAATAAAAAATAAGTGAAAAAGATAATCAAACATCACCATATCTAGAATTAGAATAATTAATGAAGCATATCTTGATAAATATGAAACACCAGCTAAAATAATTAGAAGATACCAACTTGCAGCTAGCAAATAGTCACATAGAATGAATCATCAATCTAAGCAAAGATCTGACTAAATGAATCAATGCAACATAAGAATCAACACATGAATAATCAATATCGACTGCATGTAAACTGTACAAATGAACCCATAAGTACCAAACTAAAAAGATATAACCATATATATGAACCAGGTACTGAAACAGAATAAGGGCTCAAAATTCCAGGTAGGTTATTCAAATGAATAAGCCATGCCATTTGAACAAGGTAAAAAATAACTCAATTAGTGATATGTCGTTTGACGCACCCTTCTAAAGACCTTACAAACAACCCTTCTAACGACCATATCTGACACAATTACCGCCTCAAAAAATATGTTACAAGAAGAAGACTTCGAACGACCTGGACATGTCTTTCGAACGAAGCCCAAATGTCATTTGAACGACTTCATCAAACTTTGTATTCCAGTTCCCAAAATGTTGAAGTTTTGCCTAGTGAAAAAATTTCATGAAAACGGATACTGGAGATATGAAACGGTAGCAAAAACACTCAAAACTGAAAAATAAAACAAGTAAAAATAATGTGATGTTAACATAGTATCAATGTGCTGAAACATGGATATGGAGTGAATGTGTGTGAACTACAACAAATGAATCACAATATGAATACAACAAAACGTTCTAGAAGCTCTAATTGATAGTTAAATGTCATCAAACTAAGTTTTAACCATATGTGACAATTAACATATTGAGATAAATGAACTAAACACCATGCACACGAATCCGAAATTTTGATGATTCTACAAATAATATTGTCATGACTCGATTTTTTAACATTAGGATTCGTGGTGCAAACCCATTTATATATCCATCCAAAATCCCCCGAATATAATCATATTTTTCTTTTGAATGAACATATCAAACTAATTGGCCCATTTTGGCAAATGATTCTTTTCATTGCCATAATTTTTTCTTCGGTTCTTTTAAATGGTGGCTTTCATGACGTGATTAATATTCATTACCAGTCCTTTCCCATGGACACTCATCATTTTTTCAATATAAGCAATATAAATCCTTACGGCAAACATTCTTACATGTACACCTCCTCCTAAGTCTAATTATGCATAGATGATGAAATTGAGATAAGAACGTCTCACCAAACTCATATATGCATGAGATCTCAAACATTCATATAAACTCGTGCATGTGTGCAAAGATGGCATATATACAAAGTCGAATCTAAATAAATATCAACTTCGAAACAACCCCATTAAATAATTAATTTCATTCAACACTTCAACAATTATGACCAAATGTCCTAGCCACATGGATAATGAAATGATGGGGGTTTAAGCACACAAATATGCCACATCAAACATGAAAATTGAAGACACATAACAAATCGAAAATCTTTTTGGTTTTTCAACATATTTTGACTCAAATGAAAACAAAATCTTTTTGTATTTTCTAAAAAATATATAAAACCAATTTGTTTTTTATTTTTCAAATAAGACTCAAATAAATAAAAAATATAATAAAAGAGATAAACATGTCATAACACTAGCAAGTTATATATTATGAAGCACAGACTAACGTATGCCACACATGGAAACATAATCATCCTTTATATTTTACATGTGAAGAATCAACTGCAACCAAACAAGAACCATGAAGTTAAATTCCTAAAGCCTCTAAGTTCGATTTCCTAGCCTAATTAGGTGTGTAATGACGCATGGGGGTTTTGGGAGCCAAAACGACTTTATTTTTAAACTTCCCAGGAGCATTTTTAAGGTCATAACAAAAATGCCTAAGGTAATGCTTCCTACCATAATGAGAACAAGTGTAAACACGACGAGGAATGGGACCTAAATGTGAATCTCTCCTTACATTCCTAGTCGTCTCTCTCACACGATTGGTATTGGCTTTAGGAATGAGAACAACACGATCATCATAGCCTATACCAAACCTATCTCCCTTGATTTAGACGATGCCTAACATCCTATCCAACTTTTTTGACCTAGCCTCCAATTCAAATTTCACTTTACTCAAGTCTCTCAATCTCTCTTCTAACTCACTATACTTAGACTTAACCAAATGCCTTGACTCCTCAAACTCTAGAATCTCTTTCTTCAAAGTTTCCATCAAACCCTGAAGACTATCTCTCCCTCTCTCTCATTGTACTCTAGTTTCTCTCTAAGAGTCTTCTCCCGTGCCCTAAGATCCTCATTCAAAACACCATTATTTTTTATGGCACGCTCATTTAACCTAGCTTGCAATTTCAAGTTTTCCTTTTTCACCTTCACCGTTTCCTTATACAAATCATTACAGGAAACTTTTAACTCTTCCATATCTATCTCCTCACCCTCACTCACTTTGGATTCACACTCAACGTCCTCGAAAGTGTCATTCACATGAGAATCTTCATGAGAAGATTTATCTTCATCGCTCACATGGAATTCCATGAATGCTACAAAGTTGCACTCAATGGGGAAACTCTCTCCCTTTTCTGATTCACTATCACTTAACGTGGAATTATATGATATTATTTTATTGCCTTCCTTTTTAAATCTAGTAGGACACTCTGTTACCTTGTGAACATAACCCTCACAACCAAAATACATATTCGACTCATCCTTTTTAACATTCTCACTCTCATTCTTAGGGGAGGGATCAACCTTATTGTTATTGGATTTCTCAAGTCTTTTGGAATTTTTTGATTGCTTTTAGAACTTAATAAAAAATTTGAACTTCTTTACCAACAAGGCTACATCCTCAAAATCAAAATTGGAATCATTATCCAAAACTTTAGTCTCCTCCTTCCGGCTTTCAAGACAATGCTCTTTTCTTTCTTTGTCACTTACTTAGAGGTAAACATGTCAATCTCATAAGTTTGTAAATCACCTACAATATCTTATAGTTTCATTGATTCAAGCATACCCTAGGAGTGCAAAATGGACACTTTGGGATTATATATATTAGGCAACGACCTTAAAATTTTCTTTATGACTCGGTTGTCGGGTAGTTTCTCTCCCAAGTTAAATAACGAGTTGACTATGTTGGACAATCTAGTATAAAACTTATCAATTAACTCACTCTATAACATCTTAATCGTCTCAAATTGTGTAGTGAGGTATTGAAGTTTAGAGGCCCTAGCCATGTTAGTTCCCTCGTGAGTAAGTGCAAGAATATCCCAAGCTTCTTTTGAGGTTTCACATGTAATGATTTGATTATACTCTTCCAGTGTGACATGTCAGGAAATAACGTTAAGACCTTCAGAATTGTAAAGTGTAAGTCTATGTTCTTCTTCGATCCATGGCTCAACGGGTTTCAAATTAATGGACTCTGCCTCTCGTATGATTGATGGTGACCACCCTTTTTCGACCGTTAACCACACACGCTCATCAATTGATTTTAAATCACTTCGCATTCATGTTTTCCAATAAGAATAATATGTTCCATAAAATACAGGAGATCTAAAACTTTCAAAATGTCTTCAATTCATCCTTAAAAGCACAAGGGATCAACACACACAAAGAATCTTTCTAGGTCTGATACCACATTGTAGGCCCCTTTTTCTTCAAATGTGTTTTAAGGATATCAAAATAATTTTTCTTTCAAAAATGTTTTCCAATTTTAACACGCACCAAATTTGTGAACCAATATCAGTTAAGTCCAATTTTATCTTGTTTAATCCTAAACATGCATCTAGGTGATTATAGCAAGTAAAATATAGTAAAGTTCACAACGTCGTATGTATAAGGAAACAACAAAGGGAAAAAACCTCGGACAATCCAAGACGAATAATCGCTATGATACGGGTTTATAAAGGAAGACAGACAGACTTAAATAATGACTAAATCCGTACAAGCCTTGAAGATCTTCTTCTCATTAACCGTTCCTTCACAATGCCCACACATAAATCCTTCTATGATACTCGTCTACAACATAAGTGTCCACGAGTACCTCGGTGTCCACCAATGCATCTTAGCAACCGTTTATGATTCGAAACATGAACTCATTTATTTCTTCACCGTAAAACCCAATGAACAATGTTCAATGTGATGAACAAACCCTAAATGGTGCAAACAAGTTCTCTGTAGAAATTGTATATGAAATCTCTGATCTTTTAAACTCTAAGGAAGGTTTTTATCTTTGAAAACCTTAGAAAACTTTTGTGCAGAAAAATGAAATTGTTAAACTATATTTTGGTTTTGCACACTTATGAAATTCTGAGAGAAAAACTCTTTAAATAAAAAGTCTAAGTCGGCAAGTCGTTCTAACGAGATTCTCATGTTGTTCTAACAACAGTAAGATGTCGTTCGAACGACATCACATGTCATTTGGAGTCTCTAAAACCAAGGTGATAATTCACACGACTCTAAATAGTTGACATCTCAGAATAAACGAAGATAAAACCTCTTAAAATCATTAAAAATTTAAAATAATTTGTAAGCAAAATATCTTCCTTAAAATATTTCTCGAGTCCCATAAACATCTCACATTCATACCTCAGAGATCGGAATATGATGAAGACATGAAATGTGCACCAATTAAACACAACATGATTAATGTTTGAAGTGTGGCCGCTACGTCTTTAACATAAACACGTCATTGACTTTGTGTGAATCGTGACAATATAAAATCTATCTATGACTCAAACAAGTTTTGTTCTGGGAATAAGTCAATTACATACAAATGGACTCAATTGTAAATTTTGACCTTATAAGTATTACCTTTAACACCTCTTTTGGATCATCATTATACATTATTTGAATAAGACGCACAACAGAATTATGTTCTTTGTTGAAATACTCCTCATCAAACTGAAAATAGAAAAGTACATTTAAGAAGTATGACAACAATCGTCTAAGAAAACACCAAGGGGTTTCATGGTCAAACTAAAAGTGATACGATTCACAAGTTAATATGGTTACCTAATGTTAAATGTTCCAACTTTGAATCGGGGTAGGGCAACTAACAATTGAAAAAATATACATTGATAAAAGAGAAAATCTGAGTGGAAATATTTTGAATAAGAATTGGAGGCACTTAAAATGACAAAACATGAAAGGTTACGTATGCATCCCAATCTGGCACGGTTCAAAACCATTCCTAATTTTGGCACGATTTAAATCATCCACTCATAAGTATTTCGTTTTACATATAGAGAGGGGGGCAAATAAAATATAAACTATGTCAAAGAACTCAACTTGGACATTGCACCAAGGTAATCTTTAGAATTTTATCAAACGCATAACATGTGAAATTTTCAATAGATTATAACAACAAAAATATCTCATATTAATAGAAGTCTCATATTTCTTTTCATAGTCATTAAATTTTAGGAGCATGTAACACTTGTAAAGGAGAACTTTTATTTAATATTCTAATGTGTATTTGTTTATAATATGATTTCAACACATGCCCAAAGCAAAGGGGAGGGGTGGAGGTCCAAATATTCAAAAAACGTTCGTTAATATGATCCTGAGTAAATGAAATTTATGAAGGACCCATTAAAAGGCCCATTTCCTAATAAAAGTGATAATACAATGCAAAAGCCAAAAAGAAAAGAAAAGACAAAAATTACATGGGCTCCAAAACATTGGTCTTCCTCTAGTGTATCAACATATTACACTTGCTGCTTGATAATAATTAAAAAATACAACATAATTTTAATCAATACCAATAGTAATAAAAGTGAAAATGCATTGTCCTTTGTAAGCTGCCTCCACCACCACAATGCTCTCTCCCTCTATACAAACAACCAACACCAAATCACACCCAACAAACACCACTGTTTATTTTTAATAATGAATTTAGTTAAATGAAAATCAAAATCCTAAATAAAAAAGTAAATAGAATATCTAAAACAAATCAAAATTGAAGATTTGCAAAATATAATGAAATGGGAATAAAAGAAACTCACATCTTTTAAGCGAAAACAAACAAGCCAAAATCGAGAGAAGAAACCCTTTTACTCAAAAATCAAATCGAACACTTGTCTTCGTTGTTGGGAAACTTTGAGGTTCATCTTAAGAGAGAGAATGAGAGAGGGATGAAACTAGAAAATAGGTCTTGTGTGAGGGATAGAAAGGAGATGGAGGAGAGACGAGGGTGAGAGAGAGAACTGATTGAGTGAGGAAAGATAGAGGGAGACAAAAAATTGGAAGGATGACAATTATTTTTTTAGACTATTTATATTTTATTTAAGTGTGCTTAATTTTGGCACACTTTAAAACAGTGCCAAATTTAAACACAGTTTTAAAATGTGCGAGATTATCATTAAATCATGCTAGAATTTGGCACAGTTTTAAGCTGTGCCAGATTTTAAATATCAAGGTGTGCCAAAATGTTGTTTTTAGTGTAGTGATATCGACCCATAAATTTTTGTAAAAACTTCACCCATTTCTTTGCAGTCATGAGTAAAGCCTTGGGGGCCCTTGTCATACTATATTTGTAGAGAATCTCATGTCCCGAAGATAACTAATTATCCATTCAATAGCAAGCAAAAGAGCTCTTCCTCGGCCAAACATATACCTGGAAATAACCTCGGCTCAGTAATGTGGTCGGCCTCCTTTCCATCTTAGGGGGGAAATTGACGCCAATGAGGCTAACTATAAAAAACAAGTTTGATAATGTCGTTAAAGGCTGGTGAGTACCACGTGAGTGAAAAAATCGACAACCAGTATGTGCATGAACATTCCTTCATGGTTAAACATTAAACTATTACAGATCTTATTTTATGATCCATTAAGAAAATGCTCCTACACAACCCATGCTTAGGTCCTGACAGACATTATGTATTTCTCATTCATTATAAAATGAGATATCCCCCATTAGGATATGGATCGACATAAACATTCTTATCTGAAAGTGCGGAAGCCCCCAATTTTTAAATTCAAATATAATGAAATGGTTCAAATTTTAATTTTCAAAAGTTATTTAAAATTTTCTTTTCTTAAAGAAAACAAACCAACTTATGAAAAAATTAAAACTAAACGAAAAGTGAAATTAAACTACACACACAATTTTCATTTAGACTTAAACACACATTAATCCAATTCAAGTTAAATTTGCATGCTATCAAGATAAAGTAATTTTTCACTTGAATTAAATTGAACATACCCAAACATTAAATTTTCACCAAATTAAATAGATTTTGATTTTGAACTAATTTTATCTTTTAGTCCTAAGCATGCATCTAGGTGATATAGTAAGATAAAATAAATATCAATCGCACTACGCCGGATGTACGAGGAAAACCCAAATGGGAAAAACCTCGGACGGCCCTAGCCACGAATTCAGTAAGTATGGTAGTTTTTACAAAGACTCGACACAAGAGGACTTACAAAAACTGACTTGAGTCTGTCCAAGCCTTGACGCGCTCCTTCAGTCTTCAACCTTCTCCTAGTGTATAACCGTGGACTCCTCCACAGTCTCGAACTCCATCGATGGGGCTATGGTCACCGTCAACCCACACGCAAAGCCTTTCTTCGAGTGAGAACACCGCAATAAACTTTTCTCCTTTTTTGGGGTAGAGAAGAACCCAAACTCTCTTCTTGTTGGTGTAGAGAAAACCAGGTGCCAAAAGTCTTCAAGAAATAATATATCAATAGGTACTTGGAATAAACTAAATAAATGGGTGTGTATGTAATTTTTGATGAGTTTAATCCATAAAAATCAAACACAAAACATGGAACTTTTTCTTAAAAGTTTTGCTCTCAAAAGACTCTTAGAATGTGAAAAAGTTGTCTTCAAAAAGTTAGTTCCCGCACTTAAGAAGTATGTCAAAAAGGAAGTTGGATAAAGTAGTGGAAAAGTGGTAAAAACTGGCTGAAAACTGTTCCCGCTATTTTTTCGTTAGAAATCTTGTTCGAACGAGACTTCTAACGAAGAGACAGAAAGGAAAAAAAAATTCTCATTTGAAAACTCGTTCGAACAACTTCTCGTTCAAACGAGGTCTTTTGAACTACCTATCTAACGAGATCTTAGGCCATGATTCTAGATAATTTTGATACGAATGCGTGGCCGCCAGTTTCGTGTCATTCTGATTTTTTTTGGATTTGATATGATTTTTCTACTGAAAGGTATCCGAGAACAAAATATTTAGAACTATGAATTCAAAAAAAGTTTAACAAAAAAATACTAACACCCAAAATAAATTTTTAAAATACACCTAATAAATAATGTTCCAAGCTCCTATATATATATATATATTAAAATGCATTCATACCTTACGAGCAATGGAACCATGTTGATGACGTTGAAACGAGGCACAACACACACGGCATTTGATGAATCTTTAATATCTTGGCCGCTACGTCTTCAACAAACACGTCATAGGCTTGAATGGATAAACTTGAACTCTATCCTATGACTCAAATGTTTTTGTCCGGAATTGAGCCAAAACTACAAAGGACTCAATTGGAAATTTGTGTCCTTACAAATCTCCCCCTTTGGCTATTCCGGGACAAAAACTAAATAAAAATCCTAAAGGGTCGTCAAGCTCACTAGACTCAAAAACAATGTCCCACCCGAAATAAAAATACAATGCTTGACGCAAGCAACCCAAGGATCAATATCTTTGTCGATGTTGAATGTTGCCATTTAAAAGTATTCCTGCACACTTAAGCAAACTATCAAACACATAGGGAATATCAAAATATTAAATGCAATTAAATAATTAATCCCCCTAAATTAATTCTCCCCTTTATCAAACAAATGACCTACTTAGAAAGACGTCTCCCCCTAAGATAAATCTCCCCCAAACTAAGATACGATAATAATAGGATTAGATACCATTTCTCCCCCTATCATTCTCCCCCTTTTTGTTCAGGAATAGACAAAGGCTAAAGAATCAAAGCAGTAACTTATATACC
The DNA here is from genome assembly GCA_949130495.1 of Sambucus nigra. Classification (NCBI taxonomy): domain Eukaryota; kingdom Viridiplantae; phylum Streptophyta; class Magnoliopsida; order Dipsacales; family Adoxaceae; genus Sambucus; species Sambucus nigra. Next base: position 485,882,899 of record OX422215.1, read on the forward strand.
CCAAATAAAGCATATAAACCCTCTAAACTAAGCAAGGGATACAAGAATGGGATAACAAGCTAAAACATGTAATTGTGCATATAGTGATGAGAACGTTAAAGCATATGGGCAACAAAAGTTCAAATAATCCAAACAATAACATCGAATACCAACTAGGATGCAATAAAATGATACCAATATGATATATAAATTATTAAGCACGTGATATCAACAAAGAATGCAATAAGATGGATACCAAGTATGAATTAAAGCATATATGGATTAGAAATCAAAGCAAAGACTAAACAAAAATATCAAATATATGTATACATAATATATATCAAAGAGACTCAAGTACACATATATAGATATAAACACACAAATAACACACACTAAATATAATAGGAGTCTTTCACACTCGTATGGCAAAAATGTGTCATATGGAAATGGAAGTGTTGGGGTGTGAACTAGTAACGATTAAATTTAGAACCAATCACTTAAAACATGTTCACGGAGTTCTCAATTGATTGCAAACTTCATCACATTTGAATATAACCTCATGTGGCAATATAAATTGAACTCAATGAACAAACATACACAATGCATACAAGCCTAGCATATTGATGATTCTACAAACCAATAGAGTCATGACATGAAATACGCAACTAGGATAAACGGACATTGTGCAAACCGTTGATATACCATCCAATCTCTCTCAATATGCATTTATATTAAATTTGAATGAATATATCAATCAAACATAGGCCTTGGCAAATTATTTTTCTTGTTAATGCTGTATTTTCTGTTTTTAGGCCTTTGGACCACGTATTTCTTTTAGGTCCATTCAAAACGGTGGCTTACAATCGCAAAGGATCACTTAGTCCTTTAGGAGCCCTTCCCCGTGCATATTTTTATTTATCATGTTTTCATTTTTCACATAAATCTCACATGCAATGGATTTTGACATGCACTAGTCCTCCTAAGTCACAAATATGTAGATGACAAGATTGGTAGGAGAACACCTCACATAGCTCAAATATACATATGAAGTTAAAATTTCAAAAGAGCTCGTGCATGTGTGAATAGAGGCATATAAAAATAGAATCCATTTGACCAACACAAAATTCAACTTCTCCATAAAAAATATGGTAAAGAACATTTCAAGGATTGACAATCTAAACCAAAAGTTCTAGCCACGTGGGAGCGTTAAAGGAGGGATTCAAACACAAGTGTATGCCACATAAAGTGTGTCAAACTAAACTACACACAAAATAAAATCTTTTTGAGTTTTTGAAATTTTTAACCAAAATAACTAATATATACTCAAAAGTCAAAGAAAAATCATTTGAATTTTTTTATTAAGCTTAAATTACCAAGAGATAAAATCCAAATGATAAACACAAATCTTTTTGTATTTTTCAATTAATGCAAACAAAATGAAGGAAATATAATACAAAAGATAAACAAAAATCATAATTCTAGCATGTGATAAGCATGGAGCATAGACTAGAAAATGATTAAACAAGCATACATTTAGCATGTGAATATAGCATGAAGTACAAAAGCTAAAGTATGCAAACACTAACACATTCATATTTTAGATTTAGCAAGGGAGGAAGCATGTGAAAGTAAATGAGAATCAAAAACCCCATTTTGCAAGGCAACCAAGTCGGATTTCCTAACCCAAATTAATGAAGAATGACTATCTTGGGGTGTAGGAATTTTAACTACCTTGGTTGCTTTACGTTGGGATTTTCTAGGAATACGTTTAAGATCAAAACAAAATTTTCTAAGATGACCTTTTCGACCACAATGTGTACAAGTAAAAACATGTCGAAAAGATTTACCTAAGGAGTGATCTCTAAAGACTTTCCTAGTAGATTCTCCTAAAACATTGGTTTTGGTGTTATGAGTAAATTCATTACAAGTATTGAAGCCTAAACCACAAGTGTCATTTTTAATTTGGACCGTTCCTAATATTTTATCTAATTTTTCCGAACGACACTCCAAATCAAATTTGACATTACTAGAGCCTTTTAATTTATTTTGCAATTCTAAAATGTTAGACTCTAATAAAACATTTCGCTCTTCAAAAGCAAGAAGCTCCTTCTTCAAGGATTCCATTAAACCCCTAAGGCTATCTCTCTCGCCTTCTATATGTTCAAGCTTCTCTAGAAGAGCTTTCTCTCGTCTCCTAAGGTCTTCAACCAACATGGTATTATCAACGACCTTGACACGTTCTTTTAAACTAGCTTCTAACTTCAAATTAGCTCTTTTCAATTTAATAGATTCTTTATAAAGTTCTTGAAAAGCATTTTGAATTTCACTCACATTAACCTCTTCTTCATTTTCACTCTCTCTTTCTTCTCCACTCTCACTATCATAAAAAATAAGGGAATCAAAAACTTTGACCTCGGAAGTGTCATGTGTTAAAGTTTCATAAATCGACGAGTTCTCACTATCACTCACATGACTAGCCATAAAAGCCACAAAGTTGGGCTTAGTGGGGGAATCAGGTCCCTCTTCCTTATCACTATCACTAAGGGTCGCATTATATGAAATGGGTCGCTTACCCTCTTTCCTTAGTTTAGTGGGGAACTCAAAAGCCCTATGGCCATTACCCTCACAACCAAAACACCTATTTGACTCGTCCCTATTTAAATTTTCATTAATGGGTTTAGGGATCTTCTCGACTTTGTCATACTTAGAAGTTTCAAATTTCTTAAAATCATTTTTAAATTTATCTTTGTTAAATTTAAGAAATTTTCTAAATTTACGAGCAAACAAAGCCATGTCTTCCGAATCACTATCACTCTCGCTCTCTACTACTTGTTTGACCTCTTTTCGGGCTTTTAAAGCAACGCACTTTTCAATTTTCTTTTCAGTTTTAGAGGGGAACATGTCTAGTTCATAGGTTTGTAAATCACCTACAAGCTCTTCTAATTTCGTAGAGGCTAAAGTTGGTAAAGAATTTAAAACGGACACTTATGGAATAAATCTATCGGGAAGGGACCTTAAAATTTTCTTTACAACTCGGTTGTCGGGTATTTTCTCTCCCAAGTTAAAAGATGAATTAACAATATCAGAAAGTCTAGCATAAAATTCATCAAAAGATTAATTTTCATTCATTTTGATAGTTTCAAATTGAGTGGTGAGGTTTTGAATTTTCGAAGCTTTAACGACACTAGTACCTTCATGAGTGAGTTGCAAAATATCCCACGCTTCTTTAGCGGTCTCACACGTCATAATGCGTCAAAATTCATCTGGTGTGACAACGCTAAATAAGGCATTTAAACCTCGGGAATTAAAGTTAGAAAGTTTAAATTCACCCTCACTCCATCTATCGGTGGGTTTGGGAACACGCTCATTATCTACTCAATGAGTAGGTGGGGACCACCTGTTAACAACAGACATACAAACTCTCTCATAGATAGATTTTAGTGCCGATTTCATTCGCGCTTTCCAATACGCGTAGTTTGAACCATCGAAAATAAGAAATTTTGAAAATGGGGAAAATTCCATTTTAGCCAAAAATTATTTAAAAGATCTTTAACGAAATAATTTATCGCTTTGGCTCTGATACCAATTTGAAAGTGCGGAAGCCCCCAATTTTTAAATTCAAATATAATGAAATGGTTCAAATTTTAATTTTTCAAAAGTTATTTAAAATTTTCTTTTCTTAAAGAGAACAAACCAACTTATGAAAAAATTAAAACTAAACGAAAAGTGAAATTAAACTACACACACAATTTTCATTTAGACTTAAACACACATTAATCCAATTCAAGTTAAATTTGCATGCTATCAAGATAAAGTAATTTTGCACTTGAATAAAATTGAACATACCCAAACATTAAATATTCACCAAATTAAATAGATTTTGATTTTGAACTAATTTTATCTTTTAGTCCTAAGCATGCATCTAGGTGATATAGTAAGATCAAATAAATATCAATCGTACTACGTCGGATGTACGAGGAAAACCCAAATGGGAAAAACCTCGGACGGCCCTAGCCACGAATTCACAAAGTATGGTAGTTTTTACAAAGACTCGACACAAGAGGACTTACAAAAACTGACTTGAGTCTGTCCAAGCCTTGACGCGCTCCTTCGGTCTTCAACCTTCGCCTAGTGTATAACCGTGGACTCCTCCACAGTCTCGAACTCCATCGATGGGGCTATGGTCACCGTCAACCCACACGCAAAGCCTTTCTTCGAGTGAGAACACCGCAATAAACTTTTCTCCTTTTTTGGGGTAGAGAAGAACCCAAACTCTCTTCTTGTTGGTGTAGAGAAAACCAGGTGCCAAAAGTCTCCAAGCAATGATATATCAATAGGTACTTGGAATAAACTAAATAAATGGGTGTGTATGTAATTTTTGATGAGTTTAATCCATAAAAATCAAACACAAAACATGGAACTTTTTCTTAAAAGTTTTGCTCTCAAAAGACTCTTAGAATGTGAAAAAGTTGTCTTCAAAAAGTTAGTTCCCGCACTTAAGAAGTATGTCAAAAAGGAAGTTGGGTAAAGTAGTGGAAAAGTGGAAAAAAAATGGCTTAAAACTGTTCCCGCTGTTTTTTCGTTAGAAATCTCGTTCGAACGAGACTTCTAACGAAGAGATAGAAAGGAAAAAAAAATTCTCGTTCGAACAACTTCTCATTCAAATGAGGTCTTTCGAACTACCTATCTAACGATATCTTAGGCCATAGTTCTAGATAATTTTTATACGAACGCGTGGCCGCCAGTTTCGTGTCATTCTGATTTTTTTTGGATTTGATATGATTTTTCTACTGAATGGTGTCCGAGAACAAAATATTTAGAACTATGAATTCAAAAAAAGTTTAACAAAAAAATACTAACGCCCAAAATAAATTTCTAAAATACACCCAATAAATAATGTTCCAATCTCATATATATATATATATATATATATATATATATATATATTAAAATGCATTCATACCTTAGGAGCAATGGAACTATGTTGATGACGTAGAAACGAGGCACAACACACACGGCATTTGATGAATCTTTAATATCTTGGCCGCTACGTCTTCAACAAACACGTCATAGGCTTTAATGGATAAACTTGAACTCTATCCTATGACTCAAATGTTTTTGTCCATAATTGAGCCAAAACTACAAAGGACTCAATTGGAAATTTGTGTCCTTACATTACCCTCTAAATTGTTTAAGTATTCTAGATTCATAGAGCTGACCAAAACCAGTTCTAGTGACCCTAACTATGGAGAAAACTCCAAATAAATGCAGGGAGTCACCTCTTTCTTCCCTATACATAGATAGGAGGCAAAAGAATCTAGGTAATGTAGTAGAGAACCCAGGAGGCTAAATTTGGGGTCTGATATGAGTAAATCTGCCCAGAGAAGTGGGTTGGAACATGAAGGATCCTCCTACCAACAATGAAAAACTTTAATTGATGTTGTAAACTAGATATGATGATGACCAAACATAATCATACTAATACAAAAGTACCTTAGAGAGGCTTGGCAGAGTACCATCTTCGACAGGATGGGTAGGAGACGGGCGCGAGCACATTCGCACACTGAAGGAAGTACGTGGCTAGAAGAATATAGAAAGCAAAGGGATAATTCCTCAAGATATAATGTTATGGCATCAAATAAGTCCAAAAAATTTGGCCAAAGAAAATAGATCTCGATTGAGAGTCATGTACGAGCTAATAAAGGTATATAGGCAAACGAAGACCAACCATGGAGGGGATCAATCAAAAGAATAGAGGATCATTAGGTGACCTCATTAAGATAAAAAATCTTACAACTCATTTATAATAGTCATGCCATCCCATTGGATTCACATGAAATAAATACATCACCCCTCGCCTATGTGAAATGCTATGAGTATTTCCCAACCAAAGGCATAAACTATATTAAAAGTCTCTATCTTTAGACCAAGTAATCATACAACTACTACATAACTACAATATGAATATAACTCACTACAAGTTTAAGGATACACCCAAAATACCTCTAATACCTCGACCCAAATTTATGGGTTACCCGTGAGTCAACTCGGTCCGACCCAAGCATTAGATGTGAAGTGAAATGGAACAAACCATATAATGTTTCTAATCTAGTTTTATTTTAGTTACCATTTTACTTGTTAGCATGCTATTCTAGTTTCAAGATAAACAACATGAGGAACCCATGGGAAGCACCTCGAAGCCCAAATGAACAGAGCTACTAACGTGCAACAAATAAAGTACACTTAATTTTATAATTCCCTCAAAATATAAAACTACTCCCAAACCTTCCGTAACAAAATAGGGATGTGAGCTTATGCCCAGTGGGATTTATACAAGTAGTATAGAAACGAACGAAAAAAGGAATACTCACCGCTACAACCAGATGCATGCGAAAATATGTATATGTCTACATATTCCAATGCATTAACCATTTTACTTCCAAACACCTTACTTATCCAGATTAATTCTTTAATCTTGTAAAGACCCCCTTTATTCACACTTAGTATTTTTCACTTTATTTAATAAATTAAACACTTAAAACCATTACACTTGATTTATCAAAACCCGTTCCTTTACCTGAATCACCATTTTTATTCATACACTATGTTTTAGTATTTTCATTGAAAAGCACCTCTTCAATGCACGCATTCACTGTGTCAAAAAATTCTTATTTGTCGTTAGAAAATCTTTTCAATACATGCTTATGCAAATTGTGGGTTTAATAACTTGGTTGCTTAATTACCCACTTACCCACTTACTTTATCCTTTTTACCTTATCTTATGGGCAGTAATAGATTTACACATTTGCTTGTCCATTTCACCTTTACCAAAACATTTATTATATTCATTCAAATTAGGTTGTATTAATAGAATTACCACACAATCCATTTCTTGATATGTTCCATATTTCCTTTATCTTTTCGTGGAATCTTTCAATACCACATACTTACACGGGCTCTACACCGATGGCTGTGCGCACCATATGCTTTAGCCAGTGATTCAAGTTCTTTTCACCCAAGGGCTACATGCCCTTCTTGCTTTATCCCGGTGTCATCTGAGTTCTTTTTATGTGTTTTAACATTTTAAAAATATCCATATTATTCCATTTATCCATTTTTACCCGGCCTAAGCCAAAATTCGAAACTTTATCGCCCCACTTGTGTTATATTTTGAAATTTATCATTTCATGTCCTTTATACTTTTACCTTGATTTTATTCCAAAACTCATATTTTTTTAGAACCACTTTGCGTAAAACCCTTCATAAAAATGTTCCACTTTATGTAAATTACCATTTTACCCATTTGTTTCCAAAACCACATTTTACTCCATTATCACAAGTGTTAATTTTACTCAGAACACTATTAAGTTATTCATAAAAACTTCTTAAGTGGTTTTAACCCTTTAACACCTTTTTACACTTGGAGTGATGTCCTACTTAATTGGAAACACTTTCACACCTTTACTCTCCTTTTAATTCCATAAGGGTTAATATTTCACAACATTAGTGAGTTACACTTGCCAAATATTCCATGTTTGCCCATTAAAACTTAATGAACACGTTTTATCAAAATTTCTCAAGTACACATTTCTTTACTTCTTCATTCAAGAAATACATTTACACTTAAGACTTCTTTTATAAAAAAATTGACATTCCTTTTTATTTAGCATGTAGTCTTATAATCTCATGTTCATCATATCTTTTAGTCCCAATTTTACATACTTTGAAGACTAAAATTTATTCTTTTCTTATTTTATGTTTAAACCTAACAAAACCTTCTTTAAACTTGTCCCTATATTTATTATCAAAATACTACAAGTTGTGTGCTTGAGTAAGTGGACTTTAAATCCTATTATCCTTTTTAATTTCCTTAAACTCAACAAAATGATATCTTCTCACATTTTTACTCCATAAGATTGTCTATTTTCAGTTTTATGAGAAAACCATGCAAATAATATTTTCTTACATTTTTGTTTTCCGTAAAAATGTCTATTTTTCAGTTTTACCATACAAATAAAAAAAAATTATTTTTATTTTTCACAAAAATGTTTATTATTTTCTTTTTACTAGAAATACACAAAAATAACATTATAACACAATTTTATTCCATAAAAATGTTGAATAATTATATTTTGAAATTTATTAAATTTTCAAGACCCATTTTGAATCATCCTTTTTCATACCCATTCATACAATGCTAAGATGATTAATAATCAACACTATGATGAAATCTAATATCTTTCCTACATATATTTAATCTAATATATAGAAATAACATGTCGAGTTTATTTTATACATTAAACTAGATCAAAGTTAATTTTTCCCACCTTAATGAGCTCTAAGATGGTAGAGATGGTGATGAAGATGGAGGACCCTCCACCTCCAAAGGTAGCCTCAAGAGGGTCTCTAAAATCCCTTTGCAAAGTTTGACTCCATTATTACTCCAAGAGTGCTCCAAAAACTTCTTCTTCATCATCAAAGTTCCCTTTACAAACTCCATAAACACTCATATTTATCTTCTACAAAACCCCCCAACAATCACCTTTCCATTTGTGTATCTCTAACTTAACAATGGAGGAAATAGTTATTTTATGGTGTGAGTGTAGTCCCTACACTCATAACCAATGGTAGTCAGTAGATTAAGGAATGGAGGGGAGGCAGTGGACATTGAGAGGATCAGATAATAATATTGTGTGGGTTTACTACCCACATATCCTTTTGTTATAGTCACACTGAAGTCTTCAAAATACATATAAATATATGTTATCTTCTACACCTTAAGCTATTAAGCTCCAAGAGCTGACACAGAGGCATGATCGATGATAAGAAGGTTGGCAACGTTTTTAGCAGGTGGGATTGCAAATCCTTGGATACTATCTTTTATACAGAAAACAAAAGAACCCACAAGTTTATCCTGTGATATATTTGCATTTGTTAGAAAGTCAGGCCCAAGAGCTGACTGAAATGAGATTAACGATTGTAAGCTTAACAGCAAAGGTGGCAGTTAAAACTTTGTAGTGTCATTCAAATGACTTTTCTCGTCGTTCAAACGAGATTCATTTCTCGTTCGAATGACAACGTTGGTCGTTCGAACGACCAACTTTCTAAGTTCGCAGATTTGCCCTGACAAGATTTTTATATCTCATAAAGATATGCCTAATTGTTCAAACGAAATAATAGGAGTTTTATAACTAATAATCGTCTTAACTTAATTGAATCTTTTACCTGCAAATTTTCAAATAATAATCATCAAGCCTCCATATCAAATTAATTAGGGATATCATACAGTCATAAACGTCCAAGTCTCCATGTTTTTGTATTAACACAGCTTTATACAGGGATTAAATAAAATATTTAGGGCAAAGTATTACAATACCCATCTCCGCAATGTCACCCATAAGTATGACATACACAATTTTTTAATCTCAACACATAATATGACATAGGGTTCCTTTTTAATTGAACATCCATTACTAGACTAATATAACTCCTTACAGTTCTTAACTACATCATATGAAGGCCATTATATTTGAGTACCATCTCATGCTCCTATCGGTAAACATATATAAGCTCCTCACCTAACGGATTTATATAAAGACATAAATAAGAATGGGGAGAACACTATGCAGTAACACCATCAGCAAGTCTCATACCCAAACTCGCTTGATGGATCATGTAGTACCCCATATTTTCATGCATTAAATTAAATTGTGAATATTATATTTTCTTGTAGTGACATGATATGTCCTTATTTATATTCTACATGTGTTATATGCACTTTATAATTTAAAATTAAAATCAATACTTGGTAATATATTAATAATTATTTATAAGTGACTATTAGGCAACAATGGGATGATCATGGTTTGGAATTCAAGGTTTCCTTCTTTGGATTATGCCCTCCTTGTCGAGTTCCACCGATCGTGAAGTCGTTTCATACAATGAGTGTCATGCAAAATTAATAAATAATGTGATAATGAAATTTGGTACTCGTACCAGTTAGAATATTAGGATTTTGGTATGGTATTTTGATCCAACTTTTGGTGCATGTAATTTGTTCGATTATGAATTAAAATAATGGGTTTTAAGTCCTATGGGTTAGTCTATGACTTAGGTTATGTTTTGGGCCGTTTAGAGATGTAACTGGCATCATTAAGTTGAGCCCATATGGGGCCTAACCCTATTTTCTAAATTCACACTCTTAGATGGTCATTAGGTAAATTTATTATCACACATACAACTTTGGAGAGGAAAACTAAGGTTAGAGAGGAAAGGCATATTAGAGAGGAGGAGTTGGAGAATTTGAGCTTGGAATTCATCCTAAAACTCTAAGGCAAGTTTACCTAGTGTAGGAATATAATTTTTTTGTGTTATAGTGTAGCTATTAATTGGAATCAAAACATAATTGCATTGAAATCTAATTTTGAGGAACAATTAACTGGTGTTCTAATTAAATTAATAAGATAATTTAGGTTAATATCCATTTAATGAGATAATATAATTTGGTAGAATTCCTTATGAATATGAGTTAGATTTTATGTATGATAACTAAGAGGGTAACATACACTAATAATCAATTTAAATCCACTAAGTAATTGGACGAGTTGATAATAAATCTGAACTTAATTGATCAAAGTTATTGATCTAGGGTTCTTGGATTAAAAATGAATTTTATCTATTTAAATCATGTTAGAGCCACAGAAAAAACTTAGATATAGGTTAGGATTGATGTTAAACTAATGATATCTAAAGGAGCATGGTTTTGGAGATGTTTATAAGCTTCAAAATTAGGTTTTGAGATTAATAATGGTGCAATTGGATGTTGGAAAAGACGAATCTGGGTTCATCTCATTATAACGAGATTAATATCTCCTTTCGACAAGATTAGGTAGTTTGTTCGAATGAGTTTTAGAAGTGTTCGAACGAGTTAAGATTTTTCATTCGACCTACTTTTGTATGTCATTCGAACGAGGTGTTCAATCTTGTACTAACGAGATAGAGGTCTTCGTTAATTAACAGAGATCAATTAAGTTAATAAATATGGATTAAGACCTAGTAGCATGTGTGTAATTAGGATTACTACTCTTGTGTATTATATGCTACATACCATGTGTGAGTTCTAGTGGGATACATACTAGAGGGGATATCCATTACGGGGTGTGTACAATGTCGACCGTGCTATCACCTCAGTAATAGAGACGGGCTCTACCATGGTCATTTAGCCTGGAAACTATATTTTAAAATTACCCATTACATTCCAAGGGGATTAATGGGGGGATCCTGTCATATATCCTAGGGTATAGGGTCATATGATTGGTGTGAAAGCGTAGTGATTATTCGTTATTGATGGCTTAAGGTTATAGGTGTGGGACAGTCTACAACTGTTGCTAGTACGTGTGAGGGATACTCGAAGGCAATGGGGATAGGATTTTATTATGTGTGGGATCGAGCGTAGTCCTTTGTATATACATAGATAATATCATACTTATTTGATATTATATATAGATTATGCTTTTCATTATATGCATATATACTTGAGATGTTTAGAATGAGATGATTATGGAATCTTTGCTTATATTTAGTTGAGATGAATAATATGTAATGATGGGGTTCACTTGAGCTTGGGAGTTACACACATGAGATATTTAGGATTGTTTTGGGTTGGGATATCTTAAAAGAAATTAAAATATATGAGGGAGATGCATAGTTATTGAATTATGTTTTGTTGTCCAAACTTAGTTTTAGTCTTACTATTCGTAAACTTGTTGTTAACATTGTTATTGAATTACGTTTTCATAACCTAGACTCTCGGTGAAGCCTCACCCCTAATTCTGTCTTGCATTTTTATATTTCTTCTCTTTTAGGATGTAGGTGTCGAGCCTACGTGACCACTCTTTATATTCCTATTTACATTTCTGTAGTGACATCTATTTAGTAGTTATTACTTTGCTACAGATTTAGTTTTGTGTGAAATAGTTATTCATCTAGTGTTTGGTTTTATAATGGTGGATGACTATATCTCATAGATTTGTCTTGTTTTGTTCTTATAATAATAACCATTTATTTAGTTACCCATATAATTTTTTTTATCGCATGCTTAAAATGATACTAAACTATTTAGACTTCTGTTTTATTTATTTTCGACCTAATCAATCTAGTTTAGATTTTATGGGGTGTCACTTATCAAGTTTATCCACATTCTCATCGCGAAGTGGTGATTATCCTAAAAACATAATAAAAAAATAATGACCTCCACATTTCATCAACAGTCAGGTGTGCATTACATGGTCCTTACCTTTAAAGTAACCCGATTGATAGATTACCTACGAGTTACGGTATGCTCACATAAATCAAAGCACGCGCACACACACACATACACACACATACATACATTTATATATATATATATATATATATATATAATCACTCTCTTATATACCCCTAATCATCCCAATCCTCAACATCGAATTGCACTATTAATTAATGTATCATTCAATCTTTTACCTTAATTAAAGTTAGCATTTTAAGTCTCTTGGTATATATAGTGATAAACCTAAATTTCTAACATTTACCAATTACCTCTCTAGTAAACAGAGATCTGAATGCTCAAATTAACTCAGAATAACCCAACCAATATCCCCATGGCCCAATATCAGTGAGCCACATGGTCTAAATCAATTCTCTTTAGGGTAGATGCCCCATCCTCAATTAATGTTCAAACCAAGCTCAAAGGTTGTCCTAAACCTAATCTTCCATCATAAAAACATAATTATTCAATCTCACAATTTGGTTTTAAAGGAGTTAACATCAATCAGTCATGATTTCAGCTTCAATTCCTACAATATCCAAATTAAAGAAGTTTCAATCTTTAACATACAAGAGGTCCATAATCTCATATGATTTCATATCTAAATCTTAAAGTAATCAAGGTATTCAATTTCCATACAAAATTAAATTCTAAACATGAGTTCTAATCACATAATTCTCTTTCAATACAATTCAATTTAAGGTTTCCCCCAAAAGTTAAAGTTTTTTAAATCAAAATTAAAAACCACTAATCCTAATTAACCCACTAATTAACTTGATTAATATATCTGATTCAAGTCCAAAACATGTCGTCTAAATCCCAAAATTAACTACGTAACATAAAATTATAAACAGGGTACATATTCAATATTTGATATAGCAAGAGACATTTTACTGGAAGTATGAATGGCAAATATCTACACGCGATCCTTGTTACTTTTTCTCCAAAATATCCTTAGGTTCTTCAAAGTTTAACGTTTTTAGGGCTTATTTCTCTCATATAATTAATCCTTAAATTCCCAGGTCTCTATTGGTCCATTTTTAGTCTTACGTCGCCAAATGAGCCCAAAATACTACACAAAGTCATCTAAAACTCGACCTAAGGATACACCAATCCCCTAGTCTCAACTTAAAATAATAAAAACACATACTTGGGACATTGTATCACTCTAGAGTCTGTTCCAAATGGTAGTACCTCATAACTAACGATAATAACTCACAACATAAAATAAAATAGACACGTATCGATTTTACATGTAACTTCTAGACTAACTTAATTAATTATATCAATTAATTAAATATAACTTGCGGCACAAACAAATCACATGACATTCAAATTTAATCATCATCTAAAGATGCATTTTATCATTACCAATTATTAAAAGTAATAATTAATTCCACATTATTATTTTATTCTCACAACTAATAACCATTAAATAAATAACAAAAATAAGGGGTATTACAGTCTTCCCTCTAATAAATTAGTTTAATCCTTAGAATTCGATATGCACCTGACTAGAAGAATTTTGGATACCTTTCTTGCATGTCATCCTCCCTCTCCCACATCGACTCGTTCTCTTTGTGATTTCCCCACTTAACACGCACAAAAGGCATCACCTTGGAGTGAAGCTTATGCTCCATTTGATCCAACATGGAAACTGAGTCCTCCTCACAATTCATGTCGAGTTGAAGCACTATATCATCGAGATAAAAGTGTCGATACGCTAACTGATGATACACAAATATTACGTATTTCATCCTCCGAACGGACGCATTTTAGCCCCCTCGGGTATCTTATTCCCTATATTTATGCTCGTTAACCAGACAACCTCGAATTTCTACGTTAACATGTTTTTCAAGGGTTAATTGAGCTTTTATAGGTAATTGGATGCTAAATGTGAAGTTCGGACGCGTTCCGCTCGATTTCCGTACGCAATCGCACGTTCAAGGGCATTTTAGTCTTTTCACAACTTGGGAACCTGGCCCAACATCTACATGGAAGTTTTATTCCTCCTCGCTAGCTTCACGTGGCCGCAAATGGTGCACGATTCTGATTTATAACAAAGAAGATACGGTGATTTCAGTGGACGGGAAAGGCAAACAACCAAAACAGCAATGTAGTGTGCTGTTACCTGCTTGATCGATCGACCGACCAAAGGGGTATATCGATCGATCCTTCTCAACAGTGGGATATTTTATTCTTGATCGATCAATCGATGATTTTAGTCGATCGATCAATCCCCTGTTTCCAGGAGATATTTTTCTTTTCTTTTCTTTCTTCTTTTCTTTTATTCCAACTTACTATAAATACAATTTTTGTTGTAATAAACATATATAAAATGTTTTAGGTTAGATTTTAGCTTAGAGTATCTTAGGTTTTGAGGGTTTTGGAGAGTTCTTCTTCAATTGTTCTTGGATTGACACCCCATTTGGGTTGAATGTTTCACTATTCATCATCCTCTCCATGAATATAGTGTGTATTTCCATTATTCTTAATTTCTAGTGTAATTTACATGCTTTCATAATTAGTTTACGTGCTTTCCTCTCGTGATTTCTAGTGTAGATTTACCGCGTTTATTTACTCGCTTTATTTATCGCGTTTTTAACATGCTTTCTAGGTAATTTAAATTAGGTTGTGTTTGAATTGAACTCACTCGGGTTAACGCGTTGCTTTGCTTTGGTGATGGTGTTTACGGGTCTATTTCGAGTGCATTGTCCTAGTTATTACGCCTAGGAGATTTGACTGGGCATATCACGTATGTCCCATGCTTACGACCTTTCACGTGTAATTTTTGGGATATTTGTTGACGCCAAAATCTTATTAGGCTTTTGTGAGGATTGATGGGCGTGATAACCCTTGATTTAATTAACTGTCGAAATGAGACGCATTTGTAATAACTCGTCGACCCATGTAACCATTTTATACAAATTAACCCGGGTGAGGGATATTCGACACAACCTATAGTTTTACTCGCTTTGATTAGTCTAGATTCATTTCCCTCGCCTAGTTAATCATTTCCCTTTCATGCATCTTTTCTTTTAGTTTGTAATCATCTTTTACACTTTTATTTCGGAATATTAAATCATATAAATTCTAGCATCTCGTCCCTGTGGATTTTCGATACCCGACTTACCGTTGCGCTTGCCTCGTAAGTGTAGTAGTAATTTAGGTTTGTTTGTATAGCCACGGCGAGACAGAAAACAATGACTGTGCACTTACAGGCGCACACTTCTCGCACGCTATCAAAATGGCGTAGTTGCCAGGGATGAGTTTTTTTTATACTTTATTTGATTTAGTATTTCATAGTATTTTCTTCCTATTTGTATTGTTTGCTAATATTTTGAAGGACTTTCACATTTGAGCACTTACAAACGCTCGAATTTTTCCCGCTCGCACTTACTTTGTGGAATTCGCCATTTCGAGCCATTTTGGGGGTAAGCATGTGTTATTCCAATTCTTTCGGTAATCATTGTTATAATTCTCAAAATACCTGCAAACCTATGACTTTCGGTGAATACTTAGAATCCCAAAGTATAACAAATTCAAATATGACTTTGGGCGAGTATAACGAAAGTCAAAACTTAGGTTATTGGAATTTTGATGATGATGACAATGATTCTGGGCCTTTACCTCCTTATAATAGGAATTTTGAAACGAATTGCAATAGTTTTCAAAATTCCTATAATAATGAGGTTTCGTTTAAGTCCGAAGGTAATTTTCAAAGTTCCCATTTTCATGCATCCTCACCTCGACCATGACATTCGGTGAGGGTTTGCATATGCATGAAAATGAGAAACTTGAAAATCATTATCGGGAAGAAAATTGTTCGTGGGAACATGACTTGGATTTACTTTTTGAGTCCGACAATGATTTTCTTCTGAGACTTTCGAGGTCGAGGAATGTTTTGAACCAAATGAGGTACTTGTGCCTACTTTGGAACAAACCATTCTAGACTTTGCCCATTGCATAATAGATATTTAAAGCGAGGATGAAAATAACATAATATCTATTTGCAATGAAATGATTTCTTCTTTGGCCCCCGAAGAAGAACATTTCATTGAAAAGGATATTATTTCATTTGAAACTCAATCTTCATGCGATGATGATTCATCTCATGAGTTTGAATTTCTTTCATCCCCATTTACATTCTCTATTATCACACCGTCACAAGTACCCGATGATTCGGTTTCAAACTTTAATATTTTAAACCTTTTCGCCGATGAGGAGTACTTGCTCGAGTCGCCTTCCATGATTGCATCCGTGGCTTTGTGTGCACCGCCTCCCATTCCAATTTCAAAATCCTTGGGAGGGTATTTAGCTTTTCTCTGTCCCCAAATGTTTTTATCACCCGTTCAATCCAAACCCCCCATCGTTAATTGACGATGGTTCCTTTCTTTCGCCTTACAAATGCCTTTCGTTGTTAAAACGGAATTCATATTTTTTGGAGGGCATGCTTGTATGTGAGGGTACAACGGTTATCCTCCAAAGTCAAATCATTTTTGCGGTGGACCCTCAGCTATTTAGACTTCTAGTGTATAGTTAGTGTGAAGCCTAAATAGTAGGTTGTATATAGTTAGTTTTTTATTCTTTTTATTTTTTCTTTCCTTTTTACATTAGTCTAGTGTAATTAGTTAACTTTTTATTATTTGTTTTTGCTATGCTCGGTACTAACTTATTTTGTAGATTCTTTGGACTTGTTCTTATGGGGATCGCTCCACTTTGGGGTTATATCGCTCTTTTCCTCTCTTTAACTTGGTTCTTAATTTACATTGAGGACAATGTCAAGTTTTAAGTAAGGGGGTGTGGGATATTCTATCTATTTATGTATTTAGTCCATGTTTTTGCTCACATGTTAGTTACTTAGTATGCTTTTCTTAGACAAATTAAAATTTTCAAAAAGATTATCTTTCTTTTTTCTCCTGTTTGGGGCATTTTTGCCTTTATTTCTGATGATAAATTTCAATAATTTCCCAATCCAATAGACAACCCAATGATGCATGTTCTCGATTTTAGAAGTTATTAGACTTTAGTCTCAATTATTAATATTATGAATAACTTCATGAATTAAACTTTAATCCCATGAGCACATGCACTTTTATTGCTATATTGATTTGGTTTAAGATTTTTATAACTCGGTAATGTTTTGTTGCATTGTATATACTTAAACCAAGTAAGCTTTGTACCTTTCGTCGTTTGTGAGTGTATACACTATTATTTTCTCATTGAAAATGTTGAATTCGTTGGTAATCTCACTATTCTTTCATTTGACCGTTCATTAATTGAGTTCATACTTGAAATGTTACTTGAGCATGATTTTCATATATTTTTTTTATTTGAGAATTGCGTAAACTTTTGGAAATGATCATAGGCCATCTTTGTTATATCACCCATATTAGCCTTAACCTCACGTTATATGTTTACCCTCGTTAACCCCTTTGAGACTAAATATTAGCCTTTCGTTTCATAACCCAATTCCCATAACTAACTCTAAATTGGAGTTTTATACCATATATACACTTTCCATACCTTTGTTTGGAATGTTACTTGGGATCGAATGTTGATGTTATGACATCGGTTGCAATTTAGGCATATGAGAGTTTGAAAAGTGAGGCAAAGAAAAAGTGAAAAAAGTGATGAAAAAGAGAAAGCAAAAAGCCAAAAAAAAAAAGAAAACATGAGAAAAAGAAGAAAAGAAAAGAAAGAGAAAGTTGTAAATGTTGTGTATAGTTCAATAAGCTTTTATTACTCTCCAATTGTTATATCTAATTCCTTTTTGGAACTTGTTTTCCAAGTTTTTTTATTGCCCGCATTTTCCAATTTTCCCGAGTTTTCATTCCGAACACTTTGAATCCGTATATATTCCTTCGTTTCATACCCTAGCCTAACCTATATTACAACCCAAGTAAAGTCTTATGTGATCTTAGGTTAATGTAATTTAAAAGTTATAATAGTTTTGATAATCTGTGAACATGCATTTCGCCTCTTTTAATGTGCGGTATCTTTCATTGAGATTACAGTTTTTCAGTTTATATATAGAGTTCTTCATTTGTGACAGTGTGCGGCCTAATTTCCATTTACATTTACTCTTTATGCCTGCATGTTCCGTGTGTTACCTCCCTGTTTCGAGCGAATTCACTTGATGAGTGTAATTCCCGTGAGGATTGAATGTATGCTTTCTTTAATGTTTATCCGGTTTATATAATTTTTTTGCCAAATCACACTTTGCATGTGCTTGCTCCCCTTCCCACATTTTAAAGTTTCAATTCTATGAGGTACATTCTATAATGTTAATGATTTGGACTGTTATTTGAATTCATTCACTTTGCTAATAATGCGTATGAAATCTTGTTCGTTGTTGTTGGGCTTGTCGCATGTTGGTTTGTGCTTATTTTGAGGAAACCAATTGATGTTTGTGGGTACCATCGCTGAAAAAACCCTCGCGAGACGACACTCTTCCACTAGGGTGACCTAGGGGTTTAACGACTTATTGCATACGCTAAATGAAATCGAATCGCCCGTGAAAATGGCCTTATGCTTTTGTACCATACTGTTGTACTTTCTCCTGCTTTTGGATTGCTTGTAGTTCTTACTTAATCCTATTTCAATGCTAAGGACTAGGGTGTGATGATATGTAAATATTGCGTATTTCATCCTCCGAACGAATGCATTTTTTCCCCCTCGGGTATCTTAATCCATATATTTATACTCGTTGACCAGACAACCTCGGATTTCTACGTTAACATGTTTTGCAGGGGTTATTGAGCTTTTATAGGTAATTGGATACTAAGTGTGAAGTTCGGATGCGTTCTACTCGATTTCCGTACGCAATCGCACGTTCAAGGGCATTTTAGTCTTTTCACAACTTGGTCAGCTGGTCCAACATCTACATGGAAGTTGTATCCCTCCTCGCTAGCATCGCATGGCCACGAACGGTGCGCGATTCTGATTCATAACGAAGAAGTTACGAAGATTTCAGTGGATGGGAAAGGCAAACAACCAAAACAGCAATGCAGTGTGCTGTTACCTACTTTATCGATCGATCAACCAAAGGGGTAGATCAATCGATCCTTCTCGACAGTGGGATATTTTTTTCTTGATTGATCGATCGATGATTTTGGTCGATCGATCGATCCCCTATTTCCAGGAGATATTTTGATTTTCTTTTCTTTTATTCCAACTTACTATAAATTCAATTTTTGTTGTAATAAACAGATATAAAACATTTTAGGTTAGATTTTAGCTTAGAGTAGCTTAGGGTTTGAGGGTTTTGGAGATCTCTTCTTCAATTATTCTTGGATTGACACCCAATTTGGGTTGAATGTTGCACTATTCATCATCCTCTCCATTAATATAGTGTGTATTTCCATTATTCTTGCTTTCTAGTGTAATTTACATGCATTTATAATTAGTTTACGTGCTTTCTTCCCTTGCTTTATAGTGTAGATTTATCGCGTTTATTTACTCGCTTTATTTATCGCGTTTTTAACATGCTTTCTAGGTAATTTAAATTAGGTTGTGTTTGAATTGAACTCACTCGGGTTAACGCGTTGCTTTGCTTTGGTGATGGTGTTTACGGGTCTCTTTCAGGTGCGTTGTCCTAGTTATTACGCCTAGGAGATTTGACGGGGCATATCACGTATGTCCCGTGCTTATGACCTTTCGCGCATAATTTTCGTGATATTTGTTGACGCCAAAATCTTATTAGGCTTTTATGAGGATTTAGGGGCGTGACAACCCTTGATTTAATTAATTGTCGAAACGAGACGCATTTGTAATAACTCGTCGACCCATGTAACCATTTTATACAAATTAACCCGGGTGAGAGATATTCGACGCAACCTATAATTTTACTCGCTTTGATTAGTCTAGATTCATTTCCCTCGCCTAGTTAATCATTTCCCTTTCATGCATCTTTTCTTTTAGTTTGTAATCATCTTTTACACTTTTATTTCGGATTTTCGATACTCGACTTACCGCTGTGCTTGCCTCGCAAGTGTAGTAGGAATTTAGGTTTGTTTGTATAGTCGCGGCGAGACAGGAAACAACGACTGTGCACTTACAGGCGCACACTTCTCGCGCGCGATCACTAACGCATATCTCAAAAACCTTCGTAATATAGAGATATAAAAAACATCGTGCACCTTCTTAAAATGATATGGAAAGGCTAAATGGTACGTAATCGGTCCTATCTAATCAATGATGGTGAACAACCCGAAATATCAGGGAGAAGACTTCCCTTTCTTCCTTAATTGCATCACTTCCTTCATAAGGGGCACCTTAAACCCCCATAAAAACTCAAGATGCCTCCCATCCTTATCTATATGACTCTTTTACTAACTCTGGGCTATGTAAATCCTCTCTTTAATCATCTCCACCTTGTGTAAGGTGTCATAAATGAACTAGATTTTTAGAATCTTGTTCCCCGACATCTAACTAACAAGTGGGTGAACGAAAGGGCCTCCCATACAAACACTCACATGGTTCCATTCCAATCATGAAATAGTAATTATTATTGTAAGAAAATTCTATCAATGGTAAGTATTACTCCCAACTACCCTTGAAGTTCAAAATTCACATCCGTAACATGTCCTCCAATACCTAATTGACTCTCTCTGTCTGTCCATCCATCTGAGGATATACGAGGTACTCAATAATAACTCTATCCTTAATTCTTGCTGAAACTCCTTTGAAAAAGGGACACAAACATATTGTTCCTATTAGATATGATGTTGAGTGGTACACCATGCAAATTCACAATCTCTACAAGGAAAAGCCTCACATATTGTTTAGAAGTGAAATTCATTCGGAAAAAAAAATGATCTATCTTAGTCAAATAGTCCACGATCAACCAATGACATCATGTCTCTATTGTGACGTAGGCAACCCTATAATGAAGTCCATGGAAATGATCTCCCATTTCCACCACGAAATTTCAATAGGTTATAGAACACCCATTATTCCCTCGTGATCTAATTTCTCCATTTAGTTAGTGACATAGTTGGATAAAAACAAAGCGATGTCCTTCTTCATGCACGATCGCCAATATAGGTGCCTCCTATCCTGGTAAATTCAATCCCCATCAAGATGCATAGCAAAATATGACCCATGCATCTCAGTTATAAATTCTTACCATAAATCCTCATCTTTGGGAATCACTAATTTACCGTGGAATCATAAACTCCCAGCATATTCCATTGAGTATGACTATTCCCCATCTACTAATAACTGTCAGACATTCTCCTAATAAGAAGGAAACCCATCCTATTTCATTACGACCCAGATGACGATCTTAGGTGTGATGGTTAGAATTTCCATGAATGCAAGAGATAAATCATCCTCAATACTGAGTGAACCCCACCTTTCCTTCTAAATTATAGAAAATGTTATTGTCGGCTTCTTCTTTAAGTCGTTTGTCACTACGTTCGCATTCCCTGGGTGAAACTGAATAACAAATGGGTAGTATTTCATGAACTCAATCCACCTTCTTTACCTCATAGTCAACTCCCTCTGTGTTAAAAATTATTGCAAACCTTTATGGTCCATGATAAGATTGAATATCTCCCCTAAAAGTTAGCATTTTCAAATTCGAAGAGCACAGACCACTGTTGTGTTGCCAACTCCAGATCATGGCTGGGGTAATTCCCCTCGTGAGTCTTAAGCTTGTGAGAAGAATAAGTTATCAACCTCTCTTCCTCCATCAACACACCTTTAATCCCCTTAAGGGACTGAAAATTTTTCTCACTAAGTTATTTTAACAAAAGTTAAAATGGTTTAGTGAGTCTCGAAATTAATTTTTGAGGAAACTATTTCAAAAATATTTATAAAACACAAGATGTGTAAAATAATTTTTGAACAAATTATTTCAATCTCTTATAAATAGGTTTTAAACTAAATTTAAGTTTTATTTGTAGAATGTAGCAGTAAAGAGATAAAACACACACACAAGAGACTAGCAATTTTTAAAGTGGTAAAACCCCACCCAATTGAGAAAACATCCACGACTCTCTCTACGGAGTAAAACAAAATCCATTATAAAATAGATATAGGTTATAAGCATGTACAACAAATCATACAACCAGTCCTATTTTAAGTCCAGAATTATAATTAAGTGAGAATCCTCTCCTTCTGGGGTACCGTCTTTTGACTTCTTTAGAATCCGGTTCTTCCGCTTTGTTACACGCCTTGCTTCCTTTCTCCTTTTGGATATCGAATCAATAGTCGAAACTCTTAACCAACAACACACTTTAGTGTTTTGGGTGAATGTGTGGTGAGTGAAGTGCCTAAATGTTATGCATGTACTCATGCACACTTATAATGTAGACAGATCCTATATTATAATAGATCTAACAATGAATTATATTTTCACACTTTTGAAATTTAGACTTGATCTTTTTTTGCCAATTATTTCAAGATTTGATTTCCTTTAGACCTTTAAAACAGAGATCCACATAAATTATTTATAAACAAAAAATTTTGATGTGAACATTTTTCAGATTTGAAATATGCAAGTCTTTATTTCACTTTGTAAGAATAAGAGAAGTTGGATTTAAAAGATTTTAAAACTTTTAAAACAGAATTCAACCGAGAGATAAGATTTATAAAAAAGAAATCAAGAATACCCTAGAACTAAACGTGAAATATATCATAATTTTTAGATCTATAAATTTCTAAAAAGAAATGAGGTCCAAAATATGTGAGGCTATTAAGAGAGAGATTACAACAGTTAGGAGTAAGCAAAACTAACTCTCAAAGTTTTGAAAGAAAAAACCTTTTAGTTTTTCATAAGCAAATCTACAAAAATTAGAAGGGAAATCCTTTGATTTATTTTAAAGATACTACAAATTATGATTTGAAAGAAATATTTTTCTAAAAACATTTTCTGACAAATTCCATATGAAAAATATTTTCTCTCAAACTTTTCCCTCTTCTCTCTCTTCTCTTTTTTCTCTCAACTCTCAAGTCTCTTAAAAGATTAAAATTGAAATGTATAAGCTTCTGAAGATTTTTTTGAAATCAAGGGCAGTGATTAAATCTGATTTAAAACGAATAAATCTAATGCCTCAGAAGTGATCACACTAAAACAAACTGTGATTGGTGGAACTATAATGCACATGGATCAGCACAAATAACATGCAGACTATTGATTAAAGTGGTATAACTATTGAGATAAGGCGCGTCGAATATAAGTGTAAACAAATACAAAATTAGCCAATCAAGAGGCAACACCTGCAGGTCTCTAACTGATCCAAAAACACAAGATTTTAAGTTTCTAAAAATCCATTTTCTGTCGCAATATTTCTGTCGGTTTTGGATTCTACCCAAGCCATATTTTACGAAATATAAAATTCAAATTTTAACACCCCAAATAATTTAAACTCTATTTTATTTATTTCTAAATTAGATTTTAATTGTGTTAAAATTCCTAAAAACTATAGAAAATTCATCTTAAATCCAGTGACACACATTAATCAAATCAATATGTAATGAAATCTTATGTGTTGTGTATGTGTGGGAATACTAACTTTGTGACTGATTGAGGAGTATTTGTTAATATTGAGGTAGCATATGAAAAGGCTACGATGTACTTTGAAGGAGGGACTCAAAATTTTGTCAGTATTTCCAAACTAGTTGAGGCTCCTATATAGTGAAGACTCGAGTGAGTCAATTATATTATGTGCTTCAATTTCCCCCTTTGGAAATGAGAGGCAAAATCTCCTTTGATTCATCTAGGACTCGTAGGGATAAAAATAAAAAACTTATTCATGTACAAAAATTCAAACTACCCCTTTCCTAGAAACTGAAAAATACATAACTCAACTATGAATAGACCAATACCCTAAGCAGGCTAAAAAATATTATAGCAACAAATGGAAAAGATTAATAATTAGTCATGTTTTACTATAGGTGTCCTAATCAACTCAAATATCTCTTCCCAATTTTGTCTTAATTGGACAAAGGGTGAAGAACATTAAATGAATATAAAAAAGTAAGCTAAACATCATTTGATCAACCTAAATCATACAACGAATCACTTCAAGGGTCTCCTACATAAAATAGAGATATGAGGAGTCTTTTTTCATTTATTAAATGACTGTAACCTATATCCCCAAAGAACAATTATAAGCATGCAAGTAACCGAAGGATATGATAGAAGATAGATAGATAATCAAGCATAATTATACCGCTGTTTTTTTTTAATAAAATAGGATATTAATCCCCTAGATTTATTAAAAGGAGAAAGAGCCTCTCCTAGGAAGCTTTACAAACTAAAAACTACAACTATTTTGAAGTTTTAATACTAGGAATACCTAGTCTATCCATGTTAAAATATCTTCAAGCAAGAAGAGGGAAATCACTAAATTGATGTATACACTTGGAATCTTTTGAAAAGGAAGCAAATTTTGCCAAGGCATCTGCTACATTATTTTTTCCCCTCCAAACGTGATGATATTAAAGGCCATTATGATTAATAAAACCTTTTATTTCATTTATTGATTCTTTCACTTCCCATGGAGGTTTCTAATGATCAGAAATCATCATGATCATAGCTTTGGAATCTGATTTAAGAGTTACATTTAAGTATCCTTTTTTGACAATTCAGTGAAGACCTATCTGAATAGCTTTAATCTCTGCCATTAATGAAGATGATTGACCAGTGGATTGAGAAAAAGCAAACAAGAATTCACCTTTGTGACCTCTAAAAATGCCTCTTATACCATTAACTCTTGGGTTACCAATGCTTTAACCATCCACATTAAGCTTCATGAAGCCATCTGATAGTCTTTCCCATTGAACAATCTGAAAATGTTGTTGCTTTACTTTAATTCTGAAATTGTAAGATTCTTGAATATTGGAAGATAATACAAGCGGACCTGCAAAAGAAATGTTAATGAAAACATTTGATACAGAGTTTATAATCTGAGATATGATTTTTCCCTCCTTCATATCCTCATATTCAAACAAACTTTGACATCTAACTTTCCATATTTCCCATAAGATCACCAGCGGAAGAATCTGAAATAAATATTTTTAAAAACTTCCTCTAGCTTTAGATATCCACCAAGCCATTAGCATGGCTTTGATAGACTGAAAAGATGTCTTCACTTTAGATAAGTTGAGAAAAACTTACATACTTCCTGAGTAATCTTCCCTTTAAAGAACATGTGCTTCATTGATTCTATATTAGGCTTATAGCATTGACATCTCGAGCTCAACCTGATTCCAATTCTCTAAATATTATCATCCATATGGATGGCTTTTCTGAGAAATTTCCAAACAAAAATGCATATTTTATTAGGAATGAAAGGAGACCAGAGAAGTTTCCAACTATAACACACTTGGAAAGCAGATTTAATGGAAAATTGACCATCAGGAGAAGGTTTCCAAATCACTGCATCACCAACAGTCTTTGAATGATTTGCAACATCTTCTTGACTTTTCTAATTCTTTTAATGACATAAGAACCATTAACACCATGTTGTAAGGAATTCTTATATTACTCATCATGAATCTGCCCCAAAGCCATTTAGAATGATTCAACCTCCAAGTAAGCTTAAAAGAAAAACATTTGTTCACATCGTTTATATCTCTTAGGCCTAATCCTTCTTCTTCGTTGGCAGATATAGATTTTCCCACTTGGTCCAAGCTTTTTTTTTTTACCTCTAACTGTGTCTCAACCCCCAAAAAAATTGCTAAAAATAGAGTTAATCCTATTTATAACAGAAATATGAGGATTCAAAGTTGCTAAGGTATAAATAGGAATGAAAGAAAGAACATGCTTGATCAAAACCATCCTACCTACAGTAGATAGAAACTTTATTTTCCAACCTAAGAATTTATTTCTGATCTTTTCAATCAAATCAAAATAAAAAATAACTTTATTCCTTCCAGCAAAAAGAGGACAGCCCAAGTAGACTAAAGCAAGCTTCTTAGATTTCAGACCCAAAACATATGAAATTTTATTTTTCCTGACTAATGAAAGACCTTTAGGTACTGTGAAGCTACTTTTTTCCTTGTTTAAAGATTTACCTAAGGAGTTCTCAGAAATAATCACATCAACAGCACAACTTAAATGAGATAGTAAAGAGCTTCCAGGAGGATGAGAAAAAGGAACAATCTTCTAAACCTCTACTAAATGGTTTAATCCTCTAGAGAGAACTTCTGCCATAATAATAAAAAAAGAAGGGGATATGGGATCACCTTGGTTTAAACCTATGGATGATTGAAAGAAAACTGATGGCTTGCCATTTATAAGAATAGAGAACCAATTATTAGAAAGTAACCTCCAAATAAAATCAATGAAAATTTCATTAAAACCAAATCTTCTAAGCACTTTGAGAAGGAAGATCCATGACACTTTATCATATGCTTTCTCCATGTCCAATTTAATGATCACATTAGATCTGTGACTTTTCCTATTAAGAAAACTAACCATCTTATGAGCTACGAGGATATTATCTTGGATATTTATATCCTTAATAAAACCAATTTGATTTTGAGATATGATAAGAGGAAGGATATAACTTAGTCCGGAGTTGAGAATATTAGAAATATTTTTTGAGAGAAATCCCCAAGGCCAATAGGTCTGAATTGAGAGCACTTTAAAGGATTCTTAACTTTGGGAGTAAACACCACATTGGTTGTAGACCAACTTCCAGGGATGTTATTACCAATAAAGAAAGATTACGCGGCTCTAATCAAGTCATTTTTATATTCTCCCAACAGGATAGATAAAAAGCACCACTAAAGCCATCAGGACCAGAACAATTGTCCTCATTCAATTATTTATTAGCAGAATAGATCTCCTCTTCTTCAAGAATCTGAGAAATATTACCATTAATCTCTTCATTAATAACAGTTGGAATAACATCAAATAAAGAGTCATCAGTATCCACCAAGTCTGCAGACCATCTATCAGAAAAGTATTGGACAAAAGTATCAGCAATTTCAGTAGGGTTCTCCATCAAACAAAGATTCTCATTTTTTATTTTGATAATTGCCATATTACTTTTACTAGCTTTGACTACATCATGAAAAAATTCAGAGTTTTTATCTCCCTCTTTAAGCCATTTGATTTTACATTTTTCCTCCAGAAAACCTCTTCCTGCTTCAAAACTTCTTCAAGCTTGATTATAGAATTTTGCATCTTCACTTTATTTTATTGAGATGGATTAACCACAAAATCATGCTCCGCATCTAACACTTCATCCTCCAAATCATGAATGTTCTGAAATAAATTTTTAAAAGTCTCTTTATTCCACACCTTAAGGGCAACCTTCAATCTTTTCAGCTTCTCAGAGAAATAAGACATAGGATTACCATATAACTGACCTGACCAAGACTGACTAACTTAGAGTTTAAAGGAGATATGGGAAAACCATATCTTCTAGAAGATAAAAGGTCAAGGAACAAGGACCAAATGACTTTGAATAGAAAGGATGAGAAGGGAAGGATCACTACACCTTTTTTAAAGGTGAGTAATTGAGCAATTCTAAAAGGTAGGTGACCATCTAAGATTGACTAAGGCTCTATCAAGCCTTGCACTGATGGCATCTTCATCTACCAAATAATTAGACCAAGTATATTGAGATCCATGATAGCCCAAATTAAAAAGCCCACAATAATTGACTCAATCTTTGAAATCTTCCACTGACTAAAAGTCAATAGAATTTCCCCCTATTTTTTCTTCTTGACATGAAACCATATTAAAATCACCAATAAATATTTGAGGCAAATCTCCATAATTAGAAGAGATAAATTCTAGCTCACTCCACAAGTGTTTTCTCTCCCCTACAGTATGTTTAGCATATACCACAGTGACTAGAACATCACACTACATATTATCATTTGAAATTTTTGAACACATAAATTGCTTTTCATTTAACAGGACCTTCACTTTCATCACTTCCCCCCCCC
The DNA here is from genome assembly GCA_949130495.1 of Sambucus nigra. Taxonomy (NCBI): domain Eukaryota; kingdom Viridiplantae; phylum Streptophyta; class Magnoliopsida; order Dipsacales; family Adoxaceae; genus Sambucus; species Sambucus nigra. Next base: position 485,911,100 of record OX422215.1, read on the forward strand.
CCCCCCCCAAAAAAAAAATAAATTTTATTGGTTTTTTTGACAACAACTTCATCAAAATTCCACTTCATCAGATATTTATTAATTTTGAGACTTTCCACCTTTATTCTATAATAGACATAACTGGAAGCTTGAATTCCTCAATTAACTTTTTAATCCTTCTATTTTTTGTCTTGTTAGCTGCCCCACGAGCATTCCAACTTAAAAAATTAATATTGAAATAGTTGATAGGAATTCCTCTTAGTTCTTTTCACCTAAGATCTTATATTCCTCCTGAATAGGATCCGTTGTAGTTTTATTCACTTGATTTTCTTCAATAACCCCTGTATCCACTTGATTCAACTCTTGAACCTTCTTCTTACTTTGTCTTTGCTTCTCTTGATAGGCTTGCCATTTTCTATCAAAATAATAAAAAAAAACCTGGAGTTCCTCCTTCATCACACACAATCCTTTCTACTTGCTCTCAGAATCTGAATTATAATCGTTCTTCTTGGCTGGGTGAACATCATAATCTAGAAGGTCTATGGCTTTAGGGGACAGGTTCAATTCACCAACAATAAAAGCTTCTTGATGGGAGATCTCACAATGCTGAATTTTTTGAATATGTTGAGAAATAAGGGAAGATGTCTTGGGTTCAGGGAACTTAATTAGAGGTTGAGGACTTTGATCTTGGTTGTGAGTTAGGATACTAAAAGGGCTTTGTAAAGTTCGTGGAGGGTTATTGACATGAAAAGTTTAAAATTCAACTGGTTTGGTACTTTGGAAATAAGGAAGGTCTAGTTGATGATTATCAATGGATTTCAAGGATGGTAATTCTGAGGGTGGAGTCTTTTTTTAGGCTTGGTTAACAAAATTGGTTAGTCTTGTTGGTTTATTGGGAATGGATTGAAAAGGTTTGGTTGTGGTTTTATTGTTTTTTATGGTTTCAATGAATCTTTCTTTATTCACCGCATTGTTCTTTTTAAAGAAAATACAAGATTTTTACTGATGACCTTTCTTCTTGCAGTGTTTATAGTATTCAGGGAGATTTTCGTAAGAGACATCTTACTAAAACCCAGTGTCACCTACCCCAATCCAAACCCTTCTTGGCATGTCTTGAATCAGATTGAATCTGATGCACACTCTTGCTAAACTAGGTCTCATATGAGAGATAGTTAAAGAATCCATCCTTAAGGGATTATCAATTAACTGGGCAATAAAGAATAAAGAGGATTTAGCGAATAAATGTATTGGTAGGTTAGGAAAATTGATCCATGAAGGAACCAAGGAGCTTTCTTCTTCTACCTTCCATATTGGAGACCGTTTGAAAGTTCTCATTGGGAATCTACTATGAAACCATACATCTTTAGTACAAAGTCTAACAAAATTTTCTTCACAGTTTAATCTAAACAAGACATGTTTGTTGTCTATCAAAATAACAGTTCATTCTTATTTCAGATCAAATAGAAGAACTTTCTTACGAATCTCATCCATATTGGGCCTGCCATGTGAAAACTTTCCTATTATCGAAAACTTAAAGGGTTCAGCTAATACCCCAACGTCTTCTTTAGAAAAAAAGTACAGCAGGTTCTCCTTTATACATAAAAGGAGTCTTGAGTTTCACTTCTTGATGTGGTTTATTAGCACCTACATATGCAAAAGATCATGACCAAATATTATTTGGGTCTGGAGGTTTGGGTGTAATGGTGTTTTCAAGATTTTGAGCCGCCATACAAACCCTAAAAGGGTTTTACATGTGAGAGAGAGAGAGAGAGAGAGAGAGAGAGAGAATTTAAATATGAACTAAAACCATGCAGTAGCAAAAAAAATGTTACCGATGGGTTTTCGTAAAGATTCAAAACGTATATTATCCAAAGTTTTCGTGAACAAGTCAGTTAGTTGATGTTGAGAGGGTAAGTAGTTAATCTCTAATTCTTTAGACTCAAAAAGGTCACGGATAAAGTGATGTCTAATTTTGATATGTTTAGTATGCAAATGTTGAACAGGGTTTTTAGAGATATTAATCTCACTTTGATTATCATAATATAAATTCATTTTTTCTTCATTAGTATCGTAATCTCTAAGCATTTTATTTTTTCATAATAACTGAGTGCAATAACTACCTGCCGTTATGTATTCAGATTCAGCTGTTGAAAGTGATATGTAGTTATATTTTTTACTGGTGCACTCAACTAAGTTGTTACCTATGAAGTAACATGCACCGAAAGTGCTTTTGCTGTTGTCTAAGCAATCAACTCAGTCAGCATCGATGTACCCTATAATTGTGCTTGTGTTGCATTTTATGTACCATATACCTAGATTTATCGTACCCTTAACATATTTGATTATACGTTTAACACATAAATGGTGACATTCATTAGGTGCACTTTAGTAACGAGTGCAAACACAAACAACATACATAATATTGGGTTAAAAAGTTGTTAGCTACAGTAAACTGCATACTATACTTCTATATAGTGTAGAATCTACGAGTTTCCCTTTCTCATCTTTAGATATATTCGCAGAGGTTCTCACGAGAGTCCTAGTAACTTTAGCATTATCTATACCAAACTTTTTAACTAATTCAATTGCATATTTAGACTGTGATATAAATAACCCATCATCTTTTTGTCTACCTTGAAGACCTAAAAAATATTGAAGCTTCCCTATAAGCGACATTTGGAATTCCCCGTACATAATATTTGAAACTCTTTAACTTGAGCCGGAGAAGTAGATCCAAATATAATGTCGTCAATATATAATTGAGAAATTAAAATTTATTTATTAAAATGATTGACAAAAAAGTCCGATCATTATCACCACACGGAACCCTTTATTAATTAAAAAGGTCGAGAGGCATTCATACCAGGCCCGAGGGGGTTACTTTAAGCCATATAATTCCTTTTTTAATCGAAAGACATGGTTCGGGTAATGAGGATCAATAAATCCTTTCGGTTGTTAAACGTAGATCTCCTCCATCAAAATAGCATTTAAAACAGTGGATTTAACATCCATTTGATAAAGGTTGAATTGTAAGGCACAAGCTATAGCTAAGCTTAAGGGAACAGCCTCGAGGTGAGTTACAGGGGAAAAGGTATCATTAAAATCTATTCATTCAACTTGAGGATAGGCTCGAGCAACTAACCTAGCTTTATTTCTAACTATCGTCCCTGATTCATCTATTTTATTTTTAAAGATCCAAAGAGTGCCAATAACCCTTTTATTTTCTGGACTAGGGACGAGATTCCACACATCATGACTCTTAAACTGGGCTAGTTCTTCTTGTATAGCATCAATCCAAAATAAGGCACTTAGTGCCTAATTTACATCCTTTGGTTCTTCTAGAGAAACAAAGCACGAAAAATAGGCCACGTTACGTAATTGGAATTACTTTCGCACTAGTTCACTAGGGTTACCAATAACATTTTTAATGGGATAATCTTTAAAAACCCAATTAGTACTGCAGGGGTCTCAATCGGTAAAGGATCATCTATCTCTAGAGAGTCATAACTAACACTATTTTCTGACTCTTCCACAATAATTCATCCATGTACTTTACTCTCGACATTAGTGTCACTCACTATCATATTTATCGATTCCATGATTACATTGGTATGCAAATTATCAATGCAATATGCCCTACTATTTAGGTAGTAACCCAAAAATATGGCTTTATTATCGCGGGTTTCAAACTTAGACAGGTGTTCTCTCTCTTTGAAAACATAGTAAGTACTCCCAAAAGTTCAAAAATATTTTAGATTAGGATTTTACCATACCAAAGTTCATAAGAGGTTTGTTTGGTATTTTTTCGAAGATAGACCCGATTAATGATGTGATACGTTGTTAGAACTACCTCAACCCAAAATTATTTTGGTAAGTTCTTAGCATGTATCATTACCCTAGCCATTTCCTGGATTGTCCAATTCTTACGCTCGGTAACACCATTCTATTACAGTGTTTTAGGAGCACTAAAATCGTGTTGATAACTTTTACAACTATAGTATTCTATGACACTTGAGTCCTTAAATTCACCTCATTTATCGATACGTATTCGATTGACTTGGGTATCTTTTTCATTCTCGATTTTTAAAAGGATAGTATGAATGCCTCTCGACCTTTTTAATCATATATACTTGAGAAATTAAGACCTATTTATTAAAATTATTGAAAAATAATGTTTGATCACTTCCACCACACTGGAACCCTTTATTGATTAAAAGGGTCGAGAGGCATTCATACCAGGACCAAGGGGCTTGCTTTAAGCCATATAATTCCTTTTTTAATCGAAAGGCATGGTTCGGGTAATGAGGATCAATAAATCCTTTCGGTTGTTAAACGTAGATCTCCTCCATCAAAATACCATTTAAAAAAGTGGATTTAACATCCATTTGATAAAGGCTGAATTGTAAGGCACAAGCTGTAGCTAAGATTAAGGGAACAGACTCAAGGCGAGTTACAGGGGCAAAGGTATCCTTAAAATCTATTCATTCAACTTGAGGGTAGGCCCGAGAAACTAACCTAGCTTTATTTCTAACTATCATCCCTAATTCATCTATATTATTTTTAAAGATCCAAAAAGTGCCAATAACCCTTTTATTTTCTGGACTAGGGACGAGATTCCACACATCATGACTCTTAAACTGTGCTAGCTCTTCTTGTATAGCATCAATACAAAAGAAGTCACTTAGTGCCTCATTTACATCCTTTGGTTCTTCTAGAGAAACAAAGCACGAAAAATAGGCCACGTTACGTAATTGGAATCACGTTCGCACTAGTTCACTAGGGTTACCAATAACATTTTTAATGGGATAATCTTTAAAAACCCAATTAGTACTGTAGGGGTCTCAATCAGGAAAGGATCATCTATCTCTAAAGAGTCATAACTAACACTATTTTCTGATTCTTCCACAGTAATTCATCCTTGTACTTGACTCTCGACATTAGTGTCACTCACTATTACATTTATCGATTCCATGATTACTTTGGTATGAAAATTATTCATGCGATATGCCCTACTATTTAGGGAGTAACCCAAAAATATGGCTTTATTATCGTGGGTTTCAAACTTAGACAGGTGTTCTCTCTCTTTGAAAACATAGTAAGTACTCCCAAAAGTTCAAAAATATTTTAGATTAGGATTTTTACCATACCAATGTTCATAGGAGGTTTGTTTGATATTTTTTCGAAGATAGACCCAATTAATGATGTGACACGCTGTAAGAACTGCCTCAACCCAAAAGTATTTTGGCAAGTCCTTAGCATGTATCATTACCCTAGCCATTTCCTTGATTGTCCCATTCTTACGCTCGGTAACACCATTCTATTGCAGTGTTTTAGGAGCATTGAAATCATGCTGATAACTTTTACAACTATAGTATTCTTTGAAACTTGAGTCCTTAAATTCACCTCCTTTATCACTACGTATTCGATTGACTTGGGTATCTTTTTCATTCTCGATTTTTAAAAGGATTTTAAAAAATTCTCGAAATGTATCGAATTTTTGTTTTAAAAATTCTTCCAAACTAAACCGAGTATAGGCATCCACAATGACCAAAATATAACTGTTACCCTAAAGGCTCACAGTTCCGAAGGACCAACAAGATCCATGTGAATTAGTTTTAGAGATTTAGATGTTAAAAAGTCTTGAACTTTCTTGTGAGAAGATTCAATCAATTGTCCTTCCTGACATGGACCACAAACAACATTTGAAATTGATTTCATTTTTAGTAAACCTCCAACTATATCCTACAAGTTCAATCTTCCAAGATTATCATAATTAATGTGGCCCAATCGGTTATGCCATATTTCATTCCCATCAAGTCTGGCTAGCTTACAAGTCTCATTGCTCGAATTTAGAGTGTATAAGTTATCTGGGGTCCTGTAACCTATAAGGATGCAATCATCATTATCATTTAAAATCTTGAAATTGATTTTTGAGAATGAATAGTGTGGTTGGAGTCACAAAATTGGGATGTGCTCAACAAATTGGCTTTAAGACCATTCACTAATAGGACATCTTTGATAATAAGAAGTCCCTTTTTCTTGGAGTGTTCCTTTGCCGATGATCAGAGCTGAGACTCTGTCTCCAAACAAAACATTCCCTCCTAAGAAGTCAGTTCAGTGGGATAATTTAGTATCGTCTCCCTTCATATGCTTGGAACATCCATAGTCTAAGTACCGTCCATCTTATGTGCTCTCATCTTTTAGAGCACTAACAATATTACACTTCTGCTCGAGTAGTAGATCATCCTTTCTAACCCAAATAGCTCTAATTTTGAAATGTTTATGAGCTTTTAGTTTAGGAATAGATTTAGGACTCTTTCTCTTAGATCTCTTCTTAAAAATAGATCTTTTCTTCCTATCTATATAGATAGAGTTTTTATTGGGTTGTTTAGTAAGTAAATAATTATTCCTGCTCTACCTAGAATAGTCAAAGGTTTAGTAAACAGGTATATTATAGACGGGTTTATTCAAAAAAATTTAAAATAATCAGCAAGACAGTGTCCACAAACATCGCAATAAGAGCGGCATTGGTGGCTCGATGTTTTTTTTATTTTGAAAATCTTTAAAGAAAGGTTTATCCATTTTTTGGACATTGGCCTTAGGCCTAACTGCAACAGTTTTAAATTTGGTACCAAATTGCCTAACAAGTGGGCAAACATACATAGCCTTAGGTTCAGCAGTTGGCTTTGGATGATTTTCCATCTGATTGTCTGGACACATTTTCTTATGTTCAAAATCTTTCTTTAAGGTTAAAAAATCAGGACATGGGTCATTTGGTTTCTTTCCAGAAAAAACAAATTACACATATTGAATGGTTTTAGTTTGTGCCTTAGTTTTTTGTTCAAAACGCAGACTAGTTTTATCTTCAGAATTGGTTTTTCTAGAAGTAATATAGTCTTCAAAACAGTTGGAGTTGTTTTTAAACTTAGAAAATTTCTTATTTAGCTTATTCCAATTTATCAAAGTTGTCTTATATTAAATATTGAAAACTTCATTTGATTCATAAAGTTCTTTAATTTTTTGAACAATAGATTTAATTATCATTTCATATGCTAGATGTTGATTTGTATATTCCTTTGCGTTCTGTTTCACCAATAAGCTTAAAGACTCTACCTTTTCAGTCAAGTCCTTGACTGTCTTTTATATTCTAGTGCTTTTCATAAGATTCTTTGTGTAGAGTGTGTGAATGTCAGGGAGATCGTTATTATCTGACTCATTATGTGCAGCGTGTGAATTTTCCCCTACCATTTCATTTGTCTAACTCACACACCCATTCAATTCATCAACAATACGAACACTTTGACTCACTCACATCATCGAAGAACTATTACTAGCAATGTCTACATCATGTGTCTTATTTAAGAAAAGAGTAGTTGAACTAGAAGTAGACCAAACATCATCAGGCATAACAGTACTCGGCATGATAACATCAGTGTTAGACATAAGATCAGGCATAACACATATTAGCTTTAGCAGTGCTATATATTTTTACCCTACATTTAGAATCTATGTGACCTATTTTACCACATCTATGTCATTGTATATTACTAAGGTCTTTTCCAAGTTTGACATTATTACCAGCATTCTGTTTTTCCTTATTTTTCTCATGAGGCCTATTATTAAAGTTGTTTTGATATCCATCTTTCCCTTGTTTAGAAGAACAACATTTCTAAACTTTATAATTTTCTTAAATATCATTCGACATTAGGGCTATACGGTTATCTAAACTCTCTAAATCACAGTCCTCATCAGATTTTAAGTCCATATTGGGCATGACTAGTTAAGGTGAGGTCATTTTACACTGAAAAACAACATTGGAATTAGACTGTCTTTTCGAATTATTAGATAAGTGCTTCTTAAACTCAAGTTCCATTTATACTATCCTAAGTTTGCTGCTGAGGAGTTTAGGGGTCAAGTTTGGGTCATCTATCTCCTCATTTGCGTACCTTTTATTATCAAACTTAGAGGGAAGAGACCTAAGAATTTTTTACACTACTTCTTTCCTATCATACAATATTCCATTTGCATGCATTTTTATGATTATGTCAATCAAACTAATATAGAATTCGTCAAATGTCTTAGTCTCATTCATAACTAGAATGTTATATTATTGTATTAACATCTGAGTTTTAATCGCCTTAACAGGGTTATCACCTTCATAAGCAATGATTAACGTAATCCATGCTTCTTTAGAAGTTGTGCATATAGATATACATTTGAATTTGTGCGCATTGACAGACATGAATATAGCATTTTTTTCCCTTTATTTTTACTTAAGGGGGCTTATTTTTCTTCCTTAGTAAACCCACTGAGGAGATTTTAAACCCTTATAGTACTACCCTTTGCAACATGCTTGGTTGGATGTGAGTATCCATTTTTAATTGCTACCAAGGCATCATCTCTCAATGTGCCTTGAATGAATGCAATCATCCTTACTTTCTAATAAGGAAAATTATTCTCATCAAATAGGGGAGATCGGAACAAATTTCCAAGACGCTCAAACTTTTTGCCCACAAAGGGATTTTAGTACATGTTTCAAAGTACAGTATCTAAAAAGTTTGAAAAAATACAAGGCTCTCATACCACTCGAAAATTCTGCTCATTATATTATTTTAACCAAAGTTGAAATGGTTTAATGAGTTTCAAAATTAATTTTTGAGCAAACTATTTCAAAAATCTTTATAAAACACAAGATGTGTAAAATAATTTTTAAGCGAAGAGTTTTGGATACCTCGCTCGCATATCATCCTCCCTCTCCCACATCAACTCGTCCTCTTTATGATTCCCCCATTCGACATGCACAAAAGGCATCACTTTGGAGTGAAGCTTATGCTCCATTTGATCCAAAATGGAAACTGACTTCTCCTCATAATTCATGTCAAGCTGAAGCTCTATATCATCGAGATCAAAGTGCCAATATGCTAACGTGTATCTAAAAAACCTCCGTAAGATAGAGATATAAAAACACCATGCACCTTCTTAAAATGATATGGCAAGGCTAAATGATACGTAACTGGTCCTATCTAATCAACGATGGTGAACTACCCCACATATCAGGGAGAAGACTTCCTTTTCTTCTTTAATTGCATCACTTCCATCATAAGGGACACCCTAAGAAACACCTGGAACCCCACAACAAACTTTATATGCCACCTATCCTTATTTTTACGACTCTTTGGCTGACTCCGAGCTATTTAAATCCTCTCTCTCATCATCTCCACCTTCTGTAAGGTTTCATGAATGAACTTTATTTTGAGAAGCTTATTCCCCCACGTCTAACCAATAGGTGGGTGAACGAAAAGGCCCCCATACAAGCATTCACATGGTTCCATTCCAAACATGAAATAGTATTTATTCTTGAAAGATAATTCTATCACAACTACCCTTGAAGTTTAACATTCACATCCGTAACATGTCCTCCAATATCTAATTCACCCGCTCTATTTGTCCATCCATTTGTGGGTTTACGGGGTACTCAACAATAACTCTATCCCTAATTCTTGCTGAAACTCCTCCTAAAAAGGGACACAAACATCTTGTCCCTATTAGATATGATGTCGAGTGGTACACCATGCAAATTAAAAATCTCTGCAAGGAAAAGCCTCACCCATTATTTAGAAGTGAAATTAATTCGAAACGAAAAAAAGTTATCTATCTTAGTCAAATGGTCCACGATCACCCAATGGCATCATGTCCCTGCTATGACGTAGGCAACCCTATAATGAAGTCCATGGAAATGATCTCCCATTTCCACCACAAAATGTCAATACGTTACAGAACACCCATTGTTCCCTCATGATCTACCTTCTCCATCTAGCAAGTGACACATTTGGATAAAAATAAAGCGATGTCCTTATTCATGCACGGCCGCCAATACTGGCGCCTCATATCTCGGTACATCCAATCCCGATTAAGATGCACAGAAAAATGTGACCCATGCAACTCAGTTATAAATTCTTACCATAACTCCTCATCCTTTGGGAACCATTAGTCTACCGTGGAATCATAAACTCCCATCATATTTAATTGAGTATGACTATGATGTCGGACCTTATCCTAATAAGAAGGATACCCTTCCTATTTCGTTACAACCCAGATGATGATCTTAGGTGTGAGGGTTAAAATTGCCATGAATACAAGAGTTAATCATCCTCAATGCTGAATGAACCCCACCTCTCCTTTTAAATTAGTGAAAATGTTATTGTCGTCTTTTGACTTAAGTCATTTGTCATTACGTTCGCATTTCCCCGGGGAAACTGAATATCAAATGGGTAGTCTTTCAAGAACTCAATCCACCTTCTTTACCTCATGTTCAACTCCCTATGTGTGAAAAATTATCGCAAACCCTTATGGTCCATGTAAAGATTGAATATCTCCATTAAAAGTTAGTGTCTCCAAATTCAAAGAGCAAAGACCATTGTTATTTTGCTAACTCCAGATCATGGTTGGGGTAATTCCCCTCGTGAGTCTTAAGCTTATGGGAAGAATAAGCTACCAACCTCTCTTCCTCCATCAACACACCTTTAATTCCCCTTAGGGACTAAAAAATATGCTCACCCTAGTTATTTTAACAAAAGTTAAAATGGTTTAATGAGTTTCGAAATTACTTTTTGAGGAACATATTTCAAAAATCTTTATAAAACACAAGATGCGTAAAATAATTTTTCAACGAATTATTTTAGTCTCTTGGAAATAGGTTTTAAACTAAACCTAAGTCTGATTTGTTGAATGTAGCAGTAAAGAAATACAAATTACACACAAGTGACAAGCAATTTTTAACGTTGTAAAACCCTGCCCAATTAGGGAAACATCCATGACTCCCTCTACGAAGTAAAACAAAATCCACTATAAAACAAATATAGGTTAGTAGCATGTACAACAAATCATACAACCAATCCTATTCAAAGTCCATAATTATACTTAACCGAGAATCCTCTCCTTCTGGGGTATTGTCTTTTGACTTCTTTAGAATCTAATTCTTCCTCATTGTTACACGCCTTGCTTCCTTTCTCCTTTTAATGTGATGTCGACGCAGCAGTTGAAATCTCCCAACCAACAACAAACTTTAGTGTTTGTGGGTGAATGTGTAGTGAGTGAAGTGCCTAAATGATATGCATGTACTCACGCACCCTTATAATACAAACAGATCCTATGAATTATAATAGATCAAATAATGAAATATATTTTCAGACTTTTGAAATTTATACTTATTCTTTTCTTGCAAATTATTTCAAGATTTGATTTCCTTTAGACCTTAAAAACAGAGATACAGAGAAATTATATATAAATAAAAAAAATTCAATGTGGAAATTTTTCAGATCTAAAACATGCAAGTCTTGATTTCAGTTCGAAAAAATAAGAGAAATTGAATTTAAAAGATTTTAAAACTTTTTAAAAACAAAATCTAACCGAGAGATAAGATTTCTTAAAAATAAATCCTGAACAGCCTATAACTAAACGTGAAATATATCACAATATTTAGATCTATAAATTTCTAAAAAGAAATGAGATCCAAAATATGTGAGGCTGTTGAAAGAGAGATTACAACGGTGTGGAGTAAGCAAAACTAACTCTCAAATCTTTAAAACCAAAAACCATTTAGTTTTTCATAAGCAAATCTTCAAAAATTAGAAGGGAAATCCTTTGATTTATTTAAAGATACTACAACTTCTGATTTGAAAGAAATATTTTTCTAAAAATATTTTCTCAGAAATTCCTTACAAAAAATATTTTTCTCTCAAACTTTTTCGTCTTTTCTATCTTCTCTTTTCTCTCTCAACTCTCAAGTCTCTTAAAAAATTAAAATTCTAAGGTATAAGCTTTCTTACACAGGACCAACGAAGGATTCAGAAGATTTGTTTGAAATCAAGGGTTATGATTAAATCAGATTTAAAACGATTAAATCTAATGGCTCAGAAGAGATCGCACTAAAACAAACTCTAATTATTTGAATTGTAACGCACATGGATCAACTCAGATAACATGCAAACCATTGATTAAAGAGGTCTAACATTTTAGATAAGGTGCATCGAATGTGAGTGTAAACAAACTCAAAATTACCCAATCAAGAGGCAACACGTGCAGGTCTCTAACTGATCCAAAAACACGAATCTTAAGTTTTAAAAAATTCATTTGCTACCGCAATATTTCTGTCGATTTTAGATTCTACCCAAGCCATATTTTAGGAACTTATAAAATTCAAATTTTTACACCCAAAATGATTTAAACTCTATTTTATTTGTTTCAAAATTATATTTTAGTTGTGTTAAAATTCCCAAAAATTATAGAAAATTCATTTTAAATCCAATTAACACACATCAATCAAATATATGAAATGAAATCCTATATGTTGTGAATATGTTGGAATACTACCTTTGTGACTGATTGAGGCGTCTTTACTGATGTTGAGGTAACATATGAAAAGCTATGATGTACTTTGAAGGAGGGGCTCACAATTTTGTCAGTATTTCCAAACTAGTTGAGGATCCTATATAGTGCAAACTTAAGTGATTCAACTATGTAGTGTGATTCAGGGACGCATCAGTATATACCATTTAATCCCTTTTAGAATGTTACCCCTACATTCATTAATCGAAATGATATTTTGATCCATTGGACGGTCCCAAAGTTATCAGGACACCTGAATGCAGTCTTGTAAACATTGTCCTCGACTATATAGATCTGGTTATATCCAGAATGACCATCTATGATAGACATGATAGCATGATCTACTGACCTATCAGCTAATATATCTACTATTAACATTAGATATTCATCCTTAAAAGTGGATGAATTAAGATTAGTTAAATCAATCCAAACTCTTAATTTGTCATATTTTAACTACTTAAGCTATATTATAAATAATTGACTATCATAGCGAATTTATGCATCAACATCATTTTTATTTATTCTTTGATTTTGGTTATGAGATCTTGAGTTATTTTCATTAGCAGTTGCTTCACAGGTTCGTAGCCTTCTTAGATTGGCAGTATGTGCTCTACCAGTTTTGTATCTAAGCCAGGTAGTTCATTATACTCCCAAGAAAATCATTCCTTGTACTAATGTAGAAGGTCCATGACTAATTATTAGTCTTTTTTGCTGATATTTGCACTGATATAAGTGGTTATCCTATTTTTCTCTATCCCCAAATTGACTTCAATCAAAGGATCTAGTTAATTCACAATTAGTTCTTCATACTCTATTGAGGGACTTAATAATTCACCATTTTTTGAGTAGTTTCATTCTCTATAACCTCTTTGAAGACATAATCAGCCTAATTAATGGTATGTTCTTCACCAATACTAGTTCTTATATATAAACATCTAAGCTTGTATAAAACAATGTCCAAGCTTTCATTATCCTATTAAATGTCAATGGGTGTATCAACCATTAAACAAATATTTTATCTTCTTCAATTATGCCAAAATCCATTTTATTCTAATTCCTCAGAGACTAAATATTCATATGCCTCTAGCACCAAAGTATCTGCCTTCACTGGCCCCATATTTTCTTATTAGATCCCTACTTCAACACATTTAGAATTATCATGGAAAGGTAGTGGATCAACTTCCACCTCTTCTACATGACCATCCTTCTTTATCAAAAGTAATTTTTGATGCATAGAAGAAGAAATGAATCTGCTATAATGGATCCAATAAATAACTAGTAATGCATTAAAGCTATGTGCGCCTTGAATATAAAAAAAAAGTAGTTTTAGATTTTCCAGTTCCTACTTAAATATCAATTTCTAGTGCACCTTTGATAGACTTCATATCCCAATCAAAACTAGAGATAATAATTTGAATTTGTACCAATTTAATATTTGGTTTGTTAATTTTGGATAACATGGAAAATGGCATTAGGTTGACAATTTCCCCATTGTATCCTAATATTTTATTGATAAGGACACCATTCATACAAGATTTTATAAATAAAATCTTTATATGATGGGTCATATATTTAATAAGCTTTTCGAACCCACATTGTAAGGACATATTTTTCATAGTCCGTAGTTTACATACGATATGTCGTATACCTCTACACTCATCAAGAAGTTAAAGTTCATACATTCAAGAAGACGAATCTGAATTTTAAGCACACTTCAACATTTGCAAGGCATGAGGTAAAAATTTCATTAGAATGTGTTTAAATTTGGTAAACTGATTTACTTTTTAAGTTTTGGGATATTTTCGAAACTGTTTTTAACATGCTGAGAATTTTTTTCTAAGGAAAAATTAATTTTTCAAGACCTGTAGGCGGAGTTTTAAAATAAAATTTTTGTTGCTCCAGTCATTTAAACGACAAGGCATTGTCGTCCAAATGACATGCCAAAGCCCTTCAAACGACTTCATCTAACGACATTAGATGTCATTTGAAGGGTCGTTCCTTTAATGCATCGAACGACTTCATAGTGTTTTGATTCTCTTTTGATTATTCCTTCTAGAATCTAACGACATTAGATGTCGTTCAAATGTCCTGCAGATGTCGTTCAAATGACCTCCCGACTCAAGGATTTTATAAATACCAGCTTTGGAATCCTTTTTTATTAAGACATTTTCACACACAAAAACTGCTTTCTGCAGAATTTTAAGTCTTCACTTTTAAAGGTTTTTTATGTGTTTGATTCACACCAAAACATCCCAAATACTTTGTGAATCTTTTGTGAAACCCAAAATACTTATGTTGAAGTTTGTTCTCGTGGAGTGCAATCTATACTGCTGAATTAGTAGATCTTGAGGGAGTAATTGGCTCATGACTGCATTTACTTGGGAATCCTCGAGCGTGTTTCTTGCTGAAGAGAGTTGCGATTCTTATGGGGTCTTGTGGGAGTCCATTAAATATATTTAGGCTGCAGTCTATGTGGGTTTTCTACGATAAATTCATTGCAGATTTCTGTAAGTATTGTAAGCATTTATTGAAATAAAGGTTTTTCCTTTTCGAGAGATTTTTCCTGAAATCTGTTTGTCAACAATTTGTGATTTTTGTGATGGCGTGATTTATTCACATAGATGCATGTGTTAGGGTTTAAATAAAATTGGATAAAAAATTAATATATAATTAAATAAGTTTTAAATTGGAAATTTGTGAATCCAATAAGCAATCGATATCACCTAGCATTCTCAAATTAGTATCAGAGCTTTTTAAGCAATTTTACCTTCTCAAATTAGTATCAGAGCAGGTTTCTCTAATTTATGGAGTGATTCTTTTTTTGCAATTTTTTTGTGAAATCAATTTTTTTAAAATCTGATTTTGAAAATTTTTGCAATTTTTCCAATGGATAACTTCTATAATCGGTTGCCTGTATTTGGTGGCACAAATTATGCCTATTGAAAAGTTCGCATGAAATTTGGTTTGAAATCAATTGATGAGTGTGTCTTGATTCTGTGTGAAAGAGGGTGGACTCCTCCCACAGTCACCGTCGATAATGTCACTTCTCCCAAACCTGTGTCTAACTGGACCGATGTTGATTTTAAATAGAGAAATTTTAACTCTCATGAACTACGTGCTTTTTCTGGATCCGTCACCCCTAATGAGTTATGCCGTATTATGATGTACACCATGTCAAAAAAGGCATGGTATATCCTCCAATTGACACATGAGGGTGCCAACACAGTTATGGCATCTAAGTTACAAAATTTGACCACCCAATATGAGACAATCATGATGTCTGAGTCTGAGCATTTTGATGAGTTTTATGCTAGATTGTCGGACATAGTCAACACGAGTTTTAATTTGCGTGAGAA
This sequence comes from Sambucus nigra, assembly GCA_949130495.1. NCBI lineage: Eukaryota > Viridiplantae > Streptophyta > Magnoliopsida > Dipsacales > Adoxaceae > Sambucus > Sambucus nigra. The sequence continues at coordinate 485,926,822 of OX422215.1, forward strand.
AATTGATGATTCGAGGGTTGTGAAAAAGATTTTTAGGTCACTATCGAAACATTTTATTCCTAAGGTCACTATTTTGAAGTCATTAGGGATATTAGATACCCTTAGGTTGGAAGAACTCGTCGGAGATCTTCAAACTTATGAGATTGACATATTCTCTAACACTGTTAAGCCTAAGGATAGAGGCATCACACTTAAGGCACAATCGAGAAAGAGTGAGGAATTATTTAGGAAGAAAGAGAAGAAGAAATATAGAGTTTGTGATTTTGAGTCTGAGTGAGAGTTTACTATTGATGATGTGGCCATGTTTGCGATTTTTTTTAAAAATTTTCTCAAATTTTCAAAAGGAAATTCTTCCAATAAAAAGTTTTTTGAGAAAAATAAAAAGAAATAAGATGCCAATGAGAGTGGAGAGAAAGATAAAGAGTAAGAGGAGATATGTTTAGAATGCGAGGAAAAATGGCACAAAGAATTTGAATGTCCCACTATGCTAAATAGAAAGGGCAAGAAAGTTGTTATGCCAACCACTCTTAGTGATAGTGACAAATAGGTGAATGATTCCGAGTATAAGTCATCACATGGTATATATGTTGACCTTTTATCTAGTCGTATGGGCACACCTATTTTGTCCCATGACCTTGAGGACACTTGTGCACATGAGAGCCCCGGTGATGAGGTGAGTGTTTCTAGTGAGTGTGAGAGTGATGGTGAGTTTGAAAGTGAGGGTGAAACTGAACTCCAAAAAGCTTTTAGAGAATTATACGTCGAGACCTTAAAGACAAAGAAGTTTAATAAGGATCTAGGTCTTAAGGTGTTAGATTTGGAGAGAGAGAGAGAGAGAGAAGTTTTGAGGGTATTTGAGTCGTCGGCAAGTCAACTCAAGAATATGAAGGTTTCTTTGAGTGAGAAGTTGATCGTCGTAGGTTAGGAAAAGAGTTAACTTAAAGCCTTTATGTTATAACTAGAGAGAGATCTCGAACGTTCCCAAGAGGTCATGGTTACTATATAGAACACATTTAATAAAGTTGGAAAGATTCTCATTAGTCCCGCTTTCAGTAATGTAGAGAGACTAGGAATAGGTTATGATGGTGCATCTACTTTCCATGTTGGACCCAACCCAGTTCTCGAGTTTATGATAGATCCATATGGCTCTCAACCTAACCTACCTAGGCATCCTTTACTCGGTAGGAGAGTGCGTCTTAGATGATTAGAGAGAGGTTTTCCTAGGCCCTTGTATGTTTGCACCCATTGCAAGAAGAGAGGACACCTTAGGGAATTTTTTTTAAGTTGGGTAGTGTGTCACATGGAGTTTTTCCACGTATTCCCACACATGAACCCACACATGATACTTTTGATGCTCTGAGAGATTACATGAGAGAGTTTGCACATATTCAAGAGCAAGTAAAGTTTTTAGTCAAGACTTCACATGATTTGATAGATGTTTTTCATAGGAAGTCGCCACCTTTGGAAAACTCCTTTGCACCTAACGATTCAGGTTTACACTTGTTTGCTAGCATAGAATAATTTTTATGATGATATTTTATGCCTATTGCTAGTACGTACCACTTTTGTACTTATCTTTTCCATTTTTGATATATTTTTTGAAAACCCAAAACGATTTTTATTTTTGAAAAATTTTACAAAAATAAAAAAAGATTTTCTTTTTTTGAGAAAAAAATTGAAAAAGACAAAAAGATTTTTGTATTTTATTTTAAACCGTTTGTGAATGGACATTTAGGATGACCTAATCACAACTTCATTCCATATCCATGTGACAATTTGATAGTGATTTGAGACGTATCTTCATTTTATTTTGTGCTTTACAATATTTGGAGTCATTGAGATATAATTCGTTGTTACTTCCTACATGTTTGACTCATGATTTCCTTTATTGCACATGTTCATGGTCTTATTTTATTATTTAACTTGTCTATCACATATTGGTCAAAATGTTTTCATCTCAATTTTGTCTTTAAAACAAACCATATGTGATAAAACTTAATAATGAAAGTAGTGCATGTAAGAACTGTTGCCCGTGAGGAATTTTTCTTAATTTGAAAAAATGATGAGCGAACGCAGGAAAGGGCTGCGAGTGAATAATAATCACATCGTGAAAGACACCGTTTGAAAAGAGCTCGAGAAAAAATTAAGTCAATAAAAAGATAAATATGCCCGAAGGGGGCCATTGGATTTTAGATCACATTAATAGAAAAATAAAAAGATTTATTATATATGAGGGCGTTTGGATGGAAATAAAACAACGGGTTTGAACGTCCTAACACAATCTTGAAAAAGCATTACATAGGTTTAGGCGTTATTGGTGTGGAAATCATATTTGACATTAATGTGTCGATTAGACTGTGTCGATGTCATTTAGGCCCTGTTTGATAAGAAAGTGGAAAAATGTAAATGATTCCGGGTCAAATAATTCTAGGGCAAATAATTCCGAGGCAAATCATTATTTTCCAACATGTGTGTGTTTGATACAAGTTGGAAAATCATCAATTTTTCACCTTTTCTATCAAACACAAAAGTTGGAAAGTAGAAATAATTGTGAAAAATTTGTTTACGGAATATATATATATTAAAAATTTGTTTAGGAAAAATATATTAAATATATATTAAAAAATATATTAACAAATTAACGAAATATATGAAATAAATAAAATATGTATGAAATATTAATATTAGAAATAAACCAAATATATGAAATATAAGTAATATAGGAAATATTAGAAAAAATATACAAAATATATTAATATTTAAAAAATATATATTAAAGTACAAAATATAGGAAAATATACAAAATATATTAAATGTACAAAATATATAAAGGTACAAAATACGTACATATATGGAATATATTAATATACAAAATATATGCAATATAAAAAGTATACGTATATACTAAATTATATAAATGTACGGAATATATAAATATGCGAAAAATATACATATATGAAATATATAAATATATACAGAATATATACATATATGAAATATACGCAATATACGCAATATACATATATACTAAAATATACGTATATACATATATGTATAAATGTATGGAATATATAAATATACAAAAAATATTAAATATATGAAATATATACATATATGAAATATACGTATATACGGAATATATACATATATGAAATATATGCTATATACGAAATATACATATATACTAAAATATAAAAAATATACGTATATACTAAAATATATAAATGTACGGAATATAGAAATATACGAAATATATACATATATGAAATATACACAATATACGAAATATACATATATACTAAAATATATAAAATATACGTATATACAAAAATATATAAATGTACAGAATATAAACGTATATGAAATATATAAATATATACAGAATATATACATATATGAAATATAAGAAATATAAGAAATATACATATATACTAAAATATATAAAATATACGTCTTTACTAAAATATATAAATGTACGGAATATATAAACACATGAAAAATATTAAATATACGAAACATATACATATATGAAATGTATAATTATATACGGAATATATACATATATGAAATATACATATATACTAAAATATATAAAATATACAAAATATATGAAATATACAAAAAATATATATATTTACAAATTATATATATTTGTATAATTATAAAATATATTGAGTTTAAAAAAAATCACTTTGAATGATTTGCCATCCAAAGGTGGCAAACAAAAACCTGACCCCCCCCAAAGAATTGGTTTCCACCTTAGGGTGGCAAATCGTGCTTAAGGCTCTTGTACATAGAAAACAAATTCCAAGGCAAATTTTCGCTATCAAACGGCCTAAAAGTTAGAAAATTTTGAAATTTTCCAACTTTTTAAAATTTGCCTTGGAATTCAAGTGCTATCAAACGGACCCTTAAATTCATATTTTTGACACCTAGGGACAATTTTGAGATCATTCGTTAGGAGTATCCATATTCATCGTGAACATATGTTATGTTTCATGGCATTTATCTTCCTATCGAATTTGTTCACACCCATTCATTCCGTTTCCACGATTTGGTTATCTTAGTGTAAATTCATGGTGTGTGATATTTTTGTCAATTGGATTTGTCGAAAAAATTGAAAAATCAAAAATAGTTTGTGAATGCTTTCAAGTTTATCCTCGCATGAGCGTAGTTGATTTATTCGTGCTATTTTTTGCGCTTGTCATGACACTTCGTGCATATTTTTTCTTTATTCTTTTCCTTGTCTATTTCGAACAAATAAAAAGGGGGAGAACGAATTATGCATTATAGGTACAAATAAAAAGGGGGAGATTTGTGATTTGATCTATGTTTATCTCATTTCAAACTCGATACATCACGAAGGTATATGTTTCTTATCTCATGTGTATAGGTACAAATTTTGAGGATTATAATTTTGAAAACCTTCATGAAGACAAAGAAAACTTAGCAATTTGAAGATGCCAAAGTGGAAGATTTTCGAAGAATTTGAAGACTTGCATTTTTAGTACCTTTTCGGCTTTTGGTTTACATGGGAGGGTATTATAATTGTATATAATTTTTTATTTTGATAATTCGGATAGTTTTATTTTGTACTGGCATAGACATAGGGATAGATTTGTAAAGATATATTTTCCATTGTCCGTACCCGTCAAGAAGTTCATGTTCCTACATTCAAGATGACGAATTCAAATTTCAAGAACACTTCAATATTTTCAAGACATGAGGCACAAACTTCATTAGAATGTCTTTAAGTTCGTAAAATGGTTTACTTTAAGTGTTGGGATAATTTCGAAACTATTTTTAACATGCTGAGAAATTTTTCTTAAGGCAAAATAAATTTTTCAAGACCTATAAGCAGAGTTTTAAAATAAAATTTTTGTAGCTCCAGTAGTTCAAACGACATGCCAAAGCCGTTCAAATGGCTTTATCTAATGACATCAGATATCGTTTGAAGGGTCATTTGATGGGTCATTTCTTTAATGCATCGAACAACTGCATACTATTTTAGTTTTCTTTTGGTCATTCCTTCTTGGATCTAATGACATTAGATGTCATTCAAAAGACCTACAGATGTCATTCAAATAACCTTCTGACTCAATGATTTTATAAGTACATATGAATTTTTTATACACGAAAATTGCTTTCTGCATAGTTTTAAGTCTTCACTTTTAAAGGTTTTTTATGTGTTTGATTCACACCAAATCATCCCAAATACTTTGTGAATCTTTTGTGGAACCCAAAATACTTCTGTTGAAGTTTGTTCTTGTTGAGTTCCATCTCTACTTCTGAATTGATAGCTCTTGAGGGATTTACTAACTAACGACTGCGACCACTTGGGAATACTCGAGGGTGTTTCTTACTGAAGAGAGCTGCAGTTCTTGTGGGGTCTTGCGGGACTCCATTGCTTATTTCTAAGTTGCATTTTATGTGGGTTTGCTGCAGTAAATTCATTGCAGATTTCTGTAAGTGTTATAAACATTTATTGAAATAAAGGTTTTGTTATTTCAAGAATTTTTCCTAAAATCTATTTGTCAACAATTTGTGATTTTTGTGATCGCATGATTTATTCACATAGATGCATGTTTTAGGGTTTAAATAAAATTGAATTTAATTTGGATAAAAAAATTGACATCTAATTAAATAAGTTTTAAATTGGAAATTGTGAATCTAATAATAAGCAATCGATATCACCTATCATTCTGAAATTGGTATCAGACCTTTTTAAGCGATTTTACCTTCTCACACATATAATATCAAGTTCAGAGATAAATAGATCAAAATTATCTACTTTTAATCCACCTTCTCCATCCACTTCCATGGTAGTTACCTCTTGGTCACCTTTAGCTTTGAACCTTATGGGAAAGATCATAACCATATTGATTGGCTTTTATTAATAATACCCCGTATTTTTATGGCTTTTTAAATTTAGGGGTTTATTAAATTTCATTGAGATAAATTAATTTAATATTAATCTGGAAATTTGTTTTAAATGTTACTAGCATGATGAGAGGTAGTAATTATTGGAAAATTGTTGAATTGTTAAATACTACTTATTAAATTATCATGAGCGTAAAATTTAATAATTATGGAAATTAAATCGGGACGCACCTGTATCGTGTTGGAATAAATTATTATTATTAAAAGTGAATGAATCATACGTTGTCCGTGTGGTCATTTTGAGTATGCCAATGTGTCCGGAAGGGTCGAGATAGTCAAAATAATGTACATGGGGGTTTAGTTTGGATCTCGGGGCATTTTTAGGCCTAGTTGGCATCCCGAGAGGGTATTATGGACATTTCCTATTTTTGGGCAATTAAACCCACGAATTTCCAAGGTTATATCATCCTTTAGGATTTGTCATCTAGGGTTAACAAGATCATAATCAAAGAACAACCATTAGAGAAGAAGTGGAAAAGCTTCCCAAGTAATTCAAGGTCAAACAACTCAATCGTTTGCACCGACACCACCACCAAATCGTAGATCGTGCGACGGGGAACGCAACCATACCACTTTCTTCCACAAATCAGGAACTCAATTTCCAGGAAATTATCTATCTTGCTTTATTTTTAGTTAATGTCTCAATCATGTTAGTCTAGGGTTGTTTAGAGCTTGTTTCATGAAAGAAAGTATAGTTTTGAGACTTAAAATCACATGTTGTAGAAGAAGTAATCATATTCTGGACATCTAAATCGGATGTAGAGGATAAACCACGAATTTGTATGGATTTAGAAGTAGGAAATCTGGAAAAGAATTGGAAGAATTGAAAGAAAAAGAAAAATTAGGGTTCTTGAAGTTCAGGTAAATTTTACCCATTAAATTGTTGTAATTGATAAATTGGGACATGTTTTACATAAAAAATCACGTGTTCTGGTATATAGGACTTGTAGTAACATTTGTTGGGAGTTTGGGAATGATATATGGAGATTTGGTTGAGGTTGGAGAGGCAAACCCGCAACTGGGTTAATGCAGTTTTCGTCATAACTGCTTGATAGATCGATCGACCCAAGAACATCGATCGATCGACCCCATTTCCTCGATCGATCGACCCCTCCTAGAAAGCTGCATATTCCCCTTATGTTGGTTTAATCCGATCAAAATGCGTAGTAACCCTTAATTATTATTATTATTGGAGCATAATGGGATGTAAATAGGACCAGTAGGATCTAGGTAAACTCCGGTGAGTGAGAATTTAATGTAAGATGACATTAAGAGTTAACGAGGAATTATTCACACATATGAAATCATGCGTACATGTAATGAAAGGTCGAGACTTGTAATGAAGTTAGGCTAGAAGTTAAGTGAGAGTGCCTACTGAAATTATACTTAGGGAGTTAGAATACTTCAAGATACGAGAAGAAGGTACGGAGTAACTCGTATATATGAGAATAAAAGTGACAAATCCGTTATGCGAGATAATCAAGTAAAAATGTGCTAAGAGCGGATAATTATAATTATGGGTCGTGAGCGCACTTAATTTAGAAATGTGGATATATATATATATATATATATATATATATATATATATATATATGATTGTGTGATTGTGTGATTGTGCATATATTATGTATCTGCATAAAAATCATATTCGGGCTACTTGCTATCACGGGGGTTTTCGTGTCGGGACGGTCTTATCTCGATTGGGCCTTTATGGGGGATACTGACTCGTACCCTAGAACATAGGGTTCGCTATCTGATAGATAGTCAGACGGTCCTAAGAGATGTGAGGGTATGTGCTGACCTCTTAGTGACTTGGAACTATGCTTCGCCTTCATTTGTATGTGTTTTATGTTAATACAGTCCGAGAGTGATTCCGAACTAGTATTTCCCTTAATATGCGTAATAAGGGGATTTGATAGCAGAGTATGCCAACACCATAGATTTTATGTGGGGTGCCGAATGTGTGTATATATATATATATATATATATTATATGAGTGGTTAACCTATATATACACACTTAAGTATGAGAACTTTCTATTGTGCATAAAAGTAGTTAAGTAATGAATAATTACTCCAATTTTATTATAAGTGTTTGGAAATTTTGTGACATCACTGAATTATTCCAAATAACCTAAGGTATATGAGAAAGCTGGATTTTCATAAATTAATTATATTAGCCATAGTATATGACGGAAGGAAACCTTATGGGGGAAGTAAAGTTAAAATAAACTTATGGGATTAATGGTGCGGTATGCGTGCACACTAGATGGGAGGTGAGAATTTCTCAAGAGAGTGTTGCATACTAACATGGTTATTGCATTAGCCGGTAAGCATTTTAAACACTTGCTAAACTATTTTTAAAACTGTTTTACACTCGGGCTCTGACCCGTTTCCTGTTATTTCTTCTCTCTTGTATATATATATGTATATAATACAGGTGCCCAGCCACAGGGGTGTCACGCTTAGGTTGTTTGAACCGGATACGCTACAGCTTATGTGGGAGTTGCAAGACATTGCTTAGACAATCTCATTATTGATTCTACTCCTACTTTTTGTTCTTATTAGTTAGGGCATGTGTCACCCGTTTCTTTATTCAGTTTGAATTTTTGTCAGAGATTTACGTTCCTTTATATTTTCATTAGTTGGTACTCTTTGGGATTTAATTACTGTCAGGATGGTTTTATTTATAGTTTAAACGGGTTTGGTTTATATGGATGAATCTAATTCTTATGTGTTATTATCCATCTTTAGTATGTCAGAGTTCTTAAATTGTTGGTTATTTAAAAAGGTTTTCATATTTGGATTTAATAAAATGGAAATAAAGTTATAAAATAGTTTTGACACTTAGCTTTATTATTTAGGGTGTTTAAATTGGAAATTTTATTTTACGACAGTGATGCTAAGAATGAACCAACCGTTCACCTTGATTTTAATTTAATAAAGTACTGATCACCCGGTATTTAATTAGGCGGGGTGTCACAGGTGGTATCAGAGCCTCAGGTTCTAGTACCCTTTAGAATTTGTGTGGTTATTATGCTTCCAGCGTTGCTTTGTATGATATAGAGCCCTATGTTTAGGATTGTTGGTCTCTATGGTGAGATTTCGTTCTCTAGCTATAACGTATGTATATTAGTGAATTCTAATTGCGTTCGAATGTGTGCGTGTGACGAGCGATGTAGGATGTCAGACAAGGGCTATTAGGCGGACATCAGAAGGCACAGCTCAGTCGAGGTTGTAAAGTATATTCGAGGATGATAACCGTAGTCGAGGCCACCACTATTAGGGAACGAGAGTCCAGGACTGTAAAGACGGCTAGGATGCAAGCCACAAATTTCAACTGCTACTATATTCGAAGGTGAAGACAAATTTGACCCACCCAACGTGGTGCACTTGTGAGAGGGTCGAAAGGTAAAATTGAGGAGAGTCGTCAGCGAAATTCTAGACTTGTCGGAATTGTGTGTGTTACCCAACGAAGGTAATATATTAAAAGGCTTGGAAATATAGTGGAGTGTGGTTAACTAGAAGTGAAAATTTGGGGTGAGAATTTTCTTGACTCAGGGGAGAAAAGTTACAATAGTGGGAGTCAACCACCACAGTTAGTAGTGAAAATGTTACGTCAATGAAAGGACCTTAGGTACAGTTTGACCACACATTCTTTCATTAGTTGTTCAGGATAAGATATGAACATCGTGCTGAACCCATTACGGAAGGGCCGGACAGGGGTCCATTTGTAAATGGATTTAGACTTTTAGCAAATTTTGTATCAGCGGGAGTGGATACCAATGGTAGAGAATATTTCAGGTGGGAAATCGACTCATGAGGAAAGATTGACAACACTTAAAGAGAATTATGTTGGACAGTCGATCCATATGGTGACAATTTCACGCGTCGTTCGAAGAGATCGTAACGCTCTTATGAAGGGAGCTAACATAATCGGAAGACTTATTTGAAAGTGAGTCTAGATGAAATGTAGTTAGTAAAACACCGCAAGGGGGAGACCCATCGGGGGAGTCATTTAAATGATTCGAATATCTAAATTCTTACCAAGTGATGGTGGATTTAGTAAGGGTTATTGAAGCCAGTAGCACATTCCTTAGGTCCAACAAAGCTAAGGGAACAACGGGGGTAGCCACTAGGAATTGAACGTACCAAAGTTCGAGAAGGACAATCCTAATATGGTTAGTATGACAGGTGATAAGTGGATCTTGTGTAGAGGTATTTTGTGGAAAGTGATTCACATGTGTTAATGTTTTCCCAAAGTGAGTAAATAGACAATGTGAGTGTGATAAGGCATCCTACCTTAGCATGAAACTCATCCTACCTTGAGAGACATCTCAGGCGTGAAACTTAGCGTAAGGTTGGAAGTAGGAAGATATTGGTCATTAGTCTATGAGTTTGGTGCCTCGGTCGTAGTAGGAACAAGTAATTATATATGTAAGTTGGAAGTTGAATTATGATTTAAGGCCAGAGGAGACGATGGTGTGGTAAGAAGGCATTGAAATTTATCTTATCATGACGAGTTAAGGGATGGAACGATGATAAGGAGGATTAAAAATTTCGATTTCTAGAGTGATTGAAAGTACCCAAGTGTTGTAATCACGTTGTGAGCACAAGGAAAATAAATAATTGGGTGTTATGTGTGAAGCGTATGTGATGCTTACGCTAGTATGCACGATTTATAGGGTGTGTGGGCATCCTGGTTAGTTGATGTCAAAATCGTCCGAGTTGAAGGGACGTGGAAATAGACGTGTGGAATAAATGTTTATGGGATTAACATAATGAAGTGGAAGTGGTAGGACGGATTGAGCATCGTGTGAAAGACGATAAATCCATATATTTGTATCCAGAGTAGCACACCGAATTTGGTTGGAAGGCTGTGGGAAGACATTTAGAAAGGGGTATTCCTTGAGAAGGGTAGAATTCAAATTATTATGGAGAACACTCGGAGCGGAGTTGAAATTAGTCCAATATTGAGAGCAACTTATGCATACAAAGAGTGAAGATGTTAGTATGGTATAAAAAGGTCCAGAAGTGCACATCGTGGAGAAAAGTTCATGGGTCGGAACTTTTAATATACGCAAAGGAAAGAAGGGGAGTATTGAATGTCACTTAATGTGATACATAATAAGTATAAGTCAATGTAAAGCGGGACATATTGAGTAGTCTCCGTGGGCACCACTCATAAATAGAAATCGATTGGAACAAGAGAAACAACCAAAGAATTTTAGGGATATCAATAATTCCTATAATGGAAGAGGACAGTAAAGTTGATAAAGTTTCTTGGATGAGTTGACAACCTCAAGGTAAGATCAATAGTTCCTTAGAACGTGTGGAACAAGATGCCCAAGAAGGAAGTGATTGACATTCCTTTGGGGTGAGTTACAATATTAGCTAGTGTGCCCCAGTCTTCCTTTAAAAGGGAGAATGGCACCGGTATATGGTCCTACACAGTATTTTTCTGAATTAGGATAATATTTTTGAATCCCACCTTCAATACGGGATTTCAGGAAGCAGCGGGAATATCATTTCATTTTGAGCAGGTTGTATCACCCATAATTTGGGGAGTACGCGAGCGGTGATAAACCATTAGTGGAGCAGTGTGAAAGTAATTTGGATTCATTGTGATAATTTCTTTTTCACAACAGTTATAGCTATCAAGTGGAGTATAGTACGGTAATTGGGTGAGGATATTACCTAATGGTAGGGTTACGTGGGAGCACTCGTACTTGTTTATTATGAACAAGATGCTTATTGAGGATTTGGTGTGGAAAAACCTCAACTTTTCTTACCCTGAATGTTAAGAAATGGGATGATAATCAAAATTTTGGATTGGGTGAGTTAGAGTCTGACGACTATGGTGGAATTCCACGATTGTTTTAGGCTAACAAAAGTGGTCAGATGTTCGTATTGTTTCTCTCAGAAAGGAAGTTTTGTGTTTAGATAAATCCGAGTGGTTCTCAGGTAGCGAGGTGCGGCCTCCCAATGAAATTGAAATAATAAGGAATTAATAATGTATAGGCATGTCTTATGCAATTGTTGTTGGTTAAAAGCACAATGAGAAGTGTCTTTAATGAGAGTGTTAAACAAGCTTATTGTGAGGCGGGGGCTATAGTGATTGAGCATCTTACTATGTAGATAGTTTGTGTACTGATAAGGTATCCAGAATTTTTTATACAAGATGAGACGACTTGTATTTATTTATTTTGTGGTAAAGAGCATTAAAAATTTACTTTTGTTATATTTATTCGGGAGAATTTTGTTGTATTAAATTGATGAGATTGAAATTTGTAGTTCTCTTTCGATGTTGTGGGAATTAGATGATCTATACCTTGTTACAGATAATACAAGATAGGCCTTATTTTTTGAATTTCGGGACGAAATTCCGTCATTACGAGGGAAGTATGTAATACCCCATATTTTTATGGCTTTTTAAATTTAGGGATTTATTAAATTTAATTGAGATAAATTAGTTTAATATTAATCCGGAAATTTGTTTTAAATGTTACTAGCGTGACGAGAGTTAGCAATTATTGGAAAATTGTTGAATTGTTAAATATTACTTATTAAATTATCATGAGTGTAAAGTTTGATAATTATGGAAATTAAATCGGGACGCGCCAGTGTAGTGTCGGGATTAAATTATTATTATTAAAAGTAAATAAATTATAAGTCGTCCGTATGGTCATTTCGAGTGCCCCAATGTGTCCGGAAGGGTCGAGATAGTCAAAATAATGTACCCGGGGGTTTAGTTTGGGTCTCGGGGCATTTTTAGGCCTAGTTGGCATCCCGAGAGGGTATTATGGACATTTCCTATTTTTAGGCAATTAAACCCACGAATTTTCCAAGGTTATATCAGCCTTTAGGAGTTTTCCTCTAGGGTTAACAAGATCATAATCAAAGAACGACCATTAGAGAAGAAGTGGAAAAGCTTCCCAAGTAATTCAAGGTCAAACAACTCAATCGTTTGCACCGACACCACCACCAAATCGTAGATCGTGCGATGGGGAATGCAACCATACCACTTTCTTCCACAAATCAGGAACTCAATTTCCAAGAAATTATCTATCTTGCTTTATTTTTTGTTAATGTCTCAATCATGTTAGTCTAGGGTTGTTTAGAGCTTGTTTCATGAAAGAAAGTATAGTTTTGAGACTTAAAATCACATGTTGTAGAAAAAGTAATCATATTCTGGACATCTAAATCGTATGTAGAGGATAAACCACGAATTTGTATGGATTTAGAAGTAGGAAATCTGGAAAAGAATTGGAAGAATTGAAAGAAAAAGAAAAATTAGGGTTCTTGAAGTTCAAGTAAATTTTACCCATTAAATTGTTGTAATTGATAAATTGGGACATGTTTTACATAAAAAATCACGTGTTCTGGTATATAGGACTTGTAGTAACATTTGTTGGGAGTTTGGGAATGATATATGGAGATTTGGTTGAGGTTGGAGAGGCAAACCCGTAACTGGGTTAATGCAGTTTTCGTCATAACTGCTTGATAGATCGATCGACCCAAGAACATCGATCGATCGACCCCATTTCCTCGATCGATCGACCCCTCCTAGAAAACTGCATATTCCCCTTATGTTGGTTTAATCCGATTAAAATGCATAGTAACCCTTAATTATTATTGTTGGAGCATAATGGGATGTAAATAGGACCAGTAGGATCTAGGTAAACTCCGGTGAGTGAGAATTTAATGTAAGATGACATTAAGAGTTAACGGGGAATTATTCACACATATGAAATCATGCGTACATGTAATGAAAGGTCGAGACTTGTAATGAAGTTAGGTTAGAAGGTAAGTGAGAGTGCCTACTGAAATTATACTTAGGGAGTTAGAATACTTCGAGATACGAGAAGAAGGTACGGAGTAACTTGTATATATGAGAATAAAAGTGACAAATCCGTTATGCGAGATAATCAAGTAAAAATGTGCTAAGAGCGAATAATTATAATTATGGGTCGTGAGCGCACTTAATTTAGAAATGTGGATATATTATGTATCTGCATAAAAATCATATTCGGGCTACTTTCAATCACGGGGGTTTTCGCGTCGGGACGGTCTTATCTCGATTGGGCCTTTATGGGGGATACTGACTCGTACCCTAGAACATAGGGTTCCTATAGGCTATCTGATAGATAGTCAGACGGTCCTAAGATATGTGAGGGTATGTGCTGACCTCTTAGTGACTTGTAACTATGCTTCGCCTTCATTTGTATGTGTTTTATGTTAATACAGTCCGAGAGTGATTCCGAACTAGTATTTCCCTTAATATGCGTAATAAGGGGATTTGATAGCAGAGTATGCCAGCACCATAGATTTTATGCGGGGTGCCGAATGTATATATATATATTATATGAGTGGTTAACCTATATATACACACTTAAGTATGAGAACTTTCTATTGTGCATAAAAGTAGTTAAGTAATGAATAATTACTCCAATTTTATTATAAGTGTTTGGAAATTTTGTGACATCACTGAATTATTCCAAATAACCTAAGGTATATGAGAAAGATGGATTTTCATAAATTAATTATATTAGCCATAGTATATGACGGAAGGAAACCTTATGGGGGAAGTAAAGTTAAAATAAACTTATGGGATTAATAGTGCGGTATGCATGCACACTAGATGAGAGGTGAGAATTTCTCAAGAGAGTGTTGCATACTAACATGGTTATTGCATTAGCTGGTAAGCATTTTAAACACTTGTTAAACTATTTTTAAAACTGTTTTACACTCGGGCTCTGACCCGTTTCCTGTTATTTCTTCTCTCTTGTATATATATATGTATATAATACAGGTGCCCAGCCACAAGGGTGTCATGCTTAGGTTCTTTGGACCGGATACTCTACAGCTTATGTGGGAGTTGCAAGACATTGCTTAGACAATCTCATTATTTATTCTACTCCTACTTTTAGTTCTTATTAATTAGGGCATGTGTCACCCGTTTCTTTATTCAGTTTGAATTTTTGTCAGAGATTTACGTTCCTTTATATTTTCATTAGTTGGTACTCTTTGGGATTTAATTACTGTCCGGATGGATTTATTTATAGTTTAAACGGGTTTGGTTTATATGGATGAATCTAATTCTTGTGTGTTATTATCCATCTTTAGTATGTCAGAGTTCTTAAATTGTTGGTTATTTAAAAAGGTTTTCATATTTGGATATAATAAAATGGAAATAAAGTTATAAAATAGTTTTGACACTTGGCTTAATTATTTAGGGTGTTTAAATTGAAAATTTTATTTTGTGATAGTGATGCTAAGAATGAACCAACCGTTTTCCTTGATTTTAATTTAATAAATGACTGATCACCCGGTATTTAATTAGGCGGGGTGTCACAAGAGACAAAATAGATGAATTTTTGTTATTCAACCTCTTGAATAGGTGTCATCAACTTCCATAATTCCTCCTTTCATGTTCTTTATTCGAAGAGCTTTCCTCAGATGAACTATATATTCATTCATGTTTATAGTCTTATCTTAAGCCTTCAACCTTTCTGCTAACAGGATGGAAGATGTATGACTCCCCTCTAGTTCCCTATGAAACCTTGGGATTAACTTTGGGATTAAGAAGAAAATCCGTCTGATCCACTATTTCGAATAAGTTAGGAGCCTTTTACGAGGCTATGTATTTCCTTTAGATCCTTCTTTGCTGAGTTCGAGGGATTACCACCTGTAGCTCTTTCTTCTTTAATTTAGGTTGTTGCATCATATGCCACATTCCAGCGACCACTTTCTTAGGCTTGGTTATATTTTTTCTCCCTGTCATATCATTGAATTACTGAGTAACCTTTGGATTTTGAGGCACAAATACATCAAGTACACCTTCAACCACAAGAATATACTTTGGAACTTTAGTTAGCCACACATTTCCCCTATGTTAGTGAGATTTGAAATGTCTAAAGCTGAACCTGATACACTTGTTATTCCTTCATATCTTAGTATTCCCTTAGGGTTGAACAGGGACAAAGAATGGTCTTACTTTTCCAAAAGGTTTGATTTGAACTTCTTGATCTTGGAAGACTAAGTTTTTAGCTAGATTGATATTATTCCCATTTTTGTTCTTTTTTGGCTAATTTTTCTTCTTCGAAGCCACTAATGACACATCTCAACATAATATTCTCCACATTTGATGCATATGTGCCTCATCACCTTCTAATTAGAATCTTCAATGGTTTCAGTCTTCGAAGCCATGGATTTAACCTTATCCTTTGAACTTCACATGCCATTTTTTTAAGCATTTTGATTGATTACATTTTATTCCCCACTTCTTTAACTTTGGGTAAGAAGTCATCATCTACCCCCATTATGCTTTCCTCTTTTTTAGTGAATTTCATCTTCCCCTACCGGATCCACTGTTGCACCCTGTCACGAAACACATAGTAGGAATTAGTTGAGAGAGAAAATAGATTATATCACTTTCAATAATTTTTCCTTTAATTTCATGTGGCTTTTTAGCATCATCCAGTTGTTTTAACATTCCAGACCTTAAGACAAAATCAAATATATCATCAGCCTTTGGTATATCAAAAGAGTAATTTTTAAACATTCCATTTGACTTTGGTGTAAAGGATTCTACTGTAGTAACCTTTTGAACCAATGGTTCACATATTATAGTTCCAGTTCCAACAATTTTAACAACATCAATTTCAAAATTAGGTTCTTTATATTATATTTTGATGGAATAAGTATTCCTCTTATGCTCTTGTTTAAGAATAGCCACATAGCTGGACACTATGGTAGTTAATCCCACTAAGTCCCTAAATTCGGTGGCACCAAATTTCTTTTGAAACCTAAACTCTAATCATTTTGACCGATTTCACGAACTTTTACTCATACAAGACTATTTCGCACTTGTTCCTAGACCTTTTGAATTTATTTATAAATTTAGTAGCCTTTTCATCAGGTCTTTAGGTTAGTCTGGCTAAGTCATCCATGGAAACCTCTGTCTCAGTACAGATGAATTAAGGATGAAACATATCTTCCATTTATTTTCAATATTTTGGTGGGAAACTTATGAACCAAGCAAAGGCTTTATCTATGAAGAAACTGGAGGTTAATTGTAACCTTAAGTAATCATTGATTCTAACACCATCACATTGACTAGTGAATATAGCAATGTGTTCCACCATGGACTGACTCCCGTCCCCTGATAATAGTGTAAAGATTGGTAATCTAAAGACCTTAGGAAGTTCGATCCAATTCACCCATTTTAGACAAGACTTTTTGTAAACTGGAGTCTGTACCCCCTTTTGCATATTTCATGTATCAAATCCACAAATTCATTCCATCCCATTCCCCCATGAAGTTGCCTATTTTGTGGGGCGGTTACTTGGTTCACCAAAGTGGTGTTATTTATGGAGGGACAGTTCGTTGTGCTTGGTACGACATGGGCAGAGATAATTAAGGAGTTTGATTATCTAATATCCTACGGTTCCTCAACCCCCTAGTTTTAATACAAATACTAGATTATTGATAATTCCACAGTTCAAAACACTTGGTAATTCTACATTGATATCATTTAGATAAGGTCTAGTACTTCCTACTTCTGGTAAAAATGTTCTCCCCATTGGGTTGTTGTAACCCACTTATTAATAGGTGTTGGATGATCCTATTGTTTCCATTGGATTGTTTAAACTTACACCATTATTTCTAACAAATCATCATATCTTCAGGTTATTTACAAAATTGGTTTCACATTATGTGGTTTACAGGATGGCATGGATTAAGTTGATTAGTTGAATTTTCACCAAATTATGGTGCATAAGTTTGACTAATAGTTATCATACCATTGAGTAGGGCAAGTCTACTAGTAATTATGGTGATCATGTTATTAAGAATTTGTACCATATTCCTAAATTGAAAAAAAAAACGGTTTAGTTGGTTGATAAATTAAACTTTGATGTCCGTAGAAATACAAAATACTGATGTATTTTGAATATTGTTGTCTCTAGGAGCCATTTATATACTCAATTCTTGACCAAGAGTCACTGGTCCCGACTCTTAAGTTGTTTCAACCAACATTTGTTTTTGAAATGGGTTATGTATTCGCTTCGATGGGTCATAAACATTTATAACCTTTACATAATACCCGTGTCTGACCGGGCATGCCATAAATATGTTTGGGTTATTTTTACGATTTTGATAGTTAATTAGGATTGTTAGTGTGCCAAAAAATATTTGTGATATTAACAACCAAATATTTTAGAATAGTGGCAATTATCTGGCACTTGTGTTATGTTCAATGCCCGAATTAAGAAGAATTATGTTTCCCATAAGGAAGACGTTGGAGTGAATGCTAAGTTGTAGTAATTAACAAGGAAAACTGTAAATTGCATGAATTGAAAAAAAAGTAAAGATTTATAAATTAGATAAAAGAAAATGCGATGAAAGTTAAGATTTAAAAGAAATTAAATTGTGAGTAAAGTACATATTTGCAAGAAAGTAAATAACAATAAAAGTAAAGGTAATAACGTTTAAATAAACTTTGAAAGAAAATGTTACAACTACCATACAATAAACTAGCGGAATTGAAAGAAATTCAGTAAAGAAAGAAAGAAAAATAAAAAAGAGGATAAATATAAGGTAAATGCATTTTTTGTGAGGAAATCCTATCTTTCTTGTTGGCTTCATTGCTTATTTATAATGTTTCTTGCCCATGCAACGTAACTGTTCTTGTAATTTGTGGGTGATTACTCACCCATTTTAGTTTTTTCCACTTTGGTTCACTAATGCCTAAATTTAAATTGGAGTAAGTTTACATTTTGAATAACATGTCCTAACTTATCCAAGTGTCACTCATGCATACCGTCCATTATTTATATTTTTACATAATAATTTAACTGTAACACCCCTCCCGCCCGGGGAGAGCGAACGGAGCGCTAATGCGATAAAATAAATTCAAATCCACAAGTGACAAGGTATAGAGCATCTAAATAAACCCACAACAATATAAATCCACTAATCTCAATCTCTTCAATTACAACAAGTCTCTCGAATTAAAATTACAACTATCTAACTCGAATAAAAATACAAATCTCCAAAGCTCTATACATCAAAATAATACAAATCTTTCCCAAACAATCCTCGTTAAAATCAATCTCCATAGCGCCCCAAAATCCGCGCTAACCTGCCACTAAAAGAAAATATGGATGCTCAACAAATATATGTTAGCGATGAATAAAACGTAACAACACGAGTACGAATATTCAAATCAAAATGCAAATCTCAAAGGATTTATCAATATAATTTCTCAACAACACATCAATGGGTAACCAGGCCTCACCCCATTTGCATATGCTTTATCAAGCCATAGCCCGGGAATAGGTATTTTAGCGGGTGCCCAACATCCGTGCCATATTAAAATCTCATGACAACGTGCTCAATAATAATATAATGATACCACATGAATAAAAATAATTCAATAATTATTTTTCCAGATTTCAAAGAATTTAACAATTGAAATATGAGTTCAATTAAACATGAAATCAACGGAATAAACTCTCGAGAGATTTAAAGGAGCATATTATGTAAAACCCCATACCTCAAACCATGATGAGAAACCAATGATCACATCCTCAAGATCAACACAAAAGATCTACAAAATCTCTTCCAAGAACCTCCAACAAAATAGCCCCAAGAACACCTCTAATCTAAGGTTGGAACTCACAAATCTCAAGGGCCAAGGTGTATATAAAAAGAAGAGGAATATAAAATATATTTGCTGCCAAAATTTGTGCCAAAAGTAGGTTAAAAGGGTTGCCCACGACTTTCTTTTATAATGCAAAGAAATGAATAGTTGGAATCTAAAAGACTCATTTAAATAAGGCAAAGAAATGAAGAGTTGGAAGTCAAAACAACTCCAAGAGTTAAAAACATTTAAAAATCATTTTAAAATTCGTTTTAACTCCGTTTTCGAAACCGTTTGAAATTCTCGCCTTTAAAAATAATATTCAACATATTTGAGCAATAAAAATAATTTTATCAAAAACTTTATTTTCCTCCATTTTCAGAAATTAATTAAAATAGCCCAAAATTTACGCGGGTTGTTACACTTCCCCACTAACAATGGAATTTCGCCCTCGAAATTCGCCAAATGCTTAACTCTCAAAAATCAGGTCAACAATCTCCAAAAATAATTTCGTCTCGAAAAACAATTTCCTCACATCTAATTTAGATGCCTATCACGAATATCACCGAAAATTTGCTATCTCCAAAAATTGCTAACCACGCAATGAACCCAAAACCCAAGCTCCGAGGGTTGCCATATACCTAAGCTCTGATACCATTTGTAACACCCCTCCCATCCAGGGAGAGTGAATGGAGCGCTAATGTGATAAAATAAATCCAAATCCACAAGTGGCAAGATATAGAGCATCTAAATAAACCCACAACAATATAAATCCACTAATCTCAATCTCTTCAATTACAACAAGTCTCTCGAATTAAAATTACAACTATCTAACTCGAATAAAAATATAAATCTCCAAAGCTCTATACATCAAAATAATACAAATCTTTCCCAAATAATCCTCGTTAAAATCAATCTCCATAGCGCCCCAAAATCCGCGCTAACCTGCCACTAAAAGAAAATATGGATGCTCAACAAATATATGTTAGCGATGAATAAAACGTAACAACACGAGTACGAATATTCAAATCAAAATGCAAATCTCAAAGGATTTATCAATAGAATTTCTCAACAACACATCAATGTGTAACCAAGCCTCACCCCATTCGCATATGCTTTATCAAGCCATAGCCCGGGAATAGGTATTTTAGCGGGTGCCCAACATCCGTGCCATATTAAAATCTCATGACAACGTGCTCAATAATAATATAATGATACCACATGAATAAAAATAATTCAATAATTATTTTCCAGATTTCAAAGAATTTAACAATTGAAATAAGAGTTCAATTAAACATGAAATCAATGGAATAAACTCTCGAGAGATTTAAAGGAGCATATTGTGTAAAACCCCATACCTTAAACCATGATGAGAAACCAATGATCACATCCTCAAGATCAACACAAAAGATCTACAAAAGGTCTTCCAAGAACCTCCAAGAAATATCCCCAAGAACACCTCTAATCTAAGGTTGGAACTCACAAATCTCAAGGGCCAAGGTTGTAAGGACATTTTTCTCATGTCCGAAATGTTTCATTTATTTATGTCGTACGCCGCTACATTTGGCACGTCACCTCACGATCTCACATGACGGCCTCTATCCGAATTCTGGGAAACAATCATGCATTATCTCCATTATTGTGTCCCTCATCTGCATCAACGACTTCACGTTCCTTGATTCTAGGCTCGTAATGCAAGTGGTACGCAAGAGAAGTCAAATCAGTGAAATAAGGCATGATAGGGATGTTCAAGGGCAAATTGGTAATTTTACAGCCACTGTTCGGAGGACCGGTCAACTGTAAAGTTGAAGAGCTTACCGCAACAAAGATACTGGAAGAAACGGCATCTCAATCCGAGCTACGGTGAACAAGTTATGGCCCGTTGAAAATGGAGATATTTACATAGAAAATTCTGGGAATTTTTCTAAGTGTTTAATCCCCAGTTCCCAGCACACTTTCCCGAACCCAGTCCGAAACCGGTTCGGGGGGGCGAACCTGTTCGCAGGGTACCCGAACCGGTTCGGGGTACCTGTACGCTGGATAGAATTTCAGCATTTTAAAATCGTGGGTCTCTTCATGTATTTCCCTATAAATACCAACTTCGGGGGAGTTGTTTTGCAAGACTTTAGGAGACGAATTTGAGAGTCCAAATACATCTAGTCTTCATATTTTTGAGTCCCAAGACTCATGTTTTGATTCACACATCCTTGCCAAATATTTGTGAATCCGTTTACAACCCAAGAACACAACTTTGGTTTGTTCAACCCTTGTGGAGGAGACCGTTCTTCTTCTTCATTGCAGCCCTACTGGAAAGGGATAATTCCATCCGCAACTACAGAATCCGATACCCGAGGGTAATTCTTAGTCAACTTGTATTTTCATTGTAATCCGATTGTAAGCCATTTTCTTACAAATTATAGTGAAAATAAATGGTTTTTCCCCTGAGGGGGATTTTTCCTTAATTGCATGTGTTTGAATGTTCTTGCGTAGATTATCAATTTATTCAATCACATACTGCTGCATGTTTAGGGTTTGTTTGTGTTAAAAGGGTTTTATATATAATTTGATCATTTGAACGCGAGCACACACGTCTTCAAATTGGTATCAGAGCGGGTTACTCTAAATTATCGAGTGATCTTGATTTTTCAAGGACTTATTTTTTTTTATACAATTTGGCTTCTCACGTCGTCAAATTGGTATCAGAGCCGGTTACGCTAATTTATCGCGTATTCCTTTTTCCGCAAAATTTTTTCTAAGATATCAATTTTCTGAAAAAAATGATTTTTGAAAAAGTGCGTGTTCAAATGGAGAAGTCATATTATAAAATGCGTGTTTTTGACGGGACAAATTATGCTTATTGGAAAGCCCGTATGAGGTCGGCTTTAAAAGCCATTGATGAACGTGTCTGGATTTTGGTTGAACGAGGGTGGACTCCTCCCACCGTGACTGTTGATAATGTGACCAACTTGAAACCTGACACTTCTTGGACTGATGAAGAATTTAAATGGTCATCTTTTAATTCTAAGGGTCTAAGTGCTATTTCTGGGTCTGTCACACCTGATGAGTTAAAACGCATAATGACGTGCACCACGTCAAAGGAGGCATGGGATGTTTTGCAACTTACCCGTGAGGGTACGAACGCTGTTAAAGAGTCTAAATTACAAAATTTGGCCACCCAATTGGAGACTATCACCATGTCTGAGTCCGAATGCTTTGATGAGTTTTTTGCACGCTTGTCGGACATTGTTAACACCAGTTTTAATTTGGGTGAGGTAATTGATAACACGCGTGTCGTTAAAAAAATTTTGAGATCTCTCCCAAAACGCTTTATTCCTAAAGTCACTGTTTTGAATTCTTTGGGAAATTTGAAATCACTTAAGTTGGAAGAACTTGTAGGAGATCTTCAAACCTATGAGATTGACATGTTTCCCAAAACCATTAAGGCTAAGGATAATGGGATTGCTTTAAAGACTCATTTTCAGAAAAAGAAAGAAAAAGTTTTTGATTCCAAGTCTGAATGTGATTTTGACTTAGATGATTTGGCTCTGTTTGCAAAAAAATTCAAAAGAATTCTCAAATTCAAGAAAAGTGGAAATTTCAATGATAAAAGGAATGTTGAGAAAAATATTTTTGAAAAGGAAAATGAGAAAGATTTCAAAGACCCTCCTAAGAAAGACAGTGAGCGATGTTTTGAATGCGATGGTAAGGGTCATAGAGCGTTTGAGTGTGACACCCGTCTGAATAGAGAAAACGGTAAAACTGTCCTGAATACTACCCTTAGTGATGACAGTGAGGTCGAGTCGGTGGACTCGGGAGATGAGTCACCGCATGAGCGTAACTTCACCGCGTTCATGGCTAGTCATGTGATTACCTTCAATGCTTCTCACGACGATGAGGATGCTACGTCACAAGGACACCTCGACAGTAACAACGATGAGAGTGAAGGGGAGGATGAGGCAAGTGAGAGCGAGTGTGATCTCCCACGCGCTTACGCCGAGTTATATTCTGAGTTTTTTGAAACCAAGAAGCGTAATAATGCTTTAGTCCTTAGGATCACCGCTTTAGAGAAGGATTTAAGATTGTTTGGAGAGAGAGAGAGTTGTGGTGAGAATGAGAGAAATAAAAAACTTGAGAAGATAAGATGTTTTGAGTGCGATGGGACAGGGCACAAGAAATTTGAGTGTCCCACTAGACTTAAGAGAGAGGGCAAGAAAGTTGATATGCCCACTTCTTTAAGTGATAGTGAGGATGATAATGGTGATGATAGTTTGATCCAAAAAGCCTTTAGAAAGTTGTTTATCGAGACCATAGAAGCAAAAAGGACTAATAGGACCCTAGGTCTTCGGGTTGGTGAGTTGAAGGGAGAGAATGATGAGCTTAAAAGGGAAAAATGTGACTTGACCAACATGGTGTCTAGTCTGACGACACGTGTATCCCATCTCGAGGATGACCTCAAACAAGCACGAGAGGTTCAAGTCACATTAGAGAATTCACCAGAGCCTATATCCACCATTGTGAGTGAGTTCCATGGGTGTCCGTCTAGGAATGTTCTTCCCAAAATTGTTGATAAATTACTTCCTAGACCAGTTTATGTTTGCTCCCACTGCAAGAAGCGAGGACATCTTAGGGAATTTTGTTCTAAGTTGGGTTTTGTGCCATATCATGCCACTTCACACATTCATGCACATGCACCCACTCATTATACTTTTCCTGCTCATTTTGATAGAGAGTTTGCACATATTCGCGAGCAAGTGAAGTTTTTGATCAGGACTACACATGATCTAGTGGAGTTGGTTCAAAAGATGTCACCATCTTTAGAAAACTCCACCATTACTCCCGGTTGAGATCTAGTCTTGATTGCTAGCATAGGTTGTTTATCATGTTTTACCTATTGCTAGCATGTATCATTAGTTAGTTTTTCATTTTTTAAAAAAAAAATATATATACAAAAAGATTTTCTTTATTTTGTTTAAGAAAAGCACAAAAAGATTTTTTTTTGATAAAATTTTTGAAAAAGACCAAAAAGATTTTTGTACTTGTAAGCACCTTTTATGGATGAGCATTTAAGATAGCCAAGTCACCACTTCATTCCATATATCCATGTGACTGTTTGATAGAGATTTGAGAGGCTACATCATTTCATCCATGTGCTTTACATTGGTTGGAGTCTTTGAGATGCAATTAGTGATATCTTCCTACATGTTTGACTCCTATATCCTTTATTGCACACATGCACGGCTATATTTGATTATTGCACTTGTCTATCTCATATTGTCTTGAGTGTTTCCATCTCAATTCTGTCTATACAATGTACAATATGCGATAAAACTTGACAAGATTGGAATGCATGTAAAAACCGTTTTTGTGAGACTGTGTGTTTTTATATAACAGGGAGGGGCTGCGAAAGGTAATCATCTATCCTTTGCGCAAAAGCCACCGTTAAAAAGGACCTAAAAATGGAAGAATTTTAATATCCGAGGTCCAAAGAGGTTAAAAGAGCCCGAAAAAATTTAAAGGCAATAAAAAGCAATTCATGCCAAATATGGGCCACTTAGGTTTCACCATCAATTCTCTAAAGTTTGAGAATTTAGAATGCCTCTATATAAACTAATATCTGAGGGAGTTTGGTTGGAGAATATAAACGGGTTTGAACTTCCTTGAAAGTCCTGAAAAAGCATAAAATCATTTTGGACGTTATTGGTGTGAAAATCATTTTGAGCTTTGATTTGTTGATTTGATTGAGTCAATATCTTATATTGTCATTATTTTACACCAAAGGAAGCATTTGAGTTCATTCGCTAGGAATATACAATATTCATCGTGCACATAAGTCATGTTTGTATGCATTGATTTTCCTATCGAATTTGATCACACCACTTCATTTACGCTATCATCGACTTAGTTGCTTTGTGTTCATTCATGGTGTGATTTTATCCTAGTGTCACCCCGCTCGTGCTTATTTGATTTGTTTCTCTCATTTGTCTATTTGGGGACATCATAAAAAGGGGGAGAATGAAGTATCTTATTATGGGGGAGATTTGAAATTTGAGTTTGCTCATAAATTGATATATATATGTTTATCTCATCATTTCAAACTCGATATGTCACTTGGTATTTTGCTTTATCTCATGTGTGTAGGTACTACATTGATGATCACTAAATTGCACACCCTGATGAGAAAAGATTTGAGATTCCTGACGATTTGAAAAACAAACGATGAAGACTATTCACTTATACCTTTTCCAGTTTTGGGTTCATGGGAGGGTAGATTTGTATAGGCAATTTCATATTTAATAATTCGGATTTTTTATGTATGTACCGGCATAGACATAGGGGGAGATTTGTAAGGACATTTTTCTCATGTCCGAAATGTTTCATTTATTTATGTCGTACGCCGCTACATTTGGCACGTCACCTCACGATCTCACATGACGGCCTCTATCCGAATTTCGGGAATCAAGCATGCATTATCTCCATTATTGTGTCCCTCATCTGCATCAACGACTTCACGTTCCTTGATTCTAGGCTCGTAATGCAAGTGGTACGCAAGAGAAGTCAACTCAGTGAAACAAGGCATGATAGGGATGTTCAAGGGCAAATTGGTAATTTTACAGCCACTGTCCGGAGGACCGGTCAACTGGAAAGTTGAAGAGCTTGCCGCAACAAAGATACTGGAAGAAACGTCACCTCAATCCGAGCTACGGTGAACAAGTTATGGCCCGTTGAAAATGAAGATATTTACATAGAAAATTCTGGGAATTTTTCTAAGTGTTTAATCCCCAGTTCCCAGCACACTTTCCCGAACCCAGTCCAAAATCGGTTCGGGGGGGTGAACCGGTTCGCAAGGTAGCCGAACCGGTTCGGGTTACCTGTACGCTGGATAGAATTTCAGCATTTTAAAATCGTGGGTCTCTTCATGTATTTCCCTATAAATACCAACTTCGGGGGAGTTGTTTTGCAAGACTTTAGGAGACGAATTTGAGAGTCCAAATACATCTAGTCTTCATATTTTTGAGTCCCGAGACTCATGTTTTGATTCACACATCCTTGCCAAATATTTGTGAATCCGTTTGCAACCCAAGAACACAACTTTGGTTTGTTCAACCCTTGTGGAGGAGACCGTTCTTCTTCTTCATTGCAGCCCTACTGGAAAGGGATAATTCCAGCCGCGACTACAGAATCCGATACCCGAGGGTAATTCTTAGTCAACTTGTATTTTCATTGTAATCCGATTGTAATCCGTTTTCTTTCAAATTATAGTGAAAATAAATGGTTTTGCCCCTGAGGGGGATTTTTCCTTAATTGCATGTGTTTGAATGTTCTTGCGTAGATTATCAATTTATTCAATCACATACTGCTGCATGTTTAGGGTTTGTTTGTGTTAAAAGGGTTTTATATATAATTTGATCATTTGAATGTGAGCACACACGTCTTCAAAGGTGTATATAAAAAGAAGAGGAATATAAAATATAGTTGCTGCCAAAATTTGTGCCAAAAGTAGGTTAAAAGGGTTGCCCACGACTTCCTTCTATAATGCAAAGAAATGAAGAGTTGAAATCCAAAAGACTCCTTTAAATAAGGCAAAGAAATGAAGAGTTGGAAGTCAAAACAACTCCAAGAGTTAAAAACATTTAAAAATTATTTTAAAATCCGTTTTAACTCTGTTTTCGAAACCGTTTGAAATTCTCGCCTTTAAAAATAATATTCAACATATTTGAGCAATAAAAATAATTTTATCAAAAACTTTATTTTCCTCCATTTTCCAGAAATTAATTAAAATAGCCCAAAATTTACGCGGGTTTTTACATTGACTTATTTTTTCGATTTAATTATTACGTGGAAACACCTCATTGGGTTGTGTTAATATGGTCAAAACACACACAAAGGCCATTACATTCTGGGAAAATAGCATGATTTTATCGGTAAAATCATAGGAGTTCATCACCTATCGGATTTAAACAAATATGCAAATAAGAACGGAGAGATCACTATACAGTAACACCGTCAATAATCACATACCGAAACCTGATTGATGGATCGGGTCTATCCGCGTTCTCTCATCATGATGGGTGACCATCCTAAATGTATGATCAAACATAAGGACCTCCACATCGACATGCGCAAATAGTTAGGTGTGCGGTACATGGTCACAACTTTTAAAGCAACCCTGACCGATATATTCTCTACAAGTAGCAGTATTGTGACACACACACACACACACGTGCACACACACACACACACACACACACACACATATATATATATATATATATATATATATATATATATATATATATATATATATATATATATAACTCTAGGGTATCTCATCACTCTTTCATATGCCCCCAGTCATCCCAATCCCTAATGCTGGATTATACTATCAATTAAAGTATTATTCGATCTCTTACCTTAATTAAAGTTAACATTTTAAGTCTCTTGCTTTATACACTAATAAGCCTAACTTTCTAGAATTTTCCAATTATCTCTCAAATAAATAGAGATCTAAATACTCGAATTAACTCAGAATAAAGTAACCAACATCCTCGTATCCAAACCTCAGCTTGTCACGGGGGCTGAATTATTTTGGTTCGGGGCACAGGCCCAAGTTAGGCCCAAAAATCGAAGTTGTCTTCCTCAACCTCCATTAGTGTTCAAACTAAGCTCCAAGACTACCCCAAACCTAATCTTACAACCCCAAAACAAACTTATCCAAGCTCCTGATTCATTTATAAGGGAATTAACATCAATTAAACATGATTTCAGGTTCAATTCCTATAATTTCCAAATTAAACCGAGTTTCAATCTCTAACATAAAAGAAGATCATAGTCTTATATGATTTTAGGTATACATCTTAAATTAAAAAAATAATTCAATGAACATATGGAATTAAATGCTAAACATGAGTTCTAATCACAATTTTCTTTTTCAATACAATTCAATTTAAGGTTTCTCCCCAAAACTTCAAGTCTTTTAAGTCATAATTAATAACCATAAATCCCAATTAACCCACTAATTAACATGATTAAGATATCCAATTCAAATACTAAACATGCATTCTAAATCTAAAAATTAACTACATAACATGGAATTATAAACATGGTACATATTTAATATGTGATGTAGCAAGAGATTTCTTGCTCGAAAGTGTGAACGGTGAATCTCTACAAGCAATCATTGTTCCTACCTCTTCAAAATTACTTAGGATGTCCCAAAGGCCTAAATTTGTTATGGTTTCTTTATCTGATGTGAATTATATGATTAATGAGTTCTAAATCTCCCGATCAATCTTGAAATTCGTAAATCCCTATTAGGCCTATTTCTTCCAAATGAGCCCAAAATACTACCTAGAACAACCTAAAACTTATCCTAAGAGTATACCTATCCCCATGGATCAACATAAAACAGTAAAAACATATAATCGGTCCCTTGTAGCATTATAGAGTCCTCTCTAAATGGTGTTACCTCATACCTCACGGTAATTCCTAATATTTTAAAACTAAACAAATATTTAGTTTATGTGTAACCGCATATAATCCAACTTAATTAATTAAACTGATTAATTAAATATAACAAGTGGAAAAAATAAATCACATAACATGAAAATATAATAATCATCTAAATATGAATTTTATTATTACCAATTCTCTCAAATAATGAATACTTCCGAATTATTAATTTATGATAACATTTAATAACTATTAAATTAATACAAAAAATTTGGGGTACTACAATAAAAATGTCATCGTTAATATAATGACATATCCAATGTTTTCTAAAATAAATAAACAACATGTTAAATCGGTTCCGGCCCAATTAATAATCTTGAGCTTTGTTAGGGAGAAAAAGTAAACCAAAGGCAAATTACTAGTTGATAATAAAGTTGGTACAAAAATTATAAAATGGCCTTCTTCATAATTGATGGAAACCCATACTTTAATGGTTTACTTGGCATAGATTAGAACCATTCTAATAAATGTATCCCTTCTTCCATGCACCAAAAATTATTGTTGATGAAGAAAGATGGGAATGTTGAGGAAGTGGAAGTCGACCCACTTCTATTCCACACTAATGTCAATTGTGTTGAAGAAGAAATTTACCAAGAAAATGTGACTTATAAAACTAAACACACTGTATGCTGAAACGTTAGGAGAAGAGGTTTCAGTGGTAGCATGGGAGGAATTACTCTTTGGCCTCTTGGAACCAACTCAAAAAGATAAAATGGTTATTTAATAGGTAGCACACTTTTCGAATAAGAAAAGTCCAATGAAACTTTGGCCATAGTGTTATAAAAATTTAGAGAAGTGTAATTAAGAACAAGAATTTGTGAGAAAATAACCATTAATTTAGTCGATTAGATATTAGAAGCAGAAAAAGAGGAAGAAAAACATCCAGACATTAGTGACCAAGCAAGTTTTTCAATGGAATGCGAAGAAAGCATAATCAACCAAATGGATCCTTTGATAAAGGTAAATATAGGAACCGAACAAAATAAAAGGGTAATATACATTAGTGATAACCTTAGAAAATAAGACCAAATATTGGTTATTGACCTTTAACATCATTATAAGGACTATTTTGCATAGGCGTATGTTGAGTCACTCGATTTATATAGAAAATTTATTGAGAATACACTGTCAGTCAAATAAAGGAAGAGATCGAAAGGTTGTTCAATGATGGGTTAATTCCAATTTTCAAGTATGTTGAATGACTCCCAAATATAGTGACAATCATAAAACATAATGGCAAATTAAGAGTGTACATTGACTTCACAAAATTAAATGCAACCACTCCAAAGTCAAAATATCCAATACCGGTGGTAGATTTATTGTTTAATAGGTTTACTGGTCACACTATAACTCTAGGATGGATGGATAATCAGGATATAAACAAATATTTATAGTTGAAGAAGATGTGAACAAAATTTCTTTTAGGTTCCCAAGAAACTTAGGAACCTTTAAATGAATAAACATTATATTTGGTTTAATAAATGCAAGAGCCACTTATCAAATGAGAATTAACATTATGTTCCATGATATGATTTACACCTTTTTGGAGTGTTATATTAATGATATAATTATCAAATAAAAAATAGTAACAAATCATATAACACGCCTACAAAAGTCCTTCGAAAGGATGGGGCTCTATCAACTCAAAATAAATCCTTTTTTCTTCATGCAATTTTCTACGATATTTGATGCAAAAAAAGGGAATTGAATTAATAGGAACAAGGATAAGGCCATAATTAAAATCACAACTTCTAAAACTAAAAAAGAATTATAAAGGATAATACTATTAAGGATGAAAGCCTTATAATCTAAGAATTAGAGTTCTACTATGGGTCCCGCGGTCTAGAAACTATAACCAATTAAGGACGGAATCCTTTAAGGTTTAAAAAAATGAAGTTCCACTATAGATCCTAAGACCTCTAAACTATAACCAACTAATGATGAAAGTCTTAGGGTTTTCAAAAAATGAGTTCCACCAAGTTCCCTAAGACCTCTGAACTACATCCAACTAAGGATGAAAGCCTTAGAATTTTAAAAAAATGAAGTTCCATTAAGATACCTAAGACCTCTGAACTATAACGAACTAAGGATGAAATCCTTAGGGTAATAAATATCCACTAAAGGTCCTAAGACCTTTGGATCATAACCAACTAAGAATAAAAGCCTTAAGATTTTAAAAATGAAGTTCCACTAAGGGTTCTAAGACCTATAAACTAACTAAGGATGAAAGCTTAAAGGTCTTAAAAATGAACTTCCACTAAGGGTCCCAAGACCTTTGAATTATAACCAACTAAGAATGAATGCCTTAGGGGGTTTTAGGACTTGTTATGCACATTTATTTTAAAACTGATAGTCTAAATTTTTTTAATATAATATCTTAGCTCCCAAAGATTTTTTAAAGTGGAAGTTTTATAATTTAGCCTTTTCAACCATGTTTTACAGGATTTTTTGTATTTTCAGTTTTAACCCCCCATTTTTTTAAGTAAGGGATGGAAAATTTAAGAGATAATTATTGATTTTTTCCATAATATTTTTGTTGCAAAAGCCCATCAAATTGACAACTTTATGTCCTTAGACCCCGACCAACTTAGGTAGAATCAATGATGAAAGACTTAAGAATTCCTCTAGTTCATTTAGGGTCTTAGAACCTTAGATAATTTGTTTGAGCCAATGATGAAAGCCTTGTAACTCTCTTGAGGGGCTTTAAGGCCTACGTGAAATTATGATCTAAGGATGAAGGCCTTGTAGTCCTTGTAGTTGCACGTCTGATATCCTAGGACCTTATTAATTTTATTTAGAGCTAACGATAAATTCTTGTAACTCGTGTTGCATCCTTGGACCTTAGATTTAGTTCAGAGCTAAGTATTGAAGCCTTATAACCTTTTAAAACACTATATTGAGACAGTTAAGGTAGAAAAAGGTTTTTTTTTATTTCATTTCAACAATAAAGTACATCAATAGAAGTATTTCTTTGAATGTTATATGTTCTATGGGCATGGAAGGTCAAAGCCCTATAAGTCCTTCAAATAATTTCACTTTGGCCTTTCTATTTTGGTCACCACATACAGGTCTTCCCACTTAAGACCCAATTTCCATTTGTTTATATTTTTTGTGGTGATGGTGACTTCTCTTAGACCAGATCACCCTTTTTGGATTGCCTATGGTGAACTTATATTTTGAAGTATGAGGTTGTCCTATGCTTATAGGCAACCATTCTGATCAATGAAGCTTCACGTCTTTCTTATAACTTATTTAGGGACCTCTTAATCCCCACATTATTAGCCTCTGGCTCAAACTAAGATATCTTTTGTGTTAGGGTCTCGATGTCGATGGGGATGACAACCTTAGTGCCATAAGTAATTTAGAAATGAAATGGGATTCTCTAATGGGACCTTTGATAGATGTCACAGAGGCCTATGCTCGATATCTCCTCAACCCATATACCTCTAGACTTTTCTAGCTATTTTTTTAGGTTGTGGAAAATAGTCGAGCTTATCACCTCTACTTTCCCATTTTCCTAAGGATGGTCTGGTGATGAGTTGTGGTTATTGATCGTATAGTTTGAGTATAATTATCAAAATATTGGGTTGTTAAACTACTTTTTTTTATCGGAGATGATGGACCTTGGCAAGCCAAACCTGCAAATAATACTCTTTCATATAAAGTTGGTGGTCTTCCTCTCAGTGATCGTGGATAAAGGCTCAAGTTTATCCCACTTTGTGAAATAGTCGATCACCATAATACAAAACTTATGTTGACCTTTACTGAGGGTAAGAGACCCTACCAAGTCCACACCCTCATTGAGAAAAGGTCTATAGACTTAACATTGGGGACATTTTCTCCGTTGGCCATTTTGGGATAAATATAAACCTGTGATATTTATTATAACACTATATCAGGTCTTTAGCTCATTCTCTCAATGTGGACCATAAGTGTCCATGCCTTAAATTCTTGTAAACTATGGTCTTAGGGCTAGCGTGGGAACCACAAACACCCTCATGGATAGGGGTGTGCAAAAAAATTGACCGAACCAAAAACTGAATCGAACCGGCTCGAAACTGATGATTTTTTTTAGCCCGATTCGGTTTGCGGTTTAAGGATTTAAAAAATCGACAATGTCGATTCGGTTGGCAATTTAGAAAAAGAAAAAATTGATTCGAACCGAACCGAACCGAATCGACATCAATATTTATATTAAAAAACCCTTAAATATCTTTTGTTTTTATATCCAAAAACCATTAACCAAACTCCAAAACTGACCAAAATCGAAAACCGACCTAAAAAAACCCGACCAAAACTAAAAATCGGTTAAAATCGAAATAAAATTGAACCAAAACGAAACCGATGTGAACCAAACCGAACCAAAACCGATGTGAAATGAAATCGAAGGTTTTTTCATCATCGATTCGGTTTCGGTCTAATTTTTTCTAAAATCGAACCGATCGGTTCAGTTTAAATTACGGTCCAAAATCAAACCGAACCGATCCGTGCACACCCCTACTCATGGAGATCTCTAAGAGCATAGATTGCTTCCTGAGGATTGAAACATCACTGTGGAGCTAAGAAATAACCATTTTTTAATAGGACCCCATTATCCAAATAGTATCTTGATGTTATGGACTTCAGTCGTCTAGTTTAGAGCTTATCCTTCAACAAAATTCTTCCTCGAAGGTATTTATTAATGGGCGTGGTCCATTTTAAGCCCTGTTCCTCTTCTCCCATGTTAATTTATAGTTGGTAAATGCTTGTCTACTCCAAGGTGACTAATAAAATGCCTGGGTCCACCTCCTCTAAGGAAACTACTCGTGCAAGGTGATCAATATCTGAATTTTCTTCTCCGGGAACCCTCGTGATGATAAATTTGGGAATTTTTTGGATGAGGTGATTGGCGATTGCCAAGTACCCTTTTAGTAGATTGTATTTTGCCTCATAGAACTTAGTGACCTGATTAACCACTAGTTGGGAGTCACTAATAGCTTCAACCTAGTTTTCTTTTAAATGGATACCCAAGCTAGGCCAAGAACAAAAGCTTCATACTCTGTCTCATTTTTGGAGGCTTCAAATAAAAAATAGAGAGTAAGAGAGCTTTCACCTCCTTTCGGTATTAAGAGATGAATACCATTTACTCCGCCTGAGTTATTGGAGAATTCATCCATTTACAACACTCATGTTGGGAAACTGGGGTCTATGTCTCAAAACAACAGGAACTTGAACTATTCGGGTGTTATCGCTTCCTTCTATAAGCTTTTGGGCTCTTTTTCTACCTCCTCTAAGTTGTTGAAATCTGTTATGGAAATAACTAAGGTATGAACCTTCGTATGTCAAATTCTCATAGCTCTATAGACAACTTGACAAGTCTTCCTGAGGTGTCAAGATTATATGGGATCTATCGGAGGGTTTGATCTGTCATGACAAGTATGATATATGATTAAAATTAAGGCCTCAAGCGCCTGGTCAGGTCTAAACTCTGGATCTAGTGTTTGGCATAATTTTTAACTTTCAAGGTAATTTTGTAATTTCATATGCCACAATTTGGAGGGTATAAAAAAACCAACACATAGAGCATTGGATTATCTTTGTGTGGCTTCTAAACGCGTGTCATTTTGAGTTCGTATGAATAATTTACGTCCTTTCCCTCACTAACAAGAGAAAAAGCATTTTAATTATTTTAAAGCAAGAATTTTGGTAATACTCAGCGCCGAATTGATCCATCTCTAAGTATTTTTCACAAATGTAAATAGTGATTTTTTGGTATTTTTAATTATATATATATATATATTTATATATATATATATATATGTGTGTGTGTGTGTGTGTGTGCGCGCGCGCGCGCGCGTGTGTCTATGTCTATGTGTAATTTCCCTTTTAGTAATGGAGTTAATTTTTTATGTTAGTTTTATTAGGTTTTAGAGCTCAATAATATTTTGGAGCATAGTTTCCTCTCTTTCCTAGGATTCATGTTTATAATTTAATGGGTACTATTTATTTCTCTTTCATCCTCTATTATTAATGTTCATAATTTAGTATATATCTTTGGAAACAGTTTCTATTTTAATTAAAGTTAACTTTTTTATCTTTCATTTATTATTGTTTTTTATTTATAATGTTTTGTAGTTAATTAGCTTAGGTTGATATTCATATACCCACCACGAATGATTGATCTCTAAATCTTGGGTTAGGGTTTGAGCCAATTTAATTAAAACTTATGTGTGGATACTGGAGTATCATACCCTTTTAACTTTTGTTGTCATGGTAGTGTGTAAAGCTTTACTACAATCTCAACCCATTTGAAACTTTAATATTTCATTATTGGGTTTTCACTCATTACGTTTGGTCTCAAATGGGTATAATCAATTAAATGTTAATTTAACCATATACTTTTATTCATTTTGTTAGTCCAAGGTGAAGGAGATGATTATCAATCTATAAGTTTACTTTCTATAAGTTAATTTTGTTTAAATATTTACTTAATGTTAATTATATCATAAAACCTTTTAAACCAAGATAATATTTTATAATTTTATTTAAGAATTAATAAATCCATTAAAATTTAGATGCATTACCTCGAGATTCGATATCCGAACTTACCGTTATACTCATAAAGAATCTTATATAGTTTTAGCTTTTTAATTAAAGGGGTAAATCATAACAATGATGGTGTCCTTACACAAACACTATGCATTAATCACTCGACCAGTTATCTTCTCAAACCATTTAAGGCCGATCTCAATGATGGAAAATATGACACATAAGGACGCCAATATGAAACCATAAGGACATTGATTGAGTATGATGAATATGATGAGTATAGTTAGTCTTACCATCACACATAGTGATATTAGGAACGGAGAAATTATTATATAGATCTGACATCTCGATCTCCCAGATGAATGGTGAGTTTGATCCATTCTTAAGAGGTTTCTTGGTGTACGTATGCAGATTGGATTCAATAGTCCCTCCACTTCCTTTGTAATAAAGCCATGTAGGCCCTCATAACCTGAAACTCTGCTCGGTAGTGAAGGCAAGTCCATAGGGATGTCATGGTGACTAAGATGAGATCGTTCGATATGTAGATCTTTCTTGTTGGAAGATCGGTGGATGAATATAGGCCTCTCATGATGTGGTCTGGGGCAATCTTTATGTAGGGTTCTATATCTAAAAGCCCTAACACTATTGAGATAATAAAGAGTCCTTGGAAAATGAATTATCTTTCTCCATTAATGATCGGGACAATGAGGACTAGATTCATGCACCTCTGTTTTCTTGGTGTGTTGTTTCCTCCAACGAGTAGTCTCTATATCACGA
The DNA here is from genome assembly GCA_949130495.1 of Sambucus nigra. Taxonomy (NCBI): domain Eukaryota; kingdom Viridiplantae; phylum Streptophyta; class Magnoliopsida; order Dipsacales; family Adoxaceae; genus Sambucus; species Sambucus nigra. The sequence continues at coordinate 485,963,221 of OX422215.1, forward strand.
TTATGCATATGTTTCTTATATAAATTGACCATACGTCATGTGGATCCCTAATAATTAATTCTAAGGAATGAGTGTCATGATGGATATTACGAAGATTAAGACCAGAACAATGGGTTGATCTCCCACAAGATTTGGTGTCATTGGACAATGAAGGGAACCTTGGTAGAGATCGATCCCTACTATCAATTTAGACCTATGTCCAGATTCAATCTCCTGTATGAGAACGATTTTATTGCTCGACACTCATGGTTGGTGTTGATGTAAAAAATTAGATTATATCTAATTATTTAATCACAGATAAAATAAAATGAGACTAAGAAATTTTAAAGTGGTTCAGCCTTATAAGAATGGACTACGTCCAATGTTTCTATTATTGCTGACTGTTTGGGAATTCTTGATTATCAGTTTAGTCAAGAAATTCCCGGTCCCCTTACAATGAGGATGATACAATGTATTTATATCCCTCAGGATGTACATGTGAAAGGGTAATACATAGTTGTCCATTAGGCGTATACATCTGTATGATAATAATAAGCATTTAATGCGCAGTCAATCTGTTGGTTATCCTGCTATTAATGCTCTGTTCGAGGTGAAGCTCGGACCGCCTAAGTAGCTCGGTACTCATAAGTTGCTCGTTGTATTAAAGTTCCTCGGAGAATTCTTGTTGGTCGGAGCATCTGAGTTGATCGGGGAAGCAGAGTTCCTCGTTGCAGTATGGTTCCTCGGAGAGCATCTATTACTTGGAGTATTTGAGTGGGTCGGGTAAGTTGAGTTCCTCAAAGTCAAGGTGTTGTTCGGAAGTGTTTGTTATTTCCACGCAGATTGCCACGTGTCTTCACTCAATTGAGCCATGTCAGCAGACTAAATTTGGTATCAACATAAGCCCCCAATGTTTCACACTTTGAAATTTGAGGAGTGTGGAACATTCTTTCTCGAAATATGGTGGTTTTAAATGGTCATCCTGAAATTTAGGAGTATTTTCTTTTGTATTTATTTCTCCTTCCAAATTCGTAGAATCGGACTATTTAAATTTTTATAACCGCTTCGATTCCCGCGCCCTTTTTGTCTTTTTAGCCGCTGATAACGTAATCATCTCTTTTGTAATCATTATCTTTATCCATTCCCAAGACAGGGTATTTAAGCGTTGCAGAAAATCCCCTCGTCTTCTACTTTTTCAAATTTGTCTCTTTGAGTTTTCCATTGTCTCTCTCTCCTGTGCGTTCATCCCTTTCATCATTCGTTGTGAACAGACTCATCCTTTTTCCTGTAAGATCTTCTTCTTTCTCTTTGATTTCCTTTACTCATCATGGTTTACCCTGTAGAGTCGCTTGATAAGTTTCGTTCTGATTTCTCTATTCCTTCATGGGTTATTTTGGAGGAACTTTCTGAGCCTTCAGATTATTTTCGTTTGGCTGAGGGACATTGGTTCCCCAGTATCTTTGTCGCTGAATGTGGCTTTTCTTTTCCCCCAAACCCTTTATGTCTGGAATTGTGTCAATATTTTGACGTGGTTCCTGCAAGAATAGTCCCCAATACGTGGAGAATAGTTAATGGAGTTCATATATTAAATCAAATTCATGGAACTCATATAGGAATTCCAGAAATAATGTTCTGTTATAGATGGGTTGTTGGTGACAATACTTTTTATTTAAAAACTAGGTTTTTGAATAAGGCTTTAGTGGTTAATCTCCCAGATGCCAATAGGGACTACTTCGAGCACGGGGTTGTTATGAAAAATTGGCAACACCCTCCACTGACTGGAAATGATGTGTACCAGGGTCCTAGATGTCCTCCCTATGGCAATGGGATAGGTTATTTTTATTTTATTTTATTTTTGAAATTATGCTTCCTTTGTGTTTGATAAAATGTGTCACTGATATTTTAATTTTCATTTATTTGCAGTTGACAGCAAAAGAAGATCTCCAAAAGAGATATAAGTTAATTTAAAACATCTAAAACTTATCTGGGGTTTGCATCAGACTGTTGCTGACGAGCATATCAGGTCAGCTTCATATTTGTTGCAGTATAAGAGTTACACCTCATCTTTTACTGCTCGTCCGATGATAAGTGAGGTAGAACCAGTACCTGCTTCTGCAAGTTCTTCACCTGAGTCTCATATCCCTCTGAGTGAAAGAATGAAGAAAAGAAAAGCTCCTGCCATCTTTGAGAAATCTGCCTCTGTTGCTGGAGAGGCAAAGATAAGTAAACATGATGTTCCACAAGAGGGGACAAAGAATATTGATGCACCCCCTACGGCTACTACTGTGAAGGTTGCCGAGAAGCCCCCAATGGCTCCGAGCAAGGCCGTTGTTCCAAGCGAGGTGATTGTTATCTCTCCGACTAAGACTACATCGTTAGTCGAGACCATTCATGTTCCTTAAAGGAAGCTGAAGAAGAGCTCCTCGATCAATTTGGCTGAATCCATCTCTCAGCCCCCAATTACTGGAAGTGGTGTTCCCACTCGGTGAAGTCTTGGATCATTCCCGAGATCCAAGGTATGGAAGAAAATCTTTCTCGGGACATGGTTACCTCATTAGCTGCTCATCATATAGCTTCTGTAAGTATCATTGTCCTCAACTTTCATTTTTCCCTTGTTACATCTGTGTACTGACTTGATATCATTTTCTTTTCCCAGTTGGTGACTTGTTTTAATATCATTTTAAAGAAAGATAAAGCTATTAAAGCTTCAAGCTCCTCATCTGGTGTAGAGGAAGCTTTCGTAGGCCTGACGCAGTCTTTGAAAGATTCTCGTCAGAAGTATGATGATGATAAGGCTTCTTGGGAGGTGAAACTTGATTCCACCGAGCAGGAGAGAAACCAAGTTGTTGAAGTCTCCAAAGGTTTGGAGAAGAAAATAAAAAACTTGGAAGAGAAGAATAAAGAGATCGATGAGAAGCTCAAAAATGCTAGGGAGCTTGAAAGTAAGCTCAAAAATGCTGAAGAAGAGTTGGCCCGACTTCGTGAAGTAGGTCGTCATAAGGAAGAAATAGAGAATAAGCTGAAGGCTGCCGAGGATCTTCTTTTCGAGAAGCTTTCCTTGGAGAAAGCGAAAAGGAAGTTGGCTATAAAAAAGTCTTTCAGCACTGGCTGGGATAAGGGGTGGAATAAAGTCTGGCTACCATGATGTCGCAGGTGGAATATGGTAGACACAAATACTTTAGGGATGGCTGGGTCGCTGCTCTGCAAGAGATGAAGGTCGATGAAAATTCTGACCTGTTTCAGGGACACATCCCGGGCCCCCCTCCAACTCCCGAAGAAGAAGAAGAAGAAGAGGACAAAGCCGCCTCTGAGGAATCCTCCATGGTGATGGGAGATCAAATTCCTCATTCCCCAACTATCCAGTCCACCAGCGAGCAAATTCAACCATCCATTATTTCAAACGAGCAACTTCCAACACTCCCCGAGCAACTATCTGCACCATCCGAGCAACCTACCTCCTCGTCCCAGCCTCCCGAGAAAGTTTTGGGAGACAAGAAAAAGGTGTAGAGTTGTTCGGATTTTTCTCTCTGTTTATTTTTCTTTATTAAATGTAACTCTGAATTTTGTACTTCTCCTTTATGATGTAATAACATTTGAAGTTTCGCCTATTCATACTATTGTTTCTCTTCTTCATGCTCTGTTTGAACTCTTATTGATTCTTGCTTTCTCTTCCTTTACTAGTTTATGGCCAGGATGGTGTTATTGTCTGCTCATGATACAAAATTATTGAGGCAATGCAATGAGTACTTCAAAGCTGGTCATACAGATACGAGAGCACAAATCGTTGACATCCTCGGTCAAGGTGCTTCAGAGCAAGCAATTTTAGCCTACCAGTATTTGAAGTGCCTGCTTGACCGTGCAGTGGCTAACAATGTAGAATATTATGAAATGATTGAAGATCTCTAAGGAACTCTTGAAGAGCTTCAACAATAATATAAGGAATCTACAACCCTTTTGTACGAAGGATACGACAAGAAGTATCAGCAACTCAGTGCTGATAAGGGATACGATAAAATGTTTATTGCTTACGATGTGAGGGAGAGAACTTTGAAGGCTGAGGTCAAAGAGCACAAACAGATAGCTGAGTTGTTAGAGCTGGAAAATAATAACCTGCAAAGAGAGGTGTCTCAGTTGAAGTCTACAGCTTCCACCTCAAACGCTTTGGTCCCTGTGAACGACGAGGGATTCTCTTTCTTGGAGGTCGAAAACGCCAACCTGAGGGATGAATTAGAAAACTTGAAGAGAGTTGGCCCTTCTACATCTACTCGGGGACGGGCAAGATCTCCTCGGGGACGAGTAAGAGTTGCTCGGATTACTATCGAGGAACAGAGAACTCAATCTGCTCTGGAGAACTAGGCCTTCCAACTGATGGCAAAGAACCAGGCATTGGCTGAGATGTCTAAGAAGATCAGGAATCTGAATGAGCAGCTTTTTGCACAGAAGTCTGCCTTGGAGAATAAAGAACTCTTTACAAAAAGTCTTCACGAGCAGTTGGAAAGGTTGACTTATCAGTTCCACAAGCAGCCCAGAGAATTTTGGATGGCTGGCTATAATGAGGCTCTTTACCATTTGGATGATCGGATCCAAAATGCGAATAATGAAGGTTACAAACAAGGGTGGTTGAATGCCCTGGCAGTACTGCAACTGGAACAAGGTCACTACTTGTGGGATTATCATAATCCTGGGTTGCTCGACCTGCCAGTGCCACCCTTCAAACTCGACATGAGATGGATCCCTGTCCGGGAAATCCCTCAGTGTTTAATTTCCAAATACCTTGGCGATTATAGTCTCCATTCCTATTCTGATATATCTCGCCCCGAGCACCTACTCGATCGACCATCTGTGATGAACATCAGGATGCTTAAAGATCTTAATTTCATAAACTCCCCTTATGCTTTAGACGATCCTCCTTCTGGCGAGGAACTTGTTTCAAAAGCAGAGGGGAAGAAACCAATAAAATAGGAATCTTGATGTAATAATTAATTTGTATTTCATTCTCAATGTATTCTGTTTTTGGATTTAATAAAAGACTTTTATTTTTGTTCGCAATCTTGATTGTCATTGCCTTGTGGTTGTAAAACACTTTATATATGTATATCTGTTAAAAGGATAACAACATTGTGTTATTTTTCGATCAACTTAGAGTTGATTAAAACTTATTGTCGACTAGTTTGAATTTATGGTAATCATTTGACAACTAACCAAACTTAATGATGTTTAGTTTCTCGACCAACTTGGTGGTAATTTAAAAAGTTACGAGTATCAAAAATTTTGCTCGATCACTTTCTCATACTCATAAAATGTTTTCGACCAACCAAGGTCGGTAAATTTTCCTTCTCGACCAACTACAGTTAGTGGGTTTTTATTCCCGATCAACCATAGTTAGTGGATTTTTTCTTACCGACCAAATTTGGCACTTTTGGGAATAGTTTTTCTTCCTAACCAACCTTAGTTGGCATTTTTAGGAATAGTTTTTTCTTCCTAACCAACCTTACTTGACATTCTTAGGAATAGTTTTACTTCCTAACCAACCTTAGTTGGCATTTTTAGGAATAGTTTTTCTTCCTAACCAACCTTAGTTGGCACTTTTAGGAATAGTTTTACTTCCTAACCAACCTTAGTTGGTTGGCATTTTTAGGAATAGTTTTACTTCCTAACCAACCTTAGTTGGCATTTTTAGGAATAGTTTTTCTTCCTAACCAACCTTAGTTGGCACTTTTAGGAATAGTTTTTCTTCCTAACTAACCTTAGTTGGCATTTTTAGGAATAGTTTTACTTCCTAACCAACCTTAGTTGGCATTTTTAGGAATAGTTTTACTTCCTAACCAACCTTAGTTGGCACTTTTAGGAATAGTTTTTCTTCCTAACCAACCTTAGTTGGCATTTTTAGGAATAGTTTTACTTCCTAACCAACCTTAGTTGGCATTTTTAGGAATAGTTTTGAGTAGTCTGAGTTTTGCTGAGTAGTGTGTAACACTAGTATTCTGCAAAAAATTCCAACAAAAGGAGAGAACTGGGCAGAACATTGTCACTTTATTCATACTAATGAAAATGTATTACATGAGAGTTTACATCACTGATAATACTTGCGCAATGCATTCTTAAACTCCTGCCCTTCTAAAGTTGCTATTCTGAAGGTTCCTGGTCGAACAACTTATGTAACTCGGTAAGGTCCATGCCAGTTTTCTTTCAATTTGTTGTGCTTTTGAATCACTTTCTTTAGCACATAGTCTCCTTCTTTCAGGTCGCACTTATTTACTCTCTTGTTGTAGAACAAAGTTGTTCGTTGTTGGTAAGCAGCATTCCTGATGGATGCTTCTTCTCTAACTTCCTCGAGCATGTCTAAATCGAATCTTCTCATTAAGTCGCTGACAGGGGAATTGAAATTCAGTACTCTGTGTGTCGGGAGACCCAACTCGGATGGTATAACGGCTTCACTTCCAAATGCCAACATATATGGAGATTCCCTTGTTGCTGCTCGGCGAGTAGTTCGGTAAGCCCATAGTACTGATTGTAGCTCGTTGATCCAATTTGCTTTCGTGTCATTCAGTCTTTTCTTCAAGACGTTCAGTAGCGTTCTGTTTGTTACTTCAGTTTGTCCATTGCTTTGGGGATGGCCTAGTGCCGAGTGGATCTTCAAGATATTTGACTGATGATAATAGGCAGCGAACTCCTCGTTGCCAAATTGTGTTCCATGGTCGGTAATGAATGTATGGGGAAGACCATATCTACAGATGATATTTTTCCAAATAAATTGATACACCTTCTCGTACGTTTTGTCGACAAGAGGCTCAGATTCTACCCACTTAGTAAAATAATCCACTACGACGACGAGATATTTAAATCTTCCTCTGGTCGTTGGAAGTGGTCCGACCAAGTCAATTACCCACATAGAAAATGGCCAAGGGGAAGTAATGGGTGTCAAAAACGCTTGGGGATTTCTTCGGATGGAGGAGAAGCGCTGACACTTGTCACATTTCTTAGTATAGGATATACAATCATCCCTCATCGTTAGCCAGTAGTATCCTTGCGTCATAACCCTTTTTAAAAGCGTTCGACCTGCTACATGGGCTCCACAGGACCCTTCATGGATCTCTTCAATCAAGTCTTTTACCTCGGTGGGATGCACACATCTTTGCAAACCTGCTATAATTCCTCGTCTGTACAGAATACCATTATTTAGTACATAACGAGCAGCTTTAAACTTTAGTTTTTTAGCTGCAAGTTTGTCAGTTGGTAATTCCCCCTCCTCAATATATGCCCTGATGGAATCCATCCAAGATGATCCAAAATTAAGGGTAATAAAATTCATCGTCAAATCTTCATCTATACTCCGACCAGCTAAAACTTCAATTGGGATTGTTCTTCGTAGCTCGGTACGAGTAGCTGATGCTAATCGAGCTAAGGCGTCTGCCCTCGCATTCTCCATTCTTGGTATTCTGACCAGCTGAATAGCAGCAAATTCTGATACCAATTCCCCTGCCTTTGCATGATACCTGATCATTAATTCTCCTTTGGCTGCATATACTCCCATCATTTGATTTATGATCAATTTCGAGTCACTGAAGACAATAACCTGTTCTGCCCCCATGGTTTTTGCCAAACTAAGACCTGCAATCATGGCTTCATATTCAACCTTATTATTCGAAGCTTTAAATTGGAAGTGTAGGTCATATTCCATGTCGACCTCGTCTGGACTATTAAGAACAATCCCTGCCCCACAGCCTGTTGTGCAAGATGAGCCATCCACATATAAACTCCATATAGGTAACTCGTCTTTAAATTTCTGATCTGACAGAGTTCCTCGGTGGAAAATTTGTTGCTTCCTTTCACCCTCTCCTAATATTTCTTGTTGTTCGTCGATCATCACTTCTTGCCTTTTTACCAACCTAAGTTGGTATGGGTTTGAGTTTGATGATTCTGTAACATCTATAGGTTGATCGGTGAGCAGCTTTTGCTCTTCGGGGGTATCAGGATAGGTGAACTCTGCTATAAAATCTTCTACTGCTTGCCCTTTAAGCGATGATCTGGGTTCACAAATTATGTCATATTCATCGAGCTCTATTGCCCAATACATCAATCTTCCTGATTTTTTTGGTTTATGAAGAGCTTGCCTCAATGGCATATCGATATATACCACTATAGTATGAGCCTGGAAGTATGGCTTCATTCTTATACTTGCCTCGATTAATGCTAGTGCCAATTTTTCCAGCTTTGGATATCTGATCTCTGCTCCTTGGAAGGCTTTGCTAGTGTAATAAATCGGTTTTTGCACTGCATTCTCCACTCTTATTAATGTCGAGGTAACTGCATTCTCTGACACTGAAAGATACAGGTATAATTTTTCTCCCATCACTGGCCTGGATAATAGTGGAGGTGCTCCTAGATATTTCTTTAAGTCTTGAAAAGCCTTCTCACATTCATCATTCCACTCAAAACTCTTTCGGAGCGTTTCGAAGAATAAGAGACATCTATTAGTTGCTCGCGATCCAAATCTGTTGAGTGCTGCTACTCGTCTTGTAAGACTTTGCATTTTTTTCTTCGCCGTTGGAGATCGCAGCTCTAACAAAGCTTTGATCTTTTCAGGGTTTGCTTCAATGCCTCGTTGATTGACAATGTACCCGAGAAACATGCCTTCTAGTACTCTAAATATGCACTTCGTTGGGTTCAGCTTCATTTGATATTTATCTAGTTGATCAAAGGTCTGGCCCAAGTCAACTAGATGGTCAGCAGCTTTCTTGCTCTTTGTCAGCATATCATCAACATAGACTTCCATATTGCAACTGATTTGTTCTGCAAACACCTTGTTCATCAGCCGCTGATATGTTGCACCTGCATTTTTCAAACCAAAAGGCATAACATTATAACAGTAAGTTCCCCTAGGGGTAATGAAAGAAGTACCCTCCCTGTCTTCAGGTTTCATCTTAATCTGGTTGTATCCAGAATAAGCGTCCATGAAGCCCAATAGCTCGTGTCCCGAGGTAGCGTCTACTAATTGATCAATTCGGGGAAAGGGAAAGTGGTCCTTTGGGCATTCTTTGTTGAGGTCAGTGAAATCTACACACATCCTCCATTTGTTGTTCTTTTTCTTTACCATCACCACATTTGCTAACCAGTATGGATATTTAACATCTTCAATAAAGCAAGATTTCTAGAGCTTCTTGACCTTTTCCTGTATAGCTTGATTCTTCTCGGGACTGAATACTCTTCTTCTCTGCTTTACTGGCTTGATCTCCTTATTCACGTTGAGTTCGTGACATAAGAAATTTGGGTTTATTCCGGGCATATCCTCATGACTCCATGCAAAAGTTTGCTTTCTGCTTCTTAGGAAAGTTATCAATTTATGTTTTAGTGAGGCCTCCAACGACGAACCTATTTGAGTTGTTCGTTCAGGGTGCTCATCGTCCAGAATGATTTTTTCAGTAGCTTCCACCACCTGGCCTTTCACGAATTGGGACTCATCTCTAGGATCCAATGTTTCAATTTCTGCACCTTCCTCTACTTGATAGGTAGTAGTTTTTTTCCTTGATTCCTCCATTTCCTCTTGCTCGGCAGATGAATAGTAGCATTCCCGAGCTACTTTTTGATCACCCTTCACAACTCCTACTCTAAAATTTGTTAGAAATTTTAGGCATTGATGTACCGTAGATGGCACTGCCTCGAACTTCTTCAATCCTACCCTTCCCATGATGATATTGTAGGCTGATTGAATATTTTTATCCATCACGAAGAAGCGCATTCTTTCTGTTCGACAAGCAGGCCATGTACCAATGAATATATCCAATTTGATCGTTCCAAGTGGAAAAACTTTCTCGCCAGCAAAACCGAGGAGGGGTCTATGATAAGGCTCCAGTTGAGATAGCTTTAGATTTAAACTGTCGAAGAACGAGTAGAACATGATGTTTATCGAGCTACCATTGTCTACCAGTACTCTTGAAATCATTACTTCCTTCATCCTCATTTTGATCACCAATGGGTCATCATGAGGATATAGAACACATGCGAGGTCGTTCTTTGAGAAACCAATGACCAATTTCTCTTTGTTTACCTTTCTCGGGCGATCCTCCTCATCTAGATTTATTCGTTGAATGTATGAGTAAGCTTGAGCCTCATAGAGGTAAGATTTTCTCTCTGCAGTAAGGTCTCCTCCTCCTGCATCTCCACCTGTAATAACATTACAATCAAATGACCCAAAGCGTATTGAAAATACCTCACGTTCTGGTTGCTTTGGTCTCTTGGGAAGATCGGGGTCATCTTTTGGATCAACTTCATGGTCTCTTTTCTTGTTCTCCTCTGCTCGACGAGGAGATCTAGACCTCTCTCTTGTTCGGTCTCTGTTTCTTCTTTCATTTCTACGATCAACATACTTTGCCAATTTTCCTCGTCTAATAAGTGTTTCAATCTCATTCTGAAGAGCTATGTAATTTTTGGTCATATGGCCGTGATCTTTGTGAAAATCATAATATTTTGCCTTATTCCTCCTGTCAGGGTCTGTCTTTATTTTCTCTGGCCAGTTTAATTCCTCGTTGTTCTTAATTTCTTCTAGAACATGGTTGATGTCTATCTTCAAATGAGTCATTATCAAATTTCTTCAATACCTCCAATGACGACCTTGTTTTTTATTGTTTGTCACCACCATTGTTCTCATGCTCTTTCTTCTTAACTTTATCACCTTCCACCTTGGTTTCTTTGGCGTCCATATTCTTTTTCGCAGCCATAGCCTCTTAGACATTCATGATCTTGAACGCTTTTTCCATCAGTTCTGACATGGTTCTGGGTGGATCTTTGGCCAAAGTGTAGTACAACTTGCTGGGCAGCAGCCCACTCATCAAGGTGGTAATCGCTGTCTTTTCTTCATAATCAATGACTTCGAGTTTCTCGTTATTAAAACGAGTTATATAATCTTTGGTACTCTCACTAGATTTTTGTCTAACACTTAACAAATGCGCTACTCGTTTAACTGGCTTTGCCCCAAAACAGAAATTTTCAATGAATAACTCGGCCAGTTGAACGAAAGTTGAGATCTTACCCCGAGGAAGATTATTGTACCATATTTGAGCAGATCCGGTAAGAGTTCCTGAGAATGCTCTGCATCTTATCTCATCTAGAACAGCATAGATGTTGACTGCAGCTTGGTATTGTTCTACATGAAGAACAGAGTCGGTCTTTCCATCATATTTGGGAGTCACAACAGGTGCTTTAAACTTTGATGGTGTGGGAAAATCCACAATGGCCTGGACAAAGGGTGTCCCTTGAACAAAAGTTCATTGTAGGGGGTTCTTGGCCTTAGATATTTCCCATAGTCTGTCTTCCCGCCTCTGAATAGAGCCTTTCCATGCATCATTTCCTTCCTCGGTCCTGTTGGTTCGAGCAACTGATCGCGTTAAGGTGGCTTCCTGTGATTTATCTTGACGAGCAGCTGGTCGCGACTAGGCAGATCCTTCCCTTAAGTCTGATGATCATCGAAAGCTCCTCGACGTAGCCTTAGGAGGACTTTTGTTCCTCCTAAGACCTAATCGATCAAAAGGAGATACCCTGCTTAACCTTTCTAGCGCACTAGTCCTTTCTGGAGAGAGAGTGATACGTTGTTCAGTATCTGTGGCTCGTACTGACAAAGTTCATCCAGATTGATAAGAAAAATCTTCAGACTCCTCAGTACGATATGAATCGGTATGCCTAGTACGCGAAGAAAGTAAACGGGTATTTCTTTGAACACTTCGATGTTCTGAATGGGTCGGTACTCCGCCATGAAGGGTTTGTATGAGTTGTCGCATAGTTTCTTGCATGGCTGTCTGGCCCTGCGCCAGATTTGTCATTATTCCAGCCAGATCTGGAACGTTTGGCAGAGCAGATGGATTTGGAGGGCTTCCAGCGTTTTGATTGCTGGGTTTTGGATTATCAACCATTTGTAATGAATTAGTTTTTATGAAAACGATATTACCAGTCGTTTTCCACAGACGGCGTCAATCTGTTGATGTAAAAAATTAGATTATATCTAATTATTTAATCACACATAAAATAAAATGAGACCAAGAAATTTTAAAGTGGTTCAGCCTTATAAGAATGGCCTACGTCTACTGTTTCTATTATTGCTGACTGTTTGGGAATTCTTGATTACCAGTTTAGTCAAGAAATTCCCGGTACCCTTACAATGAGGATGATACAATGTATTTATAGCCCTCAGGTTGTACATGTGAAAGGGTAATACATAGTTGTCCATTAGGCGTATACATCTGTATGATAATAATAAGCATTTAATGCGCAGTCAATCTGTTGGTTATCCTGCTATTAATGCTCTGTTCGAGGTACAGCTCGGACCGCCTAAGCTGCTCGGACCGCCTAAGTAGCTCGGTACTCATAAGTTGCTCGGTGTATTAAAGTTCCTCAAAGAATTCTTGTTGGTCTGAGCATCTGAGTTGATCAGGGAAGTAGAGTTCCTCATTGTAGTATGGTTCCTCGGAGAGCATATATTGCTCGGAGTATTTGAGTGGGTCGGGGAAGTTGAGTTCCTCGAAGTCAAGGCGTTGTTCGGAAGTGTTTGTTATTGCCACGCAAATTGCCATGTGTCTTCACTCAATTGAGCCATGTCAGCAGACTAAATTTGGTATCAACAGTTGGAATGTTGACAAATTAGGTGATCAGGACCCAATGGCACCAACTTGTAGGCAAATCAAATTCACAGTAGTGTTAAATTTCAATAATGCCTAGAAAGAAGTAGTGAATGTAAATCTTCACATGGTATAATTGGTTCAATAAGTTGGCCTTGCCTACATTCATGATAATATATTGAAATTTTTTTTACTTAGTGGCAGACTATTTAAAGTGCTAGGATCGCTAGTTAAGGGTCCAAATTGTAAGTACAATGTTGTGCAAATTCATAAGTTGTCAACATGTGCCTTCCTTATAACGGGAGGTTTTATTTACATAAATAGAATGTCCTAACTAGTTAAATCATTATCCATGATATAGTTGTACTTTAATCGGCCACTCTTTCAGCTCATCTCCATTGTTGTAATTGAGCTAGTATAGGAATGTGATATTGGAGAAGTTGTTGAGTGTTATTTTTGTGAGCTTCGAGGAGTCCAACAATAGTTGACCTTTGTTGAGTCGGTGATTGATTACAACTAAGGAGAGTTTGGGTAATCCATGCCACATGTCACACCTTATTGACCTGATTAGTCTTATTTCCATTTAGGTTTTATTCGTTTATATTCTCTAATTTATGATAATGGCCCTTTTATTTTTTTAATTCTTTATCTAGATTACACTTTAGTGATAAATATTTACATATTTATTTAATATAAGAGTGTCATTTTATGTTACACACCCAAATGTTAAGAAAAAAGAGAAAAACATATTTAGACATAAAAATTAGAGAAACTCACATCAAATCCTTGAGTTCTTGATTTGAAGATAACTTTAAAATAGCCACTCATGAGTGATGGATCATCTTTAGGATAGTTGTAGTTGTAGTCTTCAAGCCTTATAGCCATATATGGTATGTACTTAATAAGTAAATAAAATTTTAATTTGTTTTTATTATTTTCAAATAGTATAAAGTGATCTTTTAATATATTTATATATTAGATGGAATGATAGTTCTTTATCTTATTTGTTTTTTAAACTATCCCATTGTCCAATTGTGTTTTAGATGAGAACTAATTCATGAGATAATAATTTATATACATATAAAAGTATATGTTGATACCAAATTTAGTCTGCTGACGTGGATCAGTTAAGTGGAGACACGTGTCAATCTACATGGCACTTACAAACATTTTTGAACAACACCTTGACTTCGAGGAACTCAACCTCCCCGACCAACTCAGACACTCCGAGCAACAGTTGCTCTCTGAGAAACTTTATTATACCGAGCAACTCATATATACCGAGCTACTTAGGCGGTTCGAACTGCACCTCGTTCGGAGCATTTATAACTGAATAAGTAAGAGTATTGAATGCGCATTAAATGCTCATTATTATCATACAGATTATACGCCTATTGGACAGCTATGTAGTACCCTTTCACATTTGCAGCCTGAGGGCTACAAATACATTGTATCATCCTCATTATAGGGGGACTAGAAATTTCTTGGTAAAACCTGTAATCGAGAATTCCCAAACAGTCAATAATAACACAAACAGTGGACGTAGGCCATTCATTCAAGGCTGAACCACTTTAAAAATCTCTTGTCTTATTTATTTTTTATCTGTGATTAAGTAATTGGAGATAATCTAATTTTTTACATCAACAAATTGGCGTCGTCTGTGGGAAACGACTGAAATTCTCGTTTTTCACCAAAATAATTTATCACCAATGGCTGATAATCTTAAATCCAGTAACCGAAACGCTGGAAACCCCCCGAATCCATCCGCTCCTCCAAATGTCCAAGATCTGGCTGGAATTATGGCCAATTTGGCTCAAGTCCAGACGACTATGCAAGAGACTATGCGACAACTCATGAAAACTATTCAATGTGGAGCGCCGACTCATTTAGGACAACGAAGTGTTCAAAGAAATACCCGTTTGGTTTCTTCGCATATTAGGCAAAGCGATTAGTATCGTACTGAGAAATCTGATGATTTTTCTTATCAACCGAGTCGAAGTTCGTCAGTACGAGCCACAGATACTGAACAACACATCACTCTCTCTCCAGAAAGGAATAGTGCATTGGAAAGATTAAGTAGAATCTCTCCTTTTGATCGATTGGGCCCTAAGAAGAATAAAAGTCCTCCTAAGGCTGTGTCGAGAAACTTTCGATGACCATCTGATCTAAGAGAGGGTTCTGCCCAATCACAACCATTTGCTCGACAAGATAGATCCCAGGAAGCGACTTCAACATGATCAATTGCTCGAACCAATAGGCCCGAGGAGGGAAAGGATGCATGGAAAGGCTCTATTCAAAGGTTGGAAGATAGACTAGGGGAAATGGTTAAGGCTAAGAATCCTCTACAAAGAACTTTTGTCCAAGGGACGCCTTTTATACAGGCAATTGTGGATTTTCCCACACCATCGAAGTTCAAAGCACCTGTTGTGACCCCTAAATATGATGGAAAACTAACTATGTCCTTCATATAGAACAATACCAAGCTGCTGCCGACATCTATACCCTGCCAGACGAGATGAGATACAGGGCATTTTCGAGAACTCTTACCGGATCTGCACAAATATGGTACAATAATCTTCCTCATGGGAAGATTTCAACTTTCTTTCAACTAGTCGAGCTCTTCATTGGAAATTTCTGTTTTGGAGCAAAACCAGTTAAACGAGTGGCACATTTGTTAAGTGTTAGAAAAAAAATAGGTGAGATCACCAGGGATTACATAACTCGTTTCAATAACGAGAAACTCGAAGTTATTGATTACGAGCAAAAGATAGCAATTACTGCTTTAATGAGTGGACTGTTGCCCAATAAATTGTATTATACTTTGGCCAAAGATCCACCCAGAACGATGTCAGAACTAATGGCGAAAGCAGCTAAGATCATGAATGCCGAGGAGGCTATGGCTGCGAAGAAGAACATGGACACCAAAGAGACCAGGGTGGAGGTTAATAAGGCTAAAAAGAAAGAACATAAGAACAATGGTGGTGAAAAGCAGTCAAAAGCAAAGCCATCATGGGAAATATTGAAGAAATTTGAAAATTATACTCCTTTGAAAGCAGACATAAACCATGTCCTGGAAGAGATCAAGAACAGCGAGGAACTAAACTGTCCTGAGAAAATGAAGTCAGATCCTGACAAGAGGAATAAGGCCAAATACTGCGAGTTCCATAAAGATAATGGTCACACGACCAAAAATTGCATAGCTCTCTAGAATGAAATCGAAGCACTCATCAGACGAGGAAAAAATAGCTAAGTATGTTGATCGAAGAAATGAAAGAAAAGGCAACAACCGAGCAAGACAGAGGTCTAGATCTCCTCGTCGAGCAGAAGAAAATAAGAAAAGAGATCATGAAGATGATCTAGAAGATGACCCCGATCTCCCCAAGAGACTAAAACAGCCAGAACGTGAGGTATTTTTAATTCGTTTTGGATCATTTGATTGTAACGTTATTACAGGTGGAGATGCAGGAGGTGGGGACCTTACTGCGGAAAGGAAAGCTTACCTCAATGAAGCTCAAGCTTGTTCATACATTCAGTGAATAAATCTAGCTGAGGATGATTGCCCGAGGAAGGTGAACAAAGAAAAACTGGTCATTGGTTTCTCCAAGAATGACCTCGCAAGTGTACTATATCCTCATGATGATCCACTGGTGATCAAAATGAGGATGAAGAAAGTAATAATCTCAAGAGTACTGGTGGATAATGGTAGCTCGGCGAATATCATGTTCTACTCATGCTTCGATAGTTTAAATCTAAAGTTGTTTTAGTTGGAACCTTATCACAGGCCCCTCCTCGGGTTTGCTTGAGAGAAAGTCTTTCCACTTGGGACGATCAAGTTGGATATGTTCATCGGCACATGGCCTGCTTGTCGAACTGAAAGAGTACGTTTCTTTGTGATGGATAAGAATGTCCAGTCAGCTTACAATATCATCATAGGAAGGGTAGGTTTGAAGAAGTTCGAATCAGTACCATCTACTTTACATCAATGTCTGAAGTTTCCAACCAATTTTGGAGTAGGAGTTGTAAAGGGTGACCAAAAAGTTGCTCGGGAATGTTATTACTCATCTTCCGAGCAAGAAAAATTGGACGAATCTAGGAAAAAGACTACGACCTACCAAGTAGATGAAGGTGCAGAGATTAAAATATTGGATCCTAGAGGTGAGTTGCATCTCGTGACAGGTCAAGTAGTGGAAGCTACTGAAAATATCATTTTGAACGACGAGCACCCAGAACGAACAACTCAAATAGGTTCGTCGTTAGATGCCTCACTAAAATAGGAATTGATAGTTTTCCTAAAAAGCAGAAAATAAACTATTGCTTGGAGTCATGAGGATATGCCAGGAATAGACCCAAATTTCTTATGTCATGAGCTGAATGTGAATAAGGAGATCAAGCTAGTGAAGAAGAGAAGAAGAGTGTTCAGCCCCGAGAAGAACCAAGCTATACAAGAGGAGGTCGAGAAGCTCCAGAAAGCTTGCTTTATTGAAGATGTCAAATATCCAGACTGGTTGGCTAATGTGGTTATGGTGAAGAAGAAAAACAACAAGTGGAGGATGTGTGTAGACTTCACCGACCTCAACAAGGCTTGCCCAAAGGATTATTTTCTTTTACCCCGAATTGATCAATTAGTGGATGCTACCTCGGGACACGAATTATTGAGCTTCATGGATGCTTATTCTGGTTACAACCAAATTAAAATAAAACCTGAAGACAGGGAGAGTACCTCTTTCATTAACCCTAGGGGAACTTATTGTTATAATGTTATGCCTTTTGGTTTGAAAAATGCAGGTGTAACATATCAACGGCTGATGAACAAGGTATTTGCAGAACAAATCAGTTGAAATATGGAATTTTATATTGATGATATGCTGACGAAGAGCAAAAGAGTTGCTGACCATCTAATTGACTTAGGTCAGACCTTTGATCAACTAGATAAATATCAAATGAAGCTGAATCCCACCAAGTGCATATTCGGAGTACGAGAAGGCATATTCCTCGGGTATATTATCAACCAACGAGGAATTGAAGTAAACCCCGAGAAAATCAAGGCTCTATTGGGACTACGATCTCCAACGACGAAGAAGGAAGTACAAAGTCTCACTAGCAAGTTGCATCACTTAATAGATTTGTATCATGAGCAACAGATAGATGCCTCCCATTCTTCAAAACACTCCGAAGAACGTTTGAATGGAATGACGAATGAGAGAAGGCTTTTCAAGAATTAAAGAAATATCTGGGAGCACCTCCACTGTTATCCAGGCCAGTGATGGGGGGAAGATTGTACTTGTATTTGGTAGTGTCTAAGAATGCAGTTAGCTCGGCATTGATAAGAATGGAGAATGGAGTGCAAAAACAAATCTATTACACTAGTAAAGCCTTCCAAGGAGCAGAGATCAGATATCCAAGACTGGAAAAATTGGCACTAGCAT
Source organism: Sambucus nigra (assembly GCA_949130495.1). Classification (NCBI taxonomy): domain Eukaryota; kingdom Viridiplantae; phylum Streptophyta; class Magnoliopsida; order Dipsacales; family Adoxaceae; genus Sambucus; species Sambucus nigra. The sequence goes on from OX422215.1 coordinate 485,981,234, forward strand.
TGATCGAGGTGAGTAGGAGAATGAGGCCGTACTTCCAAGCTCATACCATAGTTGTGTATACTGATATGCCATTGAGGCAAGCTCTTCATAAACCAGAAAAATTAGGGAGATTGATGTACTGGGCAGTAGAACTTGGTGATTATGACATATTTTATGAGCCTAGATCGTCGCTTAAAGGGCAAGCAATAGCAAATTTTATAGCAGAATTCACCTATCCTAATACCTCCGAGGAACAAAAGCTGCACACCGACCAACCTGTGGATGTTACAAGATCATCAAATTTAACCCCCGATCAACTTAAGGTGGTCGACGAGCAAGAGAAGATGGTCGACGAGCAGCAAGAAGTGCTAGAGGAGGATAAAAGGAAGAAGCAAATATTCCACTGAGGAACTCTATCCGATCAAAAATTTGAAGACGAGGTACCTATATGGAATTTATATGTGGATGGCTCATCTTGCACTACAGGCTGTGGGGCAGGGATTGTTTTGAACAGCCCGGATGAGGTCGATGTGGAGTATGCTCTGCGCTTCCAATTCAAGGCTTATAATAATGAGGCTAAATATGAAGCTATGATTGCAGGTCTTAATTTGGCAAAAACCATGGGGCAGAGCAAGTTATTGTATTCAGTGACTCGTAGTTGATCGTAAATCAAATACTGGTAGTATATACGGATAAAGGAGAATTAATGATCAGGTATCATGCAAAAGCGATGGAGATTTTATCAAGTCTGATGGCAATGCAGATAATTAGAATACCAAGATTGGAGAATGCCAGAGCAGATGCCTTAGCTCGGTTAGCTTCAGCCACACGCACCGAGCTACGAAGAAAAATCCCAATAGAAGTCTTGGTTAGTCGGAGCATAGATGAAGATCTGATGATAAAATTTATTACCCTTGATTTAGGACCATCTGGGATGGATCCTATTAGGGCATATATTGAAGAAGGGTATTTGCCAACTGATAAACTCGCAGCCAAGAAACTAAAGTTTAAAGCTGCTCGTTATGTATTGACCAATGGTGTTCTATATAGACGAGGAATTATAGCTGGCTTGCAGAGATGTGTACATCCCACCGAGGTGAAAGACTTGATCGAAGAAGTCCATGAAGGGTCTTGTGTAACCCATGTAGCAGGTCGGACACTTCTGCAAATGATAATGACGCAGGGATACTATTGGCTGACAATGAGGGCTGATTGCATAGCCTATGCCAAAAAATGTGACAAATGTCAACGCTTATCCACTATTCAAAGAACTCCCCAAGCATTGTTGACACCCATTACTTCCCCTTGGCCATTTGCCATGTGGGGAATTGATTTGGTCGGGCCACTTCCAACGAACAGAGGAAGGTTTAAATATCTCATCGTCGCAGTGGATTACTTTACTAAGTGGGTGGAAGCTGAGCCCCTTATCGATATGACATATGAAAAAGTGTATCAATTTATATGGAAGAACATCATTTGTAGATATGGTCTTACTCATGCATTCATCACAGACCATGGAACCCAATTCGACAACGAGGAGTTTGCTGCATATTATCATCAGTCGAACATATTGAAAACCCACTCTGCACCAGGCCACCCTCAAAGCAATGGACAAACTGAAGTGACAAACAGAATGCTACTGAATGGCTTGAAGAAAAGATTAAATGATGCAAAGTCAAATTGGATCAACGAGCTACATTCTGTACTATGGGATTATCGTACTACTCCATGAGCAGCCACAGGAGAATCTTCATATATGCTAGCATTTGGAAGTGAAGCTGTTATACCTGCCGAGCTGGGTCTACCCACATACAGAGTGCTGAATTTTAACTCTCCTATCAGTGACTTGATGAGAAGATTAGATTTGGATATACTCGAGGAAGTTAGAGAAAAAGAAGCAATAAGAAATGTTGCATACCAGCAACGGACAACTCTGTTCTATAACAAGAGAGTAAAGAAATGCGACCTAAAAGAAGGAGACTATGTGCTAAAGAAAGTAATTCAAAAGCACAACAAACTGGAAGCTAACTGGAATAGGCCCTACATAGTAATAGAGGTTGTTCGACCAGGGACGTATAGAATCGAAACCTTAGAAGGAAAGGAGTTTAAGAATGCATGGAGCGCAGAGCATCTGCGCAAATATTATCAGTAATTTAATCTCTATGTAATGCAGTTTTCTTCGATATGAATAAAGTTTTGGATATTTCGCCAAATTCTCTCCTTTTATTGAAAATTTTTCGGAGTATTAGTGCTACACACTACGCATCAAGCCCTGGGAAGAAAATCCATCAACTATAGTTGGTCAGGAATAAAAAATTTCCCAATAATACTAACTACGGTTGGTTGTGAAGAAAATCCACCAACTATAGTTGGTCGGGAATAAAAAAAAATCCCAGAAATACTAACTACGGTTGGTTGGGAAGAAAATCCACAAACTATAGTTGGTCGGGAATAAAAAATTTCCCAGAAATACCAACTACGGTTGGTTGGGGAGAAAATCCACCAAATATAGTTGGTCGGGAGTAAAAAATTTCCCCGAAATACCAACTACGGTTGGTTGGGAAGAAAATCCACCAACTATAGTTGGTCGGGAATAAAAAATTTCCCAGAAATACCAACTACGGTTGGTTGGGAAGAAAATCCACCAACTATAGTTGGTCGGGAATAAAAAATTGCCCAGAAATACTAACTACGGTTGGTTGGGATGAAAATCCACCAACCATAGTTGGTCGAGAATAAAAAAAAATTGCCCAGAATTACTAACTACAGTTGGTTGGGAAGAAAATCCACCAACTATAGTTGGTCGGCAATAAAAAAATTGCCCAGAAATACTAACTACGGTTGGTTGGGAAGAAAATCCACCAACTATAGTTGGTCGGGAATTAAAAATTGCCCAGAAATACTAACTACGGTTGGTTGGGAAGAAAATCCACCAACTATAGTTGGTCGTGAATTAAAAATTGCCCAGAAATACCAACTACGGTTGGTTGGGAAGAAAATTTACCAACTAAGGTTGGTCGGGAATAAAAATTTACCAACTAAGGTTGGTCAAGAATAAAAATTTACCAACTAAGGTTGGTCGAGAATAAAAATTTACCAACTAAGGTTGGTCGGGAACAAAAACCACCAACTCCAGTTGGTAGGAAACAAATGAAGTCATTTCAGGGCTTAAAATTAAAAAGTGATAAAATTTTTATACTTATGACATTTTAGATTACCACCAAATTTGGTCGAGAACAAAATATCACCAACTCTTCTTGGTCGTCAGATAAATTCAGATAGTCGACAATAAATTTTCACCAATCCTAGTTGATCGACAATTTAAAATAGCACGAAATATTTTTATCTTTTCAACATATATACATGCACATTCATTAGAAAATGTCTTACAAAATATTTCCAAAGACAATGACAATTAAGATTGCAAAGAAAACTAGAAGTATTTCATTAAATCCAAAACAAAATACATTGAGAATGAAATACATAAAAAATTGTTACATCAAGAATCCTATTCTATTGGTTTCTTCCCCTCTGCCTTTTAAATAGGTTCTTCACCAGCGGTAGGATCGTCCAAGGCATAGGGGGAATTGATGAAATTTATATCTTTAAGCATCCTGACATTCATTACTGAGGGACGATCAAGTAGGTGTTCAGGGAGAGATATCTCAAAATTGGAATGAAGGCTGTAGTCACCGAGATACTTTGAAATCAGACATTGAGGAATGGCCCGAGCAGGAATCTAGCTCATATCCAGTTTGAAAGGTGACACTGGTAACTCGAGCAACCTAGGGTCATAGTGGCCCTGTTCCAACTGCAGCACACCCAAGGCATTCAACCATCCTTGCTTGTAACCCACATTATTTGCATTTTGGATCCGATCATCTAGATGGTAGAGGGCTTCATTATAACCAGCCATCCAGAACTCTCTGGGATGCTTGTGGAATTGATAGTTTAACCTCTCCAGTTGCTCATGGAGGTTCTTCGTTAAAAGTTCTTTACCCTCCAAGGCAGACTTTTGTGCAGAGAGCTGCTCATCCAGATTCAGAATCTTCTTGGACATCTCAGTTAATGCTTGATTCTTTGCCACCAACTGGAATGCTTGATTCTCTAAGGTTTCCTGCATTCTAGATTCTTCAATAGTAACCCGAGCAGCTCTTGCTCGTTCCCGAGAAGCTCTTGCTCGTCCGCGGGAAAGGTAGAAGGACCAGTTCTCTTCAAGGTTTCCAATTCGTCTCTCAGATTGGCATTTTTGACCTCCAAGAAAGAAAAACCTTCATCGTTGATAGGAACTAAGGCTCCCGAGGTAGAGGCTGCAGATTTCAGCTGAGATATCTCTCCTCGTAAATTAATGTTTTCTTGCTCTAACAATTTGGTGATCTGCCTATGCTCTTCAACCTCGTTCTTCAAAGTCCTTTCCTTTATATCGTAAGTAGGAAACAACTTATCATATCCCTTATCAGCACTTAGTTGCTAATACTTTTTCTCATATCCCTGATGCAAAAGGGTTGTAGACTCCTTGTATAGTTGTTGAAGTTCTTCAAGAGGACCCTGGAGGTCTTCAATCATCTCATAATATGCTACATTGTTTGCCATTGCACGGTCGAGAAAGCATTTCAAATACTGGTAGGCTTCTAATGCTCGCTCCGAAGCATCTGGACAAGGATATCGACGATTTGAGATTCATTCAAGTCAGCATGGCCAGCCTTGAAGTAGTCATTACATTTTTTTCATCAGTTTTGTATCATGGGCTGACAAGAGTTCCATTCTAGCAATAAACTAGTAAAGAAAAGAGATGGAAAGAATCAATAAAATGCAGACAGAGCAAGAAGAATAAAAGCAGAGCAAGGAAAAGGGAGTTAAGATGTACAACCAAAAAACTTTAAATTTTATTACATCATAACAGAAGTACATAGCCCAGAGTTACATTTAGCAAAAAAAGCAAAGAGAAAAAGTTTGAACAACGCTACACCTTCTCCTTGTCTCCTAAAAGTTTCTCGGGAGGATGGGACGAAGAGATAGGTTGCTCGGAAGGCATAGAAGGTTTCTCGGTGGGTGTTGGAAGTTGCTCAGTTGAAATGCTGGTCGGTTGAAGTTGTTCGCAGGAGGTCTGAACAACTGGGGGATGAGAAATCTGATCTCCGATCACCATAGAGGATTCCTCGGAGGCAGCTTCGTCTTCTTCTTCTTCCCCGGGAGAAGGAGGGGGGCCAGTAATGTGTCGCTGAAATAAGTCTGAATTCTCATCGACATTCATCTCTTTCAGAGCAGCAACCCAACCATCCCTGAAGTATTTGAGGCTGCCATACTCCATTTGTGAAATCATGGCAGCCAAACCCTTATTCCAACCCTTGTCCCAGCCAGTACTGAAGGACTTCTTAATGTAAAGTTTCCTCTTCGCTTTCTCTGAGGAAACCCTATCAGTCATGAGCTCCTCGGTAGCTTTTAATTTCTTTTCTGCCTCTTCCCCCTGGCGATCCACTTTTAGGAGTTTGCCTAACTCCTCTTCAGCAGCTTTAAGCTTGGTCTCAAGCTCTCCAGCATTTTTGATATTTTCCTCAAGCTCAGTGTTATTCTTCTCACATTCTTTCATTTTCCTCTCCAACTCCTGAGAGGCCTCCACAGATTTCCCTTTCTCTTGCTCAATAGCTTTTAATTGCTTTTCCCAAGCAGTTTTATCTTCGTCATACTTCTGACGAGAATCCTTTAATGACTGTGTCAGACCTACAAGAGCTTCATCTACACTTGACGAGGAGCTCGAAGCTTTAATAGCTTCATCCTTTTTTTAAATGGTATTGAAACAAGTTACCAACTGAAAAAAGAAAATAACTGTATGTCAGTACAGGGACATAATATTGAAAAATGAAAGTTTAGAGTAGTAATACTTACTGAGGCAATGTGTTGAGCTGCCAAGGTGGTAACCCTATCCCGAGAAAGACTATCTTTTATACCTTGGATCTCGGGGATGATCCAAGACATCACCGAGCTCGTGGCAGAGCTCGGAGCAACAAAAGTGGGAACACCACTTCCAGTAGGCAGAGTCTGAGAGATGGATTCATCCAAATTATCCGAGGATATTTTCTTCAACTTTCCCATGGGAGTAGGAACATTATCGACCAAGGATGTTGTCTTGGTCGGTGATATAACTATAACCTCGCTTGGAGGTGAAATAGCTGCAATCTTGCTTGGAGCCACAGGGGGCTTCTCGGCAACCTTCTTAGTAGCAGCTGGAGGAGGTGCCTCAATTTGTCTTGTCCCTTCTTCTGGGACATCCTACTTACTTTTCTTTGCCTCTCCAGCAGTAGAGGCAGACTTATCGAAGAGGGAAGGAGCTCTTCTTCTCTTCATTCTGTCACTAAGAGGGATATGCGATTCAGGAGAAGAACCTTCAGAAACTGGTGCTGGTTCTATGTTACTTATCACTAGATGAGCAGTGAAAGACGAGGTGTAACTCTTGTACTACAACAAGTACAAGGCTGATCTGATATGTTCGTCAGCAATAGTTTGATGCAAACCCCAGATAAGTTTCAGATGCTTTAAATTAACTTTTGTCTCCTTTGGAGACCTTCTTTTGCTATCAACTGCAAATAAATAAAAATCAAAATATCAGTGACGCATTTTATCGAATATAAAGAAAATATGATTTCTAAAACTAAATAAAATAAAAACAACCTATCCCATTGCCATAGGGAGGGCATCTGGGACCCTGATATATGTCGTTTTCAGTTAATGGAGCATGTTGCCAATTTTTCATAACAACCCCGTGCTCGAAGTAATCCCTGTTGGCATCTGGGAGACTGACATCTAAAGCCCTATTTAAAAACCTAGTTTTCAAATAAAAAGTACTATCACTGATAGTCCATCTATAGCAAAACATAATCTCTGGAATTTCTAAATGGGTTCCATGAATCTGATTTAACCTATGGACTCTATTAACTATTCTCCATGTATTAGGGGCTATTTATGCTGGTACTACATCAAAATATTGACAAAATTCCAAACACAAGGGGTTTGGAGGAAAAGAAAAGCCACATTCGGCTACAAAGAGACTGGGGAACCAATGTCCCTCAGCCAAACGAAAATAATCAGGAGGACCAGAAAGTTCTTCCAAAATGACCCAGGAAGGAATAGAAAAAATAGAACGAAATTTATCAAGAGACTCAATAGGGTAAACCATGATGAACAAAGAAAATAAAAGAGAAGGAAGAAGATCTTACAGAAGAAAGGTAGATCAGTTGATAACAAACGATGGAAGGAATGAACGCAGAAGATGGAGAAGAAATGGAGAGATCAAAGATACAGATTTGAAAAAGTAAGAGACGATAAGATTTTCTGCAAACGCTTAAATACCATACCTTGGGAAGGGGTAAAAATAATGATTACAAAGAAAGACGTTTGCGCTACCGGCGGCTAAAAGGACAAAAAAGTCACGGAGACCAAAGCAGTGGGAAAAATTCAAAAAGTATGATTCTATGAATTCGAAAGGAAAATTAAATACAAGGAAAACACTCCTAAAATTCAGGATGACTATTTAATCCCGCCATATTTCAAGAAGAATTTTCCACACTCCTCAACCTCGAACTGTGAAACATTGGGGGCTTCTGTTGATACCAAATTTAGTCTGCTGACGTGGATCAGTTAAGTGGAGACACGTGTCAATCTACATGGCACTTACAAACATTTCTGAACAACACCTTGACTTCGAGGAACTCAACCTCCCCGACCAACTCAGACACTCCGAGCAACAGGTGCTCTCCGAGGAACTTTATTATACCGAGCAACTCATATATACCGAGCTACTTAGGCGGTCCGAGCTGTACCTCGTTCGGAGCATTTATAACTGAATAATTAAGAGTATTGAATGAGCATTAAATGTTCATTATTATCATACAGATGTATACGCCTATTGGACAGCTATGTATTACCCTTTCACATTTACAGCCTGAGGGTTATAAATACATTGTATCATCCTCATTGTAGGGGGACTCAGAATTTCGTGGTAAAACCTGTAATCGAGAATTCCCAAACAGTCAATAATAACACAAACAGTGGACGTAGGCCATTCATTCAAAGCTGAACCACTTTAAAAATCTCTTGTCTTATTTATTTTTTATCTGTGATTAAGTAATTAGAGATAATCTAATTTTTTACATCAACAGTATATTTCATATTACTATGTTGGCATTGTTTTAAATTTATGGCAACTTTTATGAGTACAATTATATAGGTCTTACTTGGTTGTGCCAATTGTTTAATTATCTAAATTGGTGAGTTGTGAATTGGTGAACTGCAAATGAATAGATTTCAAATGAGTTGAAATATAATTTTACGCGATTGTTGATGTAAAAAACTAGATCGCTCTAATTTTTCAATCACAGATAAATAAATAAGACAAAGATTTTTAAAGTGGTTCGGCTAGGAATAAAGCCTACGTCCACTGTTATGTTATTGCTGAGTGTTTGTGGAATTCTTGATTACAAGTTCTCTCAAGAAATTCCGGTCCCCTTGAATGGGATTGATACAAGGTATTTATAGCCTCAAGGCTGTACATGAAAGGTCCAATACATTAAATGATATACATATGAATGGGTAATACATTTAATGCAGCGTGTGCGTCAAGAATCTAATGAATAGTTGAACAGTTGTCCGTCTGATAATTGATGACACGGCCGAGGTGCAGTTCGGACCGCCTTAGTTGCTCGTTGATCAAGAGTTCCTCGGAGTGCTTAGAGTATCTCGGGATGATATAGTTCCTCGGATGGAGTTCCTCGGCATGATAGAGCTCCTCGGTGTATTCTCGTTGCTCGGTACCAACCACGGTTGTTCAGTAAATGATCTTCCTCGCTGTTATTGTGCCACGTAGATCGACACGTGTCTTCATACTATTCGTCCACATCAGCATATTAATTTTGGTATCAACAGAAGCCCCCAATGTTTCATATTTCGAACTTTGAGGAGTATGGGACATTCTTTCTCGGTATATGGTAATATTAAATGACCTTCCTGGGTTTTAGGAGCATTGTATTCAAATTTCCTTCTCATTTCGCAGTTTCTGCCTTTTTATAAGCGCTTCGATCTTCGTGCAACTTTTGTCTTTTTAGCCGCCGGAAGTTCAGTAGTTTCTTTTTAGTAATCATTTCTTTCGCCGTTTCCCAATGCAAAGTATTTAAACTCCTTTGGTAACCATACCGTCGTCTACACTTTCCATTTTTCTGCATTCAAGTTTTCTATTCTCTTCCTCTCTCTTGTGTGTTCATCATTGTTTCCGTTCGTTGTCAACATATCTCCTTTCTTTCTGTAAGATCTTCTTCCTTTATTCTGCATCTCTTTTATTCAATATGGTTTATATTGTTGAATCTGCTGAGAAATTTCGTTCTGACTTTTCCATTCCTTCTTGGGTAACTCTAGAGGTTCTTTCTGAGCCTTTAGATTACTTTCGATTGGCTGAGGGACATTGGTTCCCCAGTCTTTTCATTGCTGAATGTGGTTTTTCTTTTCCCCCAAACCCATTATGTCTTGAGTTTTGTCAATATTTTGATCTTGTTCCTGCAAAAATAGCCCCCAATTCATGGAGAATAATTAACGGGGTGCACAAGTTAAATCTAACTCATGGGACTCGTATAGGGATCCCAGAAATCATGTACTGCTATAAATGGGCCACTTTAGATAATGTTTATTATTTAAAAACTAGGTTTTTAAATAGAGCCCTTGTAGTTAACCTCCCTGATTCAAATAGAGATTATTTTGAGCATGGGTTGGTCATAAAAAATTGGCAACACGCGCCTTTATCTGGGAATGAAGTATACAACGGTCCCAGATGCCCCTCATACGGAAATGGGATAGGTTTATTTTTCATTTTTATTTTACTTATGAAATTGCGTTTTCATCATGTTTGACAAAATGTATGACTGAGATTTATGTATTTATTTGCAGTTGATAGTAAAAGAAAAACTCCAAAAGAGTCGGAAGTGAATATCAAGCATTTAAAACTTATCTGGAATTTGCATAAGACGATTGCAGATGAGCATATTAGATCTGCATCATATTTGCTGCAGTATAAGAGCTACACAACCTCTTATACTGCTCGCCCTGTTGAACCAGCCTCAACACCAGAAAGTTCATCTTCAGATTCTCATATTCCCCTATCTCAAAGAATGGGCAAGAAAAGAGCTCCTCCTGCTCTATTTGGTGAAATTTCTTCTGCTGTTGAAGCAAAGAAAGGTAAAATTGATGTCCCAGAGGGGACTAAAAAAGTAGATGTTAGTTCCTCCAAAGTTGCCGAGAAGCCCCCAGTGGCCCCGAGCAAGAAAAATGCTAGTGCTGATGTAATTACAATCTCTCCGACCAAGACCTCTTCCTTGGTTGATGCTGCTGACCCTCCTTTGAAGAGATTGAGGAAATCATCCTCGGTTAATCTTGCTGGAACTGCATCTTCTCTACCCGCTGGTGGTAGTAGTATTTCAAAAATCATTCTTCCGAGCTCTTCAACGAGCTCAGTTATACCCGAGGTTCTCGGGGTTGATGAAAAGATTCCTAGGGATACACTGACATCCCTAGCTGCTCGCCATCTTTCTTCAGTAAATTTCTCATACCTTTGGTCTTTCTTTTCTTTTTCCTGAAATCTTGTATTTGTGTTGACTCTATTGTTTTTCTTATCTTTCAACTGGTGAATTGTTTCAATACCATCGTGAAGAAAGATCAAGCTATTAAAGCTTCTAGTTCCTCGTCCGATGTTGACGATGCCCTCTTGGGTTTAGCCCAATCTGTGAAAGAATCTCGCCAGCAGTACGTCGAGGAGAAAACTGCCTGGGAGAAAAAATTGGCTGCAGCTGAGGCTGATAAGATGAAGATGGCTGAAACCTCCAAGAATTTGGAGGAGAAGGTGAAAAGCTTAGAGGTCAATCAGCAAAAGTGCGATGACCAACTGAAGAAGGCAGAAGAAGAACTGTCTATCCTGCGAGACATCAAAATCCAGAAAGAACAATTGGATGTCAAACTCTCCTCGGAGAAGTTGAAAAGAAAAGTTGCAGTTAGGAAACATTTCAGTGCTGGTTGGGAAAAAGGATGGGATAAAGGGATTGCAGCTATGACATCTCAAGTCAAATATGGGGAGTTGAAATACTTCCATGACGGTTGGGTAGCTGCTCTACAAGAGCTAAAAATCCAAGACAATTCTGAGCTATTCCAACGGCATCTCCCTGGTCCTCCTCCACCAATTGTAGAAGAAGAAGAAGATGAACCTGCATCAGATGAATCTTCCATGGCTGTGGATGTCCCAATTTCTGCTTCTCAACCCTCTGTCATTGAGGATATTTCTTCTATGCTTCCTCCTGCCGAGAAGATTTCTGCTGATCAAGCTGTTGTTATCACCGAGCAACCGAGCTCCTCGTCCCAGCCTCCCGAGAAAGTCTTGGGAGACAAGGAAAAGGTGTGAAGTTGTTCGGTATCATTCTTATCTTTTATCATTTGTAATCGAACACTGTAATCCTTTTATGATCTAATAAAATACTTCTTTACTCATCGCCGTTATTGATGATTCTTTGTTGATTGTTGTCTTTTTCTTGTCTTTAGTTTGTTGCTAGAATGGAACTAATCTCTTCTCATGATACCGAGCTGATGCAGCAATGTCACCAATACTATAGGGCTGGTCATACAGACCTTAGTTCTTCTGAAATTGCTGACATTCTTGGTCATGATGCTTCAGAACAGGCGACTGAGGCTTATCGGTACTTGAAAAATTTACTCGACCGAGCTGTAGCTAACAATGTCGCTTATTATGACTTGATTGAAGAGCTGCATTGTTCCTTAGAGGATCTCCAAGGCCAGCACAATGAATCGATGGCTTCATTACACGAGGAATATGAAAATAGATATCAACAACTTTCCTCTGATACAGGTCATAAAAAAATCATTGCTGCATATGACATTAGGGAAAGGACCCTAAAAGGTGAAGTTGAAGCCTGCCGACAAATTGCCGAGATCCTGGAACAAGAAAATAATAGTCTGCAGAAAAGATTGGCTCAATATGAATCCGTTGCCTCCTCTTCCACTGCATTAGTACCAGTTACTGATGAAGGTTTTTCGTTTCTAGAGGTTGAAAACGCCAAACTAAGGCAAGAGTTGGATGACTTGAAAAAGCCTATTATTCCTGTGACTGCTCGGGGACGAGGAAGGAGTTCTCGGGGACGAGGAAGAATCGTCGAGGAGCAAAGTTCTCCAGTTGCTTCTCGGAGCCGATCAAGAGTTCTTAGCCGTAGTGTTGAAGAATCTCGCACCCAATCTACTCTGGAAACTCAAGCATTCCAACTGAATGTTAAGGATCGTGCTCTGTCTGATTTGTCTAAGAAAAATTTATCTTTAGAAGATCAATTGGCTGCGATGAAGTCTGATCTGAATAATAAAGATGCTCTTATCAAGAACTTTCTCGAGCAAGTAGATAGATTAACTTTCCAATTCCATAAACAGCCTCGGGAGTTCTGGAATGCAGGCTATAATGAAGCTCTTTACCATTTGGATGATCGCCTTGAAAATGCTAACAACGAAGGTTATAAATAGGGATGGTTGAACGCCCTGGGTGTATTAAAATTGGAACAAGGTCATTATTTATGGGATTATCATGCTCCTGGATTGCTAGACTTGCCTGTTCCTCCCTATAAATTGGATATGGCATGGATTCCTGCTCGTTCCATTCCTCGGAGTTTGATCTCTAAATATCTTGGTGATTATAACCTTCATTCTCAAGTTGAAGTATCTCGTCCTGAGCACCTGTTGGACACTCCTACAATAATGAATGTCAGAATGCTGAAGGACATGAACTTTATTAATTCTCCTCTTTGTCTAGAGGATCCTCCTGCTGGCGAGGAACCTGTCTCAAAGGACAAAGGAAAGAAACCAATAGAGTAGGAATCTTTAATGTAATAGTTAGCACATACATGTAACATGTAATACATTTTTATTTTAATGAAAGAGTTTCATTTTCTGTTTTGCCAATAGCTATTTTTCTGTTTGCAAATTATATGGTTCATCAACCAAATTAGAATTTATAATAAGCATAAATTGTTCAAAATTGTTTCCAACCAACCAAGGTGGATAAATAATGTTTGTCGACCAACCACAGTTGATGGGTTTCTATCCCCGACCAACCATACTTGGTTCAATTTTCAAATATAAACATGTGTCCGACCAACTAAGGTCAATACTTTTATCCTCGTCGACCAACTACAGTTAGTGGGTTTTTATCCCCGACCAACCATACTTGGTACAGTTTGGAATATTTTGTTCTTTAAAGAACTTTTTGTAATAATGTTACCTCCCGACAAACATAAGCTGTAATGCGAGAGTATATAAAGTCTTACCAACCGTAGTTGATCATGCTGGTCTACACCTCCTAATCAAAGGAGTAGTAGGGTTCTTTCGAACTTTTTGGCTCCTTGGAGCATGTCCTCCTAACCAAAGGAGGTTGGCTACTTATAGCACTTTTGCTCCGTAGAGCGCTCCGTAGAGCTTATCCTCCTAACCAAAGGAGGTTGGCTACTTATAGCACTTTTGCTCCGTAGAGCGCTCCGGAGAGCTTATCCTCCTAACCAAAGGAGGTTGGCTACTTATAGCACTTTTGCTCCGTAGAGCGCTCCGGAGAGCTTATCCTCCTAACCAAAGGAGGTTGGCTACTTATAGCACTTTTGCTCCGTAGAGCGCTCCGTAGAGCTTGACTCCGTAGAGCATGGCTCCGAAGAGCATGACTCCGTAGAGCAGTCTTCTTCTTGTCAAGCAGTGTAGTGTTCAACACTAATATTCCCCGAAAAACTTTCAACAGAAAGAAAATGGTGAACCATCCTCGTTTTATTCATAATGAAGGAAATACTTTACATTTTTCATTACTGATAATACTTTCGCAGGTGTTCAGCATTCCATGCATTCTGAAATTCTTCTCCTTCTAGAGTTGCTATTCTGTAGGTTCCAGGTCGAACAACCTCTGTAACTCGGTAAGGTCCATGCCAGTTTGCTTCCAGTTTATTCTGTTTCTGAATGACTTTCTTCAGCACATAATCACCCTCTTTCAAATCGCATTTCTTCACCCTTTTGTTGTAGAACAGAGTTGTTCGTTGTTGATAAGCAGCATTCCTAATGGCTGCCTCTTCTCTTACTTCTTCGAGCATGTCCAAATCCATTCTTCTCATCAAGTCACTGATCGGAGAGTTGAAATTCAGCACTCTATGCGTTGGGAGACCCAACTCGGCCGGTATCACAGCCTCACTTCCAAATGCTAGCATATATGGTGATTCTCCAGTTGCTGCTCGGGGAGTTGTTCGGTAGGCCCATAATACTGATTGGAGCTCATTAATCCAATTTGCTTTAGCTTCACTTAGCCTCTTTTTCAACCCATTTAGTAATGTTCTATTCGTCACTTCAGTCTGTCCATTGCTTTGGGGATGGCCTGGTGCTGAATGAAACTTCAAAACGTTCGATTGATGACAATAGGCAGCAAATTCTTCCTTATCAAATTGTGTTCCATGATCTGTGATGAAAGCATGAGGGAGACCATATCGACAAATGATATTCTTCCATACAAACTGGTATACCTTCTCGTACGTCATATTGATAAGAGGCTCAGCTTCCACCCACTTAGTAAAATAGTCCACTGCAACTACGAGATACTTGAATCTTCCTCGGGTGGTCGGCAGTGGTCCAACCAAATCAATTCCCCACATGGCAAATGGCCAAGGGGAAGTTATTGGTGTTAGCAATGCTTGTGGATTTCGTCGGATGGAGGAAAAACGTTGGCACTTGTCACATTTCTTGGCATAGGCTATACAATCAGCCCTCATTGTCGGCCAGTAATATCCCTGTGTCATCACTCTTTGTAAAAGTGTTCGACCTGCTACATGAGCTCCACAAGATCCTTCATGGATTTCTTCAATCAATTCTTTCACCTCGGTGGGATGTACACATCTCTGCAAACCTGCCATAATTCCTCGTCTATACAAAATACCATTAGTTAATACATACCGAGCAGCTTTATACTTCAGTTTCTTGGCAGCGAGTTTGTCCTCCGGCAATTCACCCTCTTCAACATATTTCCTGATTGGATCCATCCAAGATGGTCCTAAATCAAGGGTAATTACATTCGTTGTCAGATCTTCATCTATGCTCCGACCTTCTAATACTTTAATCGGTATGGTTCTTCGCATCTCGGTACGAGTAGCTGATGCTAGTCGGGCCAGTGCGTCTGCTTGTACATTCTCCATCCTCGGTATTCTCACCAATTGAATGGCATCAAAATCTGTCAACAATTTCATCACCTTTGCATGATATTTGATCATTAAATCTCCTTTAACCGCATACATTCCCATCATCTGATTCACAATTAATTGAGAATCACTGAATACCATCACCTGTTGTGCTTCCATAGTTTTTTCTAGGCTAAGACCTGCTATCATGGCCTCATACTCCGCTTCATTATTAGAGGCTTTGAATTGGAATCGCAAAGCATATTCCATATCAATCTCGTCTGGAGTGATCAAAACAATTCCTGCTCCACAACCAGCTGTGCAGGATGATCCATCTACATATAATCTCCATGTAGGTACCTCGTCTTCAAATTTCTTATATGTCAGAGTTCCTTGATAAAATATCTGCTGTTTTCTTCCATCATCCCCCGGTATCTTTCGCTCCTCGTCAGTCATCTGCTCGTACCCTTTTACCAACCGTGGTTGGTCTGAGTTTGAATATAATGATTTCTCTACATCCACAAGTCCTTTTACCAACCTTGGCTGGTTTGGACCTATTTCTGCTGATCCTGTATCGTCCACAGGTAGGTCAGCAAATGTTTCTGTTGATCCTGTATCGTCCACAGGTAGATCAGCAGGCACCTTTTGCTCCTCGGGGGTATCAGGGTACGTGAACTCTGCTATAAAATCTGCTACAGCTTGCCCCTTGAATGATGATCTGGGCTCATACACAATATCATATTCACCAAGTTCTACTGCCCAGTACATCAGTCTCCCTGATTTTTCTGGCTTATGGAGGGCTTGTCTCAATGGCATATCAGTATAAACGATGATGGTATGGGCTTGGAAATATGGCCTCATTCTTCTACTTGCTTCAATTAGTGCCAATGCCAATTTTTCTAGCTTTGGGTACCTGATTTCTGCACCTCGGAAAGCCTTACTTGTGTAATAAATTGGCTTTTGGACTCCATTCTCCAATCTGATCAACGCTGAACTGACTGCGTTCTCTGACACTGCCAAATACAAATACAACTTTTCTCCTGTTATTGGTCTTGACAACAGTGGGGGTGCTCCCAAATATTTCTTCAAGTCTTGAAAAGCTTTTTCACATTCCTCATTCCATTCAAAGGTTTTTCGAAGTGTTTTGAAGAATGGTATGCATTTATCAGTTGCTCGAGATACAAATCTGTTGAGCGCTGCAACTCGTCCGGTAAGACTCTGCACTTCTTTCTTCGTCGTCGGAGATCGCAGCCCTAGAAGAGCTTTGATCTTATCTGGATTTGCCTCAATACCTCGCTGATTGACGATGTATCCGAGGAACATTCCTTCTCGTACTCCAAAGGTGCACTTCGTCGGGTTAAGCTTCATTTGGTATTTATCCAATTGATCAAAAGTTTGACTCAAGTCAATCAAATGATCAGCAGCTTTCTTGCTTTTAGTGAGCATGTCATCGACATAGACCTCCATGTTGCGGTTGATTTGTTCGGTAAAAACCTTGTTCATCAACCGCTGATATGTTGCACCTGCATTTTTTAAACCAAAAGGCATAACATTATAACAATAAGTTCCCCTAGGGGTAATAAAAGAAGTACTTTCCCTGTCTTCAGGTTTCATTTTGATCTGGTTGTAGCCAGAATAAGCATCCATGAAGCTGAGTAGCTCGTGTCCCGAGGTAGCATCCACTAGTTGATCAATTCTGGGCAATGGAAAATGATCTTTTGGACATGCCTTGTTGAGATCAGTAAAATCAACACACATTCTCCATTTGTTGTTTTTCTTCTTTACCATTACCACATTTGCCAACCAATCTGGATATTTTACATCTTCAATGAATTGAGCTTTCTGGAGTTTCTCGACTTCCTCTTGTATGGCTTGATTCTTCTCGGGACTAAACACCCTTCTTCTCTGCTTTACAGGTTTAATCTCCTTATTCACATTGAGTTCATGACATAAGAAGTTTGGATCTATTCCTGGCATGTCTTCATAACTCCAAGCAAAAGTATTTTTCCTATTCTTCAAGAAAGTTATCAACTCCTCTTTTATTGACATATCCAACGATGAACCTATATGGGTTATTCGTTCAGGATGCTCGTCGTCCAGAATAACATTTTCTGTAAATTCCATCACCTGTCCTTTTACAAGTTGAGATTCATCCCTGGGATCATGAGTTTCAATTTCTGTACCTTCCTCCACCTGGTAAGTAGTAGTCTTTTTCATCGATCCTTCTAGTTCTTCTTGTTCGGCCGACGAATAATAGCATTCCCGAGCTACTTTTTGATCACCTTTCACCACTCCAACTCCAAAATTTGTTGGGAATTTCAAACATTGATGTACTGTAGAAGGAACGGCTTCGAACTTCTTCAATCCAACTTTTCCCATGATGATGTTGTAGGCTGACTGCACATTCTTATCCATCACAAAGAAGCGTATTCTTTCTGTTCGACAAGCAGGCCAAGTTCCAATGAGTATATCCAACTTGATCGTCCCAAGTGGAAAAACTTTCTCGCCAGCAAAACCCAGAAGGGGTCTGTGATAAGGTTCTAATTGGGATAATTTCAAATTCAAGCTATCAAAGCATGAATAATACATGATATCTGCCGAACTACCATTGTCTACTAACACCCTTGAAATGATCACGTCCTTCATTCTCATTTTGATCACCAAAGGATCATCATGAGGGTAAAGAACACCTGCCAGGTCGTTTTTTGAAAAACCAATTACTAGCTTCTCTTTGTTTACCTTCCTCGGACGATCATCCTCGGCCAGGTTTATTCGCTGAATATATGAGCAAGCTTGAGCCTCTCCGAGATAAGCTTTTCTTTCTGCAGTAAGGTCTCCTCCTCCTGCATCTCCCCCTGTAATAACGTTACAATGAAATGATCCAAAACGTATGGAAAATACCTCTCGTTCAGGTTTCCTTGGCTTCTTGGGAAGATCGGGGTCATCATCTGGATCCTCTTCATGGGCCCTCCTCTTTTTCTCTTCTGCACGACGAGGAGATCTAGATCTCTCTCTAGATCTATCATCATTCCTCCTTTCACTTCTGCGATCTACATACTTTGATAATTTTCCTCTTCGAATGAGTGTTTCAATCTCGTTCTGAAGGGCTATACAATTTTTGGTCATATGGCCATGATCTTTGTGAAACTCGCAATATTTGGTCTTATTCCTCATGTCTGGATCTGTCTTCAGTTTCTCTGGCCATTTGATTTCCTCGTTATTCCTGATTTCTTCTAAAACATGATTAAAACCCATTTTCAATGGAGTATAATTATCATACTTCTTTAGGGCTTCCAACTTTATCCTGTTATTCCTGGAATATTTGTCACCACCATTACCTTTCTGATCTTTCTTCTTAGAGTTGTCGACCTCCACTTTAACTTCTTTATCCATATTTTTCTTCGCAGTCATAGCCTCCTCGGCATTCATGATTTTGGCCGCCTTTGCCATCAATTCCGACATATTTTTAGGCGGATCTTTGGCCAGAGTATAGTATAGCTTGTTAGGCAGCAAACCACTCATCAAAGCAGTGATTGCTGTCTTTTCTTCATAATCTA
This sequence comes from Sambucus nigra, assembly GCA_949130495.1. NCBI lineage: Eukaryota > Viridiplantae > Streptophyta > Magnoliopsida > Dipsacales > Adoxaceae > Sambucus > Sambucus nigra. Next base: position 485,999,994 of record OX422215.1, read on the forward strand.
TGACTTCCAACTTCTCGTTATTGAAACGAGTTATGTAATCTCTAGTACTTTCTCCTGATTTTTGTCTAACACTTAGTAAGTGCGCTACTCGCTTTACTGGTTTTGCTCCAAAACAAAAATTACCAATAAACAGCTCGGCTAACTGAACAAAAGTTGAAATCTTACCCCGAGGAAGATTATTGTACCATATCTGTGCAGATCCGGTAAGAGTTCCCGAGAATGCTCTACACCTCATCTCGTCGGGGACAGCATAGATATCTGCAGCAGCTTGGTACTGTTCTATATGAAGTACGGGATCTGTCTTTCCATCGTACTTGGGGGTCACTACAGGTGCTTTGAATTTCGACGGTGTGGGGAAATCCACAATGGCCTGCACAAAAGGTGTCCCTTGAACAAAAGTTCTCTGTAAGGGGTTCCTCGCCTTAGCCATTTCTCCCAGTCTATCCTCCAATCGTTGAATGGAACATTTCCATGCTTCATTCCCTTCCTCGGGCCGCTTAGTCCGAGCAACTGATTGCTCTGACGTAGCTTCCTGAGATTTATCTCGACGAGTAATTGGTCGTGATTGTGCAGATCCTTCTCTCAAACCTGGTGGTGGTCGAAAACTTCCTGATGGAGCCCTAGGTGGACTCATGTTCCTCCTTGGTCCTAACCGACTGAAAGGAGACACCCTGCTTAATCTTTCTAAAGCGCTAGTTCTCTCCGTAGAAAGAGAGATATGTTGATCTGTATCCGTAGCCTGTATTGATGAAGTTCGCCCAGGTTGATAAGAAGAATCATTGGATTCCCCATTGCGATATGATCCAATACGTCTGGATCGTGATTGCCCATGATCAGTCCTTTGCCCTGAATGAGTAGGTACACCGCCTTGAAGAGTTTGAAGGAGTTGCCTCATAGATTCTTGCATGGCGGTTTGTCCCTGAGCCAGATTCATCATAATTCCGGCCAGATCTGGAGATGCAGATGGATTTGGAAGATTTCCAGTATTTCCAGCATTTCGATTACTGGATTCCGGATTATCTGCCATTGGTGATAAATGATTTTTATGAAAAACGATAACAACAGTCGTTTCCCACAGACGGCGCCAATCTGTTGATGTAAAAAACTAGATCACTCTAATTCTTCAATCACAGATAAATAAATAAGACAAAGATTTTTAAAGTGGTTCGGCTAGGAATAAAGCCTACGTCCACTGTTATGTTATTGCTGAGTGTTTGTGGAATTCTTGATTACAAGTTCTCTCAAGAAATTCCGGTCCCCTTGAATGGGATTGATACAAGGTATTTATAGCCTCAAGGCTGTACATGAAAGGTCCAATACATTAAATGATATACATATGAATGGGTAATACATTTAATGCAGCGTGTGCGTCAAGAATCTAATGAATAGTTGAACAGTTGTCCGTCTGATAATTGATGACACGGCCGAGGTGCAGTTCGGACCGCCTTAGTTGCTCGTTGATCAAGAGTTCCTCGGAGTGCTTAGAGTATCTCGGGATGATATAGTTCCTCGGATGGAGTTCCTCGGCATGATAGAGCTCCTCGGTGTATTCTCGTTGCTCGGTACCAACCACGGTTGTTCAGTAAATGATCTTCCTCGCTGTTATTGTGCCACGTAGATCGACACGTGTCTTCATACTATTCGTCCACATCAGCATATTAATTTTGGTATCAACAGCGATGTTTAGTAATTTGTTAAGGTTCAATCATAAAAAAAGTTAAAAACGAATGGCAAGTGATGAACATTTGTGAAATACTCATATTTCAAATGGATGCATTTCATATTTTTTTGTGAAATGCTCAAATTTCAAATTTTATATATGAGCTAAAATGGGTCAATTAATGAATTGTTTTATTGATAAAATCAAACACAATTAATGAGTCAATTTATAAATGGAACAATTGATCAATCGGACAATTTATAATTTTGGGACAGCCAAACGGGGTCATAGAGTTTTAAGCTTTTAATAGTTAAATGCAAATGTCTTAAATTTTAGTAAATTAAAAGTATACAGCGTGTGATGTGAAATATGATTCATGAATGACATAAGATTAGTGTTATCTTTTCTCAAGGAATAGTTTTGGGTAATGCAAATATTATGGCCCCTTATTGTTGTCTCAAAATTATAAATCGATTCATTTTATAAATCGACCTATATACGTATCCGTTCATTAATCGTGTTTGATTTTTCTAATGTAATGATTTAATAATTGACTCATTTAGCTCCTGTGTAAAATTTGAAATTAGAGCATTTCATAAAAAACGTGAATTGCATCAATTTGAAATAAGAGCATTTCACATAAAGTTCATTCCGAATGTTCATCATTATCCGTAAGCTCTCTTTCTCCCCCAATCTCTATTCATTTTAAACTTTTTTTCTGATTGAATCTCAACACCAATTTCTGATTATCAAATATAAATAATTTGATTTAAACTCATTTTAGATTCATTCATTTATAATCCATTAATTCATAATGAACCAATTTACATAATTAAATAATTTACATAACTATATAATACATATATAAATTTTTGCCAATTGAAACATGCAAATGTTAAGTTTTTTTTTTTTAATATTTCCATCATTTTCTACTAAGTTGACTATATAAAAAAAAAGTTAGTGAACTTCTTTCTTATTTATATATATCTATATAAAAATTATAGATCCAAATAATATCAGGCTAACACGTGGCTATCATTAACTCACCGTCCCTTTCTCTCTCTCTCTCTCATTTAATCAGGCCTCTTCATATCAGAATGTATATCGTTTTTCTCTTGCCAAGACACGTGGATGTCATTATTAATGATACTTAAGGAGCCCGAGGAAGATAATAAGACTTGGTTCATTTTCCCTCATCCTAAACACTCCCCCAAATTTTGACAGTAAGAGTAGACTGGATTCATTGCTATTGTAACAAGAGTCGAGAAACCATTAATGGGCATAACTCTTCGTCTCCTCCATGGCAATCCACGAGATATTGAAAACCTTGGAAGCCCCTCATCTCCAAACTCTTCATCTCCAAACATATAGTTCTCCTTTTTATCTGTTCCTCTTTCATCATCTATTAATAACAGCTCCACCAAATATCGTCTGAATATACCAGCCCATCCAAACCCCAACACCTACCATTTAAACCCCATCAACTCAGCATAATCAAACCAAACAACAACTCATCCTTTTTTTTCTCTTTAAATGAACCAAATATGAAATAAGAAGTAACCTGGGTTGTGATAATAACAATCAAAGACACAAAGAAGGTGATGTGTTGCTTATAAAACACCTTCATAACAGTAACCACATGAATGGCATAAACTGAACCGGCACCAGAATCAGCAAATATAGTTATGAGTACATTCTCTTTCACATATAATGGACCCGGGCTGAGCATAAACTCCCAAAGGTTACCTTTAAAGAAAAGTCGGTCGGTGATTTTAGCGGCCATGAGTTGACCGAGGGGGACCACGACAATCTGGGAGGGGATGGCGGTGATCCCTAGCGGTTTGGTTCGGTACCAAGAAATTGGTTTAGGAAAGATAAAAGTGTACATGAAAAGATGACCAAAACTCGCATTCTGAAGGTAAGGACCGGTAGTGAAGGGTCATCGCTGGTGGATATGATCAGGGCCACCTGTTCAATTTGCTTTTATCAATTGCAGCCACTTCGAACGATTGGATTTAGAGTTGATAATATCTAGAAACTGTGTGTGGTATTTCTTATTATATATGTAATCAACATGTTTCTGACATGGAATTTTTTATTTTGAATTTATGATTTACTAACTTAAGATGCTTTTGTATGTGTACAGATTCAATTTGGATAGGTTGGATGCATCTGGGTTTAGGATGGAAGAGAGAAATTTCTTAGTTGGTAATTTTTGAAGTTTTGTTTTTCTTAATGTTTTGAAGATACTTTGTTGGTTGACATTTATACAGGGAAAATGATATACTGTTGGTGCTTTTATGGAGTGTCTAGATTTTGTATCAGTTTTTTTAGATACAAGGGTGATGAATTAGTATTGCTGGTTCATCATTTTTTTTCTATTTTCCCACATTAGTTATTAATGTACATGTTGATAGTTTTTAACATTGAAAAATATACTCTTTGGGTTTAATTAAGTTTATTTAGTGTAAACTATATTTTTTTTAAATCTTAATTATTGGCACCCCAATATTGGTAGTGGACATTTCAATTCAAATTGCGATAATGACAACCAAAAACAAGAATATCTTCTTTATTTTTTGATGAAAAAATGGATACCAATTACTCTATAGCTACATTTATACTTCAAATTTAAGAATTTAAGAATTTCAATTGTCTATATTGATGATATCCTCATCTTTTCTCAATCGATTGATCAACACTTTAAACATTTAAGAATTTTTAAAGACGTTATTAAAACTAATGGTTTAGTTGTCTCCGCCCCTAAAATGAAAATATTTCAAACTAATATTCGATTTTTAGGTCATAACATAGGAGAAGGGAAAATACTCCCTAGTGATTGAAGTATCGAATTTGCTTCCAAATTCCCTGATGAGTTAAAAGAAAAAACTCAACTCCAAAGATTTCTTGGTAGTCTCAATTACATTGGTGATTATTACAAGAATCTTTCACAAGATAGTGCAATCCTTTATACTAAGTTGAAAAAGAACCCTGCTCCTTGGACCATATAGCACACCAAAGTTGTTCAGAAAATTAAACTGAAAGTCAAGCAATTGCCTTGCCTAGCTTTGGCTAATCTCTCATATTCTAAAATTGTTGAAACTGATGCCTCGGATTTTGGCTATGGTGGTATTTTAAAACAACTTAATTCTTCAACTAAAAAGGAAGAACTTGTTCGTTTTACTTCCGGCACCTGGAAAGATGCTCAGAAAAATTACTCGACCATTAAAAAAGAAATTCTTTCAATCGTAAAATGCATAACAAAATTTCAAGATGATTTATTAAATCAGAAATTTTTACTAAGAATTGATTGTAGTGCTGTTAAACGGGTTTTGCAAAAAGATGTTGAAAATATTGTTTCAAAATACATTTTTGCCAGGTGGCAAGGAAATTTATCCTCATTTGATTTTGATATTGAGCATGTCAAAGGTGAAAACAACTCTCTTCCTGATTTTCTAACTAGGGAGTTTTTGCAGAATCAATGAGTGGCCTCTCTAGAGGGTGTGGACGAGGCCGTGGGAAATCCCACAAAAGGCCTGGAAAAGAGAAGATGGTGGTAGATGATGACCAATATCCTCCGATACAGGATTATTTGGTATTTCTTCACCAGAGTGCACAGAATAAGGGAAAATTGAGTTCCCCTCCTAACCCTTTTAGCAAAAAGAAATCTGCCAAAGAAGTATTGGAAACCATTAAATATGATTTCATTCCTAATCAGAGGACTTCGGAATTAATACTCATTATCAATGACGAAGATGAAAAGCAGATGTCTTCTCCATGGGAAATTAAGTCCCATTACCTTGATACACATAATTGCGATGTGCAAGAAGGCAAATACCGGATGGTATATGAGGCGATTTTCACTGAGACTGAATCTGTAGTGTTTAATCATACTAAAAAACACCAGAATAATTTTAAGTCTCCTATTTCTTATAGTAAGGCTGTTTTAAAACAGTTTATTGGTCCCCGAGAATGGGGAATTCATCCTTTGAAGGCGCGAAAATTGAGTTCGCACACTGGATCCTATAATTATTGGGATTATGTCCAGGCTTGGACTAAAGCATTTTATTATCAAAATGCTGAGCACAAACACACATGGTTCTTTGTTTTGTGCCCAAATTCCTTAAAAGAGACTTACCCAGGATGGGTTATCAATTGGTGGGACAAATTTGGCCCAGGAATTGACTTTTTCCCTGATGAATTTCCAAAGAAAAACTCTTTTTACCTTAGACCCAATTCCATCCAAAATTAAGAGGGGAAACTAAGATCCCAGTAAGTCTTAATACCCTACTATTTTTTATCGAGATAGGTATTCCTTGGATCTCTCGTTAGGATCTTCAATGTAGAGTTAACAATCTCAATGTTCCTCTACTTGAAAGAATATTTTTCTACAGATGGTGGAGTGGTGTTGACACTAATAATACCATTTCTAAAATAAAAGAAAGATTAAAGCACCACATGGCTGCGGTTGATGATTCACCACCTCCAGCTGAAAAGATGTCACCAGCTGTCAATCCGATCAAAGATTTGAAGTTTTCCATTAAGAAGAAATTTCTCAAAGCCACAGAGCAGGAGCTACTGTAGAAGGTTTTTTAATACACTCAAAGCCAATTCAGATCGGCTTTTGATTTTCCTGGAATGAAGACCAATCCTCTCGATGATGATTATAATCCCATTCCATTACCTTCAGATGATGATACATCCATGACCTCTGTCAATAATGATAATCCTTTCTTTTGCCTTGTCGAAGAATCTCAAAACCCAGAAGATGATGAGTTTATTGGTGACATGTTTGACACCAACTTACCTACTGAGCCAACGATGGAGGCATTCTTCAACTCACTGAGTTTTGCCTTTCCAACTCAGAGATTAGATGGTACCTTTCGTAATCCAGACCCAGAGGATGGCCTAGATGATTTGAGATAAATGGCCCACCTGGCCCCACAAAGATGCTCGCCGACGTTTGAAGACAAAGTTTGGCAGACTCGTCAATAGTGGTAGGACCTACTGGCCCATCAACCAACAACACGTGATGAATGGAGGGACCCATTACACACCAGCCGACGCTTTACGACAAAAGAATTTGTCAGTCTCGAATAATGGAGGGACCCAAGGGTCATTTTCTCAGGAATTATTTATTCCTTTTTATGTAATATAAATAGAGGACTCTGATTCATCTTTCAGACACCTCTTTCTTCACCTTCTCTCTCTCTCTCTCTCTCTAAATTTGTAATAAGCTTGTGGATCTTCCGGCCTTATTCCGGTGGACTCTTATTCCGTTTGTAAGTTTTTACGTTTGTTTCAATTTCAGTTTGTAATAAAAGTTTGTATTATTATCTCCGCTTATATTGATCCTCTTGTATATAGTATCAGAGCCATGATTGGCTAAACTGTGTGTTAATGTATAGGTTAGTGATGATTATGGTCTGAAATTTATGTCGTAACAGTAAGTTACTATTCACCTGAATAGTAAATTACTGTTCACCGACGTGAATAGTAATTTACTATTCACATTAAAAACCTAATTTAAGTGATAATAATAAGGAGAAATAGAAATCTGGTTTTGATATGGACTGGTATTTGTCGCGTAAACGGGTTGCCGTGTTGCCATGTGTGGCGTTGAGGCTTATTCCCAAAGTAAATCGTTGACCACTGGGTGTCAGAAGTGATTTCTAATTCGGCTTATTATATTCTTTTAAATCTAGATTTTTTATTTGTATAATATTTTCCTAATTCAGATCATAAGGGTATTACTATCCTAAATATTAACATTTGTATTATGAATTTAAACACCATTGATACACACAATTCACAAGAGTTCGTGAAGAACTCTTCTTTAATTGAATTTGATGTTCAAATGGATTTGAACAGGTGGACTATTCCTAAAGTCCAGCCTAAAATAATTTATAACACTAATTGGTATAACTTTCGTAGCAAGTACGCTATAAAGACTATGGAACAAACCATTAGTATGAACGAGAAAGATAAATCTATCGAGCTCTTTAAATGGGATGATCTTAAAGATCATATAAAAGATAAAAACTATCATTTTATTCATGCTGGTTTAATTCAAATTGCTTTTAAACCCTTGACCCTTTCTGGTATGAACGCCTGTTTGCAAGCTACTCTACGTGATGGTAGGTGTACTAATTTTAGACAATCTTTGATGGGAGCAATTGAAACTAGTCTATGTAATGACCTGTTTATTTTGACGTGTTTCCAAATATAACTTTGTCTTTGTCTGATATGCACCTTTGTAAAGCTTTGAGTCTTAGGGTTCAAACTAAAGGTTATAATTTTCTTCCTGGATCGGAAACTATTGGGATTATCTATAAGATTTATTACAAGGTAATGAATACTATGGCTCCCAATATTAAACAATTTAGTCCTTTTGGTAAAACTGTGTTAATTGACACACACCTTATAGATTCTAATGTGCACACACCTAGAACTATAAGTTGGGACGAAATTGATTTCCCAGAGACTTGGGCTATAAAAAATGTTGTTCCTCCCCAACCACGACAAAATGAAGATATTGGGGATATAATTGAGGATAAAGATGGTGATGTTTTTCTAAACTTTAAAAAATTTAATAGGTGTCAATCCTCTAGAAGCCAGTCTTCTAAACCTTTTATTACCTATCCTCCATCTACTTCACGATACTTTGTTTGTGAAGATCCTAGAAGCCATCCATATCACGATGATATGAATCTTTATGGTATTTTTACCAATGAACAAATACCTCATGGTATTTATGAGAATAAGGATACTTCTCAACGTAGAGAATCTCCTACGCCGTCTGAAATGAACGTCAGACTTTAACACTCTTTCCTTTTTTATGGGTTTTACGGTTAATAGGAAAGAAATTAATGCTGAATTCTATCTACCTGGTTATGATAAATTTCGTACTTGGTACTTTGCCAAATATAGCAAAACTGAGTTAGATAATTATAAAAATGAATTTTATAAATGGATAGAAGATAACCAACAGGTTACTTCTTTTGTTGTCTGGTTTCAAATGTTTTCTAAAGATAAGCATCTTTTTGTTCTTGAGGATAAACAGATTCTTAAAACGGAAGATAAACATTTAAAAATATGGAAAACATCGAACGAACGGATTATATCTGCGGTTCATCCTCCTACTGAACCACTTTCCCTAGATGTTGGAAGCACCAGCCAGAGTAGCAGCGCTCCTAAGTTAGAATCCAATGCCTTCCTTAATATGGAAACTGGGGATATGCTTCTTACACATAAGAAAGAATTAAATCCTCTTTATAAACAAAAAAATTACACCAACCTTATCCTTAATACGATAGGAAACAAACTGAATAGGATTGAGCTCCGGGTTAATCTTACGGCTAAGAAACCTGAAGACTTTAAGAAAAGTCTTGACCAACCTTTAGTTCAACCTCCTATTGAGGTTAAAGGTTTTAAAATGGGAAATAAAACTGATTTTATATCCCAACTTAAAGCGATTGAGAACAATCTCAAAGGGTTAAAAATCAATACTTTATCCCATGTTGATTCTGATTCAGAATTTGACATTCCTTTGAAAGAAGCTCATGACTTTGAAGATTCTTTGAAAAATTCTGAAGATTATGTCAATAAGATTACTTATAGTAATAACATTGGCTATGTTGGACCTGTGAGAAATTACTATCACAGACCAACCCCTCAGGATCTCCTTTTTGAAGAAAGTACTGTGATGAACCCCCAGTCTAACTTCCAGGGTAAAACCATTTATGAATGGAATATAGATGGTAAATCTGAACATCAAATCTACGAAATGATTCATCAAATGACCATGTGTTCCACCATTTGTAAATAAAATCAGGTTTCTGATCAAAGCATTGCTCAGATGATCATAACAGGGTTTACTGGTACTCTTAGGAATTGGTGGTCCAACATTCTTACTGATAGTCAAAGAAATGAGGTCATTAATGTTGTCAAAATTATAAAAGATGAACATATGAAAGACATAGGTGCACAGGATGTTGTCTACACCTTAATGCTTACAATTATACTTCATTTTTTTGGCAATAGAGATTATACTGGAGAACGTAACAGAGAATTATTACAAAACCTTAGATGCCCGGGTCACTCAGAGACTTGACGGAAATCATGACCATTGGAAAGCCAAATTTATTGATGGCCTTCCTACCTTCTTTGCTGAGAAGGTTCGTAAGAAATTAAGAGAAGCTAATGACAACATCTCTCTCCCTTACGATCATTATACTTATGGCCAACTTATCAGTGTTGTCATTCAAGAGGGGCTTTCTCTCTGCAATGACCTTAAGCTTCAGAGGCAGCTTAAGAAACAGAATCTTTCTGGAAAGAAAGAATTAGGAGAATTTTGTGATCAATTTGCTCACAATACTCCTGAGACTTCTAATCGAAAAGTCTCCCATAGAAACAAGAAAGTTTCTAAAAAGCCCTATAAACGTAAAAAGAAACATTATAAAAATGTTATTAATCATGGGGATAATTCTAAAAAGAAATTTTTTAGAAATAAGAAAACTAACAAAACAAACCCTAAATGTTTCAAATGTGGCAAATATGGCCACTTTGCTAATAAATGCAAAATGGAAACTAAAATTAATAATCTTCAAATTGATGACCATTTGAAGACCCAATTAAGTAAACTCTTACTTAATTCGGACTCCTCTGAAGATTTAGAGGACTCATCTGAGAACGATGATGAGATTTATTATATACAAAGCTCTAGTGACTCAGATATCTCCGAGAAAGTAGATTGTCAGTGCAAGCCTTTAACTGAGAGATGTAATCATCTCCAATCATTTCTTCAGATGAATGGTTTAAGTCTTAATGTTCTTACTAGTCAGCAACAATCTATGATTGATGTCATCAATCAAGTTACTGACCCAAACGTTAAACTAAAACTAATTAAGTCTTGCTATATTCAGGAAAACATTCCTAATTCTTCAGATACCCTTACTCAAAACCAATAGTACAGACTTTCGGAGGTACTTAACCGTTTTGAAAAGGGTGAAGAATCTAATAAACCCGCTAACATTAAAGACCTAAGACATAAAGTCAACAATCTTAAAATTGAGTTAAGACTTCTTAAGAATCAGCATAATAACATGCAAATTGAGATTAATAATCTCAAGAATGCTTCAAAACATTCAAATTCGGAAATTCCTAAAACTGAAGATTCAGTGGATTATTGGGGTGTTATGAACCGTGTACCCAGCCAGGAGGGGTACACAACTGTCAACCTTGTTATTAACAAAGAATTTACTTTGTGTAATGTCATTGCTCTTGTTGACAGCGGTGCTGATATGAATTGTATTCAAGAAGGAATTGGCCCTACTGAATACTTTGAGAAGACTACTCAATCCTTGTTTAATGATAGTGGTGATAGCATGGGCATTATATATAAATTAACTAATGTCTCCATCTGTAATAATGGAATTTGTTTAGATAGTACCTTCTTGCTTATTAGCGATTTATCTCAGCAGATAGTTTTAGGTACTCCTTTTTTATCTTTGCTTATGCCTATAGATAAAATTGATTCCAGTGGAATATATGCCACTGTTCAAAACCAAAAGATTGTTTTTGAATTTATTACCCAACCTGAGATTAGGAAAATCAACTCTTTGACAAATAATATTATTTTCAAAGAAAACCATTTGAATTTTCTTCAAAAAGAAATCTCTTTTTTAACTATCAAGCAGAAGCTAGAGTTACCTAATGTACTGCAAAAGATTAATGTTGTTAAAAACCAATTAATGACTGAAGTTTGTAGTGATATCCCTAATGCTTTTTGGGATAGAAAGAAACATATTGTTTTTCTTCCGTATGAAACTGATTTTAATGAAAAATCCATTCCTACCAAGGCCAGACCCAGTCAAATGAAGACCGAATTCCTTGACCTTTGTAAGAAGGAGATTCAGAGTCTTTTAGATAAAAAGCTTATAACTAAAAGTTATTCTCCTTGGAGTTGTACAGCTTTTTATGTTAACAAGGCTGCTGAAAAGGAATGAGGTGTTCCTAGGCTTGTAATTAATTACAAGCCCCTTAATAATGTTTTGCAATGGATAAGATATCCAATTCCTAATAAAAAAGATTTATTTGACCGGCTTAACTCTGCCACTATCTTTTCCAAATTTGATTTAAAATCTGGATATTGGCAGATCCAAATTGCCCCACAAGATCGGTATAAACTGCTTTTGTGGTTCCTTTTGGCCATTATCAATGGAATGTTTTGCCCTTTCAAATTGGTATTATTTTTATTATTTAAATAGGTGTATATTATTTTTATATATGGGGGATTATATAGTGTTTGTCCCCCCCTTCCAATTATCTTTATCAACTTTATTCCTCAAAGATTGATATCTTAGTGTTTGACCTTAAAATTATAAAATAGTTTGTATAAGTATCAACTTTTTCTTATTTAAAACAATACAGTTTAGATAAAGTCGGTCACGCATCGCGTGGACTTAATACTAGTTAATATTCTATTCGCTCGTGTTCTAGTAGAAAAGCACAGATGGCAGAATCTCTAAGGATTCCCTCTTAAAGAACTCGGTATATAGAGTGGTTGAAAGGAGAAAATAAAAAATAAATAAATAAAAGAAGTGGACCGTTACCAATTACCATCAAATTGGCCAACTCACGTGTTTCTTCCCTACTTGTGGTTTTCATTTGTTGCAAGTGTGACAATAATATTGTGAGAGTGGGGGCTATTTTTATCCCACATGGCTTCGTCCTTAGGAACCCGTCCACGTCCAAATTATGTATTATAACCAAGCACCACGTTTTTTCTGGTGTCCGTCACCTAGTCTGTTCCTAGTTCCTAAAACTACAAAACTCTTCTCTCCCTCCCTCAGTTCACCCGACAACTTCAAAACTCTCAAACATGCCTCAATCTCTCAGTTCCATCATTTCAAACCCATTATATTCAAGGCCATCACTCTGTACGTTTAACCGCACAAGCTTTATTCGTAGGCCAATCTCCGCTATATCTTTAGACCTGGAATCCTCTTCAGCTTCTCCACTTCTCCTTTCCACCAACGGGTTATATAGTACGTTGTTGAAAGATTCCAACGTGATCGAGGTTGATGCGGTGACGGAGGCGGAGTTGAAGGAGAATGGGTTTAGGAGGACGAAACTGGTGTGTGTGGGTTTGATCAACTTGAGGCTTTGGCTGTGGGTGGGATGAATGTTGCCAGGATAAATATGTGCCATGGGAGTTTGGAGTGGCATAGAAGGGTAATTCAGCGGTTGAATGAAGAGAAGGGGTATTCTGTTGCTGTTATGATGGACACCCAAGGGAGCGAGATTCATATGGGGGATCTTGGTGGGGAACAGTCCGCAAAAGCTGAGGTATGTTCATTAAAAAAAACAGGGTTAATTTTTTAAATTTTAAATTCACCTCACTCCTAATATTTTAAAATATAAGGTAATTAGACTTCTTATTTGATATTTTCAGTGATAGGTTCAAATTATTACCTTTTTTACATTACTTTTTGAGTATTAAAATTATTTTTATTATTTTTAAAGTAGTTATTTCGCAAATATTAAAAAATAACTTCAAAAAAATTCGGCTCGGGGCTTCTGCTCCTGAACCCCCCAAAAATCAATATTAAGATAGTCCGAATGGATTTAAATTCCTCACTCTGCCCCTGTTCACAATGCAATTAGAATCCATATCTGATGTTTATACAATTAGCCAACTCTGGGTTCATGTTGTCTTTTGTTTGCTGGGAAATTCTTGTTTTTAATTTATAGGGTTGCGCATCACATCCAAATTGACTTTTTTATTACGAGAATTGTATTCAATCTAATTGAAGATCCTACAAATTCAATTAATTAGATCAGTTTTTTTTTATCAGTTTTGATTTCTATTTTACAACTTTTTGATTGCGTTTGCATACAATCCATTATAATAAGTTCATTCAAATCCATTAAATTCCACACCATAGAATTCAATATTTGCCATTTAGCTCTTTTATAGATAATGTGTACAATATCACAGACTAATAACATATTATATTGAATTAAGAAATGACATGTGGTACTTTTAAACATAGTATATAAATAAAGATGGTTTGGATCAATTTCATTGGGGGGTTTCATAAATTAACCGACTGAAGTGAGGTTGTTTTTTAAAAATCAAATCTAATCTAATCCAATCCAATTTAAAAAGGTTTCTAATTGGATTGGATTTGGGTTAATCTGTTTCATCGGTTTAGTTTAGATCTTACACACCTCTACGAATTTATAAATATAGCTTGGAAACAAAGTGAGATTTCATAATCAATGTGGTCATGTCAAATTATTCGAAAGAACATATGTAATTGTAACTAAGGGGCTACCAATAACTGTAAAAAAAACATATCCTCGACATCGAATATGCAAGAGGACTTCCAATTATCTTAATGATTTGCAAATTGAGCTCGGTCGGAGACTATAGTAAAAGCTATTTATAATTACTCTTATGACTAGATGGAGACCATTACATCAATACATATAGCACTAGGATTTCGGGATAATTATAAATAAAGTAATAATATAACTAAAGAGGATATTTCTCAATTTAACCATAATTAGAATATTTTACTACTAAAGAGATAAAAAGGAAAACGAGATCACCTACAATAATGTGCTTAAATGAGTAAAACAATAAGTGATCTTATTTAATTATATTTTCATCACTCTCCCCCTAAAGGGGATATTTTTGTCCTCATCACATCAGCTTCATGCTAAATCTCCTAGGAAGTTGAGTCCTTAATCTCATAACCATTCTCAACAAGCACTGGACACCATTTCTTTTTATGAATTTCAATTACCTTATTTCTGGAGATCCTACTATTAAAACACTTGAATATGGCGGTTGTGTTCTCTGACATATTGGCCTTCCTCAAAATAGTTTTCCTAGGTGAAGACTCTCCACCTTGGGTCTCAAGTGTTAAAAGTAATCCTAAAGCTTGAGTGCATACTTAATAAAATTTCATATAGCCTACAAACCATATACAAGGACCACCTACAAGAATGTGCATAAATAAATAAAGAGATAAGGAAAAAGCAAAACCACGTACAAGAATGTGCATAGATAAATAAAATAATAAGTGCTCTTAGTTAATAATATTTTCATTACTCTCCCTACACACCCCAAAAAAGAGCTCTTTTGGGCTCGGATGTTATGACATTTGTATCGGCAATTGTTGTGTCACCCTCACCACATGAGTTTTATGTTAAATCTCTTCAAAATCTTGGTCCTTGATCTCACAACCATCTTTAATGAGCACTAGTTGCCATTTCTTCTTATGTTAACCAACTACCTTATTTTCGAATACCCCATAATCAAAACACTTGAAGTGGGTGGTTGTGTTATCTTCCATTTTGCCTTCCCCAAAATAGTTTCCCTTATTGAAGCCCCTTTTTCGGATTTTTTGTGGTTGAAAATACTCCTTAAGTTTGAGTGCATACGCAATATCATTCCCTAATAAGGAGATGTCCTGTGGGTTGAAGTCCTATTAGTACCTAGTCCGTAAACCATGCATATAACAGTGAATATGTTGGTTCAAGATCCCAAGAAATCTTACTCGACTACACAAAATCTTATATTACTCAATTTACTTTGGCGGAGCCCCTAGGCCCTCCTGAATAGTCAAGAATTAAAATGAATGCAAGCCTGAGATGCTTCTTTATTTCTACCAAGCTCGGATAGGGCACTTCTTCTCATGATCTCTCTGATCTAAATGAACTCATCCCCTCGAGTAGTTTAGTTGCCACTAATTTTACGCAATTCATATGTGAGATGTTTTTTGAATTGAGCCAATCAGTGGATGTGTCTAGGTCCACATGCCCTTTAAATATATGAATATCCATTTGGATGTCTTCTTGCTTGCTCTTCGCCAAAGTGTCTCCAGGGCCGATTCAACAATGCCTCCCCATTTTCATTGCCGTAAATCTTACACAATCCATCAAAGTTGTTAATATATCTTGTCAAAATCCTTTGTAAATCCACCAAGGATTAGTCGCTCACCTCCTCTTCCAACGAGCTCATTACACCCCCTATTACTCCAAGTACTCTCCTTAATCTCACCACCAACCTTGTTGTATTGTTGTACCTTGTTACAAGCACTGAGGTCCTTAATTAGTCCCTCATAGTGGGTTGTCGAAGCCCTCGCAGTGAGCATAGGATAGTTCTCCTTGTGGTCTCTTGATTGTCAAGACCCCAGGATCATCAAATAGTATGGTAGAGTTGTTGTACGCGACTCACCCCATGATCATTTATCTCTATGACAGAACTTGTTGAGCTATCAAACCTTAGGCCATTTGGTATCTATTTGTCCAAGAAAAGTTGCCATCATAAGCTCAATCTTATTGTGCATTTTTTGTTTGAATCATTTGAGCTTTCAGTCCATATTGGGTTTCTTGTGATTCTTCGATGACATATTTCCACATACGATAATTATTGTTACTGCTTACCATTACCAAAAGGGTATTAAATTTGATGCAACGCACGTATTCAAAATAACATAATTTTCTCACGAATACCCCAAAACAAGAGAGTGTTCAATGACTAAATTAAGGCCATTTCATCAATATTTATAGCAGTGGGAATGTGGACGCTACTTAAGTGAGTAAAAAGACATAAAATATAACTGAGAGAATATCTCTCTACTAAACCAATAATATAATATTTTAGCACTAAGGTCTTAATGGGAGTTAAGAGTTCTTATTTTATGAGTAATTTGAGTAATTAGTACAATAAGTAAACTTTGGAGTATTTCAACTTTCTCATAAATATAAATATAATGAGGTTGTGTTGTACTAAAGCACAACCCTTAGTCAATATTATCCCCTTCTTTTTTCTTCTTTGCAACCCTCATTGTCAACCCCAATATCTTTGTCATTTTTATAGGGAAAAGGGGACCACCTACAAGAATGCGCAATAAATGACATAAAATAATAAGTGTTCTTGTTTATTAGTATTTATATTAATGTATATTTGTAATATCCAATAAAAAAATTCCATCTTCTTTATAATTCAATTTTAGGGGTGGACAAAAAAAGACTGACCCGAATGGACCGATTGGCTAGATACGAAAATTAAGGTTATTTTGAAATCGGTTCGAAAATCGGTTCACAAAAATTAAAAACTGATTAAACCGGTATGGTCTGCAATCCACTATATTAAAAGACCGATTTGGACCGGACCGGACCGATTCCCATATATATATAATAAAAATATGTTATTGTGTTTCTTATATATAGTTTTTGAATTAATGTGTATGACTTATGAATTTTATTTGGAACATTTTATATATGTATAAATATTTTTTTATTTGGATTTGGAAAACCCATATAAATATCACTTGGATTTTCAAGTATTATTTTTTTTTAATTTTTGTATATATGTTTGTGAGAATAATAGATAAAAACATTCATAAAAAGTATATATATATAAAATAGGGTCAGGACCGAATTTTACCCCGGACCGAACCGAAAAAAGCCTAGACCGAATTAGTAGGTTAATCAAATTAATCGGTCCGATCTCGGTCCAAAAAAATTGAGGATTAAATATTCAGTTCGGTTCAAAAAGTAGGCAAAACCCAGACCGAACCGGTGCCCACCCCTATTCAATTTGAGGAATCAAATGTTAGGAGTTTTAAATTTTATATTTTTTTCCTTTTTTTACGTTCACTATTTTACTGAAAGCGATGTTATGATTCATTAGTCTTTAAAAGGAAAACAATCAAGGGGTGAGTGTGACTTAGGAAGAAAAAACGGATAGTTCTCTCTCTCTCTCTCTCTCTCTCTCTCCATATCCACAAAGATATAAGGGGGCGGGGTTACTTCATTGCAAGCACACAAAGTATACAACTCAACAAGATACAACAATATGAAAACCACTTTGAGAGGAGTCTTGGACTCCGAAGGATACTCTATTATATTTCCTTCCAGGACAGTACAAAACAATAAGATTTAAATGTGAGAATGCATTTTTAGCCTTGTTCTAGTATACTTCATTCTCCTCCTGTATTTTCTGCATAAGACTTCGTTTGATTGATAATAAAGATAATCGGGGAAATGATTCCTAGAAAAAGTAAAGTGAAGTGAAGTAAAGGAAAATGAAAATTACTTTCTTGTATTTGTTTGGTTAACATGAATAATGTAGAAAAATTATAAATAACAAAATATATATGTGTATCAAAATAGTTTTTTATATAAAAAAGATATAAATATTATGTGTATGAAAACATTTTTTTATAATAATGTAACATTTTTATAAACTTTTTTAAATAATTTTTTATAACTATTATGTGTATAAAATTTATTTGATTTCCATTATTTTTTTTAAATGTTTATAATTTTAGGGTTAAAAAACATGCACAACTTTTAAAAACACACGTAAATTTTTTATTTTAGAAAATAACTTTTTTTACTTAATCCCCTATAGTAATGTCGTATTTTGACATAACCCCTAGAAGAAGGGCATTTTTGTCCAAAATTTAGCAATGGGCAAGTCAAAATACAAATTAATGGAGAGTAATGATTTGTCACTTTTTTTTGGGGGGAAGAGGATATGTCAAATTTTTCTTCGTTTAGAGGTTATGTAAAAATACGACATTATTGTAGGGGATTGAGTAAAAAAAATCCTAATAATATAAAATAATAGGGACAATAAACGCATTTTGTTTCAAAATGACCTTTAAGAATGAACGTCATCATATAAAATAATAGGGACAATTTGAATTTCATTTGTTAGTCCAATCATCAAAAGTAAGTATGGGCAGCTCTGTGAGGGTGAGAGAACACAAAAAACACAATTAAATGTGGTTGCAAACAGGGGTCTGATTTTAGGGAACTGCATCCCAATTTTTTTTTCTGCACCCACAGTCGTTAAAAAAATCTAACACATCTTTAACTGTCTTGTAGATTTTTTGATCACCCAATTAATAGTTGTATAGATCATTATGCTCCCTTAATTCCTTTAACATGGCCCTCCCGATATTCTTCCATCCATTATCCTTACACATTTCCAACAACTATGCACAAGCTCTAAATCCACAATGACCATCAGGTGCAACATTTTCTAATGCATTAATAACATGATCCTTGATCTTTGGATTGAAGAGAAATTGGACATTGTCAATCAAATCAACACGTGTTAAATATATAAGTCTTGCTTTCTTGTTCTTGGATTTCTTTTTCAAGCTCATCTTATTTAGTTAGTGTCTCTCTTCGACGATTTTGCGTACTCCAACCCAAAAGGATCGCTTTTGGTGCTATGTAACATCATCATTTATTTTATTTTATTGTCATTTTTTGAGTTCACCCCTTTGAAACATTTGGACAAAATTTTATTATCTTCTTATTTTATTTTATTGTCATTTTTTCTAACGGAACTTTTCGTTGTTCATAACTACATTCTTGGAATGTTTTTTTTCAACCTCTGAACCACTGGATTGGAGTCAAAATGTTTATAATCTTCTGGTGTTGAGATAATGGAGAGTTATGACCAATGAGAGTCACATGCCAGGCAAGGGATAAACCTACCCTTATAACAAAATTATAAAATCTCATGTGCACAACAAAGGCCGTGAGTGATCCTAAGAACGCGTCCACATAATTCCTTGTTAGTGCAGATGTCATGACTCCTATTAGTTTCTTCCACCATTAAGTCAAGTGCATGGTGAGATGTGTAACCTCTCAAGTCCCTTAAAGACGACAATTGGTGAATACGCATGAGACGAATTAAGCTATGTTCAAGTGACTCTGTGACTGCTGCCATCTCCCCTATGATCATATGATGTATTGCATGACATAAAGTAGTAAAATTCACTTAGGATGACCCTACATACTTCTTTAGCCTTAAATATGCCCCTCCACTCGAGATGTTCTCGTGTTCCTAAAGTTCTTTACTCTATTTGTCTAGATATAAACAAGTTGTTCCTCCCATAGTAACCAAGTATTACAAATGTATTGAATGCATTGGGGTAAAATTAACTCCCATTTCTATGCAAACCCATTCCACCACTCAACAAACTCTTCCTCAAAAGATGAATAAACTATTCCGATTCACTCATGCTCAAATATAATCCACTATTCAGTAGTTGAGAACTAGTACTTGCAATTTGTTATAACATCCTTCATTATGTGCAAAGTACATAGAAAGTGAGTTTTATTGGAAAAGACCTTGTGAATAACACTTGTAAGTGCGAGCTTCCTATATGTAACAAACACATTCGGGGATCGAGACGGATCAAACACATCTTTTAACTTATAAAGTGCCCAGTTATAGTTCTCTTGTTTCTCAGCTGTCAGAAATGCAAAGCCAGCATGAAATGTTTTATAAGTGAATGAAAATTGAACTATCCTCAAGTAACGGATGCTTGAGCAGGTTAGTTTTGTACGTACAATCCAATAACATTACAAAAGAAAAAGATTTTTTCATCTTTATAGACTCTGGATTCACCCAAAAGATATTTAAAACCTCTTCAGTGTAGGGATTTTGATTGGGCCATTCGATGTAATGATTTCCATAAAGTAACTTCATAACCTATTGCATTGCAGGCCTTCCTTGTGTTTGAGCACCTCTAAGTTTTCTCTGGGTATGGTAAACCGTCAAAATAGTAGACTTGTTCCCCTTATTTCGTTGTTTTAAGGTTGTGAGCACCTCTTTGGGTCTAACAACACTAATTTTTAAATTCGACATAATTTTTCTCGTCGTCGTTAACCTCCTAGCAAGAATAACCAATTGTTGTTTCACTTAATGAGTGGTTGTGTGAACCACAAACTACCACAAGCTTCCACTTGTCATATTTAATTGATATGCCTCTCAACTTAAATAGACAATTGCACTTCTTTGTCCTTGTTAAGCGTTTCTTTTTCCTTCTATCTATTTTTAATTCGCATTTCCTAGATACCATATTTTTCTTTTGGTTGCTACAGTGTACACCACCCCTTTCGTAATCTAATAGTAGCTTTGGTTTCTTTGACATATTCTCCGCATCGGAGTTTGCAATTATGACAACCATGTTCAATCCCTTACCAACATCCCGAATCCATTGATATGTTCTAATCATGACACAAACATCTATGTACATTCAAAAGAAAAATGACAAATCTGAAAAAATATTATATGGTAATTATAAGAAATGGTTAGAAATTAATATTAAATACCAATTACCTTATCGATAATAAAATATGGTGTTATATCTACACTCATATGTTGTTTTTCCATTTTTTCTAATGGTGTTACCAAATCATTTTCAACATGTTAAATTGTTATTTTCTTTGAATCACAACAAGGTAACCCATCCTCACTTCTTTTTTAGGAGATGGGGGAGGGTGGAGCAAAAAAGAAATAATGATTTCTTAATCTATACGAGGTGCGAATCAAACTTTTATCTTGTAAATAAAACCCCATTGCTCATATGTTGTCCATTATTAAAAAATAAATAAACCTAGTTGTGCTCATGTGAGATTCTTAAATGAGTACCTTAAATTTGAATCGATTTTAGTAAAATAGTAAAAAAAAATACAATTTTGTGCTATTTTTTACAGACTATCTAGATATTCTATGGATACCTAATAAAAAAAATCATCCCAAACTATAGTTTTTACAAAATAAAAAAAAAAACGGCCAATATGTCAGTTTAAAAAACTAACATATTGATTTTTTTAAAGAGTAAGAAAAATAATTTGGTTGATTTTTTTATAGGATGTCTTATCTTAAATGATTTAAAAAAAAAAAACTAACATATTGACTATTTTTTTTAAATAATAAAAATATATTTTTGCGTGATTTATTTTTATAAAGTATCTATTAAATGTTTAGATAGTATATAAAGAAATCAAACAAAAATAAATTTTTACAAATTAATGGTTTAAAACGGTAAAAAGCGTGATTAAAAGTGGGAAGAGAAAGAATTACTTGATTATTTGTTCAATAGGAAAAGATTTACTTGATTGTTTGTTCAATAGGAAAACACTAAAGATCTTTTAGACTACAGGGAGGTATGATTCTCATTAGCTTTGTTTAATTTTTTTTATTATTATCAATGATGATATGGTCTTGATAAAAAGAATAAGTTTAAGTGTCCTTAGGTGGATAGAATACTAGAAATGTGAAGATGTACCGTTTTAATACAAAACAAATAAAGATGTGCCTTTATCAATATATGACTAACTAATTTAGGATTTGTTGATATATCAGAAAAAGTGCCTAATAATAGGTGTTTTTATCGGCACCCAATTATTGTTGCCAACCAGCAGATGAGATTCACGAATGAGTCTGCATCCTCCCCCCATAAATAAAGATGTGCTTCTAATAATGAGGTAGAATACGAGGCATTGATCACAGAATTTGAATTAGCTCCATCATTGGGCGCCGACCAAGTATTGGTATATAGTGATTCTCAACTGATTGTCAATCAAATACAATAGATTTATGGCGTCAAAAGGGAAACAATGATGAGATATCATCAAAAAGCTATTGAGGTTATTTCGTTATTCACTTCAGTACGGATGGTGAGAATTTCTTGGATTGAGAATGCCCGAGTAGACGTTGTTGCTCAGCTTGCTTCGGTAACTCAAACATAACTCGGGCGAACAATCCTAGTGGAAATTCTTGCCCATGGAAGCATTGATGGAATGGAAGTCATCTTCATCTATGAGGAATTAGGTCCCTCATGAATGGATCCAATTAGAGAGTATATTAAAATAGGAACACTTATGTCCAACCAGAAAGATGGTAGGAAGATAAGGTACAAAGCAACCAGTTATGTGTTAGAAAAAAGTGTCATGTATAGGCGAGGATACACTATTTCCCTACTTCGTTATGTTCATCCAAACGAAGTAAATGATCTAATCAAAGAGGTGCATGAAGGTTCATGTGGAGCTCACATTGCTGGGAGGTCTCTAAGACAACGAATAGCAATGAAAGATTACTACTGACCGACGATAAAAGCAGACTGTGTTGATTTCACTAAGAAATGTGATAAGTGCTAAAAAATTTCCACTATCCATAGAAGTCCAGGAACAACTTTAACTCCTATCACTTCTCCATGGACTTTCACTATCTGGGGAATTAACTTGGTCGGACCACTGTCGACCACCAAGGGAAGGTTCAAATATCTGGTTGTTGCAGTTGATTAGTTCACCAAATGGGTGAAAGTTGAGCCTTTGATTGACATGACCAATTATAGGGTTTTGTAGTTCATATGGAAACAAATCATTTGTAAAAAATTCATTCAACACCTGGGTACGCATAGTGCAATGGCCCGATAGAAATCACCAACAAAACATTAATAAATGGGCTGAAGAAAAAATTGGATGAGGTTAAAGGCAACTGGATTAATGAAATCCACAATGTCTGTTGGGCATAAAGGACTACTCCGAAAATAGCAACGGGGGAAACCCCATATATGCTAGCTTCTCGCACTGAGTCAATAGTACTAGTTAAAATAGATTTGCTGACTCACATGGTATTGAACTTTACTTTACCCAAGAGTGACCTCATGAGGTGACTAGATCTGGACATAATAGAAGAAGTCCGAGAAGATGTCGTTATTCGGATGGAATCTTACCAACAAAGGACTGCAAGGTTTTATAATCAAAGGGTCAAGTCGATCAACCTGAAGTAAGGAGATCTGGTGCTTAAGATGGTGGTCCAGAAGAGCAACAATCTAGAGCTTAATTTACATGGTCCATACCCTATCTCGACGGTTATCCGACCAGGAACTTATCGCTTGGAAACTCTGGAAGGAGAAGAATTCAAGAATCCTTGGAATGCAAACCACCTGCGCAAGTATTATCAGTAATTCAATTTTTAGAAATTTCAATTTTAATGTAATTGGTTATTCAAGTTAATGAAATTTCATGTTTTTCCCCATTATAAATCCTTTTTGTGTTTTTTTTCGGAGTATGGTGGCTACACACCTTAACCATAAATTAATGAGCAATTTTAATTCACCATAAATTAATGACTTTATCAAACTTTTACAACTTCAGAAAAGTTCTTCATAAAAGTTCCTCGCCAAACTTTTCCAACTTCAGAAAAGTAATTGGTTCAAACTTTTCCAACTTCAGAAAAATTCTTTATATTTATCAAACTTTTCCAACTTCATAATAGTTCCTCGTTAAACATTTTAAACTTCGAAAAAGTTAAACTTTATGTATGATTTGTCCTTGGCAAGTCAAGAACAAGAAGTCAGTAAAATTTCTACAATAGAGATTTGACCCGACCAGGTTACAACGTAGGAATAATTGTACATTCCTAATACACTTGGTCTCCACTGATAACTAATGTTATAACTTAGTACAATAAAGTTATTCACAGTTTTATCTAAGTTCTTTAGTTGAATCTAAGGCCATGTAAATGATTTAAACATGAATCAAATATTAAAAATTTGAGCAAGTTATTTAATTTATAAGCCGATTAACTAATCGCTATATAGATTACCTAGTCGGCAGAAAGATTAAACATCAATCCCAAGCTTAAATAAAGGAAAATGAAAATAAAAAATAACTTCATTGATCAAAATTGTATTACTATCACAAAAAGCATTATAGATAGAAGGAGAAATACAAGTCTTTTCCACTGGACGCTTTTCTTGTGCCTTATTTATCCCAACAGGAGGATCATCAAGGGTATATGGTGAATTTATTGTATTGAAATCTCTCAACATTTGCCTATTGTTGTTACTCAACCTATCAAGCAAATGAGGAGGACGAATTATCTCACACTCGTCGTGGAGGCCAGAATCCCTCAAACATTTACTTATTAGGCATTGAGGAATGGAATTAGGAGGAATCCATCTCATGTCCAATTTTAAGGGAGGTTTGTCATAATCTAAGAAACCTGAGTCATTCCAGTTCCACAACTCACTGTTTTGATCATACTTCAGCAATGTTAACAAGTTAGTCCATCCCCATTTATAGCCTTCATGATTGTTTTGAGCAATATGGTCATCCAAGTGAGATAAGGCCTCGATATAACCCTCCTTCCAAACTTCATTGGCTTCTTATGGAAATGGAATTTCAACCTATCAACTTGACCTTGGAGCGTCTTGAGGACAATGTATTTAGATTTTAGCAAGGTAGCTTGGTCGGCCAAAGTCTTCTTCGTTCTTTTATCCTCAATGGTGGGTCGAATAACTATACCTTGCCTGATGGCTTGTCCAGGTTTGGATTTTATCTTCTGTAAAGCTTTTAGCTCCATTAACAACCAAATATTTTTTGTCGTTAAAAAGGAAACACCCTCATCCAGACCAGTGGTGGTTGACCTCTTCAGACTGTCTAGCTCATTCCTCGGGACATTATTTTCTTTCTTCAGCATTGTAGTAATTGATAGGGAACTTTCTAAGTCTTGTTTCAAATATAATTCTCTCTTGTGCTGAGAAAAAGTAATATAATTCAATTTCTTATCAAAGCCACAACTTTCTCCCTAATGGGAACTCTGCTCACCCTGTCTTTGCTTACCCTGAGCTGGTTGTGCCCCACTGGCACGGCTACCTCATGTCCTGCCCTGTTAACTGGACTACCTTGCTCGCTTACTTCCCTTCAGATGGAAGAGGTGATCTTGGCAGTGTAGTAAGGCGGCGTTAAGCACATCAGTATATAACCTCAACAAAAGATTACCCAAAAGGTGCTGACGAATCCTCCAAGTCAAGCCATCCATAAACATCTGAATCCTCTTCTCTTCAGTAGGTACCTCATCGGGCAGCAGATTAGTCAATCTCATAAATTCCTCCTCATTATCAGCAACAGTCTTCCCCTTCTGGGTGAGGTCTAACAGTTTTCATCTCATCTCAGTCTGAACGGCGAAAGAAAAATATTTACGATCAAATCGCATTGAGAAGTCATGAATTGTCACGTCATCTCTCTCCCAAACGGTGGTATCAGACTACCACCATTGCAGTGTCACTCCCACTAGCTTAAATGTAGACCTGTCAATGGGTCGTGTCGAGTCGTGTTCGTGTCGTTTTTTATCGTGTTCGGGTCTTATTGGGTTCGTGTCTAAACGGGTGACTTTTTTATCGTGTGAAAAAATCATACCCAAACCCGACCCGTTATGTTATCGTGTCGGGTCGTGTTCACTCGTTAATACCCATTAAGATAATGAATTATTTTGAATTGTATAGAAGTTGATATATATTTCATTTTTGAACCCAAATAGACCCATTAATTCATTGACGTTACTAAATCTATCATTTAGTAACATTCATTACGATTAAATTAACATTATATTACATATATTATTTATAAGTTCCAAAATTATATCTTATTTACTGAAATTAATGGGTCATAACGGGGTTTATCGGGTATTAACGGGTTAAGGGGGTCAACCCTAACCCGACCCGTTAACTATCGTGTCTTATCGGGTTGTCACTGATATGACCCGAACCCATTAAGGGTCCACCCATTAACTTATAACTTCGTGTCAGTTCGTGTCGTGTTATCGTGTCGTGCCTCATTTTGCCAGGTCTACTTAAATGTAGCTAGTGTCTGTTTCTGAACCTCTGTGCACTCGTACATTCTCAGGTGCCACTAGATATCTTTCTTCCATTGTCTAGCTACCACAACATCAGAACTCCCTGCGAACTCCGGAGGATGTGCCTTCTGGAAGGCATCACTCACTCGCTCCCAAGTGTAAGGGAACGCACGAGTTGGTGCTACTTCCACCGCTTGTGCCTGAGGTGGTTCCTGTTGTACGATTGCTCAAGCTACATTTACCGATCGTGCCACTATAACGGCAACCTCCACGGCATTCATAGTACCCTGGGCCGAAGATGGCTGAGGCTCGGACTCTACACCTCTACGGGATCTCTATGCACGTTTGAGATGCATCTGAAGTGAGAGAGAAGTTTTATAAGTCCACAATTATTATCTCAAAATGGCTGAAGGCGTAAAATGTGCAATTAATGAATACAATAGTCCAAAATATAGGACTTTATATCAAAGAACACTACACTGAAAGGATAATAAGCCGTACAAATCCTAAAGACTCTAGAACCTGATGCTCTGATACCATCAGTAACACCCCGCCCAAATAAATACCCGATGATCAGTCCTTTATTAAATTTAAAATAGAATATCCAGTTGGTTCAGTCTTAGCATCAGTATCGAAAAATATTTAATAATTACTAACCACCTAATAGTTAAAAAGTTAGGTGTCAAATTTTATCTTTTAAATTAACGTACAACTAAATAAATAATTAACTAAACATTCACCATCCAATTAACAATCCCATAGCAAGAAAATGTCAAAAATAAATAACTGAGTCTGGGATAAACATTTCCAGTCTAAATCCCAAATATAATAGTCTGAAATGAAATAAAACCCAAAAACTGAAATATAAATAAATGTCTGCAATTTCTATATCTGGATAAAATTGAATATTTGTGGGCAACATGCCCGACTGAAGTAAATAACTAGGAAAGAATCAAAGATAGGTGTGGAGGCGTCTAGTAGCCGAGGTCTTGTAACTTCCACAACAGTTATAGCATGTCAACTAATAAGAACTCATATGTTTGACGTCCCTGTGGCTAGGCACCTAAAAGATTTTTACGAAAACAAAATATATTTGGAAGAAAACGGGTCAAAGCCCCAGTTAAAAATATTTTAAAAACAGGAAGTGTTTAAAATGCATTAAACAGTAAAAATTATATAAATGTTAGTTCCACGTTCCCTCGCTTGAGATTCTCACCTCTCAACTAATGTGCACGCCAAACGTAAGCTCCTAACCCATCCTTAATACGTTATCCCACTTATCTAATTTAAATCGAGTCTCTTACTATAATGTCTAAGTCATTATGCCCACTCGTATTACCAAAATAATACAACTTGCATTTTCAATATTAATTAAATCTAATTCAAGTATCTCATTACTCATTCAAGTTTACATATTTTTTTATTAATATAAGATGTCGTAATCTTTCTCATCTACTAAGCAACACAGTAGAATATTCACAAGTGTAAATATATGAATCATTAACATATATATA
Organism: Sambucus nigra; assembly: GCA_949130495.1. Classification (NCBI taxonomy): domain Eukaryota; kingdom Viridiplantae; phylum Streptophyta; class Magnoliopsida; order Dipsacales; family Adoxaceae; genus Sambucus; species Sambucus nigra. Next base: position 486,027,643 of record OX422215.1, read on the forward strand.
CTAATACGGCACCCTAAAAGGCTAAACCTGCAGTGCGCACATACTCTGCTATCAAATCTCGATAAATCACGTACATAAGGATTATGAGTTGTGAATCACTCTAGAATCGTATAAATACAAATCACACATATTGGAGGCGGATATAGTTCCCAACCCTATGGGATACGCACATACATATGCACTCACATGACCTCAAACTTATCAACTCACCGATAAGTCTTTCCCAGACCTATGTTCATAGGTACCAATCTAAAATCCCCTCGAAGGCTCATCAAGATAATAATTTCCCCTTTCTAAGACCTCCCGTGATAGTAAGCATAGTAGGTGTGGCATACACACAATCAATCAATAATTCATTAGGTATTCACACAACCTTAGTACATAAATCTCTATCTTTAATATAAGTGTATGCACATCCTATAACACGTGTTTTATTCGTAGTATATCTATCTCACGAATATCCTATATGTTAATGAAATATATTATTGCTCTCGTCGTACGCTCCCAAGTAATTCTCGCCACTCGAAGTGTCTCCTTTATTCCCTAACATAATATCAGTAAGTAACTCACTTATATCCTATTGGTCTAAGTCATCATATCATTCGGATTTTCGAGATTAGAATTTGTCTCTGATTTAGTTTTTTCTCTCGATTAAACCTAATTAAGTTTAGTCCTTAATTCGTTATTCTGGAACTAAACCTAAATTACAATTTAGGTCTACTGGTATTCTCAAATACTCTTCAATATGTTTAAAATTAAAGTCCATGATTAAATCCCGAACATTTCCCAAAAATTTTAAACAAAAAGGGGAAATGAAAATAATTATGGGAGCCGAATCGATTCGGCCTGGTCCGATTCGATTCGCTCGTACAGGTATGGAAAATTTGCATATATATTTCTTACGAGTTTCTCCCATTTTCAACCTTAAATCCTCAATTTAATCATCTCAAATTCCTAATCAATCATACTAAATGTTGTGCTAACATAATCACATAAGTTCTAACGTATAAGAATCATAAAATCATCATGGGGCATCGATTTCTTGGATTAAAATATGAATATTTCTTAAGAACCCTAGTTCCTCAAATTGTATTCAAGAACATCATAATTCTCAGTATTAATTCGTGATTTCTAGCACTTAGGTCATAATTTCATTTTTCCAAAGATTCCAGAAATTCATCTACATGTAAACCTATCTATAATCATAATTCAATTTTCCAAATTTATGAAATATCAATTATTCATGGTTATTTCTTTCAATATAAACTACCATGGATAAGATATTCACTCAATCTTTGCAAGATAAAACACTTGCATTTAATGGAAGTTCTGATCCGATGAAGAAGACGTTATGGAGGCGATGCTTTCTTTCTGATCTACGCGTTGGTGGCGACGGTGGTGCAAGAGGTGTAGGAAAGTCTTGAATCTCCTTTGGAATTCTCCTCCTTCCTTCCCTGGATAGCCTCTCTCAATATTTGATTATGATAACCTTAACTTCCTCGACGCACCATCGGATTTAACCTTGTAAAATTCGTGGGTTTATTTACTTTAAAATTTTAAAAGACTAAAATGCCCCTCTCGGTTGTCGATTTGGCCTAAAACTGTCCCGCACCGCAAACTAAACCCTCGGGTAGACATTTTTACTATTTTGACCATTCCTGAGACTTTGGCGCACTCAAAATAACCATTTGGATTACTTAAAAGTAAATTACCTTTTTATTCCATAAAATTGAGTCTCGACACGACTGACACGCGCGTCTCGACTTAATTACCGAAATTGTCATATTTTCCAATTGCTATAATTTTAATAAGTTCATAATTACATATTACTTTATTCACTCAGTAATATTCAATATGGTTCGCATCAATAAATACTAACTCTCATCTCGCTTGTTAATATTTATTTAAATTCGGATTAATTTTAAGTAAATTTCTCAAAATTAATTCAATTATCTCACAATTAAAAATCAATAAAATTATGGGGTATTGCGTAATTCTCCCCAATAACGGAATTTCGTCCCGAAATTCAGAAATAAAAGTATACCTGGTAAGAACAACTCTGGATATTTTCCGTACATCTCATCCTCGCGCTCCCAAGTAGACTCCTCGACATTATGACGTCGTCACTGAACATGTACTAACGGCACTACCTTCGACCTTAGTTTCCTCTCGATACGATCTAGGATAGCAACTAGGCCTTCCTCGTAGGAACTATTGAGCTATAGATCAATATCCTCTAAAGGAATGTGAGTGTGGGCCAACTCATCCCGAAGATATCTCCTCAGCTAAGAAATATGGAACACGTCATGAATCCTATGTAAGTGCTCAGGAAACCCAAGTCTGAAGCCACTAGCCCAATCCGTTTAATAATAGGGAATGGCCCTACATACCTCGGCACCAACTTCCCTTTCTTCCCAAACCTCATTATCCCCTTTATAGGAGATACTCGTAGTAATACCTAGTCCCCCACACTGAACTCCCTGAAGAACCTCTTGGCATCGGTGTAGCTCTTCTGTTTATCCTAAGTAACCCGTGTACGACTCCGAATCACCTTAATACTGGATAAAGTATCCTAGATCACCTCTGGACCAAGTAGCATATTTTCCCCCACCTCTAGCCAACACACCGGAGAACGACAAGGCCTACCGTATAGTGACTTAAACGGAGCCATTCCAATATTAAACTGGTAGGGGTTATTAAAAGCAAACTCCACTAGTGGAAGATACTGCTCCCATCCCCTCCCAAAATCAAGGACACACATTCGCAACATATCCTCTAACATTTGATTCGTCCTCTCGGTCTGCCCAATATTCTGCGGGTGATAGGTCGTACTCAATAGTAACTCTGTACCAATGGCCTCCTAGAAGCTCTGCCAAAACTAAGATACAAACGTTTTGTTCCTGTCAGACACGATATCAAGGGGCACCCTGTGAAGTCTCACTATCTCTGATATAAAGATCTGAGCATACTGTCTCGCAGTGTAATCTGTCCGGACTGACAGAAAATGAGCTACCTTAGTCAACCGATCCACAATCACCCATATGGAAATCGTGCCCCCTCTGAGAAGTAGGCAACCCAGTACTAAAGTCCATGAAAATGCTCTACCATTTTCACATAGGAATCTCTAGCGGCTGAAGAAGTCCTGTGGGCTTCTAGTGGTCCACCTTTACTAGCTGACAGGTGGCACACTCGGGGACAAACTCATCAATGTCCCTCTTCATCCCACTCCACCAATACTACCGTCTCATATCCTAGTACATCTTATCCCCTTCGGGTTGTACCGCAAAGCGTGAACCGTACGACTCTGTCATCACCGCATGTCGCAAGTCCTCCCCTTTCCGGAACCACCAGTCTCCCGTTGAGGCGCAAGCCCCCATATGAACCCCCAGAATAAGACTTAGCTCCCTCGGTTAGAAGCTGTACAATTCGATCCTAGCAAAATGGATATGTTACCTGAGCCTGTACAACCCTCGTGACTATTTGGGACATAACGGTCATGATTGACATAAAAGATCGTGCCAATGCATCTTAGTGTCCCAACTCCTTCTATTTCGCCCTCCATACCTCGACCACTTCACCTATTGACCTACGACTCAACGCGTTTGCTACCACGTTAGCCTCCCTGGGTGATATTGGATATCAAATTGATAGTCCTTCACAAATTCAAGCCACCTCTGCTAACGCATGTTTAGCTCTCGCTGAGTGAACAGGTACTGTAGTGATTTGTAATATGTGAACAGGGAAAATTTCTCCCCTAAGAGATAATGTCTTCATATCCTTAGAGTAAACACGACTACTGCTAACTCTAAGTCGTGGGTGGGGTAATTCCTCTCGTGAGGTATAAGCTTGCGGGAGGCAAAAGCTATATCCTGATCCTCCTGCTGAAGCACACTCCCAAGTGCCTGTAGGGACACATCAGTATAGACGAAGCACTCCACTCTCAGCCTGGGCAGTGCTAGAACTGGTGCTGAAGTCAACTTAACCTTCAGCTCATCAAAATCCAACTGACAAGCCTCATTCCAAATGAATGGCACCCCATTACGAGTCAAGTTAGTCAACAGACCCGCTATTTTCGAGAATCTTCGAATAAACGACCTGTAGTATCAAGCTAGCCCCAAGAAACTCCGCACCTCCATCGGTGTCATGGGTTATCCCTACTCCCTCAACGCTGATACTTTTCCCGGATCTACGGATATCCCCTCGTCAGATACAATGTGCCCTAAGAACGGGCCTCCCTCAGCCAAAACCCACATTTCTCATATTTTGCATACAACCGATTCTCCCGCAATGTCTCTAATACCTGACACAAATGCTTGGCATGCTCTTCCTCAGTCTATGAATAAATCAGGATGTCATCTATGAATACAATGACAAACTAATCTAAGAACTCTCTGAACACCCTATTCATTAAGTCCATGAACACAGTTGGTGCATTGGTTAGCCCAAATGGCATAACCTGGAACTCATATGACCCATATCTCATCAGGAAAGCACTATTCGACACGTCCTACTGATCGAGTTAGAAATTGAGTGTCCGTGTAAATACTCTAGTCGTTGTTGTCAGCTTCCAACTGCAATACAAAAACCTAAACTCTAACTACACTCTAATGGAGTATAGCGGCGAGTCTGGGTATCGAATCCACAGGAAAAAAGGACGATCTCGTTTTGACGACAGAAGGTAGGTTAATTAATCCTAAAGTTGACTTTAAAAAGGTAAGAAAAGATGATTATGGGATTATGGGATTAAATCTACTAACTAAATGCAAACTAGATTAAACTACTAAATTAACTATGTGAGCAAAATTAACTAAATAAGAATGAATTAATATGACCAAGGAAAAATAGTTTAGGAATTCAATCCCTCAACCCCTAGTCTGTTTTACCAGTATAAAACTAGTCGTAAATTAATTAATTGATCAAGTCCATCTTTAGTACTCCCAAGCATTACATATATGAGGTTCAATTCTTCATCATACATAATCAAGAGATGAGTAAAGCAGTGTCGTATTAGCTACACGTGCGTTGCACTCTTAAGCATACCGATTACCTAGGGAAAACGAGATCAAAAGTCCTACAAAGGTTGTGATCACCATACTACATGATCTAATCAATTATTAAATTTAGAGAACTAATTTTATACCCATGCAAACCACATCAGGTTGGGTTCATGCATCCCAACCCCTAAAAATCTAGCCTAACATGGTGAAATTAGTGAAAACTACATTATCTACGTTGCATGAACTCATAATTGCTTGGAAAGAGAGGTTAAACATGATAAATAATAATAAAAGTGCTAGAAATAAAGGTTACCAAGATTGAAGAACAAGAACATGCAAGAAGAAATCAAAGATTGAAGAAAAATCGGAAAAGTTCTCGAATTAAAGGTGCAAAATATGTAAATTCTTCTCCTAGATGTTTCTACTTGTTATTGAGCTTTTACATGAATGAAATATGAATAAAAAGAGTCCTAATGACTAAATATATAGGTTAGTGGTCGTTTAGAAGAGTCCCCAAAACATAAAACTCTTTTGGAAAAAAGATAAGGACAAAATAAAAATCCCGTATCTGGCAATTTATCACACTTAGAAAGAGTAATTTAATTTTATAACGGATATCGAGCGTGACAAAAGGGCGAACCGGTTTGGGTCCTAGGTGAACCGGTTCGGATTTCCAGAATGGCCAAGCCTTGGTCTCTTCTTTTTCATTTGGATTTTTTGATTTCTTTCTCAATCTTCAAATGGGCATAACTTCTTCACCGTAGTTCAGATTGGGTACCGTTGTTTCCAGTGTTCTTGTAATTAAAAGATCTTCAACTTTCCAGTTGGCCCCACCTTCGTACTAAGGCTAAAAATTTACAAAAATTCCCTTCAACTCCCCATTTCTTGATTTCTTTCTTTATTTTGAGTTCTCTTTTCCATCTTTCTTACATGAAATACCTGTAAAACACATAAGAGATACACAAAACATGAAATACTTGCCAAAAAGGCTTATTTGCATAAATATGAGACAAATCCAAGATATTTACACTGCACGGGATCATAAAAATACCGAAATTAAGAAGATAAATGTGAAGAATTTATACCTAATCACCTGCTCCCTGATTCGTAATTGATGGAATCCCGACCTCAAGTCTATCTTTGAGAAGTAGAAAGCTCCTCTTAACTGGTCAAATGAGTCATTAATTCGGGGCAACGGATATTTATTCTGTATCGTGACTTTATTCAACTCTCGGTAATCAACACACAACCGTAACGACCCATCTCTCTTCTTTACAAACAACATGGGAGCACCCAAGGCGAGGTACTCCTATGAATGAAGCCTGTCTCAATAGCTACTCAATCTAATCTCGTAACTCCCTCATCTCCGTCGGAGCCATACGATAAGGCACACAGGCTATCGGCCGAGTTCCTTGCGTCAAATCTATCTCTCTGGTAGGCGATAACCCCGGTATATCCTGAAAAACATCATAAAACTCGCAGACCACCGGTATCGAATCAAGCGAGATCACCACATCCTTAGAGGTCTCCTCCTCTATGTAATACAAGTGAGTGGATGATCCGCCCTCAGGGTGAGGCATCGCCACTAGGAACATCTCCTGATCCGGTATAGCAAATATAATACTACGACTATAGCAATCAATCATGGCTCTATACGCAACTGGCCAATCCATCCCAATAATAGCATCATACTTTGACATATCCGACACAAGCATATAGGTAAGAAAAATGAATCTCCCAATTTCTATACCCATGCCCCGACAGATAAAGAAAATCAACGTTCCATTACCCAACGACGAGTCTACACATGTAACAGTACTATCTGTTGTATCTAATAACCACCCCATAGCACGTGCAAATCTAGTGGAAATAAATGAGTGTGAATCCCCCGTGTATAATAAAATGTTCCTCATAGTCCCCTGGATAGAAAACATACCCTCAACTGCGGGTGGAGCATGTGGGACTGCGGCCTAGTGGACGTTGTAAACTCGCCCATGCTGTAGTTGTCCCTGCTGAACCAAAACTGATGGAATGGCAGGCAAAGCTGGCATCTGTGGTGGTGTTGGGAGGGCGGCGAGAAATATAGGTCATTGGGGCTCCTGACGAGCACCCTGCTCCTGTGGGACTCTTCCCTTCTCAGGATACTCGTGATGCTTGTGGCCAGTTTTACTACATACATAACATTTACCAACAAAGTTTCCTACGCTCTATCCCAACTCACCTCGGCCTTGCTGGCCATTATCACAACTCTACTAGCCCTGTTGGCCCTGCTGTGCACGCTGCTGGTAGGGGTGGACAAAAAAAAGATCGATCCGATTGACCCGATTGAACCGAATCGGACCCACTTTTATAGGCTTTTTTATAATTCGGTCCTAAAATAAGAGACCCGAAATATTCGGTTCGGTCTAAAATATCAATTATAAATTTGGTCTTGGTACCGGACCGGACCGTTTAATTAAATATTATATCAATTTTATTTTATATAAATATATCATATACTAACTAAACTAAACCCTAAACTAAAAACACACAAGCCCTAAAAAAATCCACGGCCATCGCTAGCTATCCTTTCCTCATTTCATTTTACTCCACTTCATATTTTCTTCGTCTCTCTCTCCAACTCGACCGCTCTCTCCTCTCCTCACTTTTCTCTTCATCTTTTATTCCTCTATCTCTCCAACTCTTCGGTTGGTGCTAGGTAGGTCGATCACCACACCACCATGAACACGGGATCTGGTGCTCTGAACACCAGATCCACACCTGTTGTTCCTTCGGTTGCGATGCATAACCCCACAGTAGCAGTGGTTGTTCCGGTGAGTAAACAGATAGCCACGATTGCGATGCCGAGAAAAGATACAGCCATGGTTGTTCCTCCGGTTGCGACAGACAACTCCACTGGTCCTATTCCGTCAACGGCGAGAAAAGATATAGCAACGGTATATTCTTTTGCATTTTTAAACTTATGGAAAGTTATATCTAATTTATATTGCATTTTTAAACTTCAGAAGACTATTTTTAAAGTTGTGGATCATCTGTAAACAATTTATAAACCATCTGTAAACCATTTTTAAACCATTTGTACATCTGTAAACCATCTGTCAACCATATGTAAACCATCTGTACATCTGTAAATTAGTTCAGAGGACACAATTGTCATTTTTAAATAGTACAAACAATAAAAAATTAACAGGTTTTTATTGAAAAAAAAAGTAATAAATGTAAAAAATAGACCGAATATTAACCGAACCGGACCGAAAATAGCCTAGACCGATTAAATAGGCTAAACTGATTAAATCGGTCCAAATTCGGTCTCCTCAAATATAGGACCGAATTATTCGGTCCGACACCTAAAATGATTAAAAATCGGACCGGATCGGACCGCGCCCACCCCTAGCTGCTGGCCCTGTTGATTCTGCTGACCAAGATGGCCCAGTTGGCCCTGCTTGAAGCCTCCATGTCCCTACCTGTAATCATCGAATCTATGTCGCTTAGCAGGGTTCCCCTGATGGGAACTCTTCTCATCCTGTCTATGTTGACCCTGAGTTGGTTGTGCCCTACTGGCACCACTACTGTGACATCCCGACTAATTAAATACCGGGTAGCTACTCCTTTATTTCAATAAATACAAAATGTCAAGTTTATTCAGTTCATAGCATCACTGTCGAAAACCTTTAATTAATTATTAACCACCTAATATTTAAAATAATGAAGTGCCAAATTTTAATATTTAAATTAACCATCAACTAAATAATTTAAATAATCATCCAACAATCACACAAACAATCACATAAGGTAATCGACGGAATGAAATAACTGATGTCTGGAGTAAACTCTCCAATAATAGTAACAATGTAAATAAACCCAATACAAATGTCTAAATGAAAGAAATAAATCCCAAGACTGAAATAAATGAAGGTCTAAAACTACTGTCTACGAATAAGAGTGGGCAACAGGCCCTAACTGAAATAAATGACTCCGAAAGAAGTAAGGATAAATGTAGAGGCGTCTAGTAACGAGATCCTGTAACTTCCATGACAGCTACAACACGCCAAGAGAATGAAAACTCCTATGCTTGGCGTCCCTCTGGCTGGGCACCTAAAAGATTTTTTTAAAAATAGATTTGAAAGCAAACGAGTCAGAGCCCGAGGTGAAAACAATTTAAAATATAGCAAGTATTTAATTGCATTAAACAGTAGATATTATACACGTGTTAGTTACGTGCTCTCACATGAGTTCCTCACCTCCCAACTAATGTGCACACTTAACGTGTACCTTTAACCCATCCTAGTTATGCCACTAACTAAGTAGTCCGTACTAATGCCTGTCTTCACATTATAACATAGGGTGTCTATTCGTATGACCCAAATATGTCATATGTATAACTCAAATTTACATTAATCAAATTACTTAACTCAATTGTTGTATAAATTCTCATATTTTTAACCCATTTAACTATCTCAATAATTCGCATCTACCAAGCAACAGTGAACCAGTCACAAGTACATATATATCAATCTCATTACATATATACATATATGGCACCCCTAGGCTAAGTTGCGGTGCACGCATACTCTGCTATCGAATCCCGGTACATCACGTACTTAAGGATCACGCATTCCAAATCGCTCAGGAACCGTTCTAATAAAAATCACACATATTGGAGGCGAACATAGTTCACATACCCATGGATCACGCACATACCTACACTCCCATGGCTAGCTGACTTATCAACTAAAAAATAAGTCATTCATAGTCCTATGTCCTTAAGGTACCTATCTAAATCCTCCCCAAAGGCACACAGAGATAAGATGGTCCTTTCCCGAAAATCAACCTCCCGTGATAGCAAGTATGGTAGGTATATCATACACATAACAATCCATATACTAAGTATTCACACAACTTAGGTAATAATCATTTTAATATAGATATATTCCATCCCTGTATCATAAGTCTCACACATGTAATAATATCATCTCAATTATTCTACATAAAAGGTTTAGCGCGATAATTCTCATCGTATAATTCCGAGTACCTACCCTATCCCAAAAAGGTTACTAAGTCTCCACTTGTCCCTAAGATGAATTCAATAATTTAAGGTCCCTGTTTCTGCCTCTAACCTTAATTTATCACTTATATAAATTTGGATTCATGTCCTCGCAACTTCTAATAGTAACTCACTCATCGAACTTTCGTAAGTTTAACACTATGTCACAAATCAATTCTAACATGTTTCGGGCTTCAAATACACCCCTGCTGATCTTCCCTAAGTCTCAATATGTTCACATAGTCCCAACCAATAACTTTCAAGAGTCGAAATTAATTAAATCCAAAAAGGAAAAAATATGACAAGTGCAGGAGGAGTCGATCGATCGACTCAAGAATGTCGATCGATCGATCGAACAGTTACAGCCCAGATTTTTTGCGTTTTCAGCCCTAGTTTTATCTCTAATTTTCACTACATGATCCTAATTTCTAAATTAAACGTACCAAATGTTATACCAACCTAAATTCAAGGTTTCTAATGTTCTAGAATCATCAAATCATCACAAGAACTGCATATAAATCGATATATTCATTAAAGTCTCATGTTTAACCATAGTGTAGTTTATTTCAATTCAAGATAGCCAAATACTCAATTTTAATTCGAAATTTCTATCACCGATGTTCTAATTTAAGTCTATATTATTTTCAGAATTTAACTACATGCAAAACCTACCCATATTCAGATTTAATTCTCCCAATTTATGATTTTTTCAATTTTCCAAGTCTAGTCTCCAATTCTAAACTACATGGATAATATATTTGCTGAATCACAACAAGTTAAATCACTTTCCTGGAAAATAGAGGTTCTGATCCTTTGGAGCAGATGGTATGGGAGTGATCCTCTCTTCCCGATCTAACCGCCGGTGGTGATGGTGGTGCAAATGGTCTAATGATGGTGGTTCTTCTTTGAAAACTTCCTTCTCTTCCTCTCTAATGGCCGTTTGTGATTTTTGGTTGTGAAAACCCTAGGATCCCTAAGTGTTGGATGATATAATCAGTCTAAAATTCATGGGTTACTATTCCTCAAAAAGTCAAAATGACTAAAATAGCCTCCCAGGTTGCTGGTTAGGCCTAAAATGCCACGAGACCCAAACTTAACCCTTCAGGACATGTTGGCGCACTCAAAATGACCATACGAATGATATAAAAATAATTTACTTTTAAATCCATTAAATTGGTTCCTGACACGCGTGTCCCAACTTTATTTCCGAAATTACTGTATTTATAACTCGCGATAATATTAATAATTCAATAATCATATATTACCATATTCACTCAGTAATTATCATAATCAAATACTAACTCTCGTCTCGCTAGTATTTAAATTCGGATTAATTTCCAATTATTTCTCCCATTAATTCAATTAATCCCAAAAATAAAATCAATAAAAATACGGGGTATTAAATACTTCCCCCCTAATAACGGAATTTTGTCCCGAAATTCAAAAATAAAAATATACTTGGTAAGAATAATTCTGGATAACGCTCGCCAATCTCATCCTCGCGTTCCGAGGTACACTCCTCGGCATTATGATGCCGCCACTAAACACGCACTAGCGGTACTATCTTCGACCTCAATTTCCTCTCGCTACGATCTAGGATAGCAACTGGCCCCTCCTCATAGGAACTATCAGGTTGCAGATCAATCTCCTCTAAAGCATTGTGATAATGGGCCAAATCATCTTGAAGATATCTCATCAGTGAGGAAATATGGAACACGTCATGGATCCTATGCAAGTGTTCTAGTATCCCAAGCCTATACGCAACTGGCCCAATTCGCTCGATGATAGGGAATGGCCCCACATACCTTGGCGCCAACTTCCCCTTCTTTCCAAAATGCATTATTCCCTTTATGGGAGACACTCGTAGAAGCACTTGGTCCCCCACATTGAACTCTTGGAAGAATCTCTTGGCATCGTCATAACTCTTCTATCATTCCTGAGCAAACCGAATGCAACTCCGTATCATCTCTATCCTCGCCGAAGTATCCTGAATCACCTCCGACCCAAGTATCTTGTTGTCCCCCACCTCTAGACAACATGTTAGGGAACGACAAGGCCTACCGTACAACTCCTCGAATGGAGCCTTACCAATAGTTAACTGGTAGGAGTTATTATAGGCAAACTCCATCAGTGGAAGATACTGCTCCCAACCTCCACCAAAGTCGAGGATGCACATACGCAACATGTTCTCTAACATTTGATTTGTCCGCTCGATCTGCCCATCTGTGTATGGGTCAATCGCAACTCCGTATCCATAGCTTCTTGGAAACTCTCCCAAAATCATGACATAAATATCTTGTCCCTGTCAGACACGATATTGAGAGGCACCCCGAGGTGTCTCACTATCTTAGCTATGAAGATTTGGGCGTATTGTCCCGTAATGTGGTATGTCTGGGCTGGTAGAAAGTGAGCCACTTTGGTTAACCGATCTATAATCACTTATATAGAATCGTGACCCCTCTGTAATGTAGGTAACCCTGTGATGAAGTCTATGTAAATGCTCTCCCATTTCCACATAGGAACCTCTAATGGTTGTAGAAGTCATGCTGATCTCTGATGGTCCACGTTTACTAGCTGACAAGTGGCACATTTCGAAACAAACTCGACAATATCCCTCTTCATCCCGCTCCACTAGTACTTTCGCCTCACATCCTGGTACATCTTATCCCCACCAGGATGTACCGTGAATCGCGAACCGTGCGACTTTGTCATTACCTCGTGTCGCAAGTCTTCTCCCTCGGGAATAACCAATCTCCCATTAAAGCGTAAGCCCCCGTCTGAACCAACAGTATAAGACTCGGCCCCCTATGCTAGTAATTGTACTATCCGCTCCTGAGAGAACAGGTCTGCTGCCTGAGCCTATACTACTCTCGTAATGATCTGGGGCATAATTATCATCACGGACATGAATGATTGGGCCATTGCGTCCTGGTGTCCCAACTCCTTCCACTTCACTTTCCATACCTCGGCCACCTCACCTACTGGCCTACGGCTCAATGCGTTCGCTACCACGTTAGCCTTCCCTGGGTGGTATTGGATATCGAATTGACAATCCTTCACAAACTTGAGCCACTGACGTTGATGTATATTCAGCTCCTTCTGCGTGAAGAGGTACTGTAGGGACTTGTGGTCTATGGATAAGCGAAATTTCTCCCCAGGATATAGTGTCTCCAAATCCGAAGTGTAAATACGACTACCACTAACTCCAAGTCGTGGGTGGGGTAATTTCTCTCGTGAGGCTTAAGCTTACATGAAGCATAAGCTATACCCTGACTCTCCTGCTGCAATACACCCCCAAGTCCTAATAATGACGCATCAGTGTAGACTAGATACTCCACTCCCATCTTGGGCAATGCCAACACTGGTGCTGAGGTCAGCTTGTCCTTCAACTCATCAAAATCTGAAGAGTGCCCTATTTGTGTGTATCAAACAAAACCAATTTTTCTTCGAAAAAGATCCAACTTTTAATTATGCACCAAACCAAGTTGTGAAAACCCAATTCTTACTTTAAACCAGTTTTATCTTGATTAATCCTAAACATGCATCTAGTGATTAAATCAAGTAAAGTAAAGTAAATAATACTCACAGCGCCGAATGTACGAGGAAAAAACCCAAAACGGGAAAATAACCTCGGACGACCCAAGCCAGACAATCACTATGAACAATGATTTTACAAAGACAGATTAGCCTTACACTAAGACTTGATCCCCACGGGTCTTGACGCTCCTTCTAATCTTCAACCATTCTTCAATAGTGCCCACGCAGAAATTCCGTCTTCCACGATACCTGTCCACAACACACGCATTCACGTATGTCTCGGTGTCCACCGAATGGCTTTGATTCGTCTACGATGTCAAACACGATGTCCGTCGCTCCTTCATCGTAAAACTCTTTGTGTTCAATGTGTAGAACAAACAACTTTGGTGGCGCAAGATCACTTAAACATATAAGAATGATAACTCGGATCTTTGCAAACTCTAAGGATGTGTTTATGCTTTGTAAACCTTAAAAAACATGTGCAAACAATGTTCTGGTTCGTAAAACTCTTTTTCAGAAAACACACTTACAAAATTATAATGAAAATACTGTTTAAATAGGATTTAAACTCCGCCTCGAAAAATGTGTCATTCGAACGACTTAAGCATGTCGTTCGTGCGACATTGTATCTCGTTCGAACGAGATCCAACGTCGTTCGAGCGACAGCGCGAAAGTTTGAATTTCTTTGACTTTCTGATTAAAACGTCTCTTAACAAAGAGATTCAAATTTGTCAAACTCTATTTCGAGCTTATCATCATAAAACAAAGTTTAAACCTTTTAAAAATTAAAACCATTTTAAAACATTTTTCTTTATAAAAATTACATCCTTATCTTTTATTAAAATAATTTCGAGCACCATTAATTATACGCATTCATACCTGAGTGATCTCGGAATGAAATTAACTTTGAAGACGATTAAACTTACACCAATTAAACTTCGGCATGATTTAATTCTTTGAAGCTTTGCTGCAACGTCTTCAATTTCTTCAATACGTCATAGACCAAGTGGGATCGTGACAAAATAAAATTCTCCCTATGACATATTACAAACATAGTTTTGTTCACGGAATTAAGTCAAAATAATACAGGGACTCAATTGGAAATTTATGTCCATATAGATCTCCCCCTTTGACTATTTCGGGAAAAAACTAAACCAGTGAAATGCCTAATCGGGCCGTCAAGCCATGTGACGCCTAAATCCCATCCCATAAACCCAAAAATAAAAATACCGGACACAGACTAGAAAATGTAGCACCGACAAACATGAACTATCTGAATGTGATGTAGACTTGAAATCTCGAATCGCTGAAAGCATACTTACACACATGAAACAGACAAACAGATACCCAGTAAAGTATGGAGGAACAACTGATTCAAATTTATATTTCTAATAAGGACAAATCATTTGAAACATGTGAGCTATTATTTGATACCAATTTCAATTTAAAACAGATATAATCAAACAATATGTAAATCCAGATATCAATAGAAGCATCGCTCAACAAATCTACCCCTACATCACATACATCTCTCCCCATTTTTGTCTCGAATAGACAATCCGGTTAAAGGACAAACCAACATGAAGTATCTTGCATGAGAATGTGAAACCAATTTGAATCAAGTTTATACTAATTTGAGAATTAAAAACCGCTAGATAATCATGAAACAACCAGTTAATTATGATCAAGCATTGACAAATCAGTAGCTAGTAAACCAGGAAATCACACAAAGAATATACCAATCAAATCAAGTGTGATAAACGGACTCATATGCAAAATACCAATTTGAAAAATAAAAGAACCTGCATATAAACCAAGCAGTCCAAAAATGCCTCCTACAGTACCAAAAAATATACCATTTTGAACCTGAGGACTGCAAATCAATCAGAAGACATTTTTGATTCTGTCGTTTGAACGAGCCAGGGACTTCGCTCAAACGAGATGAGGAAGTCGCTCGAACGAAGTACAGAAGTCGTTCGCGCGAGATGAGTTGTCGTTTGAACGACTTCGCGCGACCTGCTAAAATTTCTCAGATTCCCAAAAGTAATATAAAGAATTGCCCAGTGAAAAAAATTTCACAAAAATATTCCAGGAAGGGTCTAACAGATGCAAAACAGTGTTAAAACAATAGGCTTTTCGCACAAAATGCAAAAACTCATCAAAACTTAAAATGTGAGTTACATGCAAACATAGTACCGATGTTGAGAGAGTAGCTACAGCGGAAATATTGCAACTTCGCAAATAAAAACCAATTTTAATTAATCCCAAATTTTAGTTAAACCCTAAAACATGCATCTAGATAATTTATCAAATAAAATATAGCATGCAGGATAAAAACAAACAATTTCAGGAAAAATCCCCCTCAGGGGCAAAACCTTTTATTTTCACTATAATTTGTAAGAAAACGGCTTACAATCGGATTACAATGAAAATACAGTGACTAAGAATTACCCTCAGGTATCGGATTCTGTAGTCGGCGGCTGGAAATATCCCTTTCCAGGAGGGAAGCAATGAATCCACACGCAGCGAACCCACATGAACCTCAGTCCAATCAACAAAGGAAGAACCGCAGCACTCCTCAATGACACGCAGCCATGAAACTTTGTAGAGACTCCCTCAGCAAAGACACGCAGCCCTCGGTTGCAAAGATCTCTCCACAAAGGTTTGAACAAACACAAGGTTGTGTTCTTGGGTTACCAAAAAGATTCACAAAGGTTTGGCAATTGTGTGAATCAAAACATGAGTCTTGGGACTCAAAAATATGAAGACTAGATGTATTTGGACTCTAAAAAACGTCTTCTAAAGTCTTGCAAAACAACTCCCCCGAAGTTGGTATTTATAGGAAAAAATATGAAGAGTTCCGCTTTTTTAAAACTCTAAAAATCTTATCAGCGTACAGGTACACCGAACCCCATCTGGGGTACACCGAACCGGTTTGGTTGTACCATTCTAGTATGGGGTTAAAAAACAGCATTCTTCAAGGAATTTTCTCCAACTTCAAAAGGTCATAACTTCTTCATCGTAGCTCGGATTGAGGTGTCGTTTCTTCCAGTATCTTCGTTGCGGCGAGCTCTTCAACTTTCCAGTTGACCAGACCTCCTAACTATGGATGTGAAATTACGAAAATGCCCTTGAACTTCCCTATCAAGCCTTATTTCACTGTTTTGACTTCCCTTGCGTACCACTTGCATTAAGTCCCTAAAATCTTGGAACGTGAAGTCGTTGAGGCAGATGTGGGACACATTAATGGAGATGTTGAATGCTTGATTCCTAAAATTTGGATAGAGGCCATCATGTGAGATCGTGAGGTGACGTGCCAAATGTAGCGGCGTACGACATACACAACTGTAACATGTTGGACATGAGAAAAATGTCCTTACAGATGTTCTCAAAACATGGATATGGAATGAATGGGCGTGAAACTGCAACAAAAGAGTTACAATTCCAACACATCAAAATGATCAAGAAGCTCTAATTGATAGAGATAAATCATCAAACTTTATCATAGCCATATGACAAAGAAAGTGTGAGCTTAATGAACTAAACATACTACATGCACACAAATCCAGAATTTTGACGATTCTACAAACAATAGCGTCAAATTGAAATGTTTCAACATTAGGATTAGTTGTGAAAACCCGTTTAAATTTTCTCCAACCAAACTCCCTCATATATATATACTTTTTCAAGTTCTTTTGAGGTTTCTAGCATTCTCAACTTAGAGAAAATCTTATTGGTCCTTTTCTTAGCATATTGCATTTTTTTTGGGCTCTTTTAAATGGTGGCTTTTAGGACGAGTTAATTTTGAACTCTCGCAGCCCTGTCCCGTGAATCACTGATCATTTTTACCAATTTTAAATCCTCACGGTAAACGGTTATTACATGCACACTTCTCATTAAGTCTACTTATGCATAGATGACAAGATTGAGATAAGAACGCCTCACCAGATTCAAATATGCAAGAGAAGTCAAACATCCATATAAACTCGTGCATGTGTGCAATGTTGGAATATATACAAAGTCGAATCAAAATGCATATCAACATTGAAACAACCCCATATAAACTATGGTTAAGATCATTCTAAGCATCGATAATAATGACCAAATGTCCTAGCCACATGGATAATGAAACGATGGGGGGGTCTAAGCACACCAATATGCCACATCAAACATGTAAACTCAAAAATAAAAACAGAAAATCTTTTTGGCTATTCAAACATATTTGACACAAAGAAAAGCAAAATATTTCTGGATTTTCAAAAGTTTTCTCAAAAAATAAAATCTTTTTTTATTTTTCAAATAAGACTCAAACAAATGAAAAAATAAAATACAAAATGATACACATGTCATAATACTAGCAATGAATATATCATGAAGCAAACTAGCATATGACAAACATGGCAACATTATCATCCTTTAGATTTAGCATGGGAAGAATCAAGTGCACCCAAACGAGAATCATGAAGTTTAATTCCTAAAGCCACTAAATCCGATTTCCTAACCCAAGTAGGTGTAAAGCGACGCATGGGGGTTTGGGTAACCGGTGCAACTTTATTCTTAAACTTCCTAGGAGCTTGTATAAGGTCGTAACAATAACGTCTAAGGTGACTTTTCCTACCACAAAATGAGCAAGTGTAGCGGTGGTGGGAATGATTACCTTTATGTGGACCTTTTCTAACCATCCTAGTGTTTCATACACATGCGGGGGAAATGGGAACAACTCTCTCATCAAAACCTATACCACCCTTATCTTCCTTAATTTGGACGATCCCTAGGATCTTATCTAACTTTTCCAACCTAGCCTCCAAATCAAACTAGACTATAGACGAGTCTATCAATCTCTCCTCCAACTCATGAATCCTAGACTCGAGCAAACGCCTAGACTCCTCAAACTCTAAAATCTCCTTTTTCAAGGACTCCATCAAACCACGGAGATTATTTCTCTCTTTTTCTACAAACTCTAATTTATCCCTAAACTTATTCTCTCGTTCCCTAAGATCCTCAATCAAACTATCATTATTTTCTATGGCACGCTCATTCAACTTAGATTGCAATTTTTAGTTAGCCCTTTTTACCTTCACCGTTTCGTCATACAACTCATTAAACGCATTTTGCAATTCTTTCACATCAATCTCCTCCTCGTCACTCTCTTCACCCTAACTAATATGGGATTCACTCAAAGCCTCCTTGGAAGTGTCATTCACATGAGTAGTATCATTGTCGCTCACATGACATGCCATAAACGCAACAAAGTTACGCTCAATGGGGGAACTATCTCCCTCTTCCAGTTCACTATCACTTAAGGTGGAATTATAGACAACGGGTTGCTTGCCCTCTTTCTTAAGTCTAGTGGGACACTACTTAACCTTGTGACCGTACCCCTCACACCCAAAACACTTATCCGACTCATCTCTCTTAGGCTTCTCAAACTTATCCTTAGAGGTGGGATCTACTTTGTTGTTCTTGAATTTTTTAAATTTCTTGGCATCTTTCGATTGCTTTTGAAACTTAATAAATTTTTTAAATTTCTTTGCCAACAAAGCAACATCCTCAAAATCGGAATCCGAAACTTTAATTTCCTCCTTTTGGGTTTTCAAAGAAATACCCTTTTCTTTCTTAGGCACCTGCTTGGAGGTAATCATGTCGATTTCATAGGTTTGTAAGTCACCTACAATCTCTTCTAGATTCGTTCACTCTAACCTACCCAAGGAGTTTAAAATGGTCACTTTCACATCAAACCTACTAGGCACCTAAGGATTTTCTTAATGACACGGTTGTCGAAAATTTTCTCACCTAGGTTAAACGACAAGTTGACAATATTGGACAACCTAGCATAAAACTCATCAAAGGCCTCACTCTCTAACATCCTAATGGTTTCAAACTGTGTAGTGAGATTTTGAAGTTTTGACGCCCTAACCGTGATAGTGCCCTCGTGAGTGAGTGCCAAAATATCCCAAGCCTCTTTTGATGTTTCACAAGTCATAATTATATTATATTCTTCCTGTGTGACATGTTAAGAAATAACGTGCAGACCCTTAGAATTATATTGTGCAAGTCTTTGATCAATTTCGGTCCATGACTCAACAGGCTTTAAACTAGCGGCCTCACCTACAATAGTGACAGGGGGAGTCCAACCTTTTTCAAATGCAAGACAAACACGCTCATCAATAGATTTTAAAGCACATCTCATTCTCATCTTCCAATAAGTGTAATTAGTGCCATCAAAAACAGGAGTTCGAGAAAATTCATTATATCCAGAATTCATCTTTGAAAACACACGGGATCACAAAACAAATAAAAATGTTTTCTAGATCTGATACCAATTTGAAGAGTGCCCTATTTGTATGTTTCAAACAAAACCAATTTTTCTTTCGAAAAAGATCCAACTTTTAAATATGCACCAAACCAAGTTGTGAAAGCCCAATTCTTACTTTAAACCAGTTTTATCTTGATTAATCCTAAGCATGCATCTAGTGATTAAAGCAAGTAAAGTAAAGTAAAGAATACTCATAACGCCGGATGTAAGAGGAAAAAACCCAAAATGGGAAAACAACCTCGAATGGCCCAAGCCAGACAATCACTATGAACAATGGTTTTACAAAGACAGATTAGCCTTACTCTAAGACTCGATCTCCACGGGTCTTGACGCTCCTTCTAATCTTCAACCGTTCTTTAAGAGTGCCCACGTAGAAATTCCATCTTCCACGACACCTGTCCACAACACACGCATCCACGTATGTGTCGGTGTCCACCGAATGGCTTTGATTCGTGTACGATGTCGAACACGATGTTCGTCGCTTCTTCACCGCAAAACCCTTTGTGTTCAATGTGTAGAACAAATAACTTTGGTGCCGCAAGATCACTTAAACATATAAGAATGATAACTCGGATCTTTGCAAACTCTAAGGATGTGTTTATGCTTTGTAAACCTTAGAAAACATGTGCAAACAATGTTCTGGTTCGTAAAACTCTTTTCCAGAAAACACACTTACGAAATTATAATGAAAACACTATTTAAATAGGATTTAAATGCCGCCTCAAAAAATGTGTCATTCGAACGACTTAAGTATGTCGTTCGCGCGACATTATATCTCGTTCGAACGAGATCCAACGTCGTTCGAGCGACAGCGCGAAAGTTTGACTTTCTGATTAAAATGTCTCTTAACAAAGAGATTCAAATTAGTCAAACTCTATTTCGAGCTTATCATCATAAAACGAAGTTTAAACCTTTTAAAACACTTAAAACCATTTTAAAACATTTTTCTTTATAAAAATTACATCCTTATCTTTTATTAAAATAATTCCGAACACCATTAATTATACGCATTCATACCTGAGTGATCACGGAATGAAATTAACTTTGAAGACGATTAAACTTGCACCAATTAAGCTTCGGCATGACTTAATTCTTTGAAGATTTGCCTCAACGTCTTCAATTTATTCAATACGTCATAGACCAAGTGGGATCGTGACAAAATAAAATTCTCCCTATGACATATTACAAGCATAGTTTTGTTCACGAAATTAAGTTAAAACAATACAGGGACTCAATTGGAAATTTATGTCCTTATAAAATCCAATTGGCAGGCATTACTCTAGATAAATGGTACCTCTTTGCAAGTCATATGTGCCAATGGACCCGCTATCTTTGAAAACCCCCGAATAAACCTCCTAGAGTACCCTACTAGGTCCAAGAAACTACATATTTCTATCGGTGTCGTGGACTGTCCCCGCTCCCTCACCGCTGATACTTTCCTCGGATCTACAGAAGTCCCCCTATCAGAAATGATGTGCCCCAAAAACTGAACCTCCTTGAGCTAAAACCCGCATTTCTCATATTTTGTATACAACTCGTGCTGACGCAGTGTCTACAAAACCTGCCTCAAGTGCTCGGTATGCTCCACCTCGGTCTGAGAGTAAACCAGAATGTCATCTATGAAGACAATGGCGAACTGGTCCAAGAACTCTCTGAACACCCTGTTCATCAAGTCCATAAACACGGTTGGGGCATTGGTCAGATCAAAAGGCATAACCCTTAACTCGTAGGAACCATATCTCGTCGAGAAGGAAGTCTTTGAGACATCCTGCTCCCTAATACGCAACTGATGGTATCTCGATCTCAAGTCAATATTTGAGAAGAAAGCGTCTCCTTTCAACTGGTCGAATAAGTCATCGATTCGGGGCAACGGATACTTATTTCGTATCGTGACTTTATTCAACTCCCAGTAATTGACACACAACCTCAAAGATCCATCCCTCTTCTTAACAAATAGCACAGGAGCACCCCACGGCTAAGTACTACTATGAATAAACCCTTGACCCAACAACTGCTCTATCTGATCATGTAGCTCCCTTATCTCTACTGGAGATATATGGTAAGGTGCGCGGGCTATCGACCGAGTGCCCCATGTTAAATCTATAATAAAATATATCTCTCTGCTAGGAGGTAATCGCGAAATATCCTAGAACACATCAGCGAACTCCCTAACAACTGGAATCGAATCAAGTGGCGTCGCCACCTCCTTAGAGGTTTCCTCCTCTATGTAGTGTAAATGAGTGGACGATCCTACCTCAGGACGAGGCATCACCACTAGTAACATCTCCTGACCTGGTATGGCAAAAATAATACTCCTACTAAAATAATCGATAATGGCTCTGTACGCAACAAGCCAATCCATACTGATAATCGCATCATACTCGGACATATCTAATACTAGCATGCCAGCAGGTAAGGTAATTCTCCCAATCTTTACACCCCCGCCTCTACATATCAAAGAAATCAGGGAAATACTACTCAACGGTGACTCTACACAAGTGACGGTACTTTTCATTCTATCTAACAATCCCATAGTACGTGCAAATCTCGTGGCAATAAAGCAGTGTGTGGCCCCGTATCAAATAAAATACGCACCATAGTCCCCTGAATAAAAAACATACCCTCAATCGCGGGTGGATCCTACGGGACTGCGGTCTGATGAAGGTTATAAACCCAACCATACTAAAGATGCCCCTGCTGAATTGGGACTACTGGAATAGGTGGCAGTGCTGGCATCTGTGGTGGTGCTAGGAGGGCGGTGGGAAACATCGGTCTCTAGGGCTCCTGACGAGCACCCTGCTGTTATAGCTGCGGGACCCTACCCCTCTCAGGACACTCCTGGCGTTTGTCGATAATCTTACCACATATGAAGCATTTCCCTGCAAATTTTCCCCCATCTGACCCTACTTCCCACGACCCTGATGACACCTCTACCTTGGACATGCTGGCCCTGTTGAAACTGCTACTGGCCCTGATGGCCTTGATGGCCATGCTGACCCTGCTAGCCATGCCTAAAACCTTCCTGGCCATGTCGAAAACCTCCTAATCTGAATTTCTTAGAATCCCCTTACTGGGAACTCTGATCTCCTTGCCTATGCTAACTTTGAGTTGTCTATGCCCCAGTGGCACTATTACCTCCTGTCCTGCCCTACTGGTTGGACTCCCCAAATCGCATACCCTCTGACAGATGAAAGCGGTGATCCTGGCAGTGAAGTAGCGCTGCGTTAACCACATATGAATAAGTGGCCAATGAGAAATTCCCTAGCCGGTGCTGGCAAATCCTCCACGCCAACCCATTCATGAACTTCTGGATCTTCTTCTCTTCAGTTGGGATCTCATCAAGAACTATGTTCAGAATATTGGTGAACTTGGCCTCATACTCTGCCACTGTCCTCCCTTCCTTCTTAAGGTTCATCAATTTCTACCTCATCTCTGTCTGAACTGCAGAGGGGAAATATTTGCGGTCGAACCGCATCCAAAACTCCTGAATAGAAAGAACATATCTCTCCTCGATGGTTGTAATGGGCTCCCACCATTACAATGCTACTCCTACCAGCTTAAACGTAGCCAATATCTTCCTTTGTACATCTGTGCACTCATATATCCTCAAGTTCCTTTGGATGTCCTTTTTCCATTGGCTCACCACTACGACATTGTAGCTCCCTATAAACTTCGGAGTATGCGCCTTCTGAAAGGCATCATGAACACGTTCCCAAGCAGACGAGAATGCATGAACCTAGACTGGGTCTACCACCGGTGCCTGAGGTGGTGCCTGATGCACTACTGTTAACGTTGCATTTATCCCCTGGGATACAGTGGCGACAACTTTAGTACCGTTCATAGAACCCTGAACTGGTGCAGGCTGAGGCTCGGGCTGGGCACCCCTGGGAACTCGCTGTGCACGTCGAGGAGGCATCTAAAATGAGAGAGAAGTTTTGTAAGTCCATAGTGAATATCTCAAAATAACTGAAGAACGTAAGATATACAAAAGAGTACAATAATTCTAAAATATAGGGCTATATAACAAATGATTCTACGCGAAAACATAATAACCCGTACAGATCCTGAGGACTCTAGAACCTGATGCTCTGATACCATTTGTAACAGCCCGACTAATTAAATACCGGGTAGCTAATCCTTTATTTAAATTAATACAAAATGTTAAGTTGGTTCAGTTCATAGCATCACCGTCGAAAACATTTAATTAATTACTAACCACCTTATATTTAAAATAGTGAAGTGTCAAATTTTAATATTTAAATTAACCATCAACTAAATAATTTAAATCAACATCCAACAATCACATGAACAATCTCATAAGGTAATCGATGGAATGAAATAACTGATGTCTGGAGTAAACTCTCCAATAATACTAGAAATGTAAATAAACCCAATACAAATGTCTAAATGAAATAAATAAATCCCAAGACTGAAATAAATGAAGGTCTAAAACTACTGTCTCTGAATAAGAGTGGGAAATAGGCCCTAACTGAAATAAATGAATCCTAAAGAAGCAAGTATACATGTGGAGGCGTCAAGTAACGAGATCCTGTAACTTCCATGACAGTTACGACACGTCAATGGAATGGAAACTCCTATGCTTGGCGTCCCTCTGGCTGGGCACCTAAAAGGTTTTTTTACAAAAATAGATTTAAAAGCAAGCGGGTCAGAGCCCGAGGTGAAAATAGTTTAAAATTCAGCAAGTGTTTAATTTCATTAAATAGTAAATATTATACACAAGTTAGTTACGTGCTCTCACATGAGTTCCTCACCCCTCAACTAATGTGCACACCTAACGTATACCCTTAACCCACCCTAGTTATGCCACTAACTAACTAGTCCATACTAACTCCTGTCTTCACATTATAATATAGGGTGTCTATTCGTATTACCCAAATATGTCATACGTATTACTCATATTTACATTAATCAAATTACTTAACTCAATTGTTGTAAAAATTCTCACAATTTTAACCCATTTAACTATCTCAATAATTCGCATCTACCAAGCAACAGTGAACCAGTCACAAGTACATATATATCAATCTCATTACATATATACATATATGGCACCCCTAGGCTAAGTTGCGGTGCACGCATACTCTGCTATCGAATCCCGGTACATCACGTACTTAAGGATCACGCGTTCCGAATCTCTCAGGAACCGTTTTAACAAAAATCACACATATTGGAGGCGAACATAGTTCATATACCCATGGATCACCCACATACCTACACTCCCATAGTTAGCTGACCTATTAACTCACAAATTAGTCATTCACAGTCCTATGTCCTTAAGGTACCTATCTAAATCCCCCCGAAGGCACACAGAGATAAGATGGCCCTTTTCCGAAAATCAACCTCCCGTGATAGCAAGTATGGTAGGTATGTCATACACATAGCAATCCATATACTAAGTATTCACACAACTTAGGTAATCATCATTTTAATATAAATATATTCCAGCCCTATATCATAAGTCTCACACATGTAATAATATCATCTCAATTATTCTACACAATAGGTTTAGCGCGATAATTCTCGTCGTATAATTTCGAGTACCTACCCTATCCCAAAAAGGTTACTAAGTCTCCACTTGTCCCTAAGATGAATTCAATAATTTAAGGTCCCTGTTTCTGCCTCTAAACTTAATCTATCACTTACATAAATTTGGATTCATGTCCTCGCAACTTCTAATAGTAACTCACTCGTCGAACTTTTGTATGTTTAACACTAAGTCACAAATCAATTCTAACATGTTTCGGGCTTCAAATACACCCCTACTGGTCTTCCCTAAGTCTCAATATGTTCACATAGTCCCAATCAATAACTTTTAAGAGTCGGAATTAATTAAATCCAAAAAGGGAAAAATATGACGAGTGCAGGAGGAGTCGATCGATCGACTCAAGAATGTCGATCGATCGATCGAATAGTTATAGCCCAAATTTTTTACGTTTTCAGCCCTAGTTTTATCTCCAATTGTCATTACATGATCCCAATTTCTATAGTAAACGTACCAAATGTTATAACAACCTAAATTCAAGGTTTCTAACGTTCCAGAATCATCAAATCATCACAAGAACTGCATATAAATCGATATATTCATCAAAGTCTCACGTTTAACCCTAGTGTAGTTTCTTTCAATTCAAGGCAACCAAACACCCAATTTTAATCCAAAATTTCTATCACTAAGATTCTGATTGAAGTTGCTATTATTTCCAGAATTTAACTACATGCAAAACCTACCCATATTCAGATTTAATTCTCCTAATTTATGAAATTTTCAATTTTCCAAGTCTAGTCTCCAATTCTAAACTACATGGATAATATATTTGCTGAATCATAACAAGTTAAATCACTTGCCTAAAAAATAGAGTTTCTGATCCTTTGGCACAGATGGTATGGGAGTGATCCTCTCTTCCCGATCTAACCAGTGGTGGTGATGGTGGTGCAAAGGGTCCTAGGATAGTGGTTCTTCTTTAGAAACTTCCTTCTCTTCCTCTCTAATTGCCGTTTATGATTTTTGGTTGTGAAAACCCTAGGATCCCTAAGTGTTGGCTGATATAATCAGTCTGAAATTCATGGGCTACTCTTCCTCAAAAAGTCAAAATGACTAAAATATCCCCCCGGGTTGCTGGTTAGGCCTAAAATGCCCCGGGACCCAAACTAAACCCCCAGCTAGTGTTTTCTGACTATCTCGACCCTTTCGAACACGTTGGCATGTTCAAAATGACCATAAGAATGATATAAAAATAATTTACTTTTAAATCCATTAAATTGATTCCTGACACGACTGACACGCGCATCCCAACTTTATTTCCGAAATTGCTGTATTTATAACTCGCGACGATATTAATAATTAAATAATCATATAATACCAAATTCATTAAGTAATATTCAACATTATCCTCATAATCAAATACTAACTCTCGTCTCGCTAGCATTTAAATACGAATTAATTTCCAATTATTTCTCCCATTAATTCAATTAATCTCAAAAATAAAATCAATAAAAATGCGGGGTATTACAACTACCTCCTGTCCTGCCCTGCTGTCTGGAATCCCTTGCTCGCTTTCTTCCCTTTAGATAGAAGCGGTGATCCTGGCAGTGTAGTAAGGCAGCGTTAAGCACGTCGGTGTATGACCTCAACGAAAGATTACCCAAAAGGTGCTTACGAATCTTCCAAGTCAAGCCATCCAAAAACATCTGAATCCTCTTCTCTTCAATAGGTACCTCATCTAGCACCGGATTAGTCAATCTTGTAAATTCCTTCTCATATTTAGCAATAGTCTTCCCCTCCTGGGTGAGGTCTAACAGTTTTCCCCTCATCTCAGTCTGAACAGTGGAAAGAAAATATTTACGGTTAAACCGTACCCAGAAGTCCTGAATCATTATGTCATCTCTCTCCCCAGCGGTGGTAACAGACTCCCACCACTGCAGTGTCACTCCCACTAGCTTAAATGTAGATAGTATTTATTTCTGAACCTTTGTGCACTCGTACATTCTCGGATGTCGTTGGATATCTTTCTACCATTGGCTAGCTACCACAACATCGAAACTCCCTGCGACTCCGGAGGATGTGCCTTCTGGAAGGCATCCTTGAATCTCTCCCAAGAGGAAGGAAATATCTGAGTTGATGTTTTTGCACCACTTGTGCCTGAGGTGGTGCCTCCTGTACGACCGTTAAATCTACATTTACCGCTTATACCACTATAGAGGCAACCTCCGCAGCATTCATAGTACCCTAGGTCGAAGTTGGCTATGGCTAGGGATCTACACCTCTACGGGCTCTCTATGTACATCTGGTAGGCATCTGAAATGAGTGAGAAGTTTTATAAATCCACAGTTATTATCTCAAAATGGTTGAAGGTGTAAAATGCACAATTAATGAATGCAACAGTCCTAAATATAGGGCTCTATATCAAAGAATGCTACACTGAAAGCATAATAAGACACACAGATCCTAAAGACTCTAGAACCTGATGCTCTGATACCACCTATGACACCTCGCCTAAATAAATATCGGGTGATCAGTCATTTATTAAATTTAAAACAAAATATCCAATTGGTTTAGTCTTAGCATCATTGTCGAAAAATATTTATTAATTACTAACAACCTAGTAGTTAAAAAGTCAGGTGTCAAATTTTATCTTTTAAATTAACATACAACTAAATAAATAATTAACTAAACATTCACCATCCAATAAACAATCCCATATCAATAAATGTCATAAAGAAATAACTGAGTCTGGAATAAATATTTCCAGTCTAAATCCCAAATACAATAGTCTGAAATGAAATAAAACCCAACAATTGAAATATAAATAAAAGTTTGCAATTTCTATATCTGAATACATCTGAATAATGATGGGCAACATGCCCGACTGAAGTAAATATCTAGGAAAGAATCAAAGATAGGTGTGGAGGCATCTAGTAACCAAGGTCTTGTAAGTTCCACAGCTGCTGCATCACGTCGACTGATAAGAACTCTTATGCTTGGCGTCCCTGTGACTGGGCACATAAAAAAAATTTACAAAAACAAAATAGATTTGGAAGAAAATGGGTCAGATCCCGAGTTAAAAATATTTTAAAATCAGCAAGTGTTTAAAATGCATTAAACAGTAAATATTATATACATGTTAGTTCCACGTACCCTCACTTGAGATTCTCACCTCTAAACTAATGTGCATGCCTAATGTAAGCTCCTAACCCATCCTTATTATGCTATCCCACTTATCTAATTTGAATCGAGTCTCTTACTATAATGTCTAAGTCATTATGCCCACTCGTATTACCCAAATAATACAACTTGCATTTTCAATACTAATTAAATCTAATTCAAGTATCTCATTACTCATTCAAGTTTCCACATTTTTATTAATATAAGATCTTGTAATCTTTCTCATCTACTAAGCAACACACACTAACATATATATATATCTACTAATACGGAACCCCAAAAGGTTAAACCTGCGGTGCGCACATACTCTGCTATCAAATCTCGGTACATCACATACATAATGATTATGAGTTTCAAATCACTCTGGAACCGTATCAATACAAATCACACATATTGGAGGCGAACATAGTTCCCAGCCCTATGGTATACGCACATACCTATGCATCCACACGATCGCAAACTTATCAACTCACCGAGAAGTCTTTCCCAGACCGTTGTTCTGAGGTACCAATCTAAAATCCCCCCGAAGGCTCATCAAGATAAGACTTTCCCCTTTCTAAGACCTCCCGTGATAGTAAGTATGGTAAGTATATCATACACACAATCAATCAATCGTACATTAGGTATTCACACAACCTTAGTGCATAAATATCTATCTTTAATATAGGTGTATGCACATCCTATAGTATATGTTTTATACGTAGTATATCTATCTCACGAATATCCTATATGTTAATGAAATATATTACTGCTCTCGTCCTACACTCCCGAGTAATTCTCATCACTCGAAGTGTCTCCTTTATTTCCTGACATAATATCAGTAAGTAACTCATTTATATCCTACTAGTCTAAGTCATCATATCCTTTGGATTTTCGGGATTAAAATTTGTCTCTGATTTAGGTATTTCTCTAGATTAAACCTAATTAAATTTAGTCCTTAAATCGTTATTCTGGAACTAAACCCAAATTACAATCTAGGTCTACTGGTATTCCCAAATACTCTTCAATATGTTTAAAATTAAAGTCCATGTTAAATCCCGAACATTTCCCAAAAATTTTAAACAAAAAGGGGAAATGAAAATAATTATGGGAGCTGAGTCAATTCGGCCTGGTCCGATTCGATTCGCTCGTACAGGTATGGAAAATTTGCATATATATTTCTTACGGGTTTCTCCCATTTTCAACCTCAAATCCTCAATTTAATCATCCCAAAGTCCTAATCAATCATACTAAATGTTGTGCTAACATAATCACATAAGTTCTAACGTATAAGAATCATAAAATCATCACGGGGCATCGATTTCATGGATTAAATTATAAATATTTCTTAAGAACCCTAGTTCCTCAAATTGTATTCAAGAACATCATAATTCTCAGTATTAATTTGTGATTTCTAGCACTTAGGTCATAATTTCATTTTTCCAATGATTCCAGAAATTCATCTACATGTAAACCTACCCATAATCATGATTCAATTCTCCAAATTTATGAAATATCAATTATTCATGGTTATTTCTTTCAATCTAAACTACCATGGATAAGATATTCACTGAATCTTTGCAAGATAAAACACTTGCATTTAATGGAAGTTCTGATCCGATGAAGAAGACGTTATGGGGGTAATGCTCTCTTTCTGATCTACGCGTTGGTGGCGACGGTGGTGCAAGAGGTGTAGGAAAGTCTTGAATCTCCTTTGGAATTCTCCTCCTTCCTTCCCTGGATAGACTCTCTCAATATTTGATTATGATAACCCTAACTTTCTCGATACACCATCTGATTTAACCTTATAAAATTCGTGGGTTTATTTCCTTTAAAATTTAAAAGACTGAAATGCCCCTCCGGGATGTTGATTTGGCCTAAAACTACCCCGGGACCCAAACTAGATCCTCGGGTAGACTTTTCTGACTATTTCGACCCTTGCAGACACTTTGTCGCACTTAAAATGACCATTTGTATGACTTGAAAATAAATTACCTTTTTATTCCCAAAAATTGAGTCCCGACACGACTAACACGGACGTCCCAACTTAATTACAGAAACTGTCGTATTTTCCACTCGCAAAAATTTTAATAAATTCATAATCACATATTACTTTATTCACTCAGTAATATTCATTATGATTAGCATCAATAAATATTAATTCTTACTTCGCTAGTTAATATTTATTTAAATCCGTATTAATTTTAAGTGAATTTCTCAAAACTAATTCAATTAATCTCACAATTAAAAATCAATAAAATTACGGGATATTACAGGCATTTGTTTGGCCCTCAACTATATTTTCTCTGTTATTGGCCTTATTCAGTTCCTCTTCCCAAAAAATCTGCTTTGTTTCTAAAGCTTGACGAGAAGCATCCAAAGATTGTTTCAGGCCTTCAAAAGCCTCCTCTATCTCCTAGAGGACCTCGGTTGGTTGAGGTCCTTCTCTATCATTTGGTTAAAGTAAACCAAAAACTGTAAGAAAAAGAAAATACTAGATGTCAAAAAAAGTCGTCAACATTAAGAAAAATTAGAAAAAGAGATACTTACCAATACCAAGTTATGGCAGCCCATTCAGTTAGCTTGGACCTGGGCATGGGGCTGACGCAACCCGATCAGTAGGAAGGGTTCCAGACTTGATCAACCCCCTGACCAATCCTGTGTTAATTGCAACAGAAGCTGACCCAATGTAGAGGTCAGCTTGGATCTTTTTCACCAACTCTTATCGATCGCCCAAGTTCTTCTTTGCAACCAACACTTATTAGTCGACTAGATTTTTTGGGACTGCTCTGAAAATCAGGCAAACATTTCTTTAGTCTCTTGAATTAAGACTCTGTGGTTGGAGTCTTTTCAACACCAATAGGCCTCTTGTCACTGGCCCATGACTTCTTCTCAACTGGCTTCTTACTCGTATCAACATTCTTCTTAATGAGAGGAGATAGTGGTCCACCCATCAAATTGGGCATCTTCCTCTTAGTCATGTCGATGGGAGAGTACAGTGGAATCTAAAAAATGTCAAAAGATTCGAATAAGGAAGAAGTTCATACCAACTCAGTAGCAATAGATTCCGTAGCTGAAGAAGTAGGTACATGATTCTCTTTTAAGTTAATAATAACTTGGGGCAGTATAAGTGCTGGTCTAGCAACAAAAAAAAGAGGGAGCTTTTGTATTCCAACATCAAGGAAGCAACTCAGGGATGTTCATCTCCAACCTTCTTATTAAGTACCCACATAAAATTAAGGTCCTCAATATTAATTTTCCCTTCTTTAGGGTACCTCTTCTTACCTTTCTCTGCATCAAAAAGGAATAGCAAAGTTAGTCGACCAAATATAAAACATATAATAAAATATTAACTATGAAACCCCACTTATAGAAAAATATTAACTCTGAAACCCCAATATGGTTCCCATAGAGTTCATTCAATCTATTTACACTATTTACAATTCTCCAAGTGTTAGGTCCTACCTTATCAGGAACTACGTCAAAGTATTGACAAAATTGAAGAAAAAGAGGGTTGGGGGAAAAGTAATGCCACACTTAGCAATGAACAAAGTGGGGATCCAATGACCCTCAGGAAGTGAATACACATTTATGGGACCCTGGGATATCTTTAAATCTACCCAATTTGGAACTTTTCTTTTTTCTCTAAACTCATTTAACGAACTCTTATCTACTATGTTAACCATGGTGGAAACAAAGGAAAAGATGATAAAATAGAGAAAGAGGGAAATAAGGCTTACAGGGAATCTAAAGGTTATTGCAAGAACTGAAGGAAAAAACAACAGCAATGAATAATTGCACAAAGAAAGCTTAGAGAAGAAGGAAAACTCTTGACTACAGAAGATTTGAGGTGAAAAGAAATGAGAGAAATTTCTCTGTATTTATAGGTTGCCTCGATAAATGAGAACGAAATGATTAACTGAACGAATTGTTAAACTACCACCGACTGCATGCCTCCCTAAGCGTCAAAAGACTGTTGTGTCCTTTGGAGGTTAAAAAAGGTTGATTTATTTACAAAAATGCTATTATCAAACAGTTCCAGTGGAAATCTTTACAAGTGTGGGATGTCCGCAGCCGACCAAATTCTCAAAATAGTACGCCAAGCAATATCCTGGGCTAAATACTCCATACTTTTGTTCAATCATTAAGCATAGAGCATTGGGGATTTTGTTGTATGTAAAAATGACCCATATGTACCAATGATAAATATACACTTGTCATCTTATGTGGCCGACCAACCATTTTGATCATCTTCAGAGACACTTAGTCGACTGGAATGCCGACCAACTCCAGAAGACCAACCATCAGGAAGATAAAAAGTTACTCAGATGGGATACCAACCAACACTGAATTTCAAGAGTTTCATTTATTGTATCCATATATAAATGTCTGACAATACAATCGCGTTCCATCTAGGGTTTTACACCACTATAAATAGGGAATACTCCCTCAACTGGAGGGATAACAAAAACCACTCGTATGCACACCATACTGAGCTATAATAAATCCTACTAAATAAAATCAACAATGGACATAGGCTATTTTACAGCTGAACCACTCTAAAAACATCTTATTTTTTGTGTGTGATTTGTTTGACTTATTATATTATTATCTGTGATTATAAATCTAGAATAAATTCATTTTTAGACATCAACAGTGAGAATAAAGTTATTTGCCATTTTACTAAGGCCATCCATGATGGGTACCTTAAACGTATCGTGGATCCTTCAATTAGGTCACAATGGGAGTATAAACCGGTAGAAGAGGGATGAGATTAATTAACCCTCCTTTAAATTTATAGGAATAATAAATGATTGGCTAGGGGATGTGACAGAGTTTGAAGCATAGAAGATTGACACGTTTGGAGGGCAAATGTGGAATTATTCCGCGTTTGTTCCAGATGTGGAATAGTTGCTCGCTTGGACACTCCAAACATAGTTATTTTTCCACGTTTGTAACTTCAAACGTCCAAAATTCCCCCGTCTATAACTCATGCACACCCAAACGTCCAACAATCCCACATTTTCCCATTAATTCCACGGATCCGACGCAACACTAATTTTCGCACCTTAATACCTTGTATTTAATGTACCCCATTGTGGATGGACTAAGAAGGTAAGTTACCTTATCTTCACTTATTTGTGATTCTAAAGCTATTTATATAGCATCTTATTTATTTTTGGGTCATTTACTAAATCGTCCTCAACATAAATACATATTTTATAAAAAAGATACTTATTTTTAGTTTAACCATTTAGTCCCTCAAACACTCATTTACCCAATATTCTCTTATCTTTAATGGTCCGTGCTAGCGGCACCCGCTCCCCACCTCCCCCAACCCCTCCAACCCCCCACAATCGGAGCTCCAATGAGAGTTGTCGGAGTTTCGGTAAGAGCTGCTGGAACTCCGACAGTAGGAGTGGGGGGGGGGGGGGGGGGAGGTGGTAAAAAGATTTTTTGTGTTTTTTAGTATTTTTATGTGGTGATGGATTTTTTGTAATAAAATAAAAAATCTTGAACTAAACGCGTATTAAAATATATTCGAGGGAAGTATATACCCCTTTATTTTTCTTGTCTTGAGCAACTTGTAATGAGGCGTTTAACATGACTATGAGTGGAACTTTTAACCGTTTTATAATTATAATGATTAAATTGGAGATTTTGTAACCCTTGAATTCTACTAACATAATATATCCAAAAAATTATTTTATGAGGCCTCCCTACACACTACAGTGAAGACTGTTATACATGTATACGGGAAAACCATGAAAATAATAAAATTAGAACGACTTATCTAGATGTTGAGGTGTGCGTTAGACACACAGTCCTAAGACAAAAATTTCGTTCACACTTTGTTGAGTGATGCCTCGAGCCTCAGATCTCTGTCCTCAAGATTCAACAACGTAGTTCATCCGATTGAAGCATTCAATGGAGAACCATAATTGTATTGCCTACAAATTAGAATATGGAAGAAAAAGTTTTTGAGAGAGAGAGAGAGTAAAAAATTAATGATTTGTAGAGCTCTTTTTAAGAGATGCATAACCATCCACTCTAAAAAAAAAGTGGGTAACCACCTTTCCACAAAACCATTCTCCAAAGGCTCTAATAGAAAAACAAACTTTAACGTAAATTAAAAACGTGTTTTATAGGGCTATAAAACAAATCAAGTTATTCGAGCTCGACTCATAAAGTAAACAAACCAAGATTGAACAAAATTTTAATTTTGTTACCTTATTGAG
This sequence comes from Sambucus nigra, assembly GCA_949130495.1. Classification (NCBI taxonomy): domain Eukaryota; kingdom Viridiplantae; phylum Streptophyta; class Magnoliopsida; order Dipsacales; family Adoxaceae; genus Sambucus; species Sambucus nigra. The sequence goes on from OX422215.1 coordinate 486,062,435, forward strand.
CTCGACTCGAATTCGACTCGATTACAAATAATCATATGAAAATAGTGTAAAAAATTCAAGCTACCAGAGCTTGGCTTGTGTTCGTTCGAATTAAAGATCGTTTGAGCTCGGCTCGTGAAGTAAACAAACCAAATATGAACACATTTTTAAGCTCATTAATCTTTTCAAACCATGCTTGAGCATCCTACTATTCGACTCATCTCGTCTCGTCTCGTCTCGTTTACACCCCTAGTGTTTTATATATCTATTTAGGTATAAATGTTCCCAAATCCTTCTAAATGTCCTTAGTGGAACTTAAACCCATGATCTCAACCAAAGTAAACTCAAAATTTACCTCTATACTAAAGGAGTTTATTAAGTATCTTTTATTCACACCAATATACACACTCAACCACACTATAATACCCCGTATTTTTATGCTTTTCTAAATTTGGGGATTTATTAAATTTAATGTGAGATATTAATTTAACATAAATTCGGAAATTAATTATTTTTTAATAATTACTAACGTGATGTGAGTTAGTAAGTATGGTAAACTTGTTGAATATTACTAATGAGCAAAGTAATATATGATATTGGTTCTATTAAATGTCACGAGTGAATAAAATGATAATTTTAGAAATTTAAGTCGGGATGCGCATGTGTCGTGTCGGAACTAAATATCGATTAATAAAAAATGAATAAATTATAAGTTGTTCGTATGGTTGTTTTGAGTGCGCCAAAGTTTTCGGAAGGGTCGAGATAGTCAAAAAAGTGTACCCGGGGGTTTAGTTTGGGTCTGGGGGCGTTTTTAGGCTTAATTAGTACCCCGGGAGGGCATTTTGGATATTTTGTAATTTTGGGTAATTAAACCCACAAATTTACAAGGGTTATTTCAGATGCTTAGGGTTATCTTCTAGGGTTAACACAATCAAAACCTAGTGACGGCCATTGGAGAAGGAAAGGAAGAGGTTACCAAGGAGTTCTAGGCCGAAAACTCCTCCATTTGCCCCGCCGTCACCGCCAAACGATAGGTCACGTCGCAAGGATCATAACCACACTGATTTCAGCACAAATCAGAGACCAAAAATCCCCAGACAAGTATTTATCTTGCTTAATTTCGTTAATTCTTCATTCATGTTAGTTTAGGGTTGATTAGGATGATTCTATGAAAGAAAACGCATGTTGGAGATTAGAAAATTTCATGTTTTAGTGATATAAATGATAATTTGGAAATCCCTTTCATATGTAGAGGTTTAACCACGGATTTATGATGATTTAGAAGTTGAATTTCTGGAGAAAGACTGATTTGAATTAAGTTAAAGAAATTTTTAGGGTTCATGAGTATTGTATGAATTTGGGCACTTTTAATCCATGAATCTTGACGAAAATTCGCATGGTTTACGATTAATATTGTCCATTTGGGTTTAGGACGTTTGTAGTATAAATTTATGGGAGTTTGGGAGTGAAAAATCTGAATTTGGATGATGTTGGATGATAGAACCCGTAACTGGATTTCTGCAGAATTAGCCATACCTGCTTGATCGATCGATCGATGGTTCGATCGATCGAACACCTGCACTCGATCGATCGACCCCTCCTGGCAGACTTATATTTCCCCTTCTAAATAGGTGAATTCAATTTAAATGAGGAATAATCTTTGGACATCCTTAATAAAATATTTTGGGAGATAAAGAATACCGATAGGACTTATTAAAAATATGAAACCTTTAATGTAAGACGAGATTCGCATTTTCGGGGATGTTTACATATAAGGGGCGATGGAACTATGTATTAAAGACAAGACGCGTAAGATAGTTATGTTGGGGAAAATAAATGAGTACCTACTTAAATTATACTTTGGAGTATAGAAATTCATGAGTGTTACTTAATAAGTTGGAATAATCCCACAAATTAAAATAAGAAGCAAACGTTATACGTGATAACTAACTAACTAACGAGTAATAAGGACAAATGTCATAATTAGGGGTTATGAGATGTACCTAAATTTGACATGGTAATAGTAGTATATTTATATGATTGTGTTTATGCATATACTATATACGTGTCAAAATCATGCCCGCCCTACTTGCTATCCCTGAGGTTACCGCGCCGGGACAGTCTTATCTCGATGAGCCTTTATGGGGGATATTGACTCGTACCCTAGAAGATAAAAATCCTTCGGTACAGGCTATCGAATCGATAGTTCAGACGGTCCTAATAGACGTGAGGGCATGTGCTGACCTCTTAGAGACCTGGAATCTATGCTTCGCCTCAATATTGTTTGTGTTTGTGTTAGTATAGTTCGAGAGTGATTCCGAACTTGTATTTCCCTTAGTACGAGTGATACGGGGATTGGATAGCAGAGTATGCTCACACCATAATTATTATGTGGGGTGCCGTTAGAATATATATATTATATGAGTATTTAATATATATATTAAATTCTGGAATTTGGGAACTACCTACTGTGTTTATGGTAAGTGAGATATGAATAATTATTTAAATTTGGGAATAAGTGTTTGAAAAGTATAATATATTGCTGAGAGACTTTATTAGTAAATAAGGTTAAATGAGAACTATGTTGTTAAATGAAATGAACCTCTTAAACAGTTGAAATTGTCGATTTAAATCTTACGAGTGACATAAGATAAGATAAATTAAACCGTTGGGAAGATTAGTATGATAGGCGTGCACATTAAAAGAGAGGTGAGAATTTCTCAAGGGAGTGTCGCACTAATATGTTGTTGCATTAGCCAGTAAATATTTTAAATACTTGTTAAACAAATTTTAAATCGTTTTTACAGTCGAGCTCTGACCCGTTTCCATTTTCTTTTCTCTCTTGTATATATATATGTATATATTACAGGTGCCCAGCCATAGGGGAGTCTTGCATAGGATCCTTTGGAAGGAACGCGTTGCGGCTTAGGTGGGAGTTGCAGGCCTCTTGCTTAGACGACCTCATTTCTTGATTCCACTTCTAGCATTTATTTTATCAGTTGGGCATGTGTCGCCCTTTTCCATTACTCAGTCGTTTTGTTGGATATTTTAATTCATTTATTTCCAGTAATTGCACTATGGGATTTATTATTGTCAGGATATTTTTCCTTTAAGTTTTAATGTCGAAATTAATTAGTTGAATGTTTAATTCTTTGGATTATATGTTCCAGGATAGTTGTTGTGTGATTATTTAACTGTAAATTATGTAAAGTTTTAAATGGTGGTTTATAAAATAAAAATTTGGAAAGTAATGTCTAAAAATGGTTTTGACACTTAGCTTAATTATTTAGGGTGTTTAATTTGAAAAAGTTACTTTTAGGACAGTGATGCTAAGAATGAACCAACTGTTCACCTTGATTTTAATTTAATAAAGGAGTGATGACCCGGTATTTCATTAAGAGGGGTGTCACTTGTGGTATCAGAGCATCAGGTTCTAGTGTCCTTATGATCTGTACGACTTATTTCACTTATTTTTGTATAGAGCCCTATTTTAGGATTGTTGTATTCTTTCTTTTACGATTACATCTTCAGCTATTTGAGATTTGATAATAACTATAGACTAATAAATTTCTTCACGTTTCAGATGCCTCCGAGACGTGCACCAAAGGATAGGTGTGCCCAAGCCGAGCAGCCAGTAGCTCCGGCTCAGGGAACGATGAATGCTAACGAGGTAGCCGTTGTTGTTGCTCAGGCGGTGAATGCCGCGTTGGCGGTAGTCCAGCAGGCTCCACCGCAGATTCAGGCAGTGGCGCCAGTACCTGCACAGTTTCCATCAACATGGGAGCGGTTTAGGGATGCCTTTTAGAAAGCGCATCCCCCTGAGTTCTCGGGTAGTTCAGATATCATCACCGTCAGCCAATGGAAGAAAGATATCCAGAGGCATCTGCGTATGTATGAGTGCACGGATGTGCAGAAACAATTGTTGGCCTCATTTAATCTAGTGGGGGCCGCTTTGTAGTGGTGGGAATCCACCACCACCTTGGAGGAGAGGGATACTATCCCGATTCAGTCATTCTGGGAGCAGTTTGACCGCAAGTACTTTCCATCCGCTGTGCAAACCGAGATGAGGCGAAAGTTACTGAACTTGAAACAGGAGAATTCTACCGTAGTTGAGTATGAAGAGGAGTTCATAAGACTTCTCACTATAGTGCCAGATGAGGCACCCACTGAGGGTAAGAAGATACTATTATTTGTGTACGGGCTAGCTTGGAGGATCCGTTAGCACCTTATAGGAAATATGTCTCTGAGTACCTTCACAGATGCAATCAATGCTTCTTTACTACACTGCCAGGATCACCGCTTCCATCTGCAGGGAAGCAAGTGGGCAGGAGAGTCCGGCCAGCAGGGCAGGACAGGGCCAGTATGAGCCCTGCTGCTACCCCTGACTCGTCATCATGAGCAGAGTTCCCATCAGGGGGACCCTGCCAAGCGATTCCGATCAGGTGATTCCCGACAGAGATTTGGGGGATTTAGGTAGAGTCAGTAGGGCCAGCCTAATCAGTAGGGCCAGCAACGTCGACATCGCCAACAACAGGGTCAGCAGTAGGGCCAATAACGTTTTCATCAGGGCCAACAGGGCCAGTGGCGGGGCGGTAACGGCCAACAGGGCCGTGGTCAGCAGGGTCAGAGGGGAGGTTATTTCAGAGGCCGATGTTTTGTGTGCGGCAAGCATGGCCATAAGCGCCAGGATTGTCCAGAGGGTGATAGGGCCCCACAGCAGCAAGGTGCCCGTAATGAGCCACAGAGGCCACTTTTTCCAGCCGCCCTCCCAGCACTAGCTCAGGTACCAGCCCTACCAGCCATTCCAGCCGCTCCAGTGCAACAGGGGCAGTTACAGTATGGACCTGTCTATAACGTCCACCAAGCATCAGCTCCACAGGCATCGCCCGCGATTGAGGGTATGTTTCCTATCCATGGTACTATGGGTCGGGTTTTATTTGATACTGGGGCGACGCACTATTTTATAGCTACCCATTTTGCGAAGGCCTTTGGGTTATTAGCCATAGCAGAGAGCACTGTGACGTGTGTAGACTCACCATTGGAAAATGGATCGCTAATTTTCTTTATATGCCGGGGAGTGGGGGTAGAGATTGGTAGCTTGGTATTATCAGCAGACATGTTAGTCTTAGATATGCATGAGCACGATGTTATTATCGGTATGGATTGGCTCGCAGCTTACAGAGCCATGATAGATTATTTTGGTGGGAGTATTGTTTTTGCCATTCCGGGGCAAGAGATGTTTGTAGTGGCGATGCCTCGCCCAGAGGGAGGCTCGACCGCTCATTTGTATTACATAGAGGAGGACACCTCTAAGGAGATTGTGGTTCCCTTAGACTCGATCCCAGATGTTCATGAGTATTTCGACGTATTTCTGGAGATACCAGGCCTACCCCCCAGTCGAGAGATAGATTTTGTCATAGATTCATTACCGGATACTCGACCTATAACACGCGCTCCATACCGTATGGCTCCGGCAGAGATGCGAGAGTTACGAGATCAGATAGAGCAGCTGTTAGGTCAGGGCTTTATTCGCAGGAGTACCTCACCTTGGGGCGCTCCAGTTTTGTTTGTGAAAAAGATAGATGGTTCACTGAGGCTATGCGTAGACTACCGGGAGCTGAACAAGGTCACGATACGGAACAAGTATTCGTTGCCTCGAATCGATGATCTGTTCGACCAGCTGAGGGGAGCAACTTTCTTTTCAAAGATAGATCTGAGGTCAGGGTACCATCAGCTACGTATTAATGTTTCGAAGACTGCTTTCTTGACGAGATATGGGTCATATGAGTTCAGAGTGACGCCATTTGGACTCACAAATGCTCCAGCCGTATTCATGGACTTGATGTACCAAGTGTTTAGAGAATTCTTGGATCAGTTTGTCATCGTCTTCATAGATGACATCCTGATATATTCACACTCCGAGGAGGAGCATGCCGAGCACTTAATGCAGGTTTTTCAGACTCTACGAGAGCATCAGCTGTATGCTAAATACGAGAAGTGAGGGTTCTGGTTACGTGAAGTGCAGTTCTTGGGACATGTTATTTCTGAACAAGGGATAGCAGTTAACCCGAGTAAAGTGTCAGCGGTGAGGGAGTGGGGACAACCCACTACACCGACGAAAGTGCATAGTTTCTTGGGACTAGCCAGATACTACAGGAGATTCATTTGGGGGTTCTCCAAAATAATGGGTCCATTGACAAACCTGACTCGCAAAGGGGTTCCATATGTTTGGGATGATGCTTGTTAATTGGCTTTCGACGAGCTGAAAGACAAGCTTACTTCAGCATCGGTTCTTGTTTTACCTAAACCGAGCGTGGAGTACCTGGTTTACACCGATGCCTTTTTACGAGGACTTGGGGGGAGTACTTCAGCAGGATGAGAAGGCTATAGCTTTTGCCTCCCGCAAGCTTAAGACGCATGAGAAGAACTACCCCACACACGACCTAGAGTTAGCAGCGGTTATTTTTGCGTTGAGAATATGGAGGCACTATTTATTGGGAGAGAAATTTCGCTTGTTCACAAACCACAAGTCACTGTAGTACCTGTTCACTCAGCGAAAGCTGAATATGCGTCAGCGCAGGTGGTTAGAGTTTGTGAAGGACTATCAGTTCGACATACAGTACCATCCGGGGAAGGCCAACGTAGTTGCTGATGCGTTGACCCGTAGACCGATAGACGATATAGCGGACATCTGGAAAGCAAAGTGGAAAGAGTTGGGTCACGAGGACGCAGTAGCCCGTTCCTTTATATCTGTCATGACAGTGACACACGAGATTGTTACGAGGGTAATACAGGCACAGATCGCAGACCCATTTTGCCGAGAGCAGATTGTACGACTTTTAGCTGAGGGTGCTGAGTCCTATTCTATTAGTTATGATGGGGGTTGGAGGTTTAATGGGAGATTGGTGGTCCCAGAAGGAACAGACTTACGTCATGCAGTGATGACCCAATCTCACGGGTCCCGATTTGCGATACATCCTGGAGGAGATAAGATGTACCAGGATACGAGGCGGTAATACTGGTGGAGTGGGATGAAAAAGGACATTGCTGAGTTCGTGTCCAAGTGTTCTACCTGCTAGCTGGTAAAGGTGGACCATCAGAAACCATCAGGGTTGCTTCAGCCATTGGAAATACCCGCGTGGAAGTGGGAGAGTATTTCCATGGATTTTATTATAAGGTTGCCTACATCAAAGCGGGGCCACGATTCCATCTGGGTGATTGTAGACCGTTTGACCAAGGTGGCTCATTTTCTGCCGGTACGAAACGGACTATACCACGGGTCAGTATGCTCAGTTGTTTATTGCTGAGATTGTCAGATTGCATGGGGTGCCCCTGAATATTGTGTCAGATAGAGACAAGATTTTTGTATCGCATTTCTGGGAGAGCTTTCAGGAGGCTATGGGTACATAGTTGAAGTTGAGTTCAGCTTATCACCCACAGATAGATGGACAAATAGAGCGTACTAATCAAATGTTGGAGGATATGCTACGCATGTGTGTCCTTGATTTTGGAGGAGGTTGGGAGCCACATCTTCCACTGGTGGAGTTCGCTTATTATAACTCTTATCAGTTCACGATTGGCATGGCTCCATTTGAGGCTTTGTATGGCAGGCCTTATCGTTCCCCATCGTGTTGGCTAGAGGTGGGGGATAACAAGTTGCTCAGACCAGAGGTGATTTAGGAAACCTCCGCGAGGATTGAGATTATCAGGAGTCGCATTCGGGTAGCCTAGGACAGGCAGAAAAGCTACGCCGATGCGAAACGGTTCTTCCGGGAGTTTAATGTGGGGGACTAAGTATTACTACGTGTATCTCCTATGAAAGGAGTGATGAGGTTCGGGAAGAAAAGGAAATTGGCCCCGAGGTACGTGGGACCATTTCCCATTATAGAGAGGGTTGGGCAGGTAGCATACAGATTGGGACTGCTAGAACATTTACATCGCATCCACGATGTATTCCACAACTCGTCGTTGAGACGATACCTTCGGGATGATATGGCCCACACCCACATCGCGATAGAGGAGATAGACTTACAGCTTGACATCTCTTACGAGGAGAGACGAGTGGCTATCCTAGACCATAGCGAGAGGAGATTGAGGTCGAAGGTAGTTCCACTTGTACGAGTCCAGTGGGAGCATCATAATGTGAAAGAATCCACCTGGGAGCGCGAGACAGATATGCGCGAGAGATACCCAGATTTATTCTTACCAGGTATGCCTTATTTTCCGAATTTTGGGACGAAATTCCGTTATTAGGGGGGAAGTATGTAATACCCCGTATTTTTATGCTTTTCTAAATTTGGGGATTTATTAAATTTAATGTGAGATATTAATTTAATATAAATCCGAAAATTAATTATTTTTTAATAATTACTAACGTGATGTGAGTTAGTAAGTATGGGAAACTTGTTGAATATTACTAATGAGAAAAGTAATATATGATATTGGTTCTATTAAATGTCACGAGTGAATAAAATGATAATTTTAGAAATTTAAGTCGGGACGCGCCTGTGTCGTGTCGGGACTAAATATCGATTAATAAAAAATGAATAAATTATAAGTTGTTCGTATGGTCGTTTTGAGTGCGCCAAAGTGTCCGTAAGGGTCGAGATAGTCAGAAATTGTACCCGGGGGTTTAGTTTGGGTCTCGGGGCGTTTTTAGGCTTAATCAGTACCCCGGGAGGGCATTTTGGACATTTTGTAATTTTGGGTAATTAAACCCACGAATTTACAAGGGTTATATTAGATGCTTAGGGTTATCTTCTAGGGTTAACACAAGCAAAACCTAGTGACGGCCATTGGAGAAGGAAAGGAAGAGGCTACCAAGGAGTTCTAGGCCGAAAACTCCTCCGTTTGCCCCGCCGTCGCCGCCAAACGATAGGTCACGTCGCAAGGATCATAACCACACTGATTTCAGCACAAATCAGAGACCAAAAATCCTCAGGCAAGTATTTATCTTGCTTAATTTCGTTAATTCTTCATTCATGTTAGTTTAGGGTTGATTAGGATGAGTTCTATGAAAGAAAACCCATGTTGGAGATTGTAAAATTTCATGTTTTAGTGATATAAATGATAATATGGAAATCCCCTTCATATGTAGAGGTTTAACCACGGATTTATGATGATTTAGAAGTTGAATTTCTGGAGAAAGACTAATTTGAATTAAGTTAAAGAAATTTTTAGGGTTCATGAGTATTGTATGAATTTGGGCACTTTTAATCCATGAATCTTGACGAAAATTCGCATGCTTTACGATAAATATTGTCCATTTGGGTTTAGGACGTTTGTAGTATAAATTTATGGGAGTTTGGGAGTGAAAAAATTGAATTTGGATGATGTTGGATGATAGAACCCGTAACTGGATTTCTGCAGAATTAGCCATACCTGCTTGATCGATCGATCGATCATAGATCATCGATCGATCGACCCCTCCTGGCAGACTTATATTTCCCCTTCTAAATAGGTGAATTCAATTTAAATGAGGAATAATCTTTGGACATCCTTAATAAAATATTTTGGGTGATAAAGAAGACCGGTAGGACTTATTAAAAATATGAAACCTTTAATGTAAGACGAGATTCGCATTTTCGGGGATGTTTACATATAAGGGGCGATGGAACTATGTATTAAAGAAGAGACGCGTAAGATAGTTACGTTGGGGAAAATAAATGAGTACCTACTGAAATTATACTTTGGAGTATAGAAATTCACGAGTGTTACTTAATAAGTTGGAATAATCCCACAAATTAAAATAAGAAGCAAACGTTATACGTGATAACTAACTAACTAACGAGTAATAAGGACAAATGTCATAATTAGGGGTTATGAGATGTACCTAAATTTGACATGGTAATAGTAGTATATTTATATGATTGTGTTTATGCATATACTATATACGTGTGAAAATCATGTCCGCGCTACTTGCTATCCCTGAGGTTACCGCACCGGGACAGTCTTATCTCGATGAGCCTTTATGGGGGATATTGACTCGTACCCTAGAAGATAGAAATCCTTCGGTACAGGCTATCGAATCGATAGTTCAGACGGTCCTAAGAGACGTGAGGGCATGTGTCGACCTCTTAGAGACCTGGAATCTATGCTTCGCCTCAATATTGTTTGTGTTTGTGTTAGTACAGTTCGAGAGTGATTCCGAACTTGTATTTCCCTTAGTACGAGTGATACGGGATTGGATAGCAGGGTATGCCCGCACCATAATTATTATGTGGGGTGCCGTTAGAATATATATATTATATGAGTATTTAATATATATATTAAATTCTGGAATTTGGGAACTACCTACTGTGTTTATGGTAAGTAAGATATGAATAATTATTTAAATTTGGGAATAAGTGTTTGAAAAGTATAATATATTGTTGAGAGACTTTATTAGTAAATAAGGTTAAATGAGAACTATGTTGTTAAATGAAATGAACCTCTTAAACAGTTGAAATTTTCAGTTTAAATCTTACGAGCAACATAAGATAAGATAAGTTAAACCGTTGGGAAGGTTAGTACGATAGGCGTGCACATTAAAAGAGAGGTGATAATTTCTCAAGGGAGTGTCGCACTAATATGTTGTTGCATTGCCCAGTAAACATTTTAAATACTTGTTAAACAAATTTTAAATCATTTTTACAGTCGAGCTCTGGCCCGTTTCCATTTTCTTTTCTCTCTTGTATATATATATGTATATATTACAGGTGCCCAGCCACTGGGGCGTCTTGCATAGGATCCTTTGGAAAGAACGCGCTGCAGCTTAGGTGGGAGTTGCAGGCCTCTTGCTTAGACGACCTCATTTCTTGATTCCACTTCTAGTATTTATTTTATCAGTTGGGCATGTGTCGCCCTTTTCCATTACTCAGTCGTTTTGTTGGATATTGTAATTCATTTATTTCCAGTAATTGCACTTTGGGATTTATTATTGTCAGGATATTTTTTCTTTAAGTTTTAATGTCGGAATTAATTAGTTGAATGTTTAATTCTTTGGATTATATGTTCTAGGATAGTTATTGTGTGATTATTTAACTGTAAATTATGTAAAGTTTTAAATGGTGGTTTATAAAATAAAAATTTGGAAAGTAATGTCTAAAAATGGTTTTGACACTTAGCTTAATTATTTAGGGTGTTTAATTTGGAAAAGTTACTTTTAGGACAGTGATGCTAAGAATGAACCAACTGTTCACCTTGATTTTAATTTAATAATGGAGTGGTTACCCGGTATTTAATTAGGTGGGGTGTCACACACACATCATTCAAATTTGAGTAAAGCATCACATAACTTACTATATTAAGTAGGAAAATATTAAACATGTATCCTTAAAACACCTTAATATTTTTTAATTTTAAATGCGTGTCATCGGGACACATGTTATAAATACCCTATTAATTTTTTTCTTTTGCAGGTTGGTGAGATATGGACGTTTACTATTCGAGCTTTTGATTCCAATCGACCAGAACGTACCGTCACTGTGAACTATGATGGATTTGCTGAAGGTCATAATCTTATCATCCTATTTGTACAAAACTTACTCCCAATGTCCATTTGCATCGGTGTGAAATGCTTTTAATGAAAAGTAAAATGGTGATTTTTTTACGTATCAATTTTTTATTTTTGTAAATTTATGAATAAGTGTCACCTTATAATTATACAATTTGAAACAAAAATGGTGAATAAGATAACTTAAAATGGGTGAAAACCATATAATTTTTAGGATCAAATATCAAAAAGTCCCTTATTCTCTTATCTTTAAAGGTCTACGCCAACGGCATGGTAAAACCTTTTTCGCACGGTGAAAGACTTATTGGTCCAAAATAAAAAGGGTCGGACTAAACGTGTATTAAAAAAAATTCGAGGGACTATTTGGTATATGCCCTTAATTTTTAAGACGGTGGGGGACTTAATTTTTTCTTATTTTAGTTGTATTATATGTTGGAACTAGGGCTGTGTTTTTTTTTCCGAACACGTCGATTTTTTCGATCCGATTTTTTTCGAATTTGGAATGAAATATTAGTTGCCGATATCCGAAAAAAATCGGATCGGAAATCGAAATTTTTTTCAAATTCCGAATTTTCGATTTTTGTCTATCCGAATTTCCGAAATTATTTCTGATTATATTTTCCGATTTATTTTCCCTTTTAATCTATATCTATATAATAAAGTAAGAAACTTATGTATGTCATAAGTTTGATCAATGATGTCATCTATATGAGTTATTCCTGCACTTCCTATTTTACCCCTCAAATCTTTGATTTCCCCCTCTCTTCTTTCTCACTAATTAGTCCCCTATTTTACTTTAATTCAAATACAAGGATAATTTGGTAAACACACACCAAAAGCACAACTTCTCAGCACTCTCTCCCATACACTCACCCAAACCCCCACGACCTCCCTTCTCAAACATATCCTTTTTCCCTTCTTCCTCCCTCATCGCCGATCTGCCTCAAAAAACAAAGCTCTCCCAAAAATTAGGGCTTGATCAGCTGTAGCGCATCTCCCTACCCGATCTTTTGCATTGCCTCCATCATCAGTTGTAGTGCTTCGATTATGGGTTTGGGGGATTAGGGCTTTGAGATATTGTCTTAGGGATTCGATTTTGGTTCATCAGTTGCCGGTATGAAATTAGGGCTTGATTTTGGACGGTTTAGTTTAGTTAAAATATATTTTGATTTTGTTCCTTTTCTTTTAGATCTGTTTCTATGTGTGTTTATATTTTGGGATTTGTTTATTTTTTCTATTGTAGGTGACTTGATTATACATGAACACCATAAACATGTATACTTCTTTTCATTTTTATTGCGTGTCTATTTATTTTCTCTTTTGGGATCTAATCGTTGTTTGTGTTTTGTTGTTTATTTCTTCTTTTGCAGATTAAGACCAAATTATACTTCAAAACTCTAAACAGGTATACTCTTTTTCATTTTTGTTGCGTGTTTATTTTTAGATTTTAGGTTAGAAGGTTGATTTTTGCATTTTGCATTTTAGGAGTTTCGATTTGTGATTTTGTACAATTGTGGTATACATATTTCCGTGTGTGGTGTGTACTAATTTGTGATGTGGACGATTTCGGTGTGGTGTGGACGATTCCGGCGTGTATAGACTGCTGTTTCTTTTGTTTTTTGATTGTTCGTATTACACTGTTTGTATAGATATTTTTGTGGTTCACATATTTCGGTGTATATATTGCTTATTTGTGGTGTATAGATTTCTTATTTGTGGTGTATAGATTGCTTATTTGTGGTATACGTATTTCGGTGTACATAATTCGGTGTTACTAATACATACTCCAGTGTATAGAATGATTATTTGTTGTATACACATGCCGGTGTATTGGTGATATGCGATACTTACTCACGTATTTTATTTTCCAATTCTTGGTAGTCTCATAGGGCCATATGAAGTTTTGTGTGTCGTTGGTTGTTTGGCATTCATCTATGCACTAAAGTACCCAATATGGTATAAGAGGTACTCAATTTTATTGGCACTTAAATGCACGCTTCTTGAACTTTGAATGTGTAATGGAACTTTTGAATGTGTAATGCCTAATGTATATTAAAACATTTTTTAATTTGATTTATGTTATGAATGTGTAATGGAACTTTTGAATGTGTATGGATGGAACTTTTGAATGTGTATGAATGTGCATGAATGTGTTGGCACTTAAATGCTTGTCTAATGTTTTATTGGTTCAATACGTTAGTTGGATTTTTTGTACCATTGTCCTTTTCCTTCAAGTGTTGCAGGTTTAGCTGCTAATACAATTTTCATTGGGTGCTGACGAATGCACCCCAAAAATGTCTCCCTAACATCATTATGCATTTTTAAGATTCGATACAGATTTATTAGGTGACGATTTTCCTTAGATTAGTATTAAATGTGCATTTATCTTCAAATTTCAATTCTTTTGTGTATTTATGTCCACATCTCTTCAATTTATGCATGTGTATTTATTTCATTGTTTTTGTAATTCTCTTCCAGCCATGTGATACTTTGTTACTATACCTTTTGAAAAACAAAGTTAAATCAGTAGAAGTTTCTTCAAAAACTTTTGTATGCTGCTACTGATGAAGTTTTGTATGTTGTTACTGATTGTATGCTTCCCCAAAACTTTTCTATGTTGTTACTGATTGTATGATGTTACTTTGATTGTGATCGACTTTTATGCATCTATTATTGATTGTATGCTGCTACTGATCATATGCTACTGATTGTATGTTGCTATTGTGGTTGAAGGATATTATTTTTCCATCGGAGATGCTTGAGAGGCAGTTACTGGAATTGGATGGCATTGAGGCTGAAATTGGATGGCAGTTGCTCAAAGTGGTGCTAAATTTTCACTCTTACTGGATTGTTTCATTTGTTTAATTTTTCAGCATATATTATAGCTTTTCTCTTAGTTATTTATCAAAGTTTAATCCATCATATTGAAAGAAAGGTGTAGTCAATCACATGATATCTTTACTTGATTTTGAAAATCGGAGGACTCCATCATGTTGCGCATCGTTGCTCTTGCGTCCTCTAATAATGCTCAAGCTATCGGGTTTCAGTTTTAAGCTTTATTTGGAGGACATACATGGGGCACCGGTCAACTGTTTATTTCTTTATTTGAAATTGGGTTAAAAATATTAACCGGTCAATTGTTTATTTCTTTACTTGGATAAAAAATATACATGAGATTTTGATTTTTATCATGCTAAGAAATGGGGAATTTTCTATTTCTAATATAGCATATATATATATATATATATATATATATATAGCCTATTAGTTTAAACCGACTTTGATACAACCATAAGTGCGCATAAATTTCCTTAGCTATTTGTGAGTATTATGCACATAGACCATAAGTGTGCACAAACCTTTTAATCATGAGAGGTTGATGTCATATGTAAGCCAGAGCCCATAATATTTTCATCTTTTCAACACTGATCAGTTTTGGTGAACAACACACTCGACGATAGGGTCAATGATAGTCGAGATCATCTCCTCGAGAGGCAACTCATACCACCATGAAGAGACAATACCATGTAAAAGGTTTATAAAAGTGTGTGGACATGGACTGATCCACGAATTTATTTTTTGGTTAATATTTATCTTTTTAATATGAGAAATAAAAATTTGCTAAAAGAATGTATAAATAGATATTCTTCATATACACCTACGCAGGTATTAGAGAGGGAACTTTCCCCCATTAATTATATACGAGTTCCTATATGGACTGGAAGGCGAAAAGAAACTTATTTGCCATTTATAGTTGACAAAGCCATTGAAACCTTTCAATTTGGAAAGGAAAATTGCAATCTCTTGCAGTGAGAATTCAACTGATTCAGCCTGTTTTTTATAACACGATTCTTGACATTTTCCATATATACAAATGGCCAATCAATCTTCTTAAGAAAAAAAAAACACTGATCAGTATTTTGTTGATCACTTTTAATGCTCATTTGGTTTGTTTTTATGCTTTATAATAATCTAAATTGGTACATTAAAATTTCAAGTATTAAATTCATGTTCATACTTTAGAAACAAGATGGAAACTCAAATCATTGACCCATGATCAGTGTTTGTACGAGTAGTTGAACTTCACATGGTCTAAGTTGGTTTTCTCTGGGCTTGGCAGTGAAAACATTTGTTTTTTCCCTTTTTCTAGCCTCGAAAATGAAAACATTTGTCATTTTTCTAGCCTCAGATGCCATTTTCCAACTTCTATACACATTGGTTGAAATTAAATATTATCAATTCTATTTTCAGATTATGATAGGATGAGCAGATTATCATGAAATATTTTCTTATGTTTAATCATTGCAAGGTACGTGGACGTGAAAGCTGAGGCATCGATTCGGGCTTAAAGAGTGGAAAACGAGAGAAAGCTCTATAAAAAAGGCTTTGAGGTTTTTGTACTTATTCCAAAAAAATTCTGCCCAGAGATTGTGATTAGTTTTGAGATTCCAACAAATTTTGAGACTAGGAGCACTGAACAGATCTTCTAAAGGCTTAAACCCCAGACCACACCGGATGGCATAGGTCAGTCCACTTTATCCAATGGTATTTTGATATATTTTCTTTGGAGGAACCCCATAAGAAATTGCAGAAAATTAATGAATAATATGGATGGTTTTTTCGGGAGGGCTCAGGGATGCTAGGATGTGGATTGGGAATTTGGGATAGAGGATGGAACTGAGTTTATGAGGCTTCTGCCAGCAAAGGGGAAATTTGGTCTGCCAAGAGGGAATTTTGATTCAACTTTTTTTAATGTTTAGAACATTAATTATTATAACCTGATGAACACGACTTAATCAATATTTGTTTCATTTTTCTATGTATTATTCATATATGGGTGCAGACTAGCTTAACAATTTCTATTGTGTTTGTGTCTTTGTTGCATCCTTGCATTTAATATATCACCAATTTCTGATACTCCAGCTTAAAAAGCACATTCATGGCACGCATGTGTGAGGAATTGATACTCCAGCTTAAAAAGCACGTTCAAGATTACCCTATTTGGACCTACATTTGTTGTTTATTTATGTCATTTTATTCCCCTCTTTGACTACAAGTCATCGTTCTAGCATGGATTCTATACAAAAAAGTGTATTTCAAGCCTTTTTGATTCCTCAATAAATATTTGTTATTAATTTTATTAGTGGTTTGCTTCCCAACTAATAGTGGTCCTGAACGCTTGACACTTCTATTGCATCATGAGTCGAGGTTATATAAATGATAGTATCTTGATGATTTCAAGTTTATTGATGGCATTGCCAACAGTAATTGTCATGAGGATGTTTGGATTAAAGCCAAAACATTACTTCTTTTAGAATCTGTTTTGAAGCATGGTGATGTCTGGACCCAAACAATTACAGTTTCTCCCCAGAGTCTCAAGAGAGCACACAAACAGAGGATCGGTGTCACGATCTTAAGAATGAGAGTGATCCGAATGGAGATGTTGAGAATGAAGGTCCTCTAAAAAGGGTATGCATACCAGCAGTTCAATGATGAAACATGTTGCTCGCATATGTACCATGGTTGGCCCTGTGTCACAGTTTCTGCTTCTGAGAAGAATGCGAGTTGTAAGCGTATAGATCACATGCTTCTGAGAAGAATGAGAGTTGTAAATAGTTTCTGCTCGCACATGTTGGGATATAATTCAATGATGTGTGGGTTTTCGGATTTGATTCAATTGGTGAAAGCATATGGATCACATTAATATGTTCTAGATGGGTAATTCTTAATTTTTGATTCTTAATTTCTCTTACGGTGACGCATATTTAACAGTGTGATTCTTAATTTCTCCTATGGTGATGCATATTTAAAATTATGATTCTTAATTTCTCCTACCATTTGAACGCTACTCCATCTATTCATTCCTCTACAATTATTTAAACTTTGTTGATATAAAAGGATTTTTTTTATCAATGATGTAGTGTATTATATCCTCAATGCCATGTGAAAATGATGTAGTGTATGATATCCTCTATAAAAACTGTGTTCTGTTTCTTTTACCAGTAAACGTTTTATGTTCAGTTGTATGTTCTGTTGTAAACTGTGTTCAGTTGAAACCTCCCTGATCATGAACATGTCATGCATGAATAGACGAGTGTTAATAGACCAAATATGCATTAATAGACCAAAAAAAAAGATTTCACAACGGGACCAAATTAAAATCATGTTGTGAAATCTTTTTTTTATAAACACTTTTTGGAAATATATTTTTTTGTTGAAAATTATTATTTTTAATTCGGTAGTGTTTTTGTTAACATTTTTTTGCTCGAGTGTTGGAGAAAGATGGAGAGGGCTCTTATTATGGGATTAAGGTTAGTTTGTCATTTAATAGTTTTTTATCAAACGCGATATTTTATATTGATTTTTTGTGGTGCAAGTGTTTTGTTTGTTTTGATAAAAACATTTATTATTTTGGCATAATTTTTTTTGTGTTTAATGAGGTCGTGTTTAACAAGGTTGTGTTGTAAATAAAATAAGTTATAGTGTTGAACAAACTAAAAATGATGTCGTCCAAAATATACACGACACGACATGATTTATTAATGTTTACATATCTCGAACGCGACCCAATGTTTTTAACCAAAAACGAACTTGACCAAAATAAACACGACATGAGATTTTATTACCAATCACGAACACTACCGTTTTGCCGGATAGTCATATAATAAAGGATATTAAGGCCATTATTTTTTAAATTACACTTTGTTTTGTCGGGAACAAAATTTTCGTCGTTTTGTAACTCTGTACTTTGAAAATTTTGTCGTTTCATGATTACGTACTTTGAATTTTTTTAAAAACGTGCCTTCAGGCACGGGCATACGACACGACGCGATAACACGACACGGAACGATAATACGACATGAAATGATAACATGACGCGATACGGAATGAAATTGACACGGTTTTTCGTGTTCAAGTTGTGTTAAGATCTGTGCTTTCGGACCTGTTATTAAGTCGCGTCGTGTTCGTGTCCAATTTATGCCATGAATTGACCCGATAAGGACACGATAGTGACCCAATTAAGATCACGATATAGATTTTATGGAGATTCACTATCGACCAAATTTAGACTCATTATCAATCCACTATTTCGATCCATTATTTTTTTTAATTCCTCAACATATGGTTTAATCGTTCCCATCATGTCGTGTTGGGCCATATCTTATCGTGCTATCCCGACGTGTTTTATTTTTAATTTGCCATGTTTGACTTTTTTATACAAGATTCAAAAATTGCCCAATTGCTTTAAGCCAATAGGCCCGAACAATAGGTTATTTAAAAAATGGTTTATCTGTTTCGAGCTATATATGATGTATGGTCCTATCAATGACATACACTTTCAAAAATTAGCATCGTGCCTTCGGGCCTCTCCCGTTTTTTGAACCCGAGACCAACAATAGCTTTGGCGAGGGCACTTGCCATCGTACCAAGGCACAACTCTATGCTTTTTAAAATTATCAGCGTGCCTTCAGGCACGGGCATACCCTAGTATATATATATATATATATATATATGGAGTTTAAGAAAAAAAAAGAATATGGATCGGTTTAAGAAAAAAAAAACCAACATGGATTGGAAAATTCCGATTTTGCCGAAAATTCTGAAATCGGGAAAAAAAGTAATTCCTAAAAAAATCGGATCGAAAATCGGCAAGCCGATTTTTTTGCCGAAAATTTTGAATTTTTTTTCGAACTATGCTTTTCCGATCAAGTCGAAATACATCCCTAGTTGGAACACATGTTTGCATGATGCTGAATTTGTGAGTGAACTTTTACACAATAGATGTGAAAGTTGGGGATGAACTCGTAGTGGATGGTGGAATGGTGAGGTTTGAAGTGATTGAGAAGATTGGTCCAGATGTCAATTGCCGATGTACTGATCCTGGGCTCTTGCTGCCACGGGCTAATCTGACTTTTAGGTGAGATGGAAGTTTAATACGGGAGCGTAATGCCATGCTTCCTACTGTTTCTTCCAAGGTTATGCTTCCTCCATACTGATTTCTTTAATCGAATCTGAAAAGTCCAAACTACTCCATTCTTTTTTTAACCTTTCTTGCACTTGAATTTCCAGGGGATATATGACCGGACTGATGGTTGCTTTCTAAATTCCACAGCAATTTTTATACGCAGTTTCCACCACCACGTTACCTACAATAATATTGCATACATGTGTGCTAAGATTTATCAGTTTCCACTGTGGCCAAGAACATCTTCAGCAAACATTATTTGCACTGTTTAAATTTGAATAAGTCTACTTGAATGAGTCATGTGCGTCCTATTGTTTAGGAGTTGTTGAGTGTCCTGTTCTTTCGGAGTTGTGGAGTCTTAGTGGAGTTGTTGCAAAAGTGTTTCCTAGTTTTGTGGTTGTCAATTACGTGTTTGTTTATTTAAGAGACTAGAAAATAAGTAAGTTAGTTTTATCTCTTCATTTAAGTTCTTCTATTCATTTATCACATTTGGTATCAGAGCCGTAGACTCTAGGAGGTGAAGTAAGCTGTTATAAAGAGCCGAAGCTCTTGTTCTCCACCTGTTTGAAGAATGGCGTCTGATAAGTTATCTGATAGCTATGTGCAACCAGATATTCCACACTTTGATGGTCATTATGACCATTGGAGTCTGCTGATGGAGAATTTCTTGAGATCCAAAGAGTATTGGCATCTCATTGAGAAGGGAATCTCAGAACCAGCAAGTGAGGCAGCAGAGAGAGCATTAACGGATGCTCAAAGAAAGGCGCTTGAAGAACACAGATTGAAGGACTTGATGGCGAAGAACTATCTATTTCAAGCTATTGATCGTGCAATCTCGGAGACTATACTTCAGAAGGACACGTTCAAGCAGATTTGGGATTCCATGAAGAAAAAGTATCAAGGTACAACGAAGGTGAAACGTGCTCAACTTCAAGCTCTTTGCAAAGAGTTTGAGACTCTTCATATGAAAGAGGGAGAGTCCGTTGTTGACTATTTTTCAAAGACGATGGTGATGCGCGTCCATGGTGATAAAGTGGCAGAAGTCATGGTGGTCGGAAAAATTCTTCGGTCGATGACTCCCAAATTCACTTATGTTGTCTGCTCCATTGAAGAATCAAATGATATTAATGCCCTTTCTATTGATGAATTGCAAAGTTCATTATTGGTACACGAGCAGAGAATGCTCACTAGCAACATTACTCAAGAGAAAGCATAGAAGGTCTCAAGTAATAATCAGTCTTCAACATGGAGAGGATCAGGACGAGGACGAGGTTGCAGAGGTAGAGGCAGAGGCAGAGGCAGAGGGCGTGATAATTTTCACACTCCTGATTTCCGAAGCAGAGGAAGAGGTCGTAATAATCAGAACTTGTCCAATCAAGATTCAAAGCTCAATAAATCCAACATTGAATGCTTTCGCTGCCACAGGTATGGACACTATCGTTCAGAATGCTATGCTAATATGCATAAAGAGAATGGTGAAAAATCAATTCTCGTAGAGAAGGAAGAAAAAACTCTCTTGTTGGCATGCCATACCAAAGAGGACTCTCCTTCCAACATATGGTACATCGACACTGGTTGCAGCAACCATATGTGTGGCAATAAGTCTTTATTTCTAATTTGAATGAAACCTTTCAAACAATTGTGAGGATTGGAGATAACTCTGCAATTTCAGTTATAGGAAAAGGTGATGTTAAAATTTGAACTAAAGCTAACACTATGGAAACTGTATCTCTGAAAAGCAATTTGTTGAGTGTGAGTCGGCTATAAGAGAAGGGTTATACGATCACCATTGCAGAAGGAATATGCCAAATTCGAGATGCTAAAAAGGGACTCATTGCGCAGGTTCCAATGACCAAAAATCAGATGTTCCTTTTATCTCTTGACAGTGTGATTCAGTCATGTTTCTCTGCCAAAGTGAGAGATTCCTCATGGCTTTGGCATCTCCGCTACGGCCATCTCAATTTCACTGGATTGAAGACATTATCTCAGCGGAATATGGTGACAGATTTTCCTCAGATCGAGTATTCTTCACATGTTTGTGAGCAATGTGCTGTTGGCAAGTAACACCGTTATCCATTTCCAAAAGGGAATGCATGGCGGGCCAAAGAAGCTCTAGCCTTGATTCATACAGACTCATGTGGGCCTATCAATCCACGCTCTAACGGAAACAAAAGGTATTTCATTCTTTTTATTGATGATTATAGTCGTAAAGCATGGGTGTATTTTTTACATGAAAAGTGTGAAGTTTTTGGTATATTTAAAGCCTCTAAGGCCTTTGTTGAGAAGGAAATAGGAAAGATGATTAAGGTTCTTTGTTCGGACCGTGATGGTGAATACAATTCACGAGAATTTGCAAATTTCCGTGAGTCTCATAGAATCAAAAGGCAACTAACTGCTGCCTACACTCCGCAATAAAATGGCATTGCAGAGCGAAAAAATCGCACCATCTTGAACATGGTGCGGAGCATGTTGTCCACGTGTGAGGTTCCTAAACGATTCTGGCTAAAGCTGTGTTGTGGAGTATTCATCTTTTAAACAGGAGTCCTACTATGGCTCTTCGGAATGTGACGCCAGAAGAAGCATTGACTGGCAGACAGCCTAGCGTTGATCAATTGCGAATTTTTGGGTGCATTGCATATGCACATATTCCAGATGAGAAGAGAAAGAAGCTCGATTATAAGGGAGTGAAGTGCATCTTTATGGGAGTTAGTGAACATTCTAAAGCCTAAAAATTGTATAATCCTATCACGGGGCAGATCATTATCAGCCGTGCTGTTATCTTTGATGAAGAAACGACTTGGACGTGGAATGTTACCGGTATAGGGCAGCAAGTTCCCGTCATTTTTGATGATGAAGCTGCAAGAGTCACTCCACAGTCCATTCTTGGTTCACTACAGTCTCGACAACTATCTCCCACCATCCAACAAACAGAACCAAATATGACAGCAAGCTATGAAGCACGGACTCGACACGTAATACGTGTTTTGACACGACACGCAACACGCGACACGTGATTTTTCTAAAAACTAGGATACGATACGCTAGGATACGTATAACATATAATATATATTAAAATATATAATATATATTTAAATATATATATATTAATGAAATAAAACAGATTTTTTTCCATAAAATACATTTTTAGAGCATTCTTAACATGAAATTATGAAAATTGACCATATAAAACAAAATTCAAACACTTAACATTAAAAATCATAAATAAGGCAGAATCATAATCACATAAGAAAAAAAAAATTAAAAATAAAAAATAAAATAAAAAGAGTGTCCTTTTACGTGTCCCAGCGTGTCGGCAATGTGTCCCAGCGTGTCGGCCAGTGTGTCGACAATGTGTCCCAATGCGTCCAAACATGTCCCAACGTGTCTCAGCATGTTGGCAACGTGTCAGAGCGTGGAGCGTGTCGGACTCATGTCAAAGCTGTCTCGTGGCTTTCGGGAGAGTGTTGGTACTTCATAGACAGCAAGTGACTGCCATTCACCTAACTCTCCTTCTCTGTCTCAAAGTCCTTCCTCTAGCATTACGCAATCTGATCATCCTGTTGACTCTCATCCCCAACGCACTAGAAGCATACCAGCCTGGATGAAAGATTATTAGGTAAGTAGAGCTCAACACAATGATGATCCGTCACTTTATTTTGCACTGTTATCAGATTGTGATCCAATTTCCTTCACGGATTCAATTCAAAAAACAAACTGGCAGCACGCTATGGATTCTGAAATTCAAGCCATTGAGAAGAACAATACTTGGGAATTGACAGAACTTCCCAAGGGTCATCAGTTCATTGGCGTTAATTGGGTCTATAAGACGAAGTTGAATCCGAATGGGCAGGTTGACAAATACAAAGTGTAACACCCCGCACTTTTAGGGATATTTAATTTACATAAATGAGTATAATTTGGAGATTTGAGGAATTTCTCTGAGAAATAATTTTTGGAGTTTATGAGGGTTACATGATTTCCGATGGGTGTTGCACTTACTTTTAGGATTAAGTAAAAGAGTTGGACCATTTTAATTAGATGTCGCAGTTGGGTAAAGCGACCAAGAATAATATTTTAATTGGAAAACCCATATTGAGATGTGTTGGGTTTAAATTTTAATTAGTGAATTGCGGTCAAGTACCTCAGATGGAGATTTCGAGTGTGCGATTGGTTTCGGAATGGCCGAGATAGTCAGAATTGAGTATTCGGGAGTTGTGTTTGGATTTCGGGAATGTTTGGACTAATATGGATTCGCAATTGAGTAAACGAGTCATTTTTGGGTTTAATAGGGGTAACCCCCTTTTCCTTCTCTTATAAAGCCTGAGAGAGTGGGAGAAAGGGAAGAAAAGAGAGAAAAGAAAGAGGAGAGGAAAGGAAGAGAGGAAAGAAAAGAGAAAAAGGAGATTTCGGCCAAACTCTGTGGGATTCGACTCGAGGTCGTCGGATTTTATTCACGAGGCAAGTGTTTACTTGCTTTATACTTTCGAATGCATATCTCATATCATAATTGGTGTGTAAAACCATAAAGATTTTCGGGATGGGTTTTCGTGAATTAAAATGGTTTTTTCGGAAGTTTAACGGGTAAACCACGGAAAATATCAAATTGGAGAAACTTAGGAATTAATTGAATTTAGTCGTTGATTCTTGGTTCTAGGATGGTTAGAATATATTTTCCTTTGTGTATATATAGTTGGGTGTGGTTATATGTTGAGAATAGGTAAAAAGCTTGGTGGGCTGTTAATGGCCGAAATAGACTCGTTGGAGAAGAAGCAGACCCGGCTGCCCTGTTCGATCGATCGATCGATGGCCAAGGATCGATCCTACAGTATTTTTGGCAATTTTTGTTGGTTCAATTAAAATGGGATAAATTCCCAAATTAAGGATTTCTAGCCTATTTATTTGAGGAAATAAATACATAACTAAGGAAATCAATACTTATCCATTTGAGGCAATTTATGGGGGCTAAGAGGGTGCTATAATCGTGTGGTACTAAAAGTATATTTTCGAGGAAAATGAACAATTGGAGGAATTAGATATTTGGAGTTCCCAAAAATAGAGTGGGGTCCTCTAAATTATTATTTGAGCGAAATGTAGACCTTGGGTTCGTGGAAAATGAAATCCACGACTTATCTGATTTAAGGGTGTTTGGGGATGAATATTTTTTGGGATAATTTCGGTGGGCAATTAAATATATATATTTGTGCGCATAGAAAACGTAATTATATATCGATTATGGTTGAGTAAATCTTACGAGGCGATTAGGATGAATTTGGAATATAGGCTTAGGATGATTGAGCGGTTATCCGATACGTCTATTGACGACTGTTAGTATAGGTAATGCGATACCTATGAGACTCAAATAAGTTGAAGATATACTTATTTACTTAGTATGAATTGGTATAGTTGGAGAATATATATAAATCCTTAAACGTGATTACGGTGCAAGTTATATATCAAGTGAGAGAATACTTTTGGGCATAGTATTTTAAAGTGATGTAGAATATTATATATACAATGTGATTACAGTATATATATGTGATATTATGAATAAATATATATCTGAGCGTGAATAATATATATTTATGTGAAGCATACCCCCTTTAATGCTATCATGGGAAGTTGCGCGATGTGGGCGAGGCCCCTTGCTTGAGGAGCAGGGAGCGTATAGTCACCAGGTCATAGCGTCCATTTTATATTGTGTGATTTTTATTAGGGGTGAGACGTGGTGGGTATGTTTCGTCTCATTTCCGGGGAGGAACTATGACCGCTTCCCATACGTTGTGATTTGATTTTTACCAAGTCGGTGTGAGAGTCCGACCGCTGGTACCCAGGATGGTATGTGAGTGATTCCCTGGAAGATGATAGCATTGAGAGACGGCATCCTCGAGTTATAGCTCGGTGGGATGGTTTTTATACTTGTCGTATATAGTATATTATCTGTATATGAGGACAAGATATCATATATCTTTATCTAGTGTAAAGAGATATATGAATAAGGATTTATTCTCATTCCGGGAGATTTTATCCGGACTTAAATTGTGATTTGTATATTAAAGTGAGTATTATATGTATATATTTATATGAGCATATATCTACGTTTTGTACTGAGGGCCTAATGGATCTCTACGATCGACATTGCCAGGTGGTAGTGTATCGGGGGGGTTCCTTGTTTGGATTTCGCTTCGCGAGACACCCCACGCACGAACGTAGCGCAGTGTTGGGACTGGGGAGAAGTTTAGCCCTTAGTACTCGGGTTAATTAGGATTTTAGAATGGTTGGAACGAGTTTAGTTAGGCAGGGTAGCTTAACTGAGTTGTTTAGAGGGATGCGATAGGTGTGCACCATTAGAAGAGGGGTATCTCATGAGAGTGCGATACAAATTTAAATATGAGAGAAATCATATTTTTAAAAATAAAGCATTTATGCACTTGCAAAATATTTTCACAACTCGGGCTCTGACCCGTTTATCTGTTTTCCCTATATATATATATATATATATATATATATATATATATATATATATATATAGGTGTCAAGACACAGGGGCGCCTGGATGACGATTCCTTCGAGTCAGACGTCTGCTGCAGCAGCTGTGGATGCATGCATGTTTACTGTAAAATCTAGATAGGAGATACTGTATATATATTCGGGCTAAAAACCCAACTGCATTTATTTATTCTTTTACCGCCTTTTATTGCGGAATTCGATTGGGTTGTATTATTGTTAAATCGAGTGTTCGGTTATTTTATTTCATTTTCAATTTTATATATAAACTGTGTGGATGTTTTATTTAAATGGTTTGTTTAAAAAGATTAGTTAAATAAAATTTTGACGCCAGCCTAATAGGTTATTAGTAATTAAATTGGTTTTCGACAGTGATGCTAAGAATGAACCATATGAGACTCCTGTTTTAATTTGGTACAGGATTGATCGCCCGATATTCTATTAGGCGGAGTGTCAGAGATGGTATCAGAGCATCAGTTCTAGTGTCCTTAGGAATCTGTGCGGACATACTACGCTTTCAGCGTTGCTCTCGATTTGATATAGAGCCTTACAATTAGGATTGTTGATTCCTCTTGTGAGATTTCGTTCTCCTGCCATTTCATAAGATTATAGTAATCTTTTGCGTGCTCGTTCGAGACTCGTGTGATGATCGATGAAGGACGACCACAGAAGGCCATTGCAAGGGTAGTAGAAGGCGGGACTTATGTGGAGCGGTTAGTTGAAGTCGGAGACTAGGACCGCAGTAGAGGTCACTCTTCTTGTGGCATTTGCTAAGAATGGTTGCAACGACTACTAAGGTATAGTAGTTATAACTATTCAAGTACCGCTATAGTAGAGAGTGCTGCTAAAGTTGAATTAACCAGTGAAGTAAATTGGGAAAAAGTTCAAAAAGGTCTTCGATAAGGACCATACGTTGAAGTTTAAGTTATACGGAGTAAGTGCAATGTGATTCAGCGGAAGCGAAAGGCTCCGAAGCTTTGGCTTAGAGCAGGGTGTGGAAATACCCATATGTGAAAATTTGAGGAAAAATTTTCACTCGTGGGAGCAATATTGGAATGGTGGGAACGGTGGTCACCATATTCGGGGGAGCATGATGTTTTTCTCATAGAGGAATCTCACGGACGGTTTTAACCCAAAATTCCTTTAGTTGATTAGGAAGGAAGAGAATGCAGTTTTGAATTATTCACATAAGGATCGGCCAGAGGCCGACAGTGAATCAAGAGTGATATGGAGAAGTGAACCTAGTACCGAAGTAAGGTAGGTACAATGAAGACAGAGTCCTTCAGTGGAATGATAGGCTCACTGGATAAGTGTTGCTAACACTTGTGGAGATTTTGTATCCATGGAACCTCATTGGTGGATATCCACCCGGGGAATTCATTGAACCAGGGCTGTTGAGGCCAGTGGCGGAGTTTCCTTTTAACGAAGAAGTTAAGGGAACTATGAAGGCAATCATCATGATCAAGGCTATAGAGTCCAAGATACTGATAACCTTAACCTGGTCAGGGTGGCCAGAGGTGGGGAAAGTTGCAACGTGAAATGTAGAACCACGCGCTTTGATCTTGTCGGTAGGAGTTAAAGGACAAGAATAGGGTGCCGAGGTGGGGCATCGATTAAAGTAGTTTTGTTTCGGTTAGGGCAAGTATATCATGTCCGGGAACCATTTGGAGTAGCTAGGGAGATTGGCGAAGTTATTGTTATGAGTTTCACCTCGGATGAAGGAGGTATATTTAGTGTGACTAGATAGAGTCGCGGTATTTCTCTAGCCCTAGATTCGTGTGGGTAATTTGAGCTTTCTGGCACTATCGATAACATTACATAGTGTATATCTATATATTTTTTTCGCGGTAGCGGGGTTCTATTTTGAATTGTATCTGGTTTGCACTGTTTGTTTTGTATGTGTTATACGAGTATAGTGTTATTTTGAGTATAATATGTTCTTCGTTGATCGGAGCGATCGCCGATAGCAGGCTAATGATTGCAAGACTATCGTGTCCGTGGTTCCAAGGTGGAACAGGTTGTTGCGATATCTCATCGGGATACAGGTTGAGTTCGCCTTTAATATATGTATAGATGGAACTTTGGTGAGCAGATGTTTCAATATCATGATTCGAGTGCGTGGCGACCTTATAGATATGATTTGAGGTATGCAGGGTTTATAGTTGAGCCGTGAGTCTAAGCTCATTGTTGTTTGCGCTAAGGACTTAGTGTTAGTACGAGCGCTTGGTGGTGTGGCTCCTGGAAAGAAATAGGAGTTCTGACCACATTTAGTTAATAGTGGGATAGGATTTCCCCGGTTGCATATTTGAAACTAACGGACCTCCATGACCGACAAAGTTAAGTAGTAATGTATAGGAGGGGTTCATTTTATGGATTTCGCTTGCGAGACGCCCCACGCATGAACCTTAACGACGTCGGGAGTGGAGAGATGTTATGGGATGCAAGGATGTTGGTTTTGATGATAAGTCACTTAGTGTCGAGAAAACACTATAGACTGAGAGCCGTGTGATGATGGTATGCGTATGGAAATATAAGTGCTATGGAGAAGCGCTGAAATGATTCTCTCATCGCAAGTATGTGGGTGAGGCAAGGTAAAAGAAAATTGATTAAGGCTTATAGCCAGGTTTTGAATAGAAGGTAAAATTGGAGGTAGTATGTTTTGGGTGTGATGTTCGTAACACGTTTACAGAGAGTAGGCGCCCCGATTAGTTAGACTTTCCATTTCGCTAAGATGGCAGGACATAGTGGTAGAAGAGCGTTAGTGGGTTAGCGAGGTAGGATTTAGAACGTCCCGATGGTGTGCCTTAGACCATTATATCTCGATGACTGACAACGCAAGGGAGTAGTGTAACAGGAGGGTTCCTTGTTTGGATTTCGCTTTGCGAGACGTCCCACGCATGAAACCGAGCAAATGTCGGAAGTTGAGAGAGGTCTTGGGCATTAGGGATATAGTTAGAATAGTACTCATTTTACGGGTGTAGCAAACGCATCGATCTTAGAATTATTGGGAAGTAAGGCTAGAAGGACTAGTGGCGCCGATATCCGGAGATTGTGGTGAGTTAACCACGAGAAGATTGGCGGTTAACTTGTAGAAGGATAGGATTTCCATGCATAGGAAGAATTGAAGTTTAAATTTTTCGGGTTAAGGAAAACCCAGGTGTTAGTACCAGGCCGAGGAAGCGAGGTCCACTTTTAGAGAGAGTATTACGTGTCGGACGTTTGCAATAGTTGTGCAGAGAAGCACGGGTTAAAAAGTGTATGGGCACCCTGGTAAGTTGGTTTTATATATCGCCTGAAATAGAAGGGGCGTAGTATATAAAGTTAAAGATTCTGCCGCGAGGCAGTATAAGTGGTATTGGAATGGGTCGGATGGAACGTCGTAGGAGGTACGCAATGATCCAATTGTATAGGTGCAATAAGAGTTAGCACACATGAGATAAGTGAGAAGACTGACGGGAATAGTCAAGTGCTAGTGTAGTAGTTTTCCTTTTGAGGGAAGTTTGAAATCACGTAGTGAGCAAACGGACTCTTAGAGTAGAGCAAAAAGCTTAGGCCCGTTTCCTTTGGATGCGATTATAGAAGCACTAGGTGCGACGCGACGTTAGAGTCAACCTTACGGCCGAGGTAGCATTGTAGCACATAGGGATTTAGTTAAGCTTATGGTTAAGCTAGTGCATTAGAATATAAGCCTCAAGATAGGTGGGCACCGAGAACGAATGTATGGTTGAGTGCCATTGGATTAGTACCATTCCACTTTTGTGTATTAGGATGTGGAGTGATTCGCGATCCTAGGTTGGTAGTACAGGTCGTATCCGAATTTCGCGGGCGAAATTCCGTTACAAGTGGGGGAGAATGTAACACCCGCACTTTTAGGGATATTTAATTTACATAAATGAGTATAATTTGGAGATTTGAGGAATTTCTCTGAGAAATAATTTTTGGAGTTTATGAGGGTTACATGATTTCCGATGGGTGTTGCACTTACTTTCAGGATTAAGTAAATCAGTTGGACCGTTTTAATTACATGTCGCAGTTGGGTAAAGCGACAAAGGATAAACCCATATTGAGATGTGTTGGGTTTAATTAGTGAATTGCGGTCAAGTACTTCGGATGGAGATTTCGAGTGTGCGATTGGTTTCGGAATGGTCGAGATAGTCAGAATAGAGTATTCGGGAGTTGTGTTTGGATTCCGGGAATGTTTGGACTAATAGGGACTCGCAATTGAGTAAACGAGTCATTTTTGGGTTTAATAGGGGTAACCCCCTTTTTCTTCTCTTATAAAGCATGAGAGAGTGGGAGAAAGGGAAGAAAAGAGAGAAAAGAAAGAGGAGAGGAAAGGAAGAGAGAAAAGAGGAGAGAAAAAGGAGATTTCGGCCAAACTCCGCGGGATTCGACTCGAGGTCGTCGGATTTTATCCACGAGGCAAGTGTTTACTTGCTTTATACTTTTGAATGCATATCTCATATCATAATTGGTGTGTAAACCACAAAGATTATCGGGATGGGTTTTCGTGAATTAAAACGTTTTTTTCGAAAGTTTAACGGATAAACCCCGGAAAATATCAAATTGGAGAAACTTAGGAATTAATTGAATTTAGTTGTTGATTCTTGGTTCTAGGATGATTAGAGCCTATTTTCCCTTGTGTATATATAGTTGGGTGTGGTTATATGTTGGTGGGAGAATAGGTAAAAAGCTTGGTGGGTTGTTAATGGCTGAAATAGACTCGTTGGAGAAGAAGCAGAGCTGGCTGCCCTGTTCGATCGATCGATCGATGGCCAAGGATCGATCCTACAGAATTTTTGACAATTTTTGTTGGTTCAATTAAAATGGGATAAATTCCCAAATTAAGGATTTCTAGCCTATTTATTTGAGGAAATAAACACATAACTAAGGAAATCAATACTTATCCAACTCAACTCAACAAAGCCTTTTTCCAATTATTTGGGGTCGGCTACATGAATCCTATTTTTCCATTCCATTCTGTCCAGTGCAATATCTTCGGTTAAACCACATGACATCATGTCCTTTTTTATAATATCCCACCAAGTCAAAATCAATACTTATCCATTTGAGGGAATTTATGGGGGCTAAGAGGGTGCTATAATCGTGTGGCACTAAAAGTATATTTTCGAGGAAAATGAATAAATGGAGGAATTAGATATTTGGGGTTCCCAAAAATAGAGTGGGGTCCTCTAAATTATTATTTGAGCGAAATGTAGACCTTGGGTTCATGGAAAATGGAATCCACGACTTATCTAATTTAAGTGTGTTTGGGGATGAATATTTTTTGGGATAATTTCGGTGGGCAATTAAATATATATATTTGTGCGCATAGAAAACGTAATTATATATCGATTATGGTTGAGTAAATCCTACGAGGCGACTAGGATGAATTTGGGATATAGGCTTAGGATGATTGAGCGGTTATCCGATACGTCTATTTACGACTGTTAGTATATGTAATGTGATACCTATGAGACTTAAATAAGTTGAAGATATACTTATTTACTTAGTATGAATTGGTATAGTTGGAGAATATATATAAATCCTTAAACATGATTACGGTGCAAGTTATATATCAAGTGAGATAATACTTTTGGGTTTAGTATTTTAAAGTGATGTAGAATATATATATATACAATGTGATTACAGTATATATATGTGATATTATGAATAAATATATATCTGAGCGTGAATAATGTATATTTATGTGAAGCATACCCCCTCTAATGCTATCATGGGAAGTTGCGCGATGTGGGTGAGGCCCCTGGCTTGAGGAGCAGGGAGCGTATAGCCCCTAGGTCATAGCGTCCATTTTATATTGTGTGATTTTTATTAGGGGTGAGACGTTGTGGGTATGTTTCGTCTCATTTCCGGGGAGGAACTATGACCGCTTCCCATATGTTGTGATTTGGTTTTTACCAAGTCAGTTTGAGAGTCCGACCGCTGGTACCTAGGATGGTATGTAAGTGATTCCCCGGAAGATGATAGCATTGAGAGATTACATCCTCGAGTTATAGCTCGGTGGGATGGTTTTTATACTTGTCGTGTATAGTATATTATCGGTATATGAGGACAAGATATTATATATCTATATCTAGTGTAAAGAGATATATGAATAATGATTTATTCTCATTCCGGGAGATTTTATCCGGACTTAAATTGTGATTTGTATATTAAAGTGAGTATTATATGTATATATTTATATGAGTATATATCGACGATTTGTACTGAGGGCCTAATGGATCTCGACGATCGACATTGCCTGGTAGTAGTGTATTGGAGGGGTTGCTTGTTTGGATTTCGCTTCGCGAGACACCCCACGCACGAACGTAGCACAGTGTTGGGACTGAGGAGAAGTTTAGCCCTTAGTACTCGGGTTAATTAGGATTTTAGAATGGTTGGAACGAGTTTAGTTAGGCAGGGTAGCTTAACTGGGTTGTTTAGAGGGATGCGATAGGTGTGCACCATTAGAAGAGGGGTATCTCATGAGAGTGCGATACCAATTTAAATATGAGAGAAATCATATTTTTTAAAATAAAGCATTTATGCACTTGCAAAATATTTTCACAACTCGGGCTCTGACACGTTTATCTACTTTTCCCTCTTTTGCTATATATATATATATATATATATATATATATATATATATATATATATATATATATAGGTGTCCAGACACAGGGACGCCTGGATGACGATTCCTTCGAGTCAGACGTCTGCAGCAGCAGCTGTGGATGCATGCAGGTTTACTGTAGACGCTTCTATCCTTGTAATCTAGATAGGAGATATTGTATATATATTCGGGCTAAAAACCCAAGTTCATTTATTTATTCTTTTACCGCCTTTTATTGCGGAATTCGATTGGGTTGTATTATTGTTAAATCGAGTGTTCGGTTATTTTATTTCATTTTTTGTTTTATATATACACCGTGTGGATGTTTTATTTAAATGGTTTGTTTAAAAAGATTAGTTAAATAAAATTTTGACGCCAGCCTAATAGGTTATTAGTAATTAAATTGGTTTTCGACAGTGATGCTAAGAATGAACCATATGAGACTACTGTTTTAATTTGGTACATGATTGATCGCCCGGTATTCTATTAGGCGGGGTGTCACTCAAAGCTCGTCTTGTTGCTAAAGGATACAAACAAGAGTTTGGCGTGGATTACAAAGAAGTGTTTGCTCCCGTTGCACGCCATCATACCATTCGATTGGTACTTGCTATGGCAGCTCATAATTCATGGTCTCTTTACCAATTGGACGTGAAATCTGCATTTCTCCAATGCACCTTGCAAGAAGAGGTGTATGTCGATCAACCTGCAGGTTATGTTAAAAAAGGACGTGAACACATGTTGTACAGGTTACGGAAGGCTCTATACGGGCTCAAACAAGCTCCCCGAGCTTGGTACAGCCGTATCACTGATTATTTTTCAAAGGAGGGTTTTCAGCAATGCCCTTATGAGCCTACCTTATTTGTCAAATCAGGTCCTAATGCCAAGGTATTGATTGTATGCTTATATGTTGATGATCTGATTTATACTGGAAATGATGCAGCTGTGTTTGATGTCTTTAAGCACTCGATGATGCAAGAGTTTGACATGACTGATCTTGGAAAGTTGCACTACTTTTTGGGCATCGAAATCGTCCAATCTACAGGTAGCATCTTTATCTCGCAATGCAAGTATGCCTGAGACATTCTGACCAAGTTTCAGATGGAGCATTGCAACTCAGTTGGTACACCAACTGACGTTAGTTTGAAGTTAAGGAAATACCCAGATGGAACCAAGGTCGATAACACCATGTACAAGCAAATTGTGGGTAGTTTAATGTATTTGACTGCAACAAGGCCTGATATCATGTATGCAGTTAGTCTGATCAGCAGGTACATGGAAAGTCCTACAACAATGCACTTTGTTGCTACAAAGTGTATCCTCCAGTATTTGCAAGGTACACAGAATTTTGGTGTAATTTACAAGAAGGGAGATCAGTTCCGTCTTACTGGTTTTGTGGACAGTGATTGTGCTGGTGACCCCGATGACAGAAAGAGCACCTCAGGCTACACTTTTGTGTTTGGTTCAGGAGCAATTTGTTGGTCTTCCAAAAAACAAGAAACTGTCACTCTTTCCACCACTGAAGCGGAATATGTTGTTGCATTATCTTGTGCCTGTCAAGCTATGTGGTTTAGGAATGTTTTGAATGAATTACACTGCTATCAAGATGGTCCTTCTGTGATTTTCTGCTACAACAGCTCAGCCATTAAGCTCTCCAAGAATCCGGTTCTCCATGGTCGTTGTAAACATATTGAAGTGCGGTTTCATTTCTTGCGTGATCTCGTCCGAGCTCAGGCCATAGATGTTGTCTATTGCCGCAGTGAAGATCAGCTTGCCGACATTTTTACCAAACCCCTCAAATTGACTCAGTTCTTGAAAATGCGTACATTGCTTGGTGTTTGTTCTCTACGAGATCCAGTTTGAGGGAGTGAATTACAGAGCTAGTAGCTTTTTTTAGTAAACTAATTGTTAGCACTACAATTCAGTTTAAGGGAGGGAATGTTAGCACTCTTTAAATTTGAATCAGTCTACTTGAATGAGTCATGTGCGTCCTATTGTCGAGTGAGTTGTTGAGTGTCCTGCTCTTTAGGAGTTGTGGAGTCTTAGTGGAGTTGTTGCAAAAGTGTTTCCTAGTTTTGTGGTAGTCAGTTATGTGTTTGTTTATTTAAGAGACTAGCTGCAGAGAATAAAGTAAGTTAGTTTTATCTCTTCATTTAAGTTCTTCTATTCATTTATAACAAACATACCACGTGAACAACAAGGCTCATACCCTAATGAGGTCTCACCTTTGCCAAGGGTCAAGAAATATTCATCTTTACCCTGCATTGACCAATTCCATATTCTAGAGCCATGATACCTTGATCCTCCTCCATTAAGGCGTCTCTCATGACAATATATTTTTTGCAAGAGTCAAGGAGAGGTTCACTAGGAGAGTAATGGAAACTAGTGCAATGACACAGGCTTGAGTCTTGGAAACCAGCATGATGTAAATGCGGAGGAATCGGTCAAGTCAATTCGGTATCCGTCGAGTTGACTCAGTTTTGTAGCCTACCGCTACGATGCTGTGACATGGGTTGAGTAATAAGCTTTCAAAGAATATATCTCCTTAGAGAACTTTTAGACAATACGTTCCTCGGAGGAAACATCATGCCTAAAGGAATGGGATTCTCTGTAATGACAGTACTTTCCTTGCATGAGAATCTTGTAGTAGCAAGGGGATTCGATTCCTGCCAATTAGATGAAGCAATAGTTGCTTCCGAACTTAACAGAGTCACAGTCTTGTTATTCAATCACCATTTCGTCAATCGCATGGTATTCAACCGTCATATCCTTCTTTTTATGATCCAGTCACAGGAGAATTCGTTTCAGGTAGGCTGAATCTGAGTTACATAATCTCACTAGCTAAACTTTTGTAACTGTTTATAATATGCTTTGGTAGCATGTTGTAACTGTTTATTGTCTTTTTTTTTTTTGTCTAGCCAAGTGCAAGTTTGCCTCCCAAAACATGCGACATTAATTGACCTCAATGCCAGCTACTTTAATGTAACAAAATAGAAACTCCTAACTGATCACAAGGCTTTTAAAGAATAAATTTCTTTAGAGCACTTTTAGATACCTCAAACTCTGATATACTTTGCAAATTCACAGCAACGATGATAGGAGAATCGGATTAAATGACAAAGGCCACCAATGTTTATGTGATAGCTGGTCTAGGATATGGAGATCTTTAAATACGAAGTACTGATACAATTCGAGTGTTCTAGGCATAAAAAGATCTGGTCGTCATATTTATAAAGACCCTGGGAAGACAGATACAAGAAAGTAGTTATTTATTGTTCAATTCTTTTAGCTCTTAACCTGGACTATATACATTGTTTGTTTTTATTTGTACTTTAAAAAACTAAGTTGATTTTTTCATGCAAAGTATCTCATTGAAACATTTGATGGTATGATGCGTCACCTGCCATGTGCTGAATAAGAATTGTCATGACTCAGAAGTGTGTTAGGGTGGGTCTAAATTTGACTGATTAATAGATCTCCCTTTTTAGCTTAAGCAGTCTCATCAAACGTGAATATCTTATGTGGTGTCTCACTCCCAAATATTTTGTTTCTTCAGGATTGGTTGGACATTGATTTTGGGATTGTAGAGGGTGTTGATTTTATTGCGGTATCATTTGTGAAGTCTGCTGAAGTGATTAAACATCTTAAGAGCTATATCAAAGCACGAGCCCTTGATAAGTAAGAATATATTTGCATGTTTATACCTTTTAATCCACTTGTACTTCCATTAGATGGTTCAGACATCCTCTTTGAACATCACCTGATAAGCTAAAGCCTTTTGGTATTATAGTTTCTTTTGATGGTTAAATTATAGTTTTTTTAAATATAAATTGCAGTGATATTTCTGTACTTGCGAAGATAGAGAGTATCGACTCATTTAAGAACTTGAAGGAGATAATTCTAGCATCAGACGGAGCTGTCGTAGCAAGAGGAGATCTTGGTGCTCAGATCCCATTAGAACAGGTCCCATCAGCCCAGGAAAAGATTGTACAGTTGTGCAGACAGTTAAATAAGCCTGTAATTGTTGCCTCTCAGCTGCTTGAATCTATGGTTGAGTACCCTACGCCCACCAGAGCTGATGTGGCTGATGTTTCTGAAGCAGTTAGACAAAGAGCAGATGGTCTAATGCTCTCTGGCGAGTCGGCCATGGGCCAGTTCCCTGAGAAGGCATTGACGGTTTTGAGAAGTGTTAGTTTAAGAATTGAGCGGTGGTGGCGGGAAGAGAAGCAATATGAAGCTATGGATCTCCCAGACATAGCATCTTCATTGTCAGACAGTATTTCCGAAGAGATTTGCATTTCTGCTGCCAGGATGGGTAAGAAATCTGTCTTTAGTATTTTCTCTTTATTTTATTTTGTTACAATTTTTAATTTGGTTATACAGCATTCCATTTTTATGCTCCTAAATGACAGCATTAACTACAAAGCACAAACATTTTTACTCAACAGAAACGTGTTTCTGATTATAATACACTGAAGGCGTTTGCATTTTTTTTAATTATATTTTATTCTTTTGCTTCCTAGTAACATGCTAGTATACTTCTCTCTGTGCATACTAGGGTAAAGTAATATATCAGGTTTTGCATGAAATCCCCCTGATCCATTTTTATTTCAGAAACCTCATGTAAGCTATTTGCATTTTGTTGCCAAGACCCATATGTTCCCAGAGAAATGTTGCTAAAAAGTTCTCAGAACGGTATCCTTTCAATAAAATGCATAGACTAGGATATTTCTTTATTTTTTTAATTGCTTTAAAAATAGTTTTAGGGAGTTCCTTGCAAAAATTGCGTTTTTCAGGTTTTCATTCCGCCACCCCCCATGTCATATATAAAGCACTTCTCCGTAATTTGAACACAGAGGAAGAAGTCTCAAGTCCCAGAAGAATAAAGTGGGTTACAAACATTTAATCCTGTAAATGTCAGTAAAAAAAATTTGACTTTCGGATAAATCACTATGTAGTAATGTTTGAGTTTTGAGATAATTACCTAAAAGGGGATACATCTAATATTCTCTACGCGACTCAACTCCAGAAAGTCTTTATTCAATTATTTGGGATTGGTACATGAATCCGATATCTCTACTCTGTTATCGCAATATCATCAGTTAAACCACTGGATATCATGTCCTTAATAATGTCCAACCAAGTCAATTTAGGTCTACCTCTTCTCTTACAATTCTCATCTACCTTTGACATGCTCAAACCATTGAAAGCGACTTCCTCTCTTAAGGGCTACTTGTACTGTTTGGTGAATGACCAATTTTTATGTTATCCTTTCTAATTTTGCCACAATTCCATCTTAACAATTGCATTTGTGTCACACCAATTTTTCCAACATGCTACTTTTTGGTTGCCCAACACTATCCCATTTAGTATGGCAGGATGTGACTTTTTTTAACCACAAAATCAGATAGTGGTTGAATCATCATCTGCTATCTGTTTTCTCATTAAGATGCAACTATTTTGGTGTTAGAATCCAAATTCAACATTTACAAATATTTTGGATACACTACCCTTTAATTTGTTTTTTGGCTACTTAAATTTTTTTCAACACCATATTCATCATACTCTCTCCCCGTTTTAAAGGAGTTTTAGAATTCTCAAGAAATTTGACCGATTCCTTTGTTGTTTTGTTCTTATTACACCTCTCCCAAAGCAGGTGACTTCGCTCAACAAGCATTTTCATAATTATTTGGGGTCTGCTTATAACACCTCTCATTTTCCATGTGCAGTTGATCAAGCTGAAATGCTGAAGATAGGGCGTGCTAATCAATTTATATCATTCTCAACATCAACGTAAAATAAAAAAATGACAGTAAATAAAAACCATCCACGACAGTAATAGTAATAAAGAATGGTAATATAAATAATTGAACTAAATAAAATAAACCTACAATAAAACTGAATCCACTAATACGAGTTTTCGGAATACAAAGTCTCTAACCGACATATAAAAGAACTCTTGAATACAATATCTACGAAATAACAATTGAGATGAAACCAACTCATACACTTAGGATGATGATGAACTGAATCTCCAAATAGCTCTTTAACTCTGATTGCTCAGTCCCGCTCTTAGTCTTATTGTTCTTGTATAACAATAATACTATATAAGGGAAAAGGTTTTATAGATTTTGGTCAGCGCCCTAAAGTTGCAAGAAATAAAATGCTGCTTAATAGTATTAAATGCGACCCATTTATGTCCTATGCCATCACCCACCGACACTCAAACAAGAATAAGTCTCACCTCTCATTTAACCTGATACAGTTCTAATTAAACCGTACCTAATTCATATCATCACACTAAAGCTACTAATACACATAAGTAACACACAAAGTAAAGAACTGCAAGTCCTAGCACCCAACCATCTCTTAACTCTCGACCCTTACTAAGTTTCATGTATGGGATGTCTCGCAAGCGAAATCCAAATAAGGAATCCATCCGATAGGAAGCAGGAACACTTCTCAGAAGGCAACGTGTCGTGTCGGACACTATGAAGCACGAACACTCTCCAGGAAGCTGACTCAAGTCGGACACGCGACACACTCCGACATGTGATGGTGAACTGCTTTATTTATGATTCTTAATGTCAAAGTGTGTTCAAATTTTGTTTTGTATGGTCCATTTTCTTAATTTCATGTTAAGAATGCTCCAATAATGTATTTTATGGAAAAAATCTGTTTTATTTCATTAATATATATATATATTTAAATATACATTATATATTATGTATCATAGCGTGTTGTATCCTAGTTTTTGGACCAATCACGTGTCGCGTGTCACGTGTCGAAACACGTATTTCCTGTCCGTGCTTCATAGCCCAAGACTCCGTTAGCCCAAGACTCCACATATATCACAGTAATATCTATACAAACCAAATATACATCACAAGGTAATTCCCAAGGATCCCAGACCCAAAGCTCCTAAACTCCCGACCGAACTAGACTACATGCGTGGGACGTCTCACAAGCGAAATCCAAACAAGGAACCCCTCGGATACACTTATATCTGGCTAAACTGTTCGTTCGAGACAGTGGTAAAAGACTCCTTAAGTAAATACCCAAATCAAATATATGTATATATGATATACTATACATATATTACGTTGGTCCAATGAAATCAACCATCCTGGATTGACCAACAAGGAGCAATTACACAAACTCCAAAATAGGTATACACACTCTAATATACCTATATACTGTCGACCCAGGGAAATCGACTATCCTAGACCAACCTAACAAAGAGTAATCACCCAATTCATAAAGTCAATCACACACAGATAGGCCAAACACAATTATCCAACGGACAAGTGATATCCCAACTCAGACCCCACATATAATCCATATAAAGAGTGTCACTACTCTAAATAAATCCACCACGAAGGATATACCATAATCACATATTGTTAACCATTCATTACTCATTATGATTAAACCAATTCTAGTGTTTGTTAACATTTTCACTAGTTATTTACACCCTCATTAATTACGTTTTGTATAAACCAATATGTTTCTAAATTAGTCTCAAAGTGTTAATTAAAACCCATGTATACCTATAAGCGTATACAAATATATATATCAACTATCCATAACCAAGGCCGGTCCTGAGATTGTGAGTGCCCTGTGCGAAAATTAACTTAGGGCCCTTCCAAACAATGGGCCCCAAAAAAATGGGCCCATTTTTTGGGTAATTGAATCATTCTTTGTAGAGATTTTTTTTGGGGTAGTTAAAAAAATGAGTTGGGTGAGATTTTTTGGGTAATTGAATCATTCTTTGTAGAGATTTTTTTTTGGTAGTTAAAAAAATAGGCCCCTAAAAAATTAAACTTATTTTAAAAATTGACATTTTTAATATACATAAATTATTTTTGTACCCCTAAAATATATACATATATAGGTGTTTACTCTAAAATGGTCCCTATGCCATTGCCCATTTGGCACTTGGCCAGAGCCAGCCATGTCCATAACCACCAACGTACATAATACCCAATGTTAAACTACCCAATCCCATGCATAAGTATTTGACAAACATGCATTGTCCTCACAACCGGACTAAATATCCACATATATATGTTCAGATATATATAACCGTGACCAATCCCATAGTCTAATAAATATTTTTCCTATATATATGTACCCACTCCCATATATATATATATATATATACAACCGAGACTAAACTCGTAGTCTAATAATATCAGCGTACACAAAAAAAAAAGGTCGTACTCAGTGCACAAGGCTTCCGCTTAACTGCAGGTCTGGGAGAGGTGGATGTCGAATGGCCTTTCCCGCATATATGAAGAGACTGCTCCCATGTCTCGAATCCGAGACTAACCGTAACTTGGGCGAAGGCACTTGCCATTACACTAAGGTACGACACACACACACACATATATATATATATATATAAATATATATATGTATGTATATAACACTATAATATATATATGCCTGAGACTAACCTGAACACAATAAAAACTAATACGAACACGAATCGACCCGACTCGTTGCCAGGTCTCTCTCTCTATATATACAAACCAAAGCGTAAGGTACAACACCCAAATGCAACTAACCGCACTCGAACTACCCCACCTAAACCCTGGGGTCCCTCCGAGTATCTAAATCCCACCATGTATGACACCTACATATCATAGTTCATACATAGGATATAACATAAACTAACATACCCATGCCCGTCCAAAGTCCCAAAACCGAATTACGATAATAATAATAGGTTTATTACACTCATGGTTCAAAGTCTCGGTATCGATCCCGGTACCGGACACTCGATTTTTAATTCGGTCGCGGTATCGGGCGATACGCAAAGATACGCTATTTAGAGAGCGCGAAAAATTCCGAAAAAAATATTTAAAATTAAAAAAAAAAATAAGATTAACAATATGTACCAATCAGATATGTTCAAACCATTATTTAATATGCATTACATTGTACGATTAGTTATTCTGAAGTGCGGCAAATTTGGCATATTACTAACATACTAATTTTATTTTTATTTTTAATTATTTAAAATCTCTAAATAATTACGTATTAGTGACGAATTGTTGATTTTAAATTATGTAGGAGGTTGTTTGATATTCATGGACGTGACTAGACTTATGGGGATTTTTTTTTCCCCCAATCGTTGTC
The DNA here is from genome assembly GCA_949130495.1 of Sambucus nigra. Classification (NCBI taxonomy): domain Eukaryota; kingdom Viridiplantae; phylum Streptophyta; class Magnoliopsida; order Dipsacales; family Adoxaceae; genus Sambucus; species Sambucus nigra. Next base: position 486,104,135 of record OX422215.1, read on the forward strand.
TCTTCCATTTTTGGACAACATTATGTGACATTATATTTTGATAGGATATTTTGTTCCAAGTTCAAATATTTTTATGTACGGTGAATGTTATTAGTTTTATATTAGTGACATATTAATTTTATTGCAATTGTTTAATTTAATCTTAGTGTATAAAATTATTGAGCATGTATATGTTATGTGGACAAACTTATGTAGGTCGTATTTTTGTAAATGTTACAATATATTTTCAACAATGAAGAAATATGGTAAAAAATTAAAATTCTATCAAAAAATAAAAGAAAATATGACAATGTTCAAATAATGATGCAAATTTTTTTCCATATTACTCAGAAAAATTATATATGGTCTCAATAATTTTCACAACATTTTTTTTGTACAAATAAATGTTTTGTAAAAAATGCACAAAGAAATGTCTTACAAAATGTATTTTTGGCATCTTTTTACAAAAAAAAATTAAAAAATATTTTTTGGCTACCAAAAAAAATGTCAAAAGGGTAAAAAAAAATGTGTCGTTTGAATCGGTTGTCTCGGCGAGACGTCTCGGAATCGGTTGTCTCGGCCGATATCTCGGCGAGCCTACACGATTCAGTGTTTTTTTTAAACGCCTCTCGGTATCGTATGGGTACTCTCCGATTCTGAGTTGACTCGGTCGATCCGATACTTTGAACCATGATTGCACTCGAACCTAAATAACACCCTACCTTTTATCCTTTTAGTTTAATCTATTGTAAACTATAAATATACATACATATTTGTATAATTCGTCTCAATATATATATTTACAAACACCCAACTCTTCATCCCAAACGAACACAACACAAAACCCAACGAAAAATGACCAACCCAAAATTTTAGTCCTGTGAACTCTTGGGAAAATATTCATAAGATATTTATGAAAACTCTGAAAATTACGAAATCAGCATGTACGACCTACATGGCTCAGAACAATCTGACGGGTCCAGTAGACCAAACTAGCCCAATAACTCTTCTATAGCGGCCCTAAAATTTTCCAAATTCATCCTAGGGTTTCTACAACCACTAAATCCCTAGTTAATGTATATAACAAGTTATCAACAAAATTTAACATGATTCTAACATAATTAAGGGTTTAACTACAAATCTTGATATTCAAACCCTAGTTTTATCTTCTTCATGCAATTGGGCAAAATTCTCATATGATTAACATCAATACCTATAATTAAACATGTGATTATTCATTAATCAATCATTCAAACAATAAAATGAATTAGATGCGCTGATTCAAAACATATAAATCAATGGGTTCTAACAATATAAGCCATTAAACCTTGTTAATCATGCGTTTTAACTTAAACATGGGTATAATCGATTAGTCAATTCGAATATACATTAAATGTGTTTAGAAATCAGATTATACAATTCACAATTGGATTTTAAACCCTAATAACATGCTCCTACGAAATTAGTTCATACGAAACGATGAAATCATAAATAGAATACACTAATACGATAAGGAAGATAGTATTTCTTGCCTTGAGCGAAGGTAATTCTTGATTAGTTCCTCTCGAGTGTTCTTCCTCTTCTCTCAAAGCTTGCCTCTTGATGCTAGGGTTTTAATTATGATATATTATGATGTCTAAAGAGGCTTATAAACTTATTTAAAACTCTAAATTCGCAGGTCTATTATGCGCCCATATTTGCACCGCACCCCAAAAAAGCCCAAACCGCTATCCAGATACTCCTAAAAGTTTACCCAAAGGTGTACCTATCCCCGAGACCCAATTTGTAACATTGAAAATACCATTTCGGTCCTCCGTACACCCCTAGAGTCCTGTCCAAACATACCAACCTAAACTATCAAATCAATTACAGCCGAGTTAATTTACTTTACGAGTTGGTCACTAATTAATTAAAGTTCCCATTTTAAATTCTGGTTAATAATCCAAATCAATTAAAATCAATAAATTACCTCTTAATTCACTTGAGTAAATAGTAATTATTAATTAAATACTCATTTAATTAATTCCCCAAAATACGGGGTATTACACTGCTACATTAACTCTTTCCCATTCCACTGTGTTAAGTGCGATGTCCTCGGATAACAATTTTTCCCCAAGTCAGTTTAGGTTCTCCTCAACCCCTAGCATTATCATTATTCATTAGTATTAACTGAATCACTTTTTGTTACGAGGGACTTATTGGTATATGTTTGATTGTTTGATGTGTCCAAACCATCTGGAAACTATTTTCTATCAACTTATATTCTACGTGAGATACTCTTATTATTTCTCGGATATGTTATAACTAATTTAGTTATTTCGAGTTTTACCACACATCCATCTTCACATTCATATTCACCCCACGCTCGAGTATGTTGTTTCTTGGTTACCCAATACTTTGTTTTGGCAACTATGATTTCCGTTTTTATAGAACTTCCCCAACTTCACAGGTGTACCCGATCACACACTTGTATACTTGACCCAACCTTCTTTAGTACTATCAATAATATCATCACTTGTATCTCCTTCTCTTTGGATAAACTCTCTCAAAACTTTGTGTGAAGTAATTTTCACCACGTCAAAAGTTGATCTCACTACATTTAGTTGGATATTGCCTACTTTGTACCTTTGAGTGATGTTCGTTATCTATCATTTATTTTTATATAATTTTTTGAACTGAATTTTGTGGGGTTTTCTGTTGTTTCTTTTAGAAGAAACAAGTAATCTAAAATACAGTTACAAAAGGTACGGGAACAAGTTCTCCACTCAAATACAATAACTGCAAAAAAATCTAGTGAACGCAAAATATTACTTCAGCCTATGCTTTCTTTCCAATTTAAGCATATACAAGAAAAAAGGAATATCCCTAAAGGTCACCGAAAAAAATGCTCAGAAAGATGAAGTAAATTTTTGGCATAAACACCGTCAATGACATCCGAAAATAGACAAACAAACCAACTGTCAAATATATAAAATATAAAGTGATCACAATGGTTGACTAATGGTCTTATTTATGGATTAAGTTAACCTTTTAGCCAAGTGAGCCCCAAAAGAAAAAAACAGACAACGGAGGGCACTTTAAAAATATTCCAAGTGAATATTACCCTCAACTAAATTTGTAATATTTTAGCGCCATAAATTTTCAGCACCAAAAGTCAGCATTTAAATAACATATTTGGGACCCCAAACATAATTTCAACTACCACTAAAGTTTTTTGAGGTAAAGGCCTAAAGCTGTTAAAAAGCAAATCAAATCCAACTCTGAACCACCAATGGCCCGTCTTCCTTAAGTTTCTTCTCCAAATTAGGGTTTGGTAGAACCCTAGCTGCCCTCTGTTTGGACTGATGACTTAGTGGTTGTAGGCGATGGTGGTTTGTGGTGGGGTTGATATGTGAAGTAGTTGGAGGGGTTTGGGCAGTGACGCTGATGGTGGGTTGGATGATGATAAGTGGAGAGACAGTGAGGGGCAGAGAAGGGGAGTATGCAGCGCCAGCGGCTGGTGTTGTGCAGTGATGGGGCCTCAAAATTCCGTGATCACGAAACTGATGGTGTTTCCAAGGGGCGACAACCGTTGCTCCAATTGGGATGCTCGATAATCCTTCTTCGCCTCCATTGGTCTTACAATAACAACTAACGTCGCTCTGATAATAATTTGACGTCTGAAGAAAAATAGACGAACAAGACAACTCTCATATATATCAAACATAATGTTATTACTATGGTTGAGGAATGACCTCATTTATATACTAAGTTATTTTGGTAGCTAAGATAAACCGTAAAAATATTAAAGAGGGCACTTTTAAGAACATTGCAGGGAAATATTACCCTGATCTAACTATCAAGATAAGGAAATAAACTGAAAGAGAAATAAAATAAAGAGTACAATTAAAAAATTCTATAATTAAAGCCTATTGCACCTCTTAATTCTCATCAATTATACTCTTTCCTAATTCAATTAACTGCCTTATTTTCCCTAAAAAATCCCCACGTTTTTTTTTCTTTTTCTTTCCAGACCGACCAAAATAAATCTGAAACTATAAAACTCAATATGGTATGGACTCTCCTCTCTTGACCAAATCTCACCACCTATACTAGAAGCATATCCTTTCCTCCGCAAAAGAAGAACATCTACAATGAATCAACAATAATCCAGAGTTTTTTCCACTTAGGCAACACAAAAACACCAGTTTGTATATAAAAACACACGGTGACTCACCTCTTTTGCATCATCTTAAAAGTGTTCACCTTGTGTGAACCACTATCCATTAAAAGAACTGAACTTTACAAGTGATTTCAACTATCCACATTATATGGTGCAAAGATAGGTTGAAATGACAAACCACTTGGAAAATGAAAGAGTTTACCAGGCCTCTCCACTCGACCAACACCCCCATTTATCTCTCAAACTCTTTACATACTCTAATTAGAAAAAGGAAACAACAACCTTTGAATGAACATTCAAGGACTCCTTCGGTGCCTTTGCCTGCCATCTTTCGAGTCCCATTCATTTTAGAATTGTATGCCATAGGATCTCTTTCCAAACGAGAATGGTCACAACCATTTTCCTAAAAGATCTTTATTTTTCAAAAGTTTATTACGCCCCATTTCTTTTACATTTAGACAATGTTATTAAGTGTTTTCTTCCCACTGCACTCTGATGCAATGTTATATTTATATCACTGGACAGATGCAGATGACATCCAAGGGCTGTCTAATTGTCCTCTGTCAATGTTTTTTATGGAGTTCATTTGTAAATTCTCTTTACAGTGTATGTAAAAATTATATGTTGAGCTAGGATTGTTTGATGGGGTGGGCTAAGAAAAATTCTGGGGGTTCGGGGGCGGGAGGCCCCGAGCCGTTTTTCTTAACGATATTTTTGGTGTTTCTTAACTAATTATTACTCAAAAATTTATAACTTTTAGAAATAAACTACATAATGACAATATTTTTAAAAATATTCACTACTTTTTGAAACAATACAAAATAAAAGAAATCCATAAAAAATACAAAACATTCCATAAATAATGCACAACACAAATATTCAAGAGTCTAATATGAAACAATGCAAAACATTAACATTACAAAATCAAAATTAATAATTTAAGCATTAACAAATTCAAACTAACACTACATTACAAATACAATCAATACATCAACATTACAAAACAATTTAATAAAACAAAATAATTAAACAAACATTACCAAAAGGAAAATGTTAGACACACCGAGTGTTAGTACCGGTTTAGTACCGGTACTGTTTTATTTGTTTGTACTATGGTATGGGTCCCGCCAGAAAATGCTGTAGGTCCCACCAATGTACAATCAAATAAAACGCATTTGGTACTAAACCGGTACTTGGACCCGGTAAGAGTATCATTACTCTTACCAAAAATAATAGTTTGTACCTTTTTATGAAGTGTGAGTGGAAGAGACACCAAGTCAATGTGACACCCCCCAATAAAATACCGGGTGATCAGTCCTATACCAAATTAAATTGGAATCTCATCTGGTTCATTCTTAGTATCACTAATCACCTAGTATTCAAAAGACATGGTGCTAAATTTTATCTTTTTATTTAACATCCCAACAACAACATGCGAAAGAATATGTAACTAACCATCATACAATCACTGAATCGAACAATACTAAAAATGGAATAAATGTAATCCTTGCCGAGACAACCATCGGCTACAATTAAAGTACCAAATATAAAACACAAGAGGGATAACTGAATACATCATCTATCTGAAATAAAATGAAATAACTAGGGTGACATGCCCAAATGGAATACTGGCTACATCCTACTCTAGGAATGAAATGACTGAAATGGCTAAGTCAAAGTCCTGCAACATCCACATGTGCCGTAGTTGCGAAAATCTGGAATAGAACAATTCTGGCATCCCTGTGGCTGGACACCTAAAAGGTTTTGAAAATATTTTATAGCAAGGGTTAGTACTCAAAACATTTTGAAAATATTTAGCAAGTGAATTTAAATGCAGTAAATTAAAATGCAAGTATGCTCTTTCATATTTAAGTTAGTACCGTACACTCTCTTGAGGACCATTCACCCCTCCACTAATTAGCACGCCTAACTTCTATGCATGACCCACTTAGCTAACCACCCCGTAACTAGTCTTGTCACATATACCCACGATTTCCCACTACTCTATCCCTAGTGGGTTTAGTATACTTTATAAGTTATTAATCACATTAACTTATTTAAGTCATTTCTTATTTAATGCCATATAACATTCTCACGAGTTATACCACTTATACGATTCACATCACGTATATGAGTTATAAGTTATTATTCACATTAACTTATTTAAATCAATTCCCATTCAATACTAAATAACCGTTTCACAAGTTATATTAATTATACATTTACACCATGTATGTATATATATCCGTATATAATTCTGCACTATATATACGTATAACTATATCTCAACATTCACACGCATGTCGGATATAAATGTCATCACCTAACACGTAGGAGGCGGTCATAGTTCCCTCCGCAAGTGCCCGTTCCATCCCATAACGGCTCATCCCTAAAAACAAACACTATTACTTAGGGAATATACTCGCCCTGCATTAGCTAGTCAGGGGACTCGCCCACATCGCGCAGCCTCCTAAGATAGCATTAATATTGGTATGCTTTACTATAAATATTATTCACACAAATATTTATAAATCATATATATATACTACACATCACCATATATATATATATATATATTTATATATATATATATATATATATATATATATATATATATATATATATATATATATATATATATATATATATAGAATTCTAGGCTACCGGTGTAATATATCTATACATAAGCCTAAAATGTGCAAGTCTATGGTCCGACTTCATTTCAATTAATTTTACACTAATTCATTTTCATTATTTTGGTGTCACCCTACCAATTATACCTGGACTCTTTCTCTCGGCCCAAAATTCAATAATTTCAATCTATTATTCAATTTCATTCAATTAAGTCTACCCACTTAATTAACAAGGTTACAATTCACTTCAAACATGAACCTTAATTCTTCAAATTAATTCAAGGGTAAAACATTCACAAATTAAAACCCTAAATTATACGCAAAATTGCAGAATCACCCAATGCAGAAACTGTGTATCTCAAAACATATAACATGTCTGAATTAGGGGAAGAAGGAAAACTGACCAGGCATAACAAGTTGTTCAAACGACAAGCCCTGTCGTTCGAACGACAGTGGCTCTCGTTTGAACGAGAGATACCAGCTCATTCGAACGACCTTGGTATCATCATCATCTCTAATCTGTCCAGTTAAAACCAAGTCCGCCATTGATATGTTAAAACCCCATTCTGTACAGATTTCTTCATTAAAACTTCTCCAGATTCATCCTAAATCCATCCTTTTATACAATCTAACTCCATCAATTACACCAAATTAGGGCATCAAATTAGTCAAATCCTAACACCTCTACAGATTTAAAACTTCAAATCAAAGAACTCTCCAATTTCTAATGAACACAAACCCTAACATATTAATTGATTATCACCTCCTTTAATATGAATAGGTCAATACAAATTAATAACTGCAAATTAAACCACGTGCCTTAATTTGTACATCAAAACCTTTGGATGAAGATGTTGGATTGAAATCAAGAATCTCCTCTTGTTCTTGAAGCAATCTCCCAAGATCCCCAAATTCTCTTCTAAGGGTTCTCCTCTTAAGCTCTCCCCAATTTTAGTCTTCTGAAATGACTTTAAGTTGCCTTACCCTTTCACCATTAGGGCTAAAAATTCTAATCCCGTTTTTGGACCTATGGGCATCCTAAAAAGGGTCCAAACTCTTCATTTAGAGCTCCAATATGTCTAATTAAGTCCCGAAACCCAATATACACATGTGGTCACTCATTTCCAACTATTTCGACCCATCCGGACTCAACCGTGCACTCCAATTTGCCATCCGAATTAATTTATAACATTCTCCAAATTTAAGACCTCAAAAGGCGACATGAAATAGTCCAAAATATTTAATCCTCAATTCGCCAAATTAATAAATTCTTCAAATTTAAAAATTCACAATTCATGAAATTAATTCCTCCAAATAAAATTAAGTTCTTTTTCTCCAAGTGTTTTATTTAATTAAAGGTCCTTGAATTTATGGGGTGTTACAGTCAATTTTTTTTTTTTTTTTTAATTCTACTTAAGTGTGTTCGGTTAGGGTATGTAGACTTTGGCTGATTTTTTTTTTTGGGTGGGCTAGAATACCCCTAATAGCAATTTTTTTTTTAATTTGGGGTGGGTTACAGCCCAGGTCTTCCCACCCCTGGATCCGCCCGTGATGTTCGTAATACTCTCACTACCCTTTGTTGCATTTCTTGTATTTCCTTCTAGGATAAGATAATACCTAGTTCATGTGTAGTTTCCTTAAACCTTTAAAACTTTGGTATTGGACATGAAACTTAAGATTATATTTCGAAATCTCATCCCCCACCACAAAAAAAAAAATTTTTTTTTTCCTAATTCCTTCTTCCTCCTTTGTGTTGCTGCTGATGTTTCCCCCCCCCCTTTTTGTGCGTTTTTTTTGGGTGGTGGTGGTGGTTCTTAAAAAGGGGACCTGATCACTTTCTTGTCGTTGTGGGTGCTAATTAATTTGGGTTATAATTCTGCAGCAAACAATTTAAAGGCGGACGCGCTCTTTACTTACACGAGAACCGGGCACATGGCATCTCTCCTGTCACGTTGCCGGCCCGACTGCCCAATTTTTGCTTTTACACCCACCACATCAGTGCGAAGGCGTTTGAACCTGCAATGGGGTCTCATACACTTCCGCCTGAGTTTCTCCGATGATATGGAAAGCAACCTCAAGAAAACCTTTTCCCTGCTGAAGTCCAGGGGAATGATAAAATCAGGTGACCTAGTCATTGCTGTATCTGATATGTTGCAATCCATTCAAGTTATGAATGTCCCATGAGAACCCACACTTTAATCAGCTTGTTTGCTTACAGTGCTCGTGTATGAGTTTTGTGTTTTCATTTTTTTAGTATTTTTGAAATCTCAGATTGGTAAATTCACATCCTAAATTTCATAATTCATGTCAAGAGTTTTGAATCATCGGATTTTGATTCATTTTCTAATATTCAGATTTTATATGTGAATTTACCAATTTGAGATTCTGGAAAGGCACAAAATGTTCTCTGGGTGGTGTACACAATATTATGTGTGAAGTTGCTATTTTGTATGCTCTTTATTTCGCCATCTTCGTGTTTCAGGTATTTCATCTCAACTCAACTCGAGGTAGAGTTTTGTAAAATCTGTGTAGTCTGGTTTGGGTTAGATTAAATGTAATCTGTAATTCATTATCCTTAATAATGTACATGAACCGAGGCTGTATAATATTGGTAGAGGGCAATATTTTGACAAATGCACCAGTGCAGTTTATTCCCCCCGCCACCCCCTTCTCCCCCCCCCCCCCCCCCCCCCCCCCCCCTCTTGTTTTCCTGAACGTTGCAGGCTATATACTTTAATCTCTATTTGTTTAGAAGTTTTAGTTTGAACAAAGAATAGTAGCGAGTGTCATCCACAATAATGCGAAAACTTATATTAGGCTGATATTTATAGAATCATTCCTCAATTTGGCTAATCTCTGGAGCCCCATTTGATTGAATACCTCAACTTGCTATTATTAATAATTTCACTGAGATATTATATACACGGTTTGACAAAAGCACCATTTTTTATGTATGGTCAGTCATCTGATAAGAGTCCTACCTAGAAGACTAGGACTTTCATGAAGACGACATTATAGACCAACAAGGTGCTTACTGGTTCTTAGTATCTATGCGACTCTTTCAACACACTTTTTTTAGGAAGAGAAAATTTGAGTTCCTTCTCATTTTATTGTTTGTTATGAGACTGAATGCCGTCTTGTATCATTTTCGTGACTTTGTGTGCTTAAAAGATATATATTGTGCAAAAATGTGCAAGATTTTCCAAACTGATCCTTAATTATGTAACGTTTTGGAAAATATTTGTGTTTTTTTTCCCTGGTAAAATCATTTGTGGGATGATTGTTTTGACATTAACCCTTTTTATCTTTCCTTTTGCTTGAGTGCATGTTACAGAGCCCTGTCTGTCCATTTACGCATGCACTCCACTCACAAGAATCCATTTTAATCTTTAAACTAATTCGGTAAAATGAAATTATTCAAATTGTTCCATAGTTCCTATAAAAATGTGCTACAAAATTATAGTTATAGATACAATAATTTTAAACTGACACTTTGATATAATGAAAAAAATCGACACTTGTATGTAGCTGGATATTATCTGGGGTCCACGTGGGGGGTATACTACTCCACATGACAATAAATTCATTTTTGTCATACGAAGAATACGAACTTTGGAGTTATTTAAGAGTATTCTATACCTTTAGTGCTTGTTTGGCTCTGATTTTTCTTTACGAAAATTATTGATATCCTACCATTCAAGTACCCAACATAAATTCGAAGACTTTATATGTTAATTTAAATCTGTAAGAAAACACAAGTTTGAGTCAAACTTGTTATAGATATCTTAGCAATTTCCCTCCAAAGTTGTGGTTGAATGTGTCAGAATATATAAGGTTTCCTTCCGTACACCCCTTTGCCAAAACAATAGTCAATTATGCTATCTTCTTTGGAGGATAGGCAGGGGAGGAATAGTTAAATAAAATCATTGACAAATAACGCTGATAATTACACGCAGTTTTGTGGGGACTCCAATTCTCCAAAGTCGAAAGCACATCACTTCATAATTTAGTTGGTACCTATTTCATTTTGTCAAAACAATCTGAATTAAGTTTTGGAAATTGCTTGAAAAAGCCTATATAGAACACCTGCTACACTGGCATCTATTTGGAGACTGGTAGCAAGACACCATTTAGGCATTTACATAGCTTATGATAGACACCCACTTCATATCCTTAAAAGTTTTAACCCATGCTTAGGAGTGTCTTAAGATCTACCAAACTGTCAACTGATTATTTGGATGGTGTTTGATTAATTAAAGCTCTTACTAACTTCACCCTGATTTTTCTTTATGAAATTGGTTGATTTAACATATGATAATATTTCATCGCAGAGCCTTTCAAGTGGTCACTCTTTATTATGGGTAATTTATTTGCATCCAAGACTCCTGTGAACAACAATTTTTATTTTTTTTCTCATTAACTTTATTGAAGGGCTAATCTTGGATCCATTCATGAATTTTGTAAATTCATCCACTAGAAGGTATTAATAAGTTAATCCACAAATATGGGTCATTCACATGCCTAAAAATACATGTTTCATTTTGGTGGGTTAACTTAATAATATCTTTGAATGGATGTACTTATAAAATTTGTGAATGAAGATAAATTACCATCATTATGACGAATGAGGATCATACTACCCTCATCTATGCCCCCTTTTTCCATATATTTAGTCCTAATTCTAATCCCAACTTATAACAAAAACCCTCATCTCTATCCACGTCCACTGATTCTAATAGTCTTGGCAATAGATCGGATTTTATCCGAATCCGAATCCGAATCCGATTCATTTCAACGGATATGGATCGTGCCTAAAGTCCGATTACCCAATTACCCGTTTATTAAATGGAGCGGATTTAGATTCATATACTTCGATCCGTTAATAAACCCATCCAATTAATATATATATATATATATATATATATATATATATATATATATAATTAATTAATTAATTAATATATATTGTATTTAATAATATTTTAAATATACATTATAATAGTTATAATATTATATAAAAAAAATCTTCGATCAGATATTCAACCAGAAGAATGTAAATACCAGGAGATCTAAGGAAACATACATGAGTGAAAAGGGCAAACGGGGAAGAAAAATGGAAAGATTAGACGACGACGTCCTTGACAATTACAGTGAGGTCTGGATTTGTGCCCCAAAATATAGTACTGATAGTTGATAACTATGTATGTGAGTGAAATAGTGATGTCGATAGGCATTGGGTACATTAGTTATGTGCGCAACCTCAAGGACTTAGTACTATGTTCGCCTCTAATATTTGTTATTTTGATTGATGGTTCGAGGAGACATTCCGAACCGATAGTCCTTAATTTAGTACGTGAGGTATAAAGACACATACACGACTCCTAAAAATTGAAAATTAAAATGTTGCAAATCAAGTGGTCAAAAGTATATGTTTTGACATATCATTATTTATTTTTTAATGAAAATTATTATAAAGATAAATAAAAAATAATCAGTCGGATAATCGGATCGGATTCGAATCCTTTTAACATAAACGGATATGAATTTGTCTGATTCGATCCGAATTCAATCCGTTTACAATCCTAGATTCTAATGTGTGCTACCACTGCCCCTCTCCCCCACCTCCTTGTTCCCACGTAATGAGGGGTGTGGTGAAAATGGCTGGTGATGGCAGTAGAAGGTAAAGAGTGGTGGGGTGCAGCCTTGCAGGGATGGAGACAGAACATTTGGTTTCGAAATTCAAAGTGTTTTCTTCAAAATAAATTCAGTTACACATTACAAATATTTAATTGTCAAGAAAATGAGTTGGGGTTGGGGTCAAGAAGATGAGGGGGGCGCATTGCAAATTATTGGGTAGAGTTGATTGTATATAAAAAGTCTTGCATCCAAATTAGGACGTTTCATTCAGAATAGTAATTGTATATAGAATTGTATTGGTTGCAGCTACAATTAACTATTCATTAATCTAGATTCTTGACTTCTTCCTCCAATATATAAAATTCAGGTTAAAAAAGGGAGAATAATAAACCACATTTTTTAATTTCAAAGTAGAACACTTTATTATTTTGAGCAATATAGAAAGGAATGACCTAAACCTCGTTCGGTTCTAACAACTTAATGGGCCCCTGACTTTTAGATATCCCCATAAATTCATCAGACCCAGACTTCTTCCATCAATGAAAAATTCATAACAAGTAAAAAGGGAAAAAAACAAATACTATTTCGCATAATAGCACACTTATTTTGGTTAATAATTTTAGAGAAAGGCCTAAGCCTCATGATGTGACATAAGGTAGTAGAGGAAAACAATGTCAGAATGATGTCTTGTTTGGTTTTGCCAAAGAAAAGAAGAAAATCCCCAAAAAATAAAAATCCAAAACACAATAGTTTCCAAAGACACAGAGTAAGTAAACACCATCTCATCTCATATAGCTTTCCCCATCAAACAACTTTATGTCCTCATCTGTCATTATCACTATTATTTAAATCATAAATTTCTTTCATGTTGTGACCCATCTTTGTTGTAATCAATACAAACAAACAGGCCTATCTTTCTTAATGTCTTATCTTTTTATAATTGTGAACATCTACAAGTGGATCAGCACCTTATCATGTATGATTATTTTCATTATTTTAGCATCCATTTTGGAAGTCAACAAAAACACAAATTTGGCTAAACCGAAAACGCAATTAAAATTTGGAGTTAATTACATTTTAACCCCTTCAATGTTGCATTTGTTTTCAATTCATCACTTGTACTTTCGTTTTTTAAAGTTAACCCATTCAACTTTTAAAAACACATTGTTTTACCCCCGACTATAACGTAGTTGAGTTTCCTAATGAAAATTGGTCATTTCCATAGGTAGTTGGATAAAAATATCCTCATAAGCAATGCACATAATCAATTTTTTATCCAAAAATTAAACACCGATACTGTTTTGGAGTAAAGTGACGGCGTTTTTATAAGTTAAGGGGGTTAAGTCTTGCAAATGAAAGCACATGTGGTGAAGTAAATATATGAGCAAAGTTGAAGGGGTTAAAGTGTAATTAATCATAAAATGTGATACTTGTATATGTCAAAACAAAATATTGATATTTTGATTCATTATAAATGTAGATGGTTAATGATAAGGACTCCAAGTTGGATATGATATTTGAAAAAAAAAACGGTTTGAAAATCAACAGCAATTTTCTGACTTCTGAAATTCTGACTTTTTGATCAAGTTTTCACAAATTCATTTCTCCACTTCCCAAATTTTTGTGACATAGATATAATTAGATTGTGTGCAAATTCCCCATTTTTTGAAACGTATATAGGTAAGTATTATTGAATATTAATAATCTAAAATAATTCCAAAACATATTTTAATTAATAAGTGTTATTTAATTTGGAAATTGTAAAATAAGTAAATAATCCTAGATTGCAAGGCCTCCAGAATTTTTAAAGCTTTTAGAGTTGGAATCCTGAGGCATTTTAATTTCATAATTTTGACTCAAACTTACAATTGTTTAGACAACAAATCAAGCTCATAAGTTAAAAAACCGTAAAAACTGTCTTTTTAAGAATTGTCCACACATGCATAAGTGCATTAGCAAAGAATTTAATTTTAAATTAAAAAAAAAAGGAAAGTTGTACTTAAAATAAAGTTGCACAGATCCAATTCCGTGAGTAGGCAGCTATTCCGTCAACTATCATAGTTTTCTACTTACCACCAATATTCACCTCATGAGTGGTTTTACAACCATGAAAAGTTGCAAAATGCCATGTGCAGAACATTTAAGCATTTCATTGTTATAAAAGAACATTTTGTTGTGATAAAAATTCACATGTTAGTATTTCATGCTAAAAAAATAGCTTCTTTTTTTTTTTTTTTTTTTAATTTAGTCTTATTTTTTTAAATTTAATTAAGCTCTTATTTCATGTATTTTTAAAATTATATTAAATTTCATAAGTATCCACCACCAACTGTTTTGTAATTGTTCATATTCCTTTTCGTAGAGAATGTTGTAACATGACTAACAATTAAAAAATAAATATATTTTTAAAAATGAAGTTAAATACTTAAAGATCCCGCCAAAAAATGATCCCGGTGTTGCAATCATCAAATAATCAAATACCCATTTAAGTGGTTCATTATTAAATTAAGTTATAAGTCATATTAGGTAAATGCAAGGTAACCAAAGTCTAGCCAAGGTTTAATTTCATATTTGGTTAATTATATTAACCAAGTATTGATTAAAAAATAAATTAAAGTAAACTCTTGGGTTAAATGTGATGGACGGTTACGATTGCATGACTTTTGGGATTTACACCCTCTCGCTGCCTATAAATAGTGCCCTAACCTCTATCATTTAGGCATAAGAAATAAGCAACAAATTATAGAAAGGCTAGGGGAGAGAAACCTATAATCCATAATAATTTTTTTATCTCAAGTTGGGGGCACCAATGACAACATCTCCACTCGTCAAATCTAATGATGACTTAGGTATGTTTTTTCAATCATATTTTGGACACATGTGATAATTATGTAGATTAAGGTTCTATATTTACATAACAGTTTATATGTTCATGTATTGTATTATTGATCCATAAAAACTGTTAATTGATTTATTAAATCTAACATATGGTATCAGAGCATACGATTTAGATCACATAAGTATCATTTGTGTTTAAATATGAAATTCATATTTTATAGCAGATTTGATATTCTAAATTATGAAACTTATGTGATGTTTTTTTTTTTTTTTTTTTTTTTTATGATTCTAATTTGGACTTAGTTTAAAATATGCTTATGCTTATGAATAATACTTTCTGCGACATTTTTATTTTCTGTCGCTGAATCTGTTAAGTGTAAACTTTCTGCGACATACGAATATTCTATCGCAGAATCTGTTTATATTGATGTGTAAAACTTACTGCGACGTTTTAGTTTTCTATCGCTGAATCTGTTAATGTTTATGTATGAAAATCTTATGTGACGTTTCTGTTTTCTGTCACTAAATCTATCTAGATTCATTTCTATGACGTTTTGAATATTTTCGTCCCTGGAATCTTATTGCCTATTATGAACTCTGTATTTCAAGTGACAATTTTTTTGTGTCACCAACGAAAATTATACTTTCGATTCCGCGAATTGGAGAGTGATTCTTTTGCAATTCTAAACATATTTGTGGTGAAAACTAATTTTTTCATTTTTGGATATTTTATGTGATATTTTTTTTACTACATAAGTAACGTTTACATTGTTTAGATGTTCTTATGTACTTTATATCATTCCAAATCATTGTATGGATATTTCTCATGTCAATAATCTCATGTGTTGCAAAAATTCCTAAAATAATTGTGACATAATATTTATATGATGTTAGATTAGGAGGAAAGTGTCTTAATCTATAGTCATAAATATTCAATTACTATGTACGCATCTATATTTGGACCTCTGATTATCCATCAAGAATTGCGTATAATATTTTTTTTTGGGATATTAATTTTATATCCATTACGTAATATGTGTATGCATGTATGTTCCATGAAAGTAAATTTATTTTGCACACTTTATGAATTAAATATTTAAGCGCAATTAAGGATAAATCAATTTAGGATATGTGTGAATGCAACCAAATGAATTAATGGGTGCATCTATATAATCACATAATAGAAAATTCATAAAATGAGATTTTGTTTACCCAAATTTTATGACCAAATTAAAATTGATTTTGGTTCCCTAATTGTGATTTTCTTTTGTGACAATTTTAATTATGTGTTTAAAGTTGCTTATTTTATAAAACTGTAAATCTAAATATTTTGAGACATTTTCAATAGCAGTTTCTTATGCCTCTTTTACGCAATAATTGAGATTAAAATTATCGACTTTCCCCGGGTTGATAATTTTTTTTATGTCAATTCGAGAGGATTTAATGATGAAAAATCATAATTTTTTAGTAATAAACGTTGTTATGACTATTTGAGCACGTTTAAGCTTTCAAAACCTTAAATTTGTCATATTTGGTAATAAAGTTGACAACTATTTCTTTCTCAGTTTTTTTTTTTTATTTTTGCTTATTTGGAAGATTGTTTTTTTCAATAATTTACTTATAGTTGTGATTACTCAAATTTTTCATTATTTAAAATTATGGATTTCTCCATTTTATGTGTTTTAATAAATACATCAGTTGCCTTATCTTATTTGACTGTCATAATATTTTCGGCATATACCAAATATTGTTATGACTATTATGGTTATGGTTAAGGTTTTGATATTAATATTTATATTATATTAGATTAGGCATCCATTAAAGTGCCATAATCTATAATTATAAATATTAAATTACTGCGAATAAATTTGGTTGCCAGTGAGTCCAAATATAATGATGAATGGTAGACTGTTGATGCAATGATGATGCATCTTGTTCATTGTACCAAAGGTATAATTTCGATTATCAAATGAACATTAATGAGCAATTTTTTTCCCGCATCAACTTCACCTCGAATGATTTAAATTTTTCCTTGAGACTAATATTTGCGTAAAGTTTTATTCGGTATTCAAAATTGTAAATATTAGATTAATGTGTATATGCTCATTATGCCAAATATGAGTAAAGCAATATTAAAAGCATACCCTAAAGTTTTCTTCTTAGCATTTATATCACGATTAGATTATGATTCCAGCAAAGTGGTCTAGTCTAATAAACTGTAAATGTTAAATTTATGATAACATGCAATACTATATTTTCGCATGCGTTAAGGTTTTCATCTCAGTATTTATATCACGATTAGGTTACGATTCCACCAAAGTGGTCTAATCTAATAATTTGTAAATGCTGAATTTTGTGATAACATTCAAATACTATGTCTTGATTGCTCCAAAGAGTCCAGATATGGTTTTGAGTGTTCGGATAATTAACAATTTCATTATGATTAAGCCATTGTGATTTAGTTGCTCCAAAGAGTTCGGTTACAATGGTGAAGTTAATATTAAGGGGCAATATGTTTTTTTATTAAGGTTGGTATCGGTTGCTCCAAAGAGTCCATAACCTTCCTTAATTTATAATCTGTTGAAAACATTAGTGATTGTTGAAATTATTATACAATCCATAAAATAATTTAATATTCGTATAATGGATAGTTTGGTAGCCACCAAAGTGACCCAATAAGAATGCTTGTGAATATTAAATTTAAAGATAAAAGTTGTAGTAATAACTTATTATGCTTTTATATGTGAAGACATTAATGGGGATATTTGATTTATTTCGTCAAGCAAGATAATTTTTCAAAGGAAATTTATTTTGAGTAAATGAAATAAATATTAAGAGATTATGCAATTAGGTAGTGAAAAGTTATCCTAGATAGCATGTTCATCTAAATTACATAACATGGTACCCAATAAAGTCATATATATAAATATTCAAAGTTATTACGAAAGAATGTCCACATTTATAAAATGTTATTAATGTGCATGTTGTCAACTCATAGCATTAATGTAGTGAGCTATTTATTTCATTAATTTTATATTACTTTATTTCTCTAAAACTGCATGTTTTCCACCTTTAATGTTCTTGAGATTGACTTCTTAGAATGAAATAAAGAAGCTAAGTTCCACTTAAAATTGTTAAATCGTTATAATTCAGTTTTACTTGAGGATCCCACTATTAATGAATTAGTGCATGAAACTCTTTTAAAACCTTGAAAAATTATTAAACGGATTCAACATAGAGTTTATGGAAAATCTCATAATGTTAGAGATTAAAATGAGTACCCATTATATAACATACACACTTTAAGCTTTATTATGTGAATTATAATAGATCATTCAATATGAATGAAATAATTTGTTTTATTTTTCCAAAAAATTAGAGTGCTATGAAACATGGTTCTAAATTGATATGAGGATGCTTACAAGACAAACCATAAAACAAATGATAAATTCTTGGATTCCTTTTCTTATATTATTTTGGAATCATTTCAAAACCCCTGAGTGACCTTTCAAAATATTTTTCTCGAGTATATAAAACATCTTTACGTTTATATGAGAATATATTTTCCTTAATTGTGGTATTCTCATTTGTGATTTGTACAATTATTTTTATGAAACTTATACAAGAAAAATGATTCTGATCCTATATCATAATGTTGGACTTCAAAGTAGCTTTTCTATGTTGTGGCTCTTTTAAATCTAGACTTACTTTGATGATTTAATATATTAGATTGTCTTTGGGTTGTCACTTATGAATCTTGATACTCATTTTTGAGCTCTTAAGGTTTTATAATTTTAGAATGCTCTATGTCGCCCAAGTGGGAGAATTATAATAGTCCTCGGATAGTGGACCTACATAGAACATGTCGTTATAAAACAACAAGTCAAATTCAACAAAACAACAAGTTAAATGCAACAAGTCGATATCGCCATAATATTTAGTCACACACAAATGAATATATATAGTAAAAGTGTATTATATAAATTCTACTTTGCTTACCCTATTTGACACGCCCGTATGATTAGGAGTGTCTAGTACATGCATGGATTTATAATCCACTAAAAGAATTAGAATTTATAATTATTTTAACACTTGAAAGATGGTACACTAATTACTTTCGAAATCGAAAACATCAAATGTCAAATTCTTTAAAGAATGGTGAAATTAGTGGGAGTATCAAATCACCTAATGTGGTTATAAAAGAAGTTAAGATACTCATGTAATTCCTTTAACTTCCAAAGTAATTCTTCTTTTGGTTAATGGATATGAATAGTTTTAAGAAACTCTTAAATGAGTTTGCTATTTTGACTGATTGTGAGATTTATCACAAGAATAAGAATTTGACAGAGGAGTAAGAAAATATTCGATTTTGATAATCAACGATATAAAGCTAGACTTATGGTCAAAGTTTTTATTACGAATAGACAAATGGGTGTAAATGAATGTTTTCACCTATCTCTTAGAATATTAAAATTTTATAGCTTTAGTAGCTCCTTTTGAGTAAGAGTTACATTTAGTGTGAAAACTTATGAGAGTTTAAGAAAAGAATTGTAGAAAATCACTATATAAACTTATGTCAATTTCCCATTAATGGTATTTTAAGAATACTTTATGTATTTCGATTAAGTATATATATACGTTAAAGTCAGTGGGAGTAAATTTATATATTTCTTGAATTTCTCTTAATAATGAATGATAGATTAAAGAACTAAAATAGTTTAAGAGTATGAAGTAATGAGATGCTTAAATATTATATGCTCACACTTATGGTAATTTTTCTCTCTTGATTAAGTATATTTGTTTTGGCCTAGTGACTAATATTATGAAAGAGTGAGAAACAATTAAATATTGTATGTAGCATGCTTTGGGGCTACATCTTATGGATTAACGTTGCGAAAAATTTATCTTGGGACTTGAAGTTGTCGACACTATTATCAAGTCGCTGAAATATTATGATAATTTTCTATACTCTTCATTATAAAAAACTGATAGGTATTTTAAAGAACCTAGGTACATTAGAATACAATACTTATATGTGAACGAAGAAGTTCAGAAACAACAAGTGTCAATCGAACACATTAGTTTAAGTGTTAATGCAACATATTCACTAGTAAATGGGTTATCACCAAAGGACATTCATGAAACATGCTTAAGATATGAGTCTTGCGTGTAGCCAATTAAATATAGGTGTTGTATATTGTTTGTTGCTTAATTTTTGACACTATATTTGATATCAATTAAACTGTATTCTGAACATTTCAATTTCTGTCATGCAATATAAGTTTACATGCATGTTGATTGATTAAAGTGACAGGAATAGTCTTTATAAGACAATTATTGGTCCATTATGATAGGCCTTGTTAAATAAATCGTTAATGGCGTAGTACATATAAGTAACCTTACTCATGGATTAGTGTGGAACCTCTATGACTCACATTGATGTTTTGTTTAATAAGGGTGTTCATGAAAAGCCATTAAAGATGACTAAAAGTTTGAAAGTGTGCCTTATGTTAAGTATGAACCAAGTGGGAGAATTTTGGAATTATCAAATAATCAAATACCCAATTAAGTGGTTCATTATTAAATTAAGTAATAAGTCATATTAGGTAAATAAAAGGTCACCAAAGTCTAGCCAAGGGTTAATTTCATTTTTTCTTAATTATATTAACCAAGTATTGATTACAAAATAAATTAAAGTAAACTCTTGAGTTAACCGTGATAGACGGTTACTATTGCATGACTTTTGGGATTTAGGAACTCTCCCTGCCTATAAATAGTAGCCTAAACTCCATCATTTAGGCACAAGAAATAAGCAACAAATTATAGAAAGTCTAGGGGAGAGAAACCTATAATCCATAATAATTTTTTATCTTAAGTTGGAGGCACCAATGACAACATCTTCACTCGTCAAAACTAATGATGACTTAGGTATATTTTTTCAATCACATTTTGGACACATGTGATAACTATGTAGATTAAGGTCCTATATTTACATAACAGTTTATATGTTCATGTATAGTATTATTGATCTATAAAAACTGTTAATTGATTTATTAAATCTAAATCTAACACCCAACTCCATTTTTTATGCGACAAGGTAATTGTCGTCTGAGAGTAACCATATAAACACATTTCTATTTCCGCCCAAATTTATCAAAGAAAATTTATGTTTGTTTCTTTCTCAATCAACACTTAAATACCCCTTCAATAACAGTAGATCACCGAAGAAAATTCATTGGTAGATAATACGTTAATTTGCATGTGGCGCGAGGCACCCAACTATGATTTAATCTTAAAGGGGATAGAAATTCAACTAAAGAAAATATTCATTGATAATATAATATATATTGATGAACAAGAGGTAAAAGATGATTCATATATATCAAACTACAATGGAAACATACTTTTACCAAGACGGAGATAAAAAATGGTATAGTATCTTTGAGAATAATAAATAAAAATGAAAAAAATAGTATTTTCTCAATAACTTAGGGGTTTAGTTCTTTACCCAGATAAAATATCATTTTGCTCTTAAATTTTTACTCTAAGACTATTCTTTAATTTTTATACTTTAAAAAACTTCAGTTAGAATCTATTTAAGGTAAAAAATTAGAAATGCAATATGATTAACAGTAAAATCCAAAAAAATAAGTTTATAAATATGTCAAAAATCGAGAATTATAATGGATTTAATAGTTCATATTACATTTACAATAAAAATAAATAATCATGGTATACAATTAATTTTCAAATATGTAAAAATTAAAAATTTATAAGGGAAAACTATCAATATATCTCTACATGGAGAGAGAGAGAGAGAGAGAGAGAGAGTTAAGGGTCCTAGAATAAAAGAGTTTCAAAGTAAGTGATAATATATGAAAAATCAAATAAATGGGAATTGAAAAACTGGGTTGAGTGTCGAATTATAAAAGAAAAAAATTTGGGCATTGATAATTGATTATAGCTAGGAGACGTAAGTTTTGGAGTTGAACTTATACACTCGCCTTTAACCGTGGAAGATAAGTAATGTGAATTCTTCATAACTGACAAAATGAAAAGAAGTAAAAAGACAGTTTGTGTATCATTGCACTATAATTTTGAAGAAGTTTGGAGGGGGTCATGGCCCTCGTCAGGTCCTTCTTAGTTTCGTCTCTAGAATCGTCACCACGCGCAACCCAGCATGCATTTAACAACTGTAATACCCCGTAATTTTATTGATTTTTATTTAAGGGATTAATTAAATTAATTGAGAATTAATTGGAAATTAATCCGGATATAAATACTAACGAGATGTGAGCTGGTATTTGATTGTGATGATAAAATTGAATATTTCTGAGTATATATGGTATTGAAAATATTTAAATTGTCAAGCGGAAGAAATACGATAATTTGGGAAATTTAATTGGAATGCGCGTGTTAGTCGCATCAGGAATGAATTTATTTAAATTAAAAATTAAATTATATTTTTATCAACCGAATGATCATTTTGAGTGCGCCGACGCATCCGAAAGGGTTGAAATAGTCAGAAAACACTAGCCGGGGGTTTAGTTTGGGTTCCGAGCACTTTTAGGCCAAACCGACAACCTAGAAGGGTATTTTGGTAATTTTAAATATTGAGGAATTAAAACTCACGAATTTTAGAGTTTATTTTTATAATTTTAAAGAGGCCACTAAGGCCATTACCAGCAAAAGGCAAGAGAGTGGGCTACGGGAGTTTTGAGAGAAGTTAGAAAGAGGGTAAAGGAGGTTCCAAACCAAACTATCTCCCATCACCAGAAATTGGAAAGGATTTGTGACCGAAAAGAAGAGAGAAAGCTAACCTTGATCATCAACAACGAACCAGAACATTGGATTTAAGGCAAGTGATTTGATATTATTAAGTTCAATGAATATTTCTTCCATGTTTAGTGTAGAAACTATATTTACCTTGAAAGTTTTAATGAAAACCAATGGGATTATTGTGAAACTTATGATTTTCGGATAAGAATTGCATGTAAAATACTCATGGACGAATTAAATACACAAAACATAACTTTTGATGATTTGGAAACGGATTTATAAGGAGTCTTTGTAGTCAATTAAATTCTGGGTTCATGTTCATAGGGTTTGGGGCAAGAATTGGGGATTTATGATTTTTACATGTTGATTAGTAAGATTTTACCCCAAAAATATGTTAAGGAACGATCTAGGATGACTTAAAATAGTTTACAAACATTAAAACGTAATTTGGGTGATCTTAAGATGTATTTAGAGAAGATAAAGATGAACAAAAATGAGTTGGGAAATTTCTAGGCGTTTTCTGCCATCGCGTTAGAAGACCTGCACAGGTCGTTCGAACGACCTCGTTCGAACGACCTCGTTCGAACGAGCTTCTAACGAGATGACAGTACCCATTCTAACGAGTTGGTAGTTCATTCGAAGTCATTCGTTCGAACGACCTCGTTCGAACGGCACTCGTTCGAACGACCTCGTTCGAACGAGATTTC
Source organism: Sambucus nigra (assembly GCA_949130495.1). Classification (NCBI taxonomy): domain Eukaryota; kingdom Viridiplantae; phylum Streptophyta; class Magnoliopsida; order Dipsacales; family Adoxaceae; genus Sambucus; species Sambucus nigra. Next base: position 486,127,870 of record OX422215.1, read on the forward strand.
TAACGAGTTGACAGAATGACCTTTTAGGCCTGATTTTATTTCGAGCCTCAAGAAGACTTATTTTAATCGAGTGTTAACCTTCCCTTGTCGACTAGTGGGTATAGTTGTGAAATAGGAGTATGTTGAGGATTAGAACTTAGAATTTTTTAGTAAACCGGATGACATTTATGGGTTAGGGAATAAGTACCTAAAATTACGACGTGAGAGGGGTTGACAACTTTTAATGTATATTTTTCGGGAATTGTAAATTGTGTAACATTTAATGACGGTATGGGAATGTAAAATATACCTATATTGATATTATAAGATATCTAAGATGTGTGAATGCTTAGTATATGTGGTAATCTGTGTATAACATACCTACCATACTTGATATCACGGGAGGTTGGCGTACGATCAGGGCCATCTAATCTTTGTGTGCCTACGGGGGGATTTAGATTGGTACCTCGAGGACATAGGTCAGAGAAGGACTTATTGCGGAGTTAATAAGTCTGCTGATCATGGGAGAGTAGGTATATGCGTAACCCATGTGATGTGAACTATGTTCACCTCCATTGTGTGTGATTGTTACTTATCAAAACGGTTCCTGAGAGATTCGGAATACGTGACCCTTATGTACGTGATGTACCGAGATTTGATAGCAGAGTATGTGTGCAACACAGCTTAGTCTAGGGGTGCCGTTATTGTATATTATGATGAGAATGATATACCAAAATACTGAAATGAATTGTTTATATAAGTACAAATGATAATTAATGTAACATCTTTTGTAGAGTTAAAAATGGAAAAAGTCTTAGTAATTATTGTGACTAATTCTAAGGAATGAAGGTAAAACACTATGTTTATATTCAAATGCCGAAAATTTAAACTAAGAATAGTATAGTAAACTCAGATATTGTATTAGACTAGTTAGTTAGAGGAATAACTAAAATGGGTACGGGTACGTAGGAGTGCACTCTTAGTTGAGAGGTGAGGGACTCATGTGAGTGCACGCACTATCATGTATTTTATATTCACTGTTTGATGATATTAAACACTTGTTGTATTTTAAACTGTTTTCACAATCGGGCTCTGACCCGTTTGCTTTCAAATCTATTTTCTTTTAAAAACATTTTAGGTGCTCAGCCACAAGGACACCAAGTGTAGGAGTTCCATTCCAGTGACGTGTTGTAGCTGCTGTGGAAGTTACATGACCTCGATAGTAGATGCCTCCACTTTCTACCTTGACTCTATTTTACTCATCTGTAGGGCATGTCGCCCCTTTTCTTTTAGAGACATCCTACTTACTCAGTTTTATTTCAGATTTTGGGTTGTAGTTAATTTTTGATTCAGACTTTGTATTTGGTTGTATTCAGTATTTGGATTATTAGAGGTGTATTCCTCCAGATTCATTGTCATTCTATTATTATTTTATTGTGACTATGTTGTGGTTGTGGTATTAGTATTTCGTAATTTAAATGGATTGTATGTTAATCGGATTTAATTAAAATTGACAACTCACTTTTTAAATATTAGGTGGCTAGTAATTATTAAAACGTTTTTCGACAGTGATGCTATGAACTTAACGAACTTGACATTTTGTATTACTTTGAATAAAGGAGTAGCTACCCGGTATTTAATTAGTCGGGGTGTCACAGGTGGTATCAGAGCATCAGGTTCTAGTGTCCTTAGGATCTGTACGGCTTATTATGTTTCCGCTAAGCGTTCTTTGATATAGAGCCCTATATTTTAGGATTGTTGTATTCTTTTGTGTATGTTTCGCTCTTCAGCTATTTTGAGGTAATAACTGCGAACTTATAAGATTTTTACTCTCATTTCAGATGCCTCCACGACGTGCACCGCGAGTTCCCAGGGATGCTCAGCCCGAGCCACAGCCTGCACCAGTCCAGGGCTCCTTGAATGCCGCAGAGGTTGCCGCTATTGTAGCCCAAGCGGTAAATGCCGCCCTAGCAGTTGTGCAGCAGGCACCGCCTCAGGCACGGGTAGTAGCGCCAGTACAGGCTTATGTATTCCCGTCTGCTTGGGAACGTGTTCATGATGCTTTTTAGAAAGCACACCCTCCGGAGTTTGCAGGTACCTCCGATGTCGTTATGTCCAGTTAGTGGAAGGAGGACATCCAAAGTCACCTGAGGATGTATGAGTGCACGGAGGTACATAAATAGATACTGGCTACTTTTAAGCTAGTAGGATCAGCGTTGCAGTGGTGGAAGTCCATTAGCACCATGGAGGAGAGAGATGTCCTTTCTATACAGGAGTTTTGGGTGCGGTTCGACCGCAAGTATTTTCCATCAACCGTTCACATCGAAATGAGAAGGAAGTTAATGAACCTCAAGCAGGAGGGGAAGACCATAGCCGAATTCATTATTCTCTTAAACATCATTCCCGATGAGATTCCGACCGAGGAGAAAGAGATTTATAAGTTCATGGATGGGTTGACCTGGAGGATCCGTCAGCACTTGTTGGGTAATCTCTCGTTGGCCACTTGCTTCACTGCTAGGACCACCGCTTCCACTTGTCATAGGGTAAGCGATCAGGAGAGTCCATCGATCAGGGTAGGACAGGGGGAATGGTGCCAGCTGGGCACAATCTGCTCAGGGTCAGTACAGGCAGGGTGATCAGGGTTCCCGGCAGGGGGATTTTAAGAGGTTTAGATCTAGGGGTTTTAGGAATGGTCAAGGAGGTTTTCATCAGGGTCAGCAGGGCCAGCATGGCCAATAGCAGCAGTTTCATCAGGGCCAGCACGATCAGGGGAGGAATGGCAATGTCCACCAGGGCCGTGGGCAGCAGGGTCCGAGAGGGGGAAATTTTCAGAGGAAATGTTTCACTTGTGGAAAAATTGGCCACAAGCGTCCGGAGTGTCCTAATAGGGGCAGGTCCCCACAGAAATAGCAGGGTGCTCGACACGAGTCCCAGAGACCTATATTTCCTTCCGCCCTCCCAGCACCACCACAGATGCCGGCTTTGCCACCCATCCCCACTGTCCCAGTCCAGTAGGGACAGCTCCAGTACGGACGAGTTTACCAGCTCCAGCAGGTCGCAGTCCCACAGGATCCACCTGCTATTGAGGGTATGTTATCTATTCAGGGGACCATGGGGCGTATTTTATTTGATACGGGGCCACACACTATTTCATTGCCACGAGATTTGCACGCACTTTCGGGTTGTTAGACACTGCAGAGAGAACGATTACTTGCGTAGATTCACCATTGAGTAGGGGTTCTGTGATTTCTTTTATTTGTAGAGGTGTGGGTATAGAGATCGGGAGATTTACCTTACCTGCTGATATGTTGGTATTAGAGATGACTGAGTACGATGCGATTGTTGGTATGGATTGTCTAGTTACGTACCGAGCCATGATTGATTATTTTAGTAGGAGTATCATTTTTGCCATACCCGGGCAGGAGATATTTTTAGTGGCGATGCCTCGCCCTGAGGGAGGATCGTCCACTCACTTGTACTATATAGAGGAGGAGACCTCTAAGGAAGTGGTATTACCACTCGATTCGATTCCAGTTATTAGAGAGTTTGCTGATGTATTCTAGGATATACCTCGATTAACTCCTAGTAGAGAGATAGATTTTGTTATCAATTTGACACCGAGCACTCGGCCAATTGCCAGCGCACCTCACCGTATGGCTCTAGTAGAGATGAGAGAGCTAAAGGATCAGATAGAGAAATTGTTGGGACAGGGGTTTATCCGAAGGAGTACTTCACCGTGGGGTGCCCCTGTGTTATTCGTAAAGAAGAGGGATGGATCGTTGAGATTGTGTGTAAATTACCGAGAGTTGAATAAAGTCACGATACGGAATAAGTATTCATTGCCCCGAATCGATGACTTATTTGACCAGTTGAGAGGAGATTCCTTCTTCTTAAAGATTGACTTGCGATCAGGATACCATCAGTTGCATATCAGGGAATAGGACGTCTCGAAGACTGCTTTCTTGACAAGATATGGTTCCTACGAGTTTCGGGTTATGCCTTTTGGCTTGACCAATGCCCCAGTCGTGTTTATGGATTTGATGAATAGGGTATTCAGAGAGTTCTTAGACCAGTTCATCATTGTCTTCATTGATGACATTCTAGTTTACTCCCAGACAGAGGAGGAACACGCTGAACATTTGAAATAGGTTTTGCAGACGCTGCGTCAGAATGAGCTTTATACAAAGTACGAGAAATGTGGGTTTTAGCTGAAGGAGGTACAGTTTTTGGGGCATATCATTTAATACAAAGGGATATTAGTTGATCCGGGAAAGGTATCGGCGGTGAGGGAGTGGGGATAGCCCACGAAACCGACTGAGATCTGTAGTTTCTTGGGCTTGGAAGGATACTACAGGAGATTTATTTGGGGTTTCTCAAAGATAGTGAGTACTTTGACACATCTGACTCGCAAAGGTGTGTCATTCATCTGGAGCGATGCCTGTTAGTTGGCATTCGATGAGTTGAAGGACAAGTTGACCTCAGCACCTGCGTTAGCATTTCCAAGACCGAGAGTTGAGTATCTAGTCTACACCGATGCGTCCTTACAAGGACTTGGAGGTGTACTGCAACAGGAGAGTCAGGCTATAGCTTATGCTTCTCGTAAGCTTAAGACTCACGAGAAGAATTACCCCATCCATGACTTGGAGTTAGCGGCAGTCGTATTCGCTCTTCAGATTTGGAGACACTATCTCCCGGGGGAGAAATTTTAATTATTCACAGACCACAAGTCTCTACAATACCTCTTCACGCAGAAGGAGCTGAATATGCGTCAACGTCGGTGGCTTAAGTTTGTGAAGGATTATTAGTTTGATATCCAATATCACCCAGGGAAGGCTTACGTGGTAGCAGACGCGTTGAGCCGTAGACCAGTAGATGAGGTAGCCGCGGTGTGGAAAGCTAAGTGGAAGGAGTTGGGACACCAGGATGCAGTGGCCCGATCATTCATGTATGTGATGACTGTTACACCTCAGATTGCTATGAGAGTGATAAAGGCCCAGGAAAAAGACTCATTCTATCAGGAGCAGATAGTTCGATTACTAGCAGAGGGAGCCGAGTCTTATACCGTTAGTTTCGATGGGGGATTACGCTTCAATGGGAGACTGGTCGTTCCGGATTGGGAAGACTTCAACACGAGGTAATGGCAGAGTCGCACGGCTCGCGATTCATGGTACACCCTGGTGGGGATAAGATGTACCAAGACATGAGACGACAGTATTGGTGGAGTGGGATGAAGAAAGATATTGCCATGTTCGTTTCTAAATACGTCACTTGTCAGCTAGTAAAGGTGGACTATCAGAAACCGACAGGACTTCTACAACCGTTAGAGGTTTCGATGTTGATATGAGAGAGCATATCCATGGACTTTATCACGGGGTTACCTACGTCACAGAGGGGTCACGACTCCATATTGGTAATTGTGGATAGGTTGACCAAGGTTGCTCATTTTCTACCCGTGAGGACAGACTACACTACTGGACAGTATGCCGAGATTTTCATTACGGAGTTAGTGAGACTTCACGGGGTGCCTCTAAATATCGTGTCTGATCGAGATAAAATATTTGTTTCACGATTTTGGGAGAGTTTCTAGGAGTCAATGGGTACGGAGTTACGGCTGAGTACGGCGTATCACCCGCAGAACGGTGGGCAAATGTTGGAGGACATGTTGCGTATATGCATCCTAGACTTCGGAGGTGGTTGGGAGCAGTACCTTCCACTGGTGGAGTTTGCTTATAATAACTCCTACCAGTTCACCATTGGCATGGCTCCATTCGAGGCGTTGTATGTTAGACCTTGTCATTCCCCAGCATGTTGGTTAGAGGTGGGGGATAACAAACTCCTTGGGCCAGAAGTGATTCAGGACACTTCTGCAAGGATAGAGATGATACGGAGCCGTATTCGGGTAGCTCAGGACTGGCAGAAGAGCTATGTTGATGCCAAGAGGTTCTTCAAAGAATTCAAGGTCGGGGACTAGGTGTTACTCAGAGTATCTCCTATGAAGGGGATTGCGCATTTTGGGAAAAAGGTAAAACTGGCTCCAAGATATGTGGGGCCATTTCCTATCATCGAGAGGATTGGGCCAGTCGCGTATAGACTTAGGTTACCGGAGCACTTGCATAGGATTCATGATGTATTCCATATTTTCGCGCTAAGGAAATATCTTAGGGACGACTTGGCCCATACTCACGTTGCTTTAGAGGACATCGATCTTCAGCCCGATAGTTCCTACGAGGAGGGGCCGATTGCTATTCTGGACCACAGCGAGAGAAAACAGAGGTCGAAGATAGTACCATTAATACGCATGTAGTGGCGGCATCATAATGCCGAGGAGTCCACATGGGAGCGCGAGGATGAGATGCGCGAACGTTATCCAGAGCTATTTTTACCAGGTATTCATTAGTTCTGAATTTCGGGATAAAATTTTGTTATTAGGGGGGAAGTATGTAATACCCCGTAATTTTATTGATTTTTATTTAAGGGATTAATTAAGTTAATTGAGAATTAATTGGAAATTAATCCGGATATAAATACTAACGAGATGTGAGTTGGTATTTGATTGTGATGATAAAATTGAATATTTCTGAGTATATATGGCATTGAAAATATTTAAATTGTCAAGAGGCAGAAATAAGACAATTTGAGAAATTTAATTGGAACGCGTGTGTCAGTCGCGTCAGGAATGAATTTATTTAAATTAAAAAATAAATTATATTTTTATCAACCAAATGATCATTTTGAGTGCGCCGACGCGTCCGGAAGGGTCAAAATAGTCAAAAAACACTAGCCGGGGGTTTAGTTTGGGTCCCGGGGCACTTTTAGGCCAAACCGACAACCTAGAAGGGTATTTTGGTAATTTTAAATATTGAGGAATTAAAACCCACGAATTTTAGAGTTTATTTTTATAATTTTAAAGAGTCCACTAAGGCCATTACCAGCAAAAGGCAAGAGAGTGGGCTACAGGATTTTTGAGAGAAGTTAGAAAGAGGGTAAAGGAGGTTCCAAACCAAACTATCTCCCATCACCAAAAATTGGAAAGGATTTGTGACCGAAAAGAAGAGAGAAAGCCAACCTTGATCATCAACAACGAACCAGAACATCGGATTTAAGGCAAGTGATTTGATATTATTAAGTTCAATGAATATTTCTTCCATGTTTAGTGTAGAAACTATATTTACCTTGAAAGTTTTGATGAAAACCAATGGGATTATTGTGAAACTTATGATTTTGGGATAGGAATTGCATGTAGAATACTCATGGACGAATTCAATACACAAAACATAACTTTTGATGATTTGGAAACGGATTTATAAGGAGTCTTTGTAGTCAATTAAATTCTGGGTTCATGTTCATCGGGTTTGGGGCAAGAATTGGGGATTTATGATTTTTACATGTTGATTAGTACGATTTGACCCCAAAAATATGTTAAGGAACGATCTAGGATGACTTAAAATAGTTTACAAACATTAAAACGTAATTTGGGTGATCTTAATATGTATTTAGAGAAGAGAAAGATGAAGAAAAACGAGTTGGTAAATTTCTAGCCGTTTTCTGCCATCTCGTTAGAATACCTGCACATGTCGTTCGAACGACCTCGTTCGAACGAGCTTAACGAGATAACAGTACCCCTTCTAACGAGTTGGTATTTCATTCGAAGCCATTCGTTCGAACGACGCTCGTTCAAACAACCTCGTTCGAACGAGATTTCTAACGAGTTGACAGAAGGGCCTTTTAGGCCTGATTTTATTTCGAGCCTCCAATAGACTTATTTTAATCGAATGTTAACCTTACCTTGTCGACTAGTGGGTATAGTTGTGAGATAGGAGTATGTTGAGGATTAAAACTTAGAATTTTGTAGTAAATCGGATGTCATTTATGGGTTAGGGAATAAGTACCTAAAATTACGACATGAGAGGGGTTGACAACTTTTAATGTATATTATTCGGGAATTATAAATTGTGTAACATTTAATGACGGTATGGGAATGTAAAATATACCTCTATTGATATTATAAGATATCTAAGATGTGTGAATTCTTAGTATATGTGGTTATCTGTGTATAACATACCTACTATACTTGCTATCACGGGAGGTTGGCGTACGATCAGGGCCATCTAATCTTTGTGTGCCTACGGGGGGATTTAGATTGGTACCTCGAGGACATAGGTCAGAGAAGGACTTATTGCGGAGTTAATAAGTCTGCTGATCATGGGAGCATAGGTATGTGCGTGACCCATGTGATGTGAACTATGTTTGCTTCCATTGTGTGTGATTGTTACTTATCAAAACGGTTCCTGAGATATTCGGAATACGTGACCCTTATGTACGTGATGTACCGGGATTTGACAGCAGAGTATGTGTGCAACACAGCTTAGTTTAGGGGTTCCATTATTGTATATTATGATGAGATTGATACACCGAAATACTAAAATGAATTGTTTATATAAGTACAAATGCGAATTAATGTAACATCTTTTGTAGAGTTAAAAATTGGAAAACTCTTAGTAATTATTGTGACTAGTTCTAAGGAATGAAGGTAAAACACTTTGTTTATATTCAAATGCCAGAAATTTAAACTACGAATAGTAAAGTAAACTCAGATATTGTATTAGACTAGTTAGTTAGAGGAATAACTAGAATGGGTACGGGTACGGGTACGTAGGAGTGCACACTTAGTTGAGAGGTGAGGGACTCATGTGATTGCACGCACTATCATGTATTTTATATTCACTGTTTGATGATATTAATCATTTGCTGTATTTTAAAATGTTTTCACAATCGGGCTCTGACCCATTTGCTTTCAAATCTATTTTCTTGTAAAAACATTTTAGGTGCCTAGCCATAAGGACACCAAGTGTAGGAGTTACATTCCAGTGACGTGCTGTAGCTGCTATGGAAGTTGCATGACCTCGATAGTAGACGCCTCCACTTTCTACCTTGACTCTATTTTACTCATCTGTAGAGAATGTCACCCCTTTTCTTTTAGAGACATCCTACTTACTCAGTTTTATTTCAGATTTTGGGTTGTAATTAATTTGTGATTCAGACTTTGTATTTGGTTGTATTCAGTATTTGGGTTATTAGAGGTGTATTCCTCCAGATTCATTATCATTCTATCATTATTTTATTGTGACTGTGTTGTGGTTGTGGTATTAGTATTTTGTAATTTAAATGGATTTTATGTTAATCGGATTTAATTAAAATTGACAACTAACTTTTTAAATATTAGGTGGCTAGTAATTATTAAAACGTTTTTCGACGGTGATGCTATGAACTGAACCAACTTGACATTTTGTATTAATTTGAATAAAGGAGTAGCAACCGGTATTTAATTAGTCGGGGTGTCACAACAACTTTCGATTTACATCGGGGATAACATATTTCATCACCCTGCAATTACACACTTACCAATGACACATTACTTATCGAGGATTGCGACAAATGAGGTATGTGCCTGGTCTATTTTAAATAATCTGTTATTATGATTTTTATTATATTTTAAATACTATTAGCTATCAAGTATTATGATTTATAGATAATTTTAATATTCTTTATTGTAGGACATTCTCGGCTATAAGATTACGTGGTCCGTGTAGGTCGTACATTATTTATGGTTGAGTATATATACGAAGGCTGAGAACATGGAATGGGGAGGTTGTATACAATATTTTAGGTATCATTATTACTGTGCCTTATACCCAAATTGGCACGCTTATCATTCTTGCTATTCTGGGTAGCTGGCGGTACATGACCCACGTATTTCACAACCATGTGGGGAGATAGGGTCTTCTTGACTTCACAATATTAACACCGCTGGAGGTTGTCAGAGTTAACATTATGTCATCTACTAGTGACAAAAGACCAATGAGTACGTCCATTTATATCTCCCTTAGACTTTTGTTAGAGGATTGACTAGTCACAAATATGGTATATCTTTTCCTTATTTTTCGCGTAGTATTTCATTCCCCATACTGTTAATGCTTGTAATTACACTCATTTAGTGCACAACCTTAATATTCATCGATTAATATCTTGTTCAAAGTTTATTTGAGCATCAGGATGCTAAGTTTGAAATTTTGAATCATTTTTGGAAAGTTCCATCGGACAACGCACATTAGCTAAAGAAAAATGGTAATTTAATTAATCAAGACCCGATCTTGAACTCTTCATGAAAATTCTATTTCATCGAGTTAGCACTGGGTGGCATTAAACAATGCATCATTTTGACATCACACGAAGAGTGTACATGAATTTTCATCAGAATATACAAGAATAGAAGCAGAAACGGAGAAAGAATCAACTAACAGTGAGTCAAATCGATTCAACCCAAGGTCAGATCGATTTAGTCTCGTCTTAGTTACTAAGTTTTGACTTTTCCAAGTAGCCCAAGTTCTAAAGTTGAATCGATCAACCCTCCCGGACCTGCTATTATAAAAATAATTGAGCCTCATTTGCTTATGATCAAGTTTTTCTTAAATTAACTTATTTTCTTTCACTCTCTTAGTTAGTTATTATCAGCATTTCATAGAAATTCATTGATTTCAAGATGGAGAAGTTAAATTCAATCCAAAATAACTAAATTTCTCTTACTTTTCTTTCTCAATTTATAATTGTTCTTGAATTTTTAGCATAAATTATCCACATTTATTCTTTTGAAAAATCACGTGTCTTAGTTATATTTCATGCTTAGTTGTTTCAATGTTGTAATGATTACTAGTAGCTAGTTTATTTAGGTGGTGAATCATGAACCCTCTTTAAATAAATGTTTTTATTAAGATTTATTAGGTTTTGAGATAATTTACGGGTTAACGTAAATGGAAATTAATACATAGAGACTTCATATTTATCGTCAAGCATTAATTATTGCCAATATCTTTTTGTGTATTGTAATATATATATATATATATATATATATATATATATATATATGGTGTTCCCATGTTTCAAAGCAAACTTTTCATCTATAACGAAAAGTTCTGCTTTACATGTTATTAGTTTGCCTCAAAGAGATTTAACCCATATAATTGTTTTAAGACCAAAAAATTTCTAGTAACATTAATTCAAAGTGGGGAATTGATTCTCAACCTCTTTTTCTCATTAATTAAAATTACCTTTTCAAATATTAGTATTTGCACTTTATTTACTCTGTAAGAAGTGGGTTCTTGAAATGATATTAGTGTCAAGGGAGGCGTAATCCCTTATCAAGATGAAAATTAATGCTAAAGAACAATCACTAATCACAATAAATACAAGCCAAAGGTCAACACATTCAACGTCTAAAGCTCCACTATTAAATGTGTTCTTACAACATAAATGCTTCAAGCATACAATAAATGAGAGTGATGCCACAGTTGACTTGATTGGAGGGAGTAGGAACAAACACCTTTAGTGCAATAAAGGCAAGGTAGTAACCTTAAACACAAACATCTATAATGGAATAAAATGGGATTGGTCACACAATAAATGTTCACATAACAAACTCTCTCATTTGGGAGTATTTTGGTAGCAATTCTAGGCTAGAAAAATGCGATACCGGAATAATATAACTCTTAGGTATATGTAGGAGAGAAAGGTCATTCGAGTGATATTGTCTATATTAAATGTGTCTGACCACTTTTAATGCCAACGGTGCTGCACATTTAATGCCGAAGATATTGCATCAAATGCACTAGATATGATATTTTGGCGGAAACACTGTTTGGGCTCTCAGCGTTGTGACTGCATTAATTAGGACGTGATGTGTCATCTATGGACTTACCATCCTAGAAATAGTTTCACTCGAGTGCTATTTTATCGAATTACTGAATGTCAGGCATGCTAACATCAAAGAGTTGGTAAACAGTAACCTGCAAAGGATGTGCTGTCACATCACTCAAAAAGGTTTTTCATCGAATTGAAGGTTGCTTGGCCGGTAATTGCTCGAGCAACTTATGGTCTGTACATAGAATTCAAAGTCTAACATTTTGGATAACTATTTAGAACTGGGGTCCCTCGAGTAGGTTCCCTATTATAAATGGTATCTCGAGAAACTGTTTATCCATATTTGTATAAACCAAAGTTTTGCCTAAGTACTCTAAAGGGGTTGGTATTTTTCAATATTTTCTTGCTCCAAATCCTCCAAATCAAATCCTTGCGAGATACCCAAGATGAGGTTGCTCGATAGAGTATGTAAACTCTCCCATGCCCTGCCAGACATGGTCCCTCGAGGGTACTGATTAACCTCACCAATATTGCAATTTGGAATTTATATTTACAAGGAAAACTAAATACAAGCACATCATAGTTCTTATTACAAGTTGTGATTTCCATGTTGTCAACTGGACTTGATCTTTGTGGGGCATCCCTCTAGCATCTTTAGTCTTGTACGAGTGACCACCTTAGATCTTCTCTGTTTTGGTGTTGGCTTTGCTTAATCAACTTTGAGCCTGGACCTCCCTCTACATTTGCCCTTTCATAGAGATATTTGCTTATTGTATGAAGAAATATCTGTACGAAAAATCAATATCGTGTCTCGAATCACCTATGTACATATGTTGTTTCAAATAAGTATTTAATATATATTGGGGTAACATTGTATTACGTGTGAGTCACCTTAGATCTTTTCCTCCTCGAATGATCTCGTGTTTCGAATGACCTGTAAGACTTAATTAATTGACTTAGGGAATTATAATGGTTTGGAAAGAAATTTCCCCCGAAAACTATTTATTTGCACAAGTGCATAAGGGCAAGAAATCCTCAAAAGCATCTTTTGAATTTCCCCCCCAAAATTTCATCATTGTTGTGTCTCTTTGCCTTAAATACGATTGACATCCATTCCCCCTAGCCTTATACGTAGTGATCGAGGAGGCGCGTGTACATCCCACGCGAGGTGCCTTCGCCGACGAAATTTTCTCTGTGATGATTATTACACTTCTCCATGCGTGCATTTACGTAGCAAAGACGTATTTTTTCAAAACAAAATCCCCCTTATAAAAAGGTTACTTCTCATACCCACCTCTTTTTACCTTTTAGGTATTGAGCAAAGTATTTCTCTAGCAGGAAGAGAAAACAACGTTCCTTTGTTTATAAATTACCCAACTTTTCTTCTTTTGTTCTCTTTGAGCTTTCTATTCACTTGGCATGACACCCGTTGTTAAGAGGACCCCTTCTGTTAAGGACACCACCGTTGGGTAAACTTTGTCTAAGATCGCCGACCACCATTTTTAGTGGGCAAAATACTACTGTGCCCCTATTTTGGAACCATGGATAAATTCTAGGAGTCTACGAATGCTTTTCTTGGTTCCCTCATTTCAAAAGGGGAAGGTTTAAATCTCCTTATGGGTGAAGATGACGTGATTGAAAATTATGCATACGTACCTGGTTCTACCATTACCAGGTTCAGAATTGAGTAAGGAGACTATCCCTATTCTAGTGTTGAATTTGAATCGGCTGGTGGGTCATGTGAAGGTTTGGGTGCCTGGTCAGATTATATTCATAACAAATATGTCATTGATTTGCAGATTGTTGGTTTGTCGTTCACCAAGTGGTTTGGCAACTTGACTCTGGACAAGAACAACAACACTTTGAGGACGCGGGTTTCTCGTTGGATCCATCAGACTCATACTTTCACTACTACTTAGGATGAGTTTATAATTACCTTGGAGGATCTATGTGAACTCCTTGGTCTAGAAGCTGCTGAAACTGATACCTATTTTGAAGATGTTCTCTCAAAAAAGGAGGCTTCTAATCGCAAGGACCTGAGGGGTGCGATCAAGAAATGCATGAAGACTTACAACACGTGTACCTGCATGGAAATCATCAGGTACTTCTATTATGTGGCAGACAAAGTGAGTTCCCTTGCTCATGAGCAAGCAAATAAATATTCAAAGGTGAAGTTTGTGCTCGAGATACCCCTACTGGGGAAGGTTACGAAAGCAAGGTTGAGCTTACTACATATATTTGGATTATCCTTTCAAGGATCTATCTTCCCGAGAAACCTCATGACGGTCTGAGGAAGGATCTCATCAATCTAGCTATTCGGCTTGCTTTTAGGGTGAAATTTCCCCTAGATGCTATTACACTTAGCTCCCTCTACACTTGGCTTGATAAGGTTCAGATTTATTCTTCCAGGTCTCTCAGTAGGTTTGACGTATTAAACTATGCAAATCATGTTCTTCTCACAACCTTCATCTATGCCAGGTTCCCCAAATATGAACCTATTGATTTACTTCCTATCTCTCATGAAATTAAGGTTCTTTAAATTCTTACTTTGAATCATAAGCAATCTAGAAAATATTTCCATTCGTTCATTCTTAACGTTAAACAGTTCAATTTTCTCCCATATTTTGTAACTGACCATTTTTTACTAATGATTTCTTTGAGAATGGTTCTCAACCAGTCTAAGCTATCGAGCAATCTTTTTCCCTTAATTTCCCTTCTTTCAATGTTCTTTTGGTTCTTACTCCCTCTTACCTTCCTTCATGCATTGAGTGATCAAACTACTTTACAACCTATTCACCCCATCGAGTAGCCATGCAGTTCGGTTTTGATTAAGGAGTGCCCCTTCTTAACTATAATACTACTGAGAAACCTTCCAATGTTGCCAAGGCATGCGCCTATTTCCTTACTGAGATGGTATTTACTCTATCTGTACAATTACAAGGTCAATTGTTATCCCCACAAAACGTGCTCGAGGTAGTAGGTCTTCTGAATATCTTAATGTGTTCTGGCCCAATCAATGTAGCCGTTTTCTCAGATTTATTGAGGGGAAACCTATTTATCCTGTTATTGAACGTTTTATACCTCTGGATTTGGTGTTGTGAACTTGTTCTATCAATCAATCCATATTTCCTCTTAGTGAAACCAACACCACCATGCCTAAATAACAACCTCATTTGGCACCCCACACGAAGCCATTCTAAAAAGGAATAAATGAGCTTATATTTCTCAACAGATTGAGGAGGTTGTAGATGACTCTACTTCTCGAGCTGCCGTTGAGGAGGAGACTCCTATTGATATCTCGAGCATTATTATGGCCAAAGACAAGAAGAAAACTCCTGGAAATAAAATGAAAACTATACCTTCTAGCCTCTTGTAAGCATCTGAATCCAAGTCTTCTACTCACCCACAGTTGGTCAATCAATGCACTGAGCTAGTTGAAAGTTTGTTAAGACAAATTGATCAAGGGCCTGTAGATGCACGGGCCGCTTTGGACCAACAGATGGCAGAGAGAGGTATCTATTTTACTCCCCTTCCCCTTATTACCAACCGAAAGAGGACTTGATCCAGCCCAAAGGTTCAACTTCCACATGAGGATATTGAAGACGAATTTCTGCCCGAAGAAGTTGAAGAGGTGGAAGATGCTTCATTAGTTTGTCCTTCAAGGAAGCTTAGTCGGATGTATTCAACTCAGAAACCAAGTGCCATTCCTATGGATTACACTATACTTGATGACTTTAGTAAGGATCTGTGACACCCCGCCTAATTAAATACCGGACGATCACTCCTTTATTAAATTAAATCAAGGTGAACAGTTTGGTTCATTCTTAGCATCACTGTCGTAAAAATAAATTTTCCAATTTAACACCCTAAATAATTAAGCTAAGTGTCAAACCAAGTTTAAACATTACTTTCCAAATTTTATTTAAAGAAAAAGATTTGTTTATTTATTAACAGAGTTTCAATAAATAAGATTCACACCACAATAAACCTGGAACAAAAATCCAATTAATATAAAACATCCATCAACGAATGTCAACATGCGAAGATATAAAGTAATACGTTCATCCTGAATAAAATCCCATAATAACGAAACTATGAAATAAATGGAATAACAATGTCCCAGAATAAAGAAATAATGGAAAGGGCTACACATGCCCATCAGAATAAAAATGCTAAGAGTGAATCTGAATAAACGAAGTCGTCTAATCAAGAGACCTGCAACTCCCACCTAAGCTGCAGCGCGTTCCTTCCAAGAGATCCTAAGCAAGACGCCCCTGTGGCTGGGCACCTGTAATACATATATATATACAAGAGAGAGAGAGAGAAGAAACGGGTCAGAGCCCGAAAATGTGTATGATTTAAAATTTGTTTAGCAAGTAATTTAATTTGATACAGGCCAATGCAACAACATATTGGTTCGACACTCTCTTGAGGAATTCTCACCTCTCTTCTAATGTGCACGCCTATCGTACTAACCTTCCCAAATAATTTAGTTTATCTTAACTTACTCATAAGTTTTCAAAACCGAACAATGTCAGCGTTTTAAAAAGGTTACTTTCAATTTGTAGCACTCCTCCCGTTTTAGCTTCATTAAATTATAAAGTTTCCCAGTGTCATCTCATACTTTCACAAAGCAAGTATTTATTATTGCGTCAACAACCATGTTCTACTTATCAAATCACAGTAGGCAGTTTAAAGTTTATAACCTCATATATAGATATTAACTACTCGTATAATATATATATATATATAACAACACCCCAACTAAACTATGGTGCGGGCATACTCTGCTATCCAATCCCCGTATCGCTCACACAAAGGGAAATACAAGTTCGGAATCACTCTCGAACTGTATTAACATATACAAAACAACGTTGAGGCGAAGCATAGATTCCAAGTCCAAGAGGTCAGTACATACCCACACGTCTCTTAGGACCGTCCGACTATCAATCTGATAGCCCGTACCTAGGATCTCTATCTTCTAGGGTACGAATCAATATCCCCCATAAAGCAACACAGGATAAGATCGTCCCAGCGCGGTAACCTCAGGGATAGCAAGTAGCGCGGGTACGTTTTTCACATGTATATAATATATGTACACACAATCACATAAATATACCCATTCATCATATTAATATAGGTTCCTCCCGTTACCCATAGTCGCAACATTTATCCTTAATTTCCCATTATTATGATTACGTATAAGGTTTCGTCTCTAACCTTAACTCGAAGGGTTTTCTCACTAGTTACGTGACACTCGTGAATTCTATCCATCCAAGTAGCAAAATCAGTAGGTAAACGTCTATTCACTATCGTAAGTATTTGACGTAATCTCTCACTTGAATTACGTAGTTTCCTCGTTCTTTAAATAATTGTCCCTAAAATACAATTATCGTCTCATAATAAAGTTCTCAACACTTAATCATATGTCCTACTGGTCTCTCCTATATCCCAAAACATTTTATTCATAAAGCCCAAAAATTATTTCACGATGAATCATGTTCAATTAATTCAACAAGGGGAAATAAGAGTCTTCCAGGAAGGGTCGATCGATTGAGGTCTGGGGCTCGATCGATCGAACCTTCGATCGATCGAAGCTCTAGGCTCGATCGATCGATCAAGCAGGTCTGCGAAATCCTGCAGAAGTGCAGTTACGGGTTTTACCAAAATTCTTCACCCAAAACAATATTTCCCAACACTAATCGTCCCAAAACTCCTACTACAAACATAATAACATATTTCCAGATGTTTTTAACGTTAAGCATGCGTATATCCATCATTAAACATGGTTAAACAACCCAAAATCTCATTTAAACATCAAGAACCCTAATGTTTTCTTAACTTTTGTTCTAATCAGTTTTCTCCAGAATTTCCTTCTAACATATCATCAAAAATTCGTGGGTTAATCATCTACTTCACATAATATTTCCAGAATATGGTTATAATGTTTTCTACATGCAAATCCCTATCAAAATTGGGGTTTTCTTCCATAGATTACACTCCTAATCATTCCTACACTAATATGAATATTGCACCAACGAAAATACGCAAGTTAAACACTTGCCTGGGATTTTAGAGGTCTGGTTTCCTGCTGATATTAGTGTGGTTGCGTTCTCCTCCTCGCGATCTACGCGTTGGTGGTGCAAATAGTGGTATTTTTGGCCTTGAATCACCTTGAGAGCTCTCTCCTCTCTTGTCCAATGGCCGTTCTAGGGTTCTGAATGTTCTAACCCTAAAAGGCTGGCCTAAATGGCTGCTAAGGATGGATGAAATTCGTGGGTTTAATTACCCTATTTTGTAAAATGACCATAATGCCCTCTCGGGTCACTAATTAAGCCTAAAAACATCCCGAGACCCAAACTAAACTCCTGGGTACACTTTTCTGACTATCTCGACCCTTCCGGACGCGTTGGCGCACTCAAAACGACCATACGAACAACTTATAAAATATTTACTTTTATATCTCAATAATTAGTCCCGATGCGACATGGGCGCGTCCCGACTAAAATTCTAAAAATTGACATTTCATTCACTTGTGACCTTTAATATAACCCATATCATATATTACTATGCTCATTAGTAATATTCGACAATTTTTATATAATTACTAACTCTCGTCACGTTAATAATTATAACATAATTAATTTCCGGATTTTTATTAAATAATTCACTCTCATTAAATTTAACAAAACCCCCAAATTACTATAGCATAAAAATACGGGGTATTACAGGATCCTGAGCATGATAAGGATCGAATCTCACCCAATGCCGAAGGCCATTCCTCACAGCAATCTCCTAGTGGTTATCTTCATTCTTTATCCCCTCTTTGTGAGGAAAACATTCCCCTGATCTTGGAGCTCAATCCTTCTCCATCAGTTATTCCTCAGGAAAGAGAATTAGTTGAGGTGAGACAAACAACAAATATAGGTCCCATTATCGTGGTGAGTATGCACTATTCCTTAATGTCCTCCTTTGTGTTTTGGATCTATTATTTTTTATGTACTTATTCTTATTTATATCCTTTGGTATTTTTGCAGGCTGCTCCCATCGAGGAAGTAAATGTTAACACCTGCAATGCCCTTATTGTTGTCCCCCCTAGGGCCTCCATTACTGAATAATTTTTTATAGAGTTATTTCGGCCTTCTATTTTGGAAGGTAGGACATCCACTCCTGATGAAGGTCAAGTTATAATTGAGAATAAAACTGGGGGTGAAGAGGTTATTGCTCTAGTTGGGATTCCTGAGACTGTTCGTGAGCAAGTGGCTGCTAGGGAATCTTACCATGAAGAGGTATGTTTGTTCATATACATAATTGAGTCAAGCCACCCTTTCTTTCTTTAAGTAAAACTAGACCTTTTAAGCAACAAGTAATTCACCTAGCCGAGCAACCATAAAGGGTGCTTTATGCAAACTGGGACTTTCGGAATGCCCAATTTTACTTAGTCGAGCTACCATTTAGGTGCTTTAAGTAAAACTGGGACTTTTTTAAGCGACAATAATTTAACTAGTCGAGCAACCTAAAGTTTCTTTAGGCAAACTAGGGCTTTGAGAAGGCCCAATTTTACTTAGTCGCACTGCCATTTAGGTGTTTAAGTAAAACTGGGACTTTTTGAAGTGATAATAATTTACCTAGTCGAGCTACCACAAAGGTGCTTTGGGCAAACCGAGGCTTTGAGAATGCCCAATTTTACTTAGTCGAGCTACCATTTAGGTTCTTTAAGTAAAACTGGGACTTCTTGAAGCGATAATAATTTACTTAGTCGAGCAACCATAAAGGTGCTTTAGGCAAGCTGGGGCTTTTGAACATCTGTCATCCCGATGCTTTATTTTCTCCCACCTTTAATTTTCTCCTCATTCTTTCAGATTAAAGTGGACTGGACAAACACTTTAGTAGATTCTATTGCCTATGCTGAACAAGTGCCCCTAGAGGGTGCCCCCCTGGAGTATGATGTTGGCGATATGGGGAATTAATGGTTTTGTTGAACCAAGCGACGTGCCCATATTTGTCCAAACTATTGAGGAGGATGAGCAAGATACCACTCCCATTTTACAAGAGGGTGACAGGGCTTTGAATTCCTTCTTTCCTTTTGCGAGTGATAGTGCATGCGTTTAGTGTGCATCCTCCTGAGGTGGCACCTGCTGAAGTTGTAAGGCAGAATTTGATGGTCCCTTTTAATTTCTTAAGCAGAAAGTGTTTTAAGGATGACAAAACAATTTCTATTTTATGAAAACCCTTTTTCAGTTTTTAATACGCTCTAAGTTATGAACAATTTTAACTTAACCAAATTTTATCTTGATAAATTCTAAACATCCATCTAATGATTAAATCAAGTAAAATAAAGTAAAGAATACTCACAATGTCAGATGTACGAGGAAAACCACAACGAAAAAAATCTCGAACGGCCTAGGCCAGCCAATCACTATGAATATGGTTTTACAAAGGTACAGACGGTAGTCTTACTCAATGATTCGATCCACCCACGAGGATTGACGCTCCTCTGATCTTCAACCACTCCTCTCACAGTGCCCACGCAGAAAGTAACATTCTTCCATGATGCCTGTCCATAATACACGCGTCCACGTATGTCTCGGTGTCCCCCGATATGACTTGTAACGTCTAGGATGTTGAAACTGGACTCCACTGAATCTTCACCGCAAAACCAACAATGTTCAAGTGTAGAACAAATATTCTCGGTGCCTCAAAGATCACTATAGCTTATATTAATGATAACTCAGATCTTCAAAACTCTAAGGATGCATTAACTTTGGAAAACCTTAGAAAACTTGTGTGCAGAAACGTTCTAGACGAATACTGATTTTCGCACAATGCACATTTACGAAATTTGATGGAAAACACGTCTTATATAATTTTCTTGAGGCAACGCATCGTTCAAGAGACATTGACCTGCCACTCGAACGAGATAACAATATCGCTCGAATGATTGAGCATCTCGCTCGAATGACTCGTTAAGTCATTTTAGCGACCAACGAATTAAAATTTGATTTTAAACAAACTCTTAAGAAAGAGATCCACTTAAATCCAACTCTAATCCGTCCTCATGAGATTAAAACGAAGTTTAAACCTTTTCAAACACTTATAAAACATTTTAAAAATATTTATTTAATAAAAATTACATCCTTTTTAAAAATAAATTCCGAGTCTTATTAAATTTATGCATTCATACCTAAGTGATCTCGAACATCAATTGGATTGAAGAGGAATAAACTTGCACCAATTAAATTTCATCATAATTAATTCCTTGAAGCTTTGTCGCAATGTCTTCAACACATCATAGTCTATGTGGGCTCATGATAATAAAAATACAACATATGACTCAAACGTATTTTATTTCAGGAATAAGTCAAAACTATACAATGAACTCAATTGGACATTTTGTCCTTACAAATCTCCCCTTTGATTATTCTGGGACAAAACCAATAGTTAAATGCCTAAGCCAAGCCATCAAGCCGAATGATTCTTAAATCCCATCCCATAAACCCCAAAATAAAAATTTACAGGATAAGACCAGTAAACAATGGACTGGCAAGCATGAAACTGTCTCAGAATATCTGAATGTGATGTAGTCTTGAAATCTCGAATCTATTTAAACATACATACACACATGAAACAGATAAATACCCAGTGAAGTATGGAGTAACAAATGATATAAATAAAAAATGAATTATGTGAGCTAAATATTTTGAAATCAATTTGAAACAAAAACATCTTTTAAAATATTTTGATATTAATTTAAAACAAAAACATCTATTAAAACCAGTTATCAAATATGCACATAAATAATATACCAATGTAGATATAAATGTGTGTAACACAAAAACACAGTGCTCAACAAATCCCCCCTACATCACATACATCTCTCCCCATTTTTGTCTCGAATAGACAACCCGATGAAAAGATAAACAAATCTAATGGTGGCATATTATCTCATGCTAGATAAGTAGTAACAACCAGCTAATTATAATCAACAATAACAAATCCGTAGCTAACAAAGAAAAAATCACACAAAATGAATTAATCAAACTAAACATGTGTGATTAAATGAATCAAAATGTAGTAAAAGATGTGATCAAAATGAAAATGCATAAAAAAATAGTCCAGAAGCAACCCAAAAGTACCAACAAAAATGTGATCAAGAGCAGCATGGTACTGAAACAGAATAAACCAGAAATGTAAGACAGGTCGCTCGGATGAAACGGATAAATCACTCGAATGATAAAATGCTCTCGTTAGAATGACAACTTCGTGCGATAAGAACATCTCGCTCGAACGAGAAACCAAATTTCCAAGTTCCAGTCCAGAAGGTTAAAGAGTGTTGCCCAGTGAAAAAATTTCATTAAGAAACTAACTGGAAGGGGCTCAAAATAGAAAAATTGTAGCTAAACTAAGAAAACACAAAATTGAAGAGTGATCAATATGTGTGTTTTAAACAAAATAAAGTTTTTCTCCGAAAATTATCCAACTTTTAATTATGCACCAAAACAAGTTGTGAAAACCCAATTCTTACTTTAAACCGATTTTATCTTGATTAATCCTAAACATGCATTTAGTGATTAAAGAAAGTAAAATAAAGTCAAGAATACTCACAATCGGATGTACGAGGAAAAAACTCAAAACGGAAAACAACCTCGGACGACCCAAGCCAGACAATCACTATGAACATTGGTTTTACAACGACAAGTTAGCCTTACTTAATGACTCGATCCCCATGGGTCTTAACTCTCCTTCTGAAATTCAACCTTTCTTCAATAGTTCCCATGAAGAAATTCCAACTTCCACGAAAACTGTCCACAACACTCGACTCCATGAATATCTCGGTGTCCACCAATTGGCTTAGATTCGTCTACGATGTCGAACAAGAAGTCATTCTCTTTTCTTCACTACAAAGCCCTGATGTTCAATAATAGAACAAACTTCTTTGGTACAACAAGATCAAGTAAGCATATAAGAATGATAACTCGGATCTTTGCAAACTCTAAGGATGTGTTTATGCTTCGTAAACCTTAGAAAACATGTGCAAACAATGTACTGGAATGTATTCTATTTTTTCCAGATGCACACTTACGAAACTCTGATAGAAATACACATGAAATAACAATTTAGCACTGCCTCGAAATATGTGTCATTCAACGACATTGCCAAGTCATTCGCACGACTTAGGCATCTCGTTCGAGCGAGATCCTTATGTCATTTGAACGAGCTGACATATCAGTTTGACTTTTTAACTTTTAGTTCAAAACGTCTCTTTCAAAGGAGATCCAAATAAGTCAAACTCTTTTTCGAGTATATCAGAATAAAACGTAGTGTAAACACTCAAAACACTTTTAAAAATATTTTAAAATATTTTTCCTTATAAAAATACATCCTTATCTTTTATAAAAATAATTTCGAGCACCATTAATTATACACATTCATACCTGAGTGATCTCGGAATGCAATTAACTTTGAAGACAAGTAAACTTGCACCAATTAAACATCGGCATGATTTAATTCTTTGAAGCTTTGCCACAACGTCTTCAATTTTCTTCAATACATCATAGACCAAGTGGGATCGTGACAAAATAAAATTCTCCCTATGACATATTACAAACAAGTTTTGTTCACGAAATTAAGTCAAAACAATATAGGGACTCAATTGGAAATTTATGTCCTTACAAATCTCCCCCTTTGACTACTCTAGGACAAAACTAAACCAGTGAAATGCCTAACCGGGCTGTCAAGCTGTATGACTCCTAAATCCCATCTCACAAATCCAAAATAAAAAATACAGGACACAGACTAGTATATCTAGAACCGACGAGCATAAACCATCTGAATGTGATGTAGACTTGAAATATCGAGTCGCTGAAGCATACCTACACACATGAAATAGACAAATAAATACCAAGTGAAGTATGGAGGAACAAATGATACCAATTTATATTTCTAATTAGAACAAATCATTTGAAACATGTGTGCAATTATTTGATACCAATTTGAAAGAAATATAATCACACAATATATAAATCCAGATAAAAACGCTCAACAAATCTCCCTCTACATCACATACATCTCTCCCCCTTTTTGTCTCGGATAGACAATTCGGTGAAAAGATAAACTAATAAAAGTATCTAGCATGAGAATATAAACCGATTTGAATAAATGTGAAATCGCTAGATAATCAAGAAACAACAAGCTAAATATGATCAAGAAATGACAAATCAGTAGCTAGTAAACCAAGGAATCACACAAAGAATATAACAATCTAATCAGGTGTGATAAACAGACTATATGCAAAAATATGAATTTTGAACCAATTAAAACCTACATATAAACCAAGTCAGTCCAGAAAAACTTCCAGCAGAACCAAAAAAATACCAAATTAACCCAGAGGACTGCAAACCAATCAGAAGCTCCAAAACAGCCCGTCGTTCGAACGAGCCAGGAACATCGCTCAAACGAGTTGAGGATGTCGCTCGAACGAAGTACAGCTATTGTTCGTGCGAGATGGCTTTGTCATTTGAACGACTTCTCTCAACTTTCCAAAATTTCCCAGATTCCCAGAAATATTATATAATATTTCCCAGTGAAAAAATTTCCCCAAAAAAAATCCAGGAAGAGCCTGACAGAAGTAAAACAGTGTTAAAACAGTAGGCTTTTAACACAAAATGCAAAAACTCATAAAAACTAGCAATGTGAGTTACATGCAAACATAGTACCGATGTGCTAAAACATGGATATGGAATGTATATGCATGAAACTACAACAAATGAGTCACAATTCCAACACATCGAAACAATCAAGAAGCTCTAATTGATAGCAATAAATCATCAAACTTTATCATAGACATATGACAATAAAAGTGTGAACTTAATGAACTAAACATACTACATGCACACAAATTCATAATTTTAACGATTCTACAAACAATAGCGTCAAATTGTAATGTTTCAACATTAGGATTAGTTGTGCAAACCCGTTTAAATTTTTAATCCATCCCAACTCCCTCAATAATATCATATTTTCTTTGGAATGAACTAAACTAATTTGGCCCTTTTCTTAGCATATTGCATTTTCTTTTGGGCTCTTTTAAACGGTGGCTTTCATGACGAGTTAATTTTGAACTCTCGCAGCCCTTTCCCGTGAATCACTCATCATTTTTACCAATTCAAATCCTCACAGTAAACGTTTTTTACATGCACACTTCTCCTTAAGTCTACTTACGCATAGATGACAAGATTGAGATAAGAACGCCTCACCAAATTCAAATATGCAAGAGAAGTCAAACATCTATATAAACTCGTGCATGTGTGCAATGTTGGCATATATACAAAGTCGAATCAAAATGCATATCAACTTCGAAACAACCCCATATAAATAATGGTTAAGATCATTGTAAACATCAAAATAATGACCAAATGTCCTAGCCACATGGATAATGAAACGATTGGGGGGGGGGGGTCCAAGCACACCAATATGCCACAACAAACATGTAAACTCAAAAACAAAAACCAAAAATCTTTTTGGCTTTTCATATTTTGACTCAAATAAAAGAAAAATCTTTTTGGGTTTTCAAAAGTTTTCTCAAAAACAAAAATCTTTTTGGATTTTCAAAAATTTTCTAGAAAAACAAAATCTTTTTGTATTTTCAATGATTTTCTAAAAAAATAAAATCATTTTGTATTTTTTAAATAGGACTCAAACAAATGAAAACTATAATACAAAATGATACACTTGTCATAATACTAGCAATGATTATCTTCATGAAGCAAACTAGCATATGACAAACAAGGCAACACTATCATCCTTTAGATTTAGCATGGGAAGAATCAAGTGCACCCAAACGAGAATCATGAAGTTTAATTCCTAAAGCCACTAAATTCGATTTCCTAACCCAAGTAGGTGTAAAATGACACATGGGGGTTTGGGGAACCGGGACAACTTTATTCCTAAACTTCCTAGGATCTTGTCTAAGGTCGTAACAATAACGCCTAAGGTGACATTTCCTACCACAAAATGAGCAAGTGTAGCGGTGGTGGGAATGATTACCTATATGAGGACCTTTTCTAACATTCCTAGTGTTTCTCACACGTGCGGGGGGAATGGGAACAACTCTATCACCAAAACCTATACCTCCCCTATCTCCCTAAATTTGGAAGGTGCCTAGGATCTTATCTAACTTCTCCAACATAGCCTCTAAATCAAACTTGACTCTAGACGAGTCTTTAAAATCTCTCCTCCGACTCATGAATCCCAAATTCGAGCAAACGCATAGACTCCTCAAACTCTAAAATCTCCTTTTTCAAGGACTCCATCAAACCACGGAGATTATCTCTCTCTTTCTCCACAAACTCTAGTTTCTCCCTAAACTTCTTCTCTCGTGCCCTAAGATCCTCAATCAAACTATCATTATTTTCTATGGCACTCTCATTCAACTTATCTTGCAATTTAGAGTTAGCCTTTTTCACCTTCACCGTTTCGGCATACAACTCATTAAATACATTTTGCAACTCTTTCACATCTACCTCATCATCACTCTCTTCACCCTCACTAACATGGGATACACTCAAAACCTCCTCGGAAGTGTCATGCACATGAGAATCGTTGTCGCTCACATGACATGCCATAAATGCAATAAAGTTACGATCAATGGGGTAACTCTTTCCCTCTTCCGGAGCACTATCACTTAAGGTGACATTATTGACAATGGGTTGCTTGCCCTATTTCTTAAGTCTAGTGGGACACTCCTTAACTTTGTGATCATACCCCTCACACCCAAAACGTTTATCCGACTCATCTCTCTTAGGCTTCTCAAACTTATCCTTAGAGGTGGGATCTACTTTGTTGTTCTTGAATTTTTCAAATTTCTTGGCATCTTTTGATTGCTTTTGAAACTTAATAAATTTTTTAAATTTCTTTGCCAACAAAGCAACATCCTCAAAATCAGAATCGGAATCGGAATCCAAAACTTTAATTTTCTCCTTTTGGGTTTTCAAAGCGATACTCTTTTCTTTCTTAGGCACTTGCTTGGAGGTAACCATGTCAATTTCATAGGTTTGTAAGTCACCTACAATCTATTTTAGTTTTGTCAACTCTAACATATCCAAGGAGTTTAAAATGGTCACTTTCGCATCAAACACACTAGACAATGACCTAAGAATTTTCTTAATGACACGGTTGTCGGGAATTTTCTCACCTAGGTTAAATGACGAGTTGATAATATTGGACAACCTAGCATAAAACTCATCAAAAGTCTCACTCTCTAATATCCTAATGGTCTCAAACTGTGTAGTGAGATTTTGAAGTTTTGACGCCCTAACCGTGCTAGTGCCCTCGTGAGTGAGTGCCAATATATACCAAGCCTCTTTGGATGAACCACAAGTCATAATTCTATTATATTCATCCTATGTGACATGTGAAGCAATAACGTGCAGACCCTTAGAATTATATTGTACAAGTCTTTGTTCAATTTCGATCCATGACTCAACAGGCTTTAAACTAGTGACCTCACCTACAATAGTGATAGGGGGTGTCCAACCTTTCTCAATATCTAGCCACACATGCTCATCAATAGATTTTAAAGCACATCTCATTCTCATCTTCCAATAAGTGTAATTAGTTCCATAATAAATAGGAGTTCGAGAAAATTCATTATATCCAGAATTCATCTTTGAAAACACACGGGATCACAAAACAAATAAAATATATTTTCTAGGTCTGATTCCAATTTGAAGAGTTCCTAGTATGTGTGTTTTAAATAAAACCAAATTTTTCTCCGAAAATTATCCAACTTTTAATTATGCACCAAACCAAGTTGTGAAAACCCAATTCTTACTTTAAATCGATTTTATCTTGATTAATCCTAAACATGAATCTAGTGATTAAAGCAAGTAAAATAAAGTAAAGAATACTCACAACGTCGAATGTACGAGGAAAAAACCCAAAACGGAAAAATAACCTCGGACGGCCCAAGCTAGACAATCATTATGAATAATGGGTTTACAAAGACAAATTAGCCTTACTCAATGACTCGATCCCCATGGGTCTTGACGCTCCTTCTAATCTTCAATTGTTATTCAATAGTGCCCACGCAGAAATTCTATCTTCCACGATACCCGTCCAAAACACTCGACTCCACAAATGTATCGGTGTCCACCGATTTGCTTTGATTCATCTACGATGACGAACAAGAAGTCCTTCTCTTTTCTTCACCGCAAAACCCAGATGTTCAATGATAGAACAAACTGTTTTGGTGCAGTAAGATCATGTAAGCATATAAGAATGATAACTCGGATCTTTGCAAACTCTAAGGATGCGTTTATGCTTTGTAAATCTTAGAAAACATGTGCAAACAACATACTGGAATGTGTTCTATTTTTTCCAGATGCACACTTACGAAATTCTGATAGAAACACGCTTTAAATAACAATTTAGCACCAACTCGAAATAAGTGTCATTCGAACGACAATGCCAATTCGTTCGCGCGACTTAGGCATCTTGTTCGAGCGAGATCCTTATGTTGTTTGAATGAGTTGACGTGTTAGTTTGACTTTTTGACTTTTAGTCCAAAACGTCTCTTTTAAAGGAGATTCAAATAAGTCAAAGTCTATTTCGAGTATATTAGAATAAAACGTAGTGTAAACACTTAAAACACTTTTAAAAACATTTTAAAATATTTTTCTTTATAAAAATACATCCTTATCTTTTATAAAAATAATTTAGAGCACCATTAATTATACGCATTCATACCTGAGTGATCTCAGAATGCAATTAACTTTGAAGACGAGTAAATTTGCACCAATTAAACATCGGCATGATTTAATTCTTTGAAGATTTGCCGCAACGTCTTCAATTTTCTTCAATACGTCATA
Organism: Sambucus nigra; assembly: GCA_949130495.1. NCBI lineage: Eukaryota > Viridiplantae > Streptophyta > Magnoliopsida > Dipsacales > Adoxaceae > Sambucus > Sambucus nigra. The sequence continues at coordinate 486,156,411 of OX422215.1, forward strand.
GACCAAGTGGGATCGTGACGAAATAAAATTCTCCCTATGACATATTACAAACAAGTTTTGTTCACGAAATTAAGTTAAAATAATACAGGGACTCAATTGGAAATTTATGTCCTTACAAAATAACAAAATATGAGTTACAAGCTAATATAGTATTGATGTGCTCAAACATGAACATGGAATTTATGGGCGTGAACTACAACAAATGAATCACAATTGCAACACATCGAAACGATCAAGAAGCTCTAATTGGTAGCGATAAATAATCAAACTTTATTTTAGCCATATGTGAAATTTAAAGTGTGAGGTAAATGATCTAAACAATCAAATATGCACACAAATCCAGAATTTTGACGATTTTACAAACAATAGCGTCATGATATGAATTTTCAACATTAGGATTTGTGGTGTAAACCCGTTTAAATTATTCATCCAAACGCCCTCAAGTATATATCATATTTTTATTTTGAATGAACATAAACTAATTTAGACCATATTTTTGGCATATGATTCCTTTTATTACCTTTCAATTTTTTCGGACTTTTTTAAATGATGGCTTTCACGATGAGTCAATTTTTCACTATCGCAGCCCTTTCTATGAACACTCATCATTTTTTCAATTACTATCCTCACGATAAATGGTTATTACATGCACACCTCCTACTTATGTCTACTTATGCATAAATGATAAAATTGAGATAAGAACGTCTCACCAAACTCAAATATGCAAGACATGTCAAACATTCATATAAACTCGTGCATGTATGCAAAGATGGCATATATACAAAGTTGAATCAAAATGCATGTCAACATCGAAACAATCCAATAATAAAATGGTTAAGATCATTCAAAGCATCAATAATTATGATCAAATGTCCTAACCACATGGATAATGAAAGGAAGGGGGTCCAAGCACAGCAATATGCCACATCAAACATGTAAACTAAAAAAAAATAACGAAAATCTTTTTGGTTTTTCAACATATTGACTAAAAAAAATGCAAAATCTTTTTGTATTTTCTCCAAAATATAATAAACCAAAATCTTTTTGTATTTTTTCAAATAAGACTCAATAAATGAAAAATATAATACAAAATTTTACACATATCATAACAATAGCAAGATGTAAATCATGATGCAAAGACTAGCATATGACAAACATGGTAACACAATCATCCTTTAGATTTATCATGGGAAGAATCAAGTGCAACCAGATGAGAACCATGAAGTTATAGTGCTAAAGCCATTAAATCCGATTTCCTAACCCAAGTAGGTGTAACATGACAGGTGGGGGTTTTGGTAACAGACACGACTTTATTCCTAAACATACTAGGAGAATTCCTAAGGTCATAACAAAAATATCTATGGTGACCTTTCCTACCGCAATGTGTGCAAGTGTAAAGACGGCATGAATGATTACCAAAATGTTGACCTCTGCTCACGTTCCTACTGGGCTCTCTCAGACGATCGGTATTGGATTTGGGAATGGGAACAACTCTATCATCGTAGCCTCTACCACACCTATCATTTTTTACTTGGACGGTGCCTAACATCCTATCCAACTTTTCCAACCTAGATATGTGAAAATGATTTTGAAAACAACAAGTATTTAACAAATGCAATAAAGAATTTATTATGTACATGTTAGTATCCAACTCTCACTTGCTATTCTCACCTCTCATCTAGAGTGCACGCTTAACGTTTCCTATTAACCTCTTAGTTAATGATTCCTTTTCACAAATTTCCATAATATGATTCCATCCCATATCATAACCCCGTATGTCCCATACCATACTTAGTATAATCATTCATATTCGTTTCTCATTAAAATGAGTTAAGCTTTTCAAATCTATCAGAATAGTATTCATTAACTTAATTCAATTCATTTTCTCTATTCACCGTTATCTATAATTATCACACATTAGATTAATCAAACCACTATATATACATTCATTTAATTCATTATATATACATCAAACCACGAAGACTGTCTCTCTCTTTCTCAACGTACTCTGGATTTTCCCTAAGCTTCTTCTCCCGTTCCCTAAGATCCTCAATCAAAGCATCATTATTTTCTATGGCACGCTCATTCAACCTAGCTTGCAATTTAGAGTTACCCTTTTTCACTTTCACCGCCTCGGCATATAACTCATTAAATGAAACTTGCAACTCTTTCACATCTACCTACTCATCCTCACTAACTTCTCCTTCACTCACTTGGGATTCAACGTCCTCAGAAGTGTCATTCACATGAGAATTTTCGTAGGAAGAAATATCGTTGTTGCACACATGACCTGCTAAGAAAGCAACAAACTTTCTCTCATTGGGGGAACTCTCTCCCTCTTCCGCATCACTATCACTTAAGGTGACATTATAAGCTATCGGTTTCTTGACCTCTTTATTAAGTCTAGTGGGACACTCAACAACTTTGTGACCATACACCTCACACCAAAAACACATAACCGACTCAACCTTGTTAAGTTTCTCACTTTTATCTTTAGGGGTGGACTCGACCTTGTTGTTCTTAAATTTCTCAAACTTTTTAGCATCTTTTGATTGATTTTGAAACTTGAGAATTTTTTTGAACTTTTTAGCCAACAAGGCAACATCCTCAAAATCGGAATCAGAATCGTCTTCTGAAACTTTAGTTTCCTGCTTCCGGACTTTCAAAGCAATGCCTTTTTCTTTCTTTGGCACTTGCTTGGAGGTAACCATATCGAATTCATAGGTTTGTAAGTCACTTACAGTATCTTAAAATTTCATTGAATCAAGCATACCTAAGGAGTTTAAAATGGTTACTTTTTCATCAAACCTTCTCGGCAAAGATCTCAAAATTTTCTTTATGATACGGTTATCGGGAATCCTCTCTCCTAAGTTAAATAATGAGTTGACAATATTAGACAGCCTAGCGTAAAACTAATCAAAAGACTAACCATCTAACACCTTAATCATCTCAAATTGTGTAGTGAGGTTATGTAACTTAGATGCCCTAACCGTGCTAGTGCCCTCGTGAGTAAGTGAAAGTGTATCCCAAACCTCTTTTGAAGTTTCAACAGTCATGGTTCTATTATACTCTTTCGGGGTGACAAGTGAGGAAATTACGTCCAGACCATTAGAGTTGTATGTAATACCCCATATTTTAATGATTTTTAAAATTTGGGGATTTATTAAATTTGAATTGAGATATTAATTTAATATTAATCCAAATATTTATTTAAATAGTTACTAGCGTGACGAGAGGTAGTAATTATTGGGAATTTGTCGAATATTACTAAAAGAGTAAAGTAATATATAAGACTGATTTTATAAAAATTGTCACAAGTGAATGAAATGGCAATTATGGAAATTTAAGTCGAGACGCGCCTGTGTCGTGTCAGGACTAAATTATTATTATTAAAATGAATAAATTATAAGTCATCCATATGGTCATTTCTAGTGCGGAAATGTATCCGGAAGGGTCGAGATAGTCAAAATAATATACCCGGGGGTTTAGTTTGGGTCTCAGTGCATTTTTAATACGAATTGACATCCCGGGAGGGTATTTTAGACATTTTACATTTTTAGGTAATTAAATCCATGAATTTCCTAAGGATATATCAGCCTTTAGGAGTTATCTTCTAGGGTTAACAAACACAAAATAAATAACGGCCATTAGAGAAGGAGTTTGGGAGCTTTTCAAGAAACTCAAGGCCAAAGACTCACCCGTTTGCACCACCCCCACCACCAAAGCATAAATCGCACGACGAGGAACACAACTATACCTCTTTCGGCCACAAATCAGAGACCCAAATTCCAAGCAAGTATTTATCTTGCTTTATTTTTAGTTAATGTTTCAATCATGTTAGTCTAGGATTGTTTAGAACATGTTTCATGAAAGAAATTATATTTTTGTAGATTTCAAATCATATGTTGTAGAGGAAGTAGACGTATTCTGGACATCTAAATCACATGTAGAGGATAAGCCACGAATTTGTATGGGTTTAGAAGCAAGAAATCCAGGAAAGAATGGAAACTAAAGGAAAATTAGGGTTCTTGTAGTTTATGTGAATCTTACCCCATTAAATCATGATACTTGATGAATTCGGACTTGTTTTACGTAGAAAATCATGTAGTTAGGTATATGGTACATGTAGTATTATTAATTGGGATTTTGGAAATCGTTAATGGAGATTTGGTTGAGGTTGTAGAGGTAAACCCGTAACTGGAAAAGAACAGGTTTTGTCATAACTGCTTGATCGATCGATCGACCCCCTTACATCGATCGATCGACCCCTCCTGAAAAACTGTATATTTTTTTTCTGCTTGTTTAATCTAGTTAAAATGTGTAGAAACCCTTAATTTCTATTGTTAGAACATAATGGGATATATAGAAGACCAGTAGGGTCTAGGTAGACCCCGTTGAGTGAAATTTAATATAGGATGAGATTACGGGTTAACGACGGGTTATTCATGTGTAGAAGAAATCATGCATGCGTTTAATAAAAGATCGAGACCGTAAGGGAGTTAGACCAGAAGGTAAGTGAGAGTGCCTACTAAAATTATACTTAGGTTGATAGAATACTTCTAAAGATAAGTAAGTTTGGATTAACTTATATAAGAGAAGAAAAAGTGACGAGTCTGTTATGCAAAATAATCGAGTGAAATGTGTTAAGGACGGATAATTATAATTATGGGTCGTGGCGCACCTAATTTAGAAATGTGACTATTTATATGTATACATGACTATATGATTGTGCATATATTATATACCTGTGTAAAAATCATATCCGAGCTACTTGCTATCACGGGGGTTTTCGTACCGGGACAATCTTATCTCGATTGGGCCTTTATGGGGGATAACGACTCGTACCCCAGAAGATAGTATCCTTGATACAGGCTATTTGAGTGATAGCCAGATGGTCCTAAGAGACGTGAGGGTATGTGCTAACCTCTTAGTGACTTGGAGCTATACTTTGCCTCCAATTGTATGTGTTTTGTGTTAATACAGTTCGAGAGTGATTTCGAACTAGTATTTCCCTTAGTACGAGTGATACGGGGACTTGATAGCAGAGTATGCTAGCACCATAGATTTTATGTGGGATGCAGATAGTATATATATTATATGAGTGACTTATATATATATATACACACACACACACACTTAAGTATGGGAACTTCCTACTGTGCATAAAAGTAGTTAAGTAATGAATAAATACTCCAAATTTACTATAAGTGTTTGAGAATTTTGTGACATCATTGGGTTATTTTAAATAATATAAGATATACGAGAGAGCTTAATTTTCAGAAATTAAATATCTTAGACATAGTATTCATCGGAGTGAAATCTTATGGGAAAGTTAAGCCAGAATAAACTTCAAATATTACTAGTACGGTAGGCGTGCATACTAGAGGAGAGGTGAGAATTTCTCAAGAGAGTGTCGCTTACTAATATGGTTATTACATTAGCCGATAAGATTTTTAAATACTTGCTAAACTATTTTTAAACTGTTTTACACTCGGGCTCTGACCCATTTCCTGTTATTTCTCTTCTCTTATATATATATGTATATATTACAGGTGCCTAGCCACAGGGGCGTCATGCTTAGATTTCTTGGAACGGACGCGCTACAGCTTAGGTGGGAGTTGCGGGCCATTGCTTAGACGACCTCGTTCAACTTAACAAAATTTTATCTTGATTAAACCTAAACATCCATCTAGTGATTAAAGCAAGTAAAATAAAGTAAAGAATACTCACAATGCAGGATGTACGAGAAAAATCACAATGGGAAAACCTCGAATGGCATAAGCCTGACAATCACTATGAATATGGTTTTACAAAGGTACACATGGTAATCTTACTCAATGACTCGGTCCACCCATGAGACTTGACACTCCTTTGATCTTCAACCACTCCTCTCACAGTGCCCACGTAGAAAGTAACATTCTTTCATGATGCCTGTCCACAATACACGCGTCCACATATGTCTCGATGTCCACCGATATGACTTTTAACGTCTACGATGTTGAAACCGGACTCCACCGAATCTTCACCGCAAAACTAACAATCATCAAGTGTAGAACAAATCTTCTTGGTGCCACAAAGATCACTATAACATATATTAATGATAACTCAGATCTTCAAAACTCTAAGGATGCATTAACTTTGGAAAACCTTAGAAAACTTGTTTGCAGAAACGTTCCGGATGAATACTGATTTTCATAAAATGCACACTTACGAAATTTGATGGAAAATATGCCTTATATAATTTTCTTGAGGTGACGTGTCATTCAAGCGACATTTATCTGTCGCTTGAACGAGATAGCAATGTCGCTCGAACGACAGAGCATCTCGCTCGAACGACTGGTCAAGTCATTCAACGAATCAAAGTTTGATTTTAAACCAACTCTTAAGTAAGAGTTCCACTTAAATCCAACTCTAATCCGTCCTCATCAGATTAAAATGAAGTGTAAACCTTTTCAAACACTTATAAAACATTTTAAAAAATTATTTAATAAAAATTACATCCTTGATCATTTTAAAATAAATTCCGAGTCTCGTTAAATTTACGCATTCATACCTGAGTGATCTCGAACATCAACTGGACTTGAAGATGAATAAACTTTCACCAATTAAACTTCGACAGGATTGATTCCTTGAAGCTTTGCCACAACGTCTTCAACATGTCATAATCTGTGTGGGATCGTGATAATAAAAATATGACCTATGACTCAAACGTGTTTTGTTCTGGGAATAAGTCAAAATATTTAGTGGACTCAATTGGAAATTTTTTCCTTACAGACTTTGGAAGATTTTCCCCATATTCTAACCCCACCTTATAAGGAGTTGATCGAGCGACTATTTGATCATCACCCTTCCACCTTTACTTCTCGCTGTGTTCAAGTCATTCCTGTTATGATGGCTTATAATTTGATGGGGTTTTGTCACAATCCTAGGCTAAGAATTACACACTCCTTTGCCATCCTCAAGACCCTGAAAGATCAAGGAAATGATGGGCCAGATCAATATTCTTATTGGTGATGCTTTTGCCTTAAAGTGGCTTACTGATTTGCTCAAGTCTTCACGAAAGCTGACCTACCTTCATTTTTTGCCAAGCTCCAGTCCGCCATCCGCTCGCAGAATGCTCTTGCTGAAAGAATGGAAATCCTAAATCCTGAGATTGCCAAGATGGAGGAGGATGTTCTTGCCATAAAATAAGCTTTGATAAATGCCGAGGCGAAGGTGGATAAAATTTAATAGGAAATGGAGAGTTATCCGCAAGAGATGCCAGACCTCTCAAGCGAGCAGTCTTCCTTAGCCTCTGTATTACCCCATCACCATCACATGCCTTTAGATTCTTTTAGATGGTGGTTTGTCATAGACAACCCAAGTGATTATTGATAGGACTTTATAGTTGTTACTTTCATTTCCCCCCTTTTACAATGTATCTCGAGGTGGTAGATCCTCTTTTATTTAAGTGTTGATGAGTTTGGGCTTTTGTAATGAATGAAATGGAAGTGTTTTTTATTTATCTTTATCTTCATGCTAGCTATCTCCGAGAAAGAAAAAAATTATTGTGTTTCATCCAACAATGTCTTCATATTATATATAGCCCCAAAATTACCATGCTTTAATAAGTTGTGAGAACATGCTCTGTATTTAACTTTTGACATTTACAATGCTAATTAATAGCTTAAGGAGGAAAGAAATGAGTGTAGCACCTAGGTTTTCTCTTCGTAGTTCTGTATGCCTAGAAGACCTCTAGTATTTTCATCCCAAGTTCTTAGAAAATCTTCTAACATCTTCGAAAAGATATTTACCAAGGTCTTATTTTTAGATTCCACTTGGCCATTTCACTTTGGGTACACTACACTTGACTTGTGGTGGATAATGGCATATTTCTCTATGAGAAAACTCACATCATCATTCGCAAATGGGGTATCATTATTCGATAGGAACACCTTTGAGATGCCAAATCGATAGATAATGTACTCCTTTATAAAGGGCATAACGACCCTGACTATATCTTTCTTCAATGGTATGGACTCTACCCATTTAGTAAAATATTTTGTGGCCTCAAGTATCCAGATCTTACCCCTCGAAGAGGGGTTGATTACCCCTACTAGATTGAATGCCTAGGTATGAAATGGTAAAAGAGTATAGAGAGAATACATGTATACTGAAGGGGCATGAATCATGATCCCATGAAGTTAAAATGCCTTTCATGTCCAAACGAACTCTGTCGAATATTTTTCTATGGTAGGCTAAAAATATCCCAACATCATTTATTGGTCAAAGAGTTTTTCTCCCAATGTGTCCTGGTTCGTGGGCTTGCTTCAACACTTCCTTCGCTTCTTCCCACCTGATGCATCTCAAAGGCATGTCATGATATCCTCTTCGATGTAATTGCACATCATGAATGTAGTATCTGGAGAATCACCATTTTAGCTTTGGGACATCATTTTTATCTATGGGAACAATCCCATCGACTAGCATGTCAATGTATGACTTCCTCCAATATGATGGTTGATCTATTAAGTTACATTCCACATCTTGATAATACAATATACATTTCCCACAATCTTTTTGTAGTAGTGTGGAAACTTGTCTCATCATAAGCTAGAAGTAACCTACTCTCTGGATTCTTCGATACAAAGAAATTTATGTTGTCTCGCAACGTTTATCATGAATTTCTAGCAACCTCCTCTTAGTTTCTTCGGGGTCCACGCACCTGGATAGACAACACCCTTTGTTTTTATACTATAAGTTACCTAAGGTAGTGAAATGTTATGCTAGCTCGGCCAAAGTCATTGGCCTTTTACCCATTTCCAATTATCTTCTTATTTCCCCCCTCTAGTCACCGCTATCATCCAAAGGTAGCATTTTGATTACCGTCAAGGGGGCCATTCTCTTTATGATTCGAACAACTATTGAGTCTCCTTCGAAGGCAATTTTCTGAGTTATTGTAGCATATGCATCTGCATGTCTATTCACCATTCTTCTGTGCCTTTTGATCTTCACTTTATGGAATTGACTAAGCAACCTTTGTATGATTGTTCGCTATGGTTCCAAACGCATATGCTTGAGAGCGTACTCGCCATTCATTTATGACATCACTAGGTTGGAGTCCCCCTTTATCATGAGCACCTGGATATCTCTGCACAAAGCTTCTAATAAACCCAACATTAAGGCCTCATACCCCACTTAATTATTTAAATAACTAAACTCCAGTTTGAAGAACAATTAAACTTCTTCTTCCCCTTGGCGTAGAATCACTCCATCCCCTCATGTGCCTTAAATCTAGAAGCCATCAAACTACACACTCCATTCCCCAAGATTGCCTCAAGGTAGTTGTCTTGAAGGTTATCTCCTGAGAGCTCTTCAATAGGTGGCTCGAATATCCCTGATAGGAGTATGGCCAATAAATCTGCATAAGCTTGACCTTGATAACTTAAGGGACCATGAACTTAAGATCATACTCAGAGAGAATTAGGAACCATCGAGTAGCCCTGCTTATTAGCACAATTCTAGAAAGAAAAAACTTTATGGGGTCACACCTAGTTATGATGTGAATTGTGAAACATAACATGTAATGCCTAAGATTTTGTGCAACAAATACAAAGGCTAAGAAGTTCCTCTCAATGATTGTATATCTACCCTCAGACCCATGTATGACCCGAATTAAATAATACAGAGGTTACTCCACGCCCTCGACTTTTTGAGGTAGCAATTCCCCTATTGATCTTTCGGTGGACTTGAGATAGAGGTGAAAAGGAATACATGCCTTAGGAGGAACCATCATTTATGAGGATGTTAAAAGATTCTTCAACTAGTCTAGAGCTTCCTCATGTGGCTGATCCTATATGAACTTGGTCCTTGCTCACAACAACTCTATTAGTGGGTGAGTGACTTCAGCCAACTCGGGCATAAACCTCCTCAAGTAAGAAACCTTTCCCAAAAAACTATTCAATTATTTCGCTGACTTGGGCCTTAGCATGTTCATGATGCCCTTTTATTTGTCCATATCCATCAACACGCCTTGCCCGTTCACCACGAACCCTAGGAATTTGCCACTGGTTACCCCAAATGCGCACTTTCGGGGGTTTATCTTCAATTTTTACTTTCTTTACCTTGAGAACACCCTCTTTAAGTCTGCCAAATGGGTAACCTCCACCTTGGACTTTATGTTCAGATCATCCACGTAGAACTCCACAATCTCATAAAATATGTCGTGGAATATCGCCTGCGTTCTTTAGTCCAAAAGGCATAACAGTATACATGAAGTTACCTAATGGGGTGAGGAAGTCTATCTTCTCGGCATCCTTTAGGTCCATCTCAATCTGCTTGTACCCCACTTAGATATCCATTAAACTTCACATCTCATTGCCCGCTGTTGCATTTATCAGGCTATCAATCTATGGTAAGGGGAACTCGTCTTTTGGACAGGCTCGGTTCAAATGTCTGAAGTATACACAAATTTGAATTTCGTTCTTATCCTTATTCCCCACCGGCACAATAGTGGATAACCAAATGGGATGCTCGATGGGCACAATGAAGCCTGAAGTGAGAAACCTTTGGACTTTTTCCTTTATCTACAAATCTAACTCTGGTTTGTACGTTTGGGTAGCCTATTTTATCAAAATTATTGACAGTCTAACATTCAATTTATGGCAGCTCACCTCTTTATCTACTCCCATGATTTTGATATATTTCCACATGAAGACATCTTTGAATTCTCGCAGCAACTCCACTAGAGCACCCTTAGCTGCATCTTCAAGGTCTTTCGAGATGAACATTGGTCTAGGATCATCACCTTCATCGGCCAAGTCCTCTGTTCTAGTTCTTGAACATGGGGTTTTAACCTATCCCTCATGCATTCTGGTTCTTCCTCAACCTCCTCCACGAACTCCTGGATATTGGAATTGTCAATTACCAAGCACTGGCCAAAATTATCCACCAAAAAACATTCATAAACTGGGTTAGCCTCATTATTTAGGCTTTCAGCTACCCATTCACACCTTCAAAGTTTGTAGATGATCTTGCCATTAGCCAAAACCACCCTTTTGCATTGACGAGGATTTTCCTCCTGATGGGGTCTTTTGCACCTATTTTCTTCCAACTCTCTAATTGAGAATCTACTGAGCACACTTTATTGCTGGACTTGGTACTCAATCGGGTCAATTCAGGGCGACATTCAGTCATAAAGCTGTCTAGACAGACTAGGAGGCCTAACTGGCTCGCGAATAATCTCTTCCTCCTCATAAGCCGCCACCGGGTGCGCTGGTGCACGCACCCTTTCCCTAGTGCTAGGAGTCTTGATTCCCCCAATATACCGAGTGAGTAAAGTAACTTTTGTAGCCAACTCTCTGTAGAATGCCGCATCCACTAAGTGTGCTTCTTCCTTTGCGACAGCTTCTTAGATTTCCGAATGACTATCTCCTTCCCCTTAACATTTGATTTAGCACATTGGTGATATGTGGAAGATACCAACCCATGATTATGAATCCATACCCTCCCTACGAGAAACTAGTAAGACGACTCACAATCCATGAGATGGAACTTAATATGAAAAGTGATATTCCCCATTGTGATTCCCATATTTAAATAGCCAATCGACTTGGAGGACTGATTATCATACCTTGCGATTGACAACAAATTTTTCACAATCCTTGTCTCAGAGATGTTGCAGGCATAAAATGATCCGATGGACATAATATTGATAGAAGCTCCCATGTCGATGAATACACGATTAAATCTACACCTGTTAACACTCGCCATCACATAAAGTGGCCTATAATGGGGATATCGAACCAATCGATCTGCCTCCGAGAAGGTAACCTCCGAGATAAAATTCTTCACTAACTTATCAATTGGACCTTTCCATCACAAATTTGGGGCCATGTTCTTCTTAGAAATTTTTAAGATTGCTCGAGTAACCTCTAGTCGAGAATCCTCCACTAGTCTTACTTGGTCAAAGAACCAACCAAACTTTGGTGATCGCGCTACTGCAACGCATTATACCAAGGGTCAATTTGTTCTTCTTATAGCTCATAAAATTCCTCCACATCTCTGTACGATGATTCATCATATGCTATCACAACATTTGCTGCCTCTAGAGGGCAAGCTTCTAGTTGTCTGCTCAAATCATCAATCGGGCTCCATTAATCTTTTGTTTCCTCTTATAACGTTAAACAAGACATTTGGGATAATCATTCCTCCAAGGAATCCTTAAAATCTTCTTCACGGAGCTAATTTTCCTCCATTATCTGTTCTGCCTCCTCGTCAAAGGCGCTAGCCATGTTCACCACATGTGCTGGCAAAGGATTGTTATTCACATTGTCTCGTGACAGCTGAATATCTCCATTCTTAACATGTTTGTATATTATTTTTTGAAGCGTAAAACACTTATTTGTTGGACGTCTATTGTGTACCACACAATACTTCAGTCCTTCTCTATCTTCTCGTGTGATAGGCGTCGTGTCGGCCACAACACATGTTATCTCGAAGCATGAGATCGTAGGTATCAATAGCCTGTTCCACCATACAAGGAAACTCCGAGTTATCTTTGTTAAACTTCCTCTTGTTTCCTCTTCCCCTATGGCTGTGGTTTGCCCCTTCCTACTTTCCACCTTCATCATTGGTATAGTTCACACGACGAGGTACCCCCCTCCTCGAGCTACTCGACAGCTTCAGTTGTAAACTTGACAAGGATGGTGATGGTGTTGGCAGTGGTTTTACAACCAAATCAATGTTCCTCATGGATTTAAGAAATGATACAAACGTACCCTTCCAAATTTATTTTATCAGATGCCATATATATTTGGTCAATAAGCCCTCTGCGCAAACCTATAAAATTTTAGCCTCTCGTGTCTCCTCTTTTACATCTAGAGAGCGCTCGTGGAACCTCCGAATGTACGTCACCACATCCTCGTCGGGCTTTTGTTTCTTTCGCACCAGTTGTGTAAGTGTGAATTCATCTTACACTAAGAAGAATGTCTGTATGAACTGAACATGAAGATCCTCCCAAGTGGCCACGTTGCCCAGTGCCAAGTGAGAATACCACGTGTAAGCCTTCTCGATCAGAGATTTTGAGATCTCTCTCAACCTCAACCTTTTATTATTTCAGTGGTCCCCAATATTCTCCACAAACATTTTAATATGATCCTTAGGATTCTCCCTTTTCCCTGTATATTTCTCAAGGATAGGTGGAATATACCCCACTGGGTAAGGTTCATTATTATACTCTTCTGGGTATGGGGTATGAAAATCGTTATATACCGAGGAAGCTTCTCCTCCAACCTTAGAGGCCACCATCATTTTCAAGAGCTACCTTTTCATTTCCTCCATTATAGGTGGAGTTAAGATGTGCTTCATGGGGCCGTCATCACTGGGATTGTCATAGGTTGTGTGATCAGCGTGTCACTGCCTGGACACGTAGCCAATATCACGACTGGTCTAGTAGTGCTATGCGTCCCTCCTCTTGTGACAGAGGGTGCGTTCAGTGGTGGTGTTGGTAGATCAGCATTGTTAGTTTCTATTTGTGCAACTCCCTCAGAGATAAAGGGAGTTTGTAGAACCCTGGTGGTGTTAAGAATGAACTAAGTCCCACTGTAATCCCTAACACCGCCTGAGCTGTCGGAGTCTTGATGAACTCAGTGAAAAGGCTCATTAGCCTTACCATCTGTGCTGGGCCCACATTAACCACCACACTAACATCGGCCGCACTAGTCTCCCTTCTCCTTACTTGCTCCCCATCTATAAAGATGGTGAGATCTCCTTCTTCCTCACATTGTATAGCGTCGAAATCAATGTTCTTTTCCACATTATCGTTAGCCATCACTCAAAAGAGAATACCTCCCCAGCGGAGTCGCCAAATGTAAGAGGCGGGTTCTTGAAATGATATTAGTGTCAAGGGAGGCATAACCCCTTAACAAGATGAAAATTAATGATAAAGAAAAATCACTAATCACAATAAATAAAGGCCAAAGTTCAAGACATTCAACGTCTATAAAGATCCTGTATTAAATGTGTTCTTACGACATAAATGCTACAAGCGTACAATAAATGAGAGGGATCCCACAGTTGACTTGATTGGAGGGAGTAAGAACAAGTACCTTTAGCGCAATAAAGGTAAGGCAGTAACGTTAAACACAAACACCTTTAATGGAATTAAATGGGATTGGTCACACACTAATTGTTCTCATAACAAATGCTCTTGTTTGGGAGTATTTAAGCAACAATTCTGGGATAGAAAAATGTGACCCCAGAATAATATAACTCTTGGGTATATGTAGGAGAGAAAGGTAATTCGAGTGACATTGTCTATATTACATGCATCTGGCCACTTTTAATTCCAATAGTGTTGCATATATAGTGCCGAAGATATCACATTAAATGCACCAGATATGATATTTTGGCGAGAACATTGTTTAGGCTCTCTGCATTATGATTGCATTAATTAGGATGTGATATGTCAGCTATAGACTTACCATCCTAGGAATATTTTCACTCGAGTGATATTTTATTGAGTTCATGAATGTCAGACATGCTGACTTCAAAGAGTTGGTAAATATTAACCTGCAAAGGATGTGCTGTCACATCACTCAAAAAGGTATTTAATTGAATTGAAGGTTGCTCGACGTTTGATTGCTCGAGAAACTTGCGGTCTGTATGTATACATCAAAGGCTAATATTTTGGATAACTGTTTAGAACTGGGGTCCCTCGAGTAGGTTATAAACCAAGGTATTGCCTAAGTACTCTAAAGGGGTTGACATCTTCCAACGTTGCCTTGCTCCTAATCCTCCAAACCAAATCCCTGTGAGATACCCAAGACGAGGTTGCTCGATAGAGTATCTAAATTCTCCCATGACCTGCCAGACATGGTCCCTCGAGGGTACCGATCAACCTCACCAATATTAAAATTTGGACTTTATATTTATAAGGAAAGATAAATACAAGTACATCAAAGTTCTTATTAGAAGTTGTGATTTCCATCTTGTTAACTAGGCTTGACCTTTGTGGGAGATCCCTCAAGTATCTTTAGTCTTGTGCGAGTGACCACATTGGATCTTCTCTATTTTAAGACCATAAAATTTCTAGTAACATCAATTCAAAGTAGGGAATTGATTCTCAACCTCATTTTCTCAATAATTAAAATCACCTTTTCAAATATTAGTTTTCGCACTTTATTTACTCATTTTTAGCTCTAAATATTTAAGAGTATTTATAGTGGAATGGTTACTTCACAAACCTATAACTATATTATTTTCATCAGTTGGTTTTGTATGTTAACACTAAATTAAATTGATATTAACCTTGCTATATAATCAATATTTGTGGATTCAATACCCAACTTACCGCTATATTTTGTAGTTAGTAAGTTGTGAAAATTAGTATTGCATGTTTAGAAACGATTGGCGACAAACCCATTTATCATTTTCATTTTAAACGTCATAGCAAAACGTGAATATAAAAATGGCATCGATGTCAAGGATTAAAAGCAAAATTAACATTATACTAGTTTATAGTTAACTTGCATTTTTATTTGATATTACTTTTCTATCTAAGGAAAATTGTTTCGTTAACTATGTTATTTTCATTTTTGTTCAATGGGAATTGATCTTAAAATAGAACCCTGAACGAAATTTTGTCTGCCAATGATTGCCTTCACATCTAGAAATAGTAATCAAACTAATAATAGTGGTAGCCATTCACTCTTTTGGCGACCACCGCCTTCGGCTGACCATAATTTTACTTTTAATACGTCGCCTACATCATCCCAACGGAGCGATTAAAATTATCATTGGAGAAAATTCCGTTAAACTAGTTAATTCTCTAATTGTGTGTGTCTTGGATCATAAATAATGAGCATTGCTTAATTTAGATGATCTCACACAAAACTATAAAGAAATATGTTATGTACCATGATTTTGGGCCTCTAAAGAATTTTATCGCTCCAATTGACACTGCGTTTGAGAACATAGTAAAGTAATGAAGAAGGTAATAACCTAAAGATGGTTCAGTTTGGGTAGAGCAAACCCAATTATCTTTACCAAAGCGATCACCTTTTCCTTTTGCACCCCCTTTTGTGAATTCATCCTAATTATCACAAAATTCACCGCCCGGTTACAACCCTCTGACTAAATTTTAAGGAAACCGAGGTGTTGACCCTCCGCCATAAACCAGGGAGATTATCTATGTTCAGAGATGATCACATTCCTCGGTTGCATCACATACCCATATAATGCTAGGGATTTTTTAGGGGTGACAATTTTTGATCCGACACGATAATTCGACACGAACTCGACACGAAATTAGCGGATTAGGGTTGACGATTTCTTGACACGAACCCGAATATGACACGACCCGCCAACACGAATAATAAACGGGTTGGGTTAGTGTCAAACACGTATAACTCGAAAATGACACGAATAGACCCGCTTAACTCGTATTTTATGGAGAATATATTAGATATTTTATATATCTTGATAGGCATTTTATAAAATTCATGGAGAATCGGATGATAAATTATTTATGTGTTGAAAGAAGTTGAAATTAATTAAATTTAAGTTATTGTAGGCCTATGATTGGTATGATTGGTTAAGAGAGAAGAAAAAAATTATTTTATATTTTACTTAATGGATTATGTGTGGTCAACCCGAACACGACACGATAATAAATAGGTCGGGTTAGTGTTTGCTCATCTGACATGATTAGTTAAATGGGTCGGGTTAGGGTTGACTAATACTTGACACGAACCCGAACACGACACGACGCACACAAATTGCCACTCCTAGGATTTTCATTTCTGGATTGTCTTGATTAAAATTCTTTCGTCCTTTCACGAATGGAAAACGAAAGTTCCTATATACATATAAGTGGCTTTCAAGAAGTGTGTAACTTTTTTTTATCAAAATTGATCTTAAGGACTAGTACATCTGAAATTGTTCTCCTTTTAGGTAAATGATACGTCTAAAGACTGGTTACTCACATTTCCACCCAACTCTATTGGAAAAAGCATGAGTTATAGTATTTTTTATGAAGAAATTATTTCCTAATCATAGCATGAATGCTTTGACGACACAATTTCAAAGTTTTATTCAAAATGATTAGGGTTACTAGATTTTTAAATTCTTTCCACATCAATGCCAACACCACAGGTGTGACAAAATGAGACAAATGTCAATATTCCATGGTGTGATTAATTTGACGATGAAGGAATTGATGAAAACAATGTGTCCGGGTAGTTTTCTTTATTTTAGTGTTAATCAAGCAAAGATGATTCAGATTTTGTGGCCAAAACTTTGCATGGGTGGGATACGTCCAAACCATATGATAAGACTAAAAAAGTGAGCATTGTTTCCCCAAGGCCATATCAAACATGCACCACCTAATGGTTGATAAGGATAACATACATATGAAGTATGCCCGGTTGTGTCACAAGGTTGAGGCGATGAAATCTAGCCAATAGTGAGTGATAAAGGAGCCTCTTGAGGAGGTGGTTTGTGCAATTTATGACACAATTAGTCACTCGACCAAAGATTGACCCATACTCTAGTGTCACAAATGGGTTAACTTAGATTGAGAAAATATTATGGGGGATTACAATCAACCATGTAACAACCATTACAATGAGACATATAACCCTGGTTGGAGAACCCACCCAAATTTGGTGGAAATATAACCAAGGATAAGGATTTCAAGTCGTGAGTGACCAGTCCCCACATCTATTACCTACTTAATTACAACCCTAATTCCACCACAACCTCAATTTCTATAACCAACTCATACGTCTCCTAACCTCACTTTGAACGTTATTCCTCATCAAAATACGACCGAGGGCCCCTATGACTTAAAATAAAGAAAGAACTAACTGTATTAATCTACCCATGCATAATCATCTCAAATATCATAAATGGCTCATGCCATTCAATTGATACAAGAATTTATGGCATAATTGGTTAAAAACTAGCAAGGATTTGATAAAGCACGTCTCCCCTCACTAACTAGAAAAATCCAAAGGCGAAATGGGAATTGAGGGACCAAACCCCAAGAAGACCCTCACTCAGCATATTGAGGGTCATTACCCTCCTAAGTAGCAAAGAAGTTGACAACCAAGTCACTAGGCCTCTGCTAGAACACTTCATTCCAAATCCTCCCACGGGAAGAATTGCCAATCCAAGGGAGGTGAGACCTCACACTCCCCACAACTTAGACAATAACATCTACAATAAGTTAGACAAGTCTAACCATGGTAGGAATCTCTGAGTCCAAATTACACTTCATTCCCCCCCCCCCCCCCCAAGACTCAATCCAAAGGTGGATTATGTCACCAATGATGGGTTCTTAGAACTCTTTAAACATGTGAACATGGATTTTCACCCTATTTAAGGCAATTAAACATGTACCACAATACTGAAAAACTTGTGCATAATTTATCTCAATAAAAATGTTCGCAAGAAAGTGTTGATTGTGGCACAAGGGAGCTTCATTGTCACTAATAAACTCTCCTCGGAGGCTAAATATCCCGAACGCCCTACCATTTCCTATGTAACTAGGTAACGAATAATCAATTATTTTCTCTTTGATTTGGGTGAAATAATAACATTCCTTCCATACTCGATTTTCCTAGAGTTGAACATAAGAGAGATAAAAGCGATGAAGGTCATTTTAGATCTCACTAACTAGTCCACTCGAATGCTAAGAGATATTGTAGAATATGTCATCGTTTAAATACATTATTTTTACTACCCGATAAAATTTATTATTATAGACATGCAAACCATTAAAAAAAAGATCTATAAAATTCCCATAATCTTTGGGCAACCACTATTGGCCACTGTCAATGCCAACATTAACTATAAGAATGGTGTCATGAAATTTTCTTTAAAAAATATTGCTGTAAAAGTGAGCGTGTTTTCCTAATTGATTTGATGATAATGAGGAGGAATCTGACACAACTTCATGGATTGTGAAAATTGTCCACAAGTACTTTGACATATCTCATTTTGGAGATTCCTTGGAGGTATGTATTTCAAACTCTTATGATAGTTATTTGCTGAGTAATGAGAAACATAATGATGAAATTATTAATTAAAATTACTATTCTTTGGACAATGAGATTATCGAGAGTTGTTATGCCCTCGAGTTATTCGAGGAGGAGTGTCAAATAAGAACTGAGATTACAACAAATATGGTAGTATTTCTATTAAGGATCGTTAGGGAGTTATCTATGAATTGATGTAAATTTCCCTTTTTGAAAAGTTACCTTTGAATGGCACTTTCCTATTCCCATCGAGTATAATTATGCCAAACCTTGAGTTAAAAACCTTTTCAAAGGAGCTCAAGTTATGCATTCTTAGGTAGTGAGAACACGTTCCTTCCGATGAGTTTAACAGATATTAGCAACAATTAGGAGATGGAATTATTGAGCGTCTTAAGAAAGAACTAAAATATTATAAGATGGTTCATAAAGACTTAAAAGGAATTTGTCCTTCTATTTACACGAATATAATTTACTTAGAGGAAGATGCTAAACCTAACTGTTAAATGCAAAGGCACTTGAATCCAAACATGAGTAAAGTGGTTATGGCTAAGGCGATTAAACTATTGGATATTGGGATAATTAACCCCATCTTCGATAGTGAATAGGTGAGTCCAACATAGCTGGTGATGAACAAGTGTGGAATCACATTCATAGAGAACTCTAATGGAGATTTACTCCCATCTCATATCCCTGCTGAATATCGAGTTGGTATTAACTATAGGATGTTTAATATAATCACAAAAATGACAACTTTTCATTTGCCTTCCTTGATCAAATTTTGAAGAGCATAGCGATTCACGCATATTACTTTTTCTTGATGCATAATTAGGGTGCAATAAATAAAAACCACCCCTCAAAATCAATAAAATACCACCTTTACATATCCCTATGACACTTTTGACTTTAGGAGAATGACATTTAGTTGTTGTAGTGCACGAATGCATTTTCAACGGTGTATGCTTAATATATACAGTGATAGGCTGGAGGACAAAGTTTAAATCTTCAGGGACGATTTCAACGTGTTCAGTAATTTAAATTAGAAAATCCTAGGAAACCTTGATTGGTTCATAGGAAGATGTATTGATAAGAATATGATTCTCAATTGGGAAGAATGTCATTTCATGGTGACACGTGGGATTATTTTGGGCCACATAGTCTCAAATGACGGAATTCAAGTTTATAAGTCCAAGATAGATTTAATATCCAATCTTTCAGCTCCATAAACCCTTAAAGGCATGAGATAATTTCTTGGTCACAAAAGCTTCTACCGTTGATTTATCTAAGATTTTATCGCGTTTGCACGTTATTATGAAATCTATTTGCTAAAGATGTCCTAATTCTATGTACAAAATAATTCTAAGGATCGTTCGACAAGATGAAATCCTTAATTACCACAACCCTTATAATGAAATATCCCCACTGGACTATAATATATGAGCTTATGTGTAGCATGAGTGACTATGTAGTGAGAGCCATGTTGGATCAATGCAAGGGTATGAAATCCCAGGTCGTTTTCTATGCTAGACGCACTCTTGACAATGCTTAAATAACAAATCCATCACGAAAAAGGAGTTGATATATATATATATATATATATATATATATATATATATATATATATATATATATATATATATATATATATATATATATATATATATATATATATATATATATATATTTGTGACACCACCTATTTTCCACACACAAAGTGGTCATCTTTATGTATACAAAATAAGGTATAGAACAAATCAGTACAATTCTAAGCACATGATAAGAATAAAAAACAGAAAAAAATAAACTGCTATAACTGGAATGATAAAATAAACCTACAATTGGAATATAAAAATTATAACTAAAGAGACCTCTGCCAAATGAATCCTCAATTGAATGTCACTCCAAAGCACCCAATACTGCTAAAGCACATTTTTTGTACACAACAATGTCACCTAAACTTGTTATCAATGAAATACGGGTCATGCCCACAAAAGAATTTTTTTTTGTGATCCCCATTAGTGGTAAAATATAAAAATAATGTAAAGTATGTCATATGTGATCCAACGAGAACATATTATCTCAAACGTAATCCTATAGGCAATCACTACTTGACACAAGAAACTCCAACCATAATGTTAATTTATGACCTTAAGGATGTAATTTAAAAAACCCAAACATTTAGGTATTCTATTGTCATGCCAAAGATATCAGATTTCCACTACCTTCCCTTTAACTTAAACATTACCCCAAACCATCCACTAATCCATAATCCATAATCCATAATCCATAATCACAATGCTAAAAATTGGGATAAACTAAAATAATAAAAGATAAACGGGAGCTCAGTAAATAAGCATGAGTATGGTCATCGAGCTATAAACATTAATAGTAATTATAGAGATAAAAAAAGAGAAAATATATCAAAACACACCAAATTAAGTGGTTCAGCCAATCAGGCCTACATCCACTATGAAGTAAAGGTTTTTATCATTCTCAATAATGGTGAATCACCATGTTATTAGTATTGTATAGTCTTATGTAACATTTTTCTATCTTTGGAGAACTATTTGATAAAGTTTCAATTATTTTTTTAATAACTAACTTAAATTGGAATACAAGAGAGTGAATAATGTTTTATATATAGGGTTTGGGGTGTAATGTGCACCCCAAGTGACATGGTACTTTCTTCTTCTGGTGGGAGCCTCTAAGGATTTTCCATATGTCTTTTTAGAGGATCTTGAATAATGTAAGATTATTCCGCCATATGCCATACCTTATGCTAGTGTAGATGGAAAATAACTTAAATACCCTTTATGGAATAATTTGCACATTTTATGATGTTTGTTTTAAATTGGTCGAACTTGTTATGGATGACTTTATTATGGTCCAGGTATTTAGCTAAGGGTATATGAAATTGGGGTCATTAATTATCCATAGGCTTTAACCTTCTGAGCAATTTTGAATGCAATGAAAGGTTAAAGGATATGTTTGCTTCATCAGGTATTCTGACTGAGAGTGAAATGGTTGAATGTTGATATTTCTGAAGGAGATGAGAGACCCCAAAATGTTGAATCTAAAGGTCCATAGGGTATAGGAGCTGAGGGACCCCATAATGCTGAAGTCAAAATTCTATAGGCCGAAGGAGATAAGGGACCCAAAAATGTTAAATCCAAAGGTCCATAGGATGAAGGATTTAAGGGACCTTAAATATTGAACATGAAGGTTTATTGGGACCCCTAAAATGTAAAAGTCGAAGGAGCTGAGGTACCTTAAGATGTTAAAGCTGAGGTCCCATAGGCTGAAGGAACTGAGGGACCTCAGAATGTTAAAATCAAAGGTCCATATTACTAACGAGTTGAGGGACTCCTAAATGTTGAAGTCGAAGTTACATAGGTCGAAGGAATCGTGGGACCCTAAAATGTTGAAGCAAAAATTCCATATGCCGAAAGGAACTAAGGGACCCTGAATTGAAGTCAAAGGTCCATAGGTCAAAGGAGCTTAGGGACCCCCAAATATTGAAGTTGAAGGTCTATAGGCTAAAGGAGATGAGGAACCCTAAAATTTTAAAGTCGAAGGTCCATAGGCTAAAGGAGATGAGGAAAAATAAAATGTTGAAGCCGAAGGTGTGTTGTTTACACTCAAGATGAAATATTTTCTCTATATGTGAAATTTTTTTATCGTTCCACACTCCATCGTATTCCATCATTTTCACTTCCCCAAATATCAAGTTTTGTGCACAAAGTTTAGCCCATCCCTTTATTATATAAGTTTGAGATCTCATTAATTCTTATTCATTTCAAATATTTCTCAATTTAGCATTTTCTCTCTCTTTCTCTCTCTCTCTCTCTCTCTCTATATATATATATATATATATATATATATATATATATATATATATATATATATATATATATATATTGTCCCAAGGCTGCAATGAGTAGTTTATAAGTGTTCTTCATCTCTATCGACTTTTTCGATAAGAAAATACTCCTTTAGATTTTTTCCTGAAAAGATTTATTTATTCATTACATTTTTTATTTACCTTAAAATAATAGATAAAAATTTTAAAATTGTTTGTTTATGTTCTTGAGCAAGTTCTTTAACCTTTTCTTGTTTTGATCTTAAATTCTTATGTGCCAAATAGCATTCTTAATTTGTTAATGCTCGATCCTTTGGAGGAGTCATTCAAATAGTTTAGAAAGTTTCTATCAATTGAGGAATATTTCATAGTTTTGGTGGACAATTATCGTAGAGATGAGCCGACTACCCATGCTGAGGAGGTACTATTGTCATATCCTCCTCTAGGACATATTTAGTTTTGTCAAAATGAATGTGGAGTTTTTGTCTTTTGGTTCATCTTACTCTAAGGCTTCTCATCATCCAAATACCAAGTCAATCCCCTTGGAGAGTTATATTGATGCCAACGGGCTAATTTCTTTTATAAATTAGATGTATCATGAAGAGTTAGAATATACTCCCGTTATGGAGTTATCCACATATTTCTTCCCATTAACTGTGACATTTGTTA
This sequence comes from Sambucus nigra, assembly GCA_949130495.1. Lineage (NCBI taxonomy): Eukaryota > Viridiplantae > Streptophyta > Magnoliopsida > Dipsacales > Adoxaceae > Sambucus > Sambucus nigra. The sequence continues at coordinate 486,179,955 of OX422215.1, forward strand.
TTCATTTGTTGATGACAATGAGGTATATGAGATCAAATTCACTAGATCTAGCCCTTACAAAAGCATTATTAATCATCTTATGTCCGTTAGGATACTAAATAAATATTTATCAAGCCTTCAATGATAACGAGGTCTCTTGAGGATAAAGAAAGAGCCAATAATTTAAAGAATGGTGACAAGATATGTTTATACGAGAGGATATTTAAAATAGGGTTTAGGCTTACCTTTCACCCTTATATATGTGATATCCTTTATAAATTAGATATAGAACCTTCATATTTAGATCTAAACTCTTAGAGAATCATCCTTGGCTCTATAGTTACGTGGAGAAAAGTTCATTCCAACCATATCACGAGTCACACCTTTTAGAGGATTTACACAACCATTTCCACTAAGAATTTTTTAGGGTATCACTTCTTAACCCTTCATAACCCTAAGTGTTCCCCTAATCCAACAAAGTTGACACCTTACTCAGATCCATCGATAAACCCCCCTCTAAAACAACATGTCCCAGGTACTTCACCACTTACTTCTAGAACTCCCAATTCTTGAACCTTCATACAACTTATGATTTTTCAATGTATTAAGGGATATACTCAAATTCCTAGTACGACCCTCTTCTTATTATGAATAAATTAATATGTCATCGATGATAACTGTAGTGATCTGATTTAAATACGATCAAAATGTCTGATTCATCAAATTCATAAATACGGCTCGGGTGTTGGTAAACCTTGAGAATTTCCCAAACTTAAAATCATAACTAGAAGTTGATTTACTTCTTTGTCGAAGGTTCATGGGAATTTTTCAACCATTGAAGTTTGAGAAGGCACAATCAAGGTTCCTCGTGAATGGGGGATCCTTCCATTTAACATTACATTTTTGTTATTATATATTTTTATTGTATTATTCTAATTTTAATATCCGAGTTTAATACATTACTTTGATTTGTTATTTCAATTAGAGTTTTATCCGACCTGGGTCTTAACACTTAGCTGAAAGTGGACGAGGTGAAATAACATAGATTAAAGACTTTTGTGCAGCTGATCGCTTTTTAGAGGCTTAAGTAGATTAGAATCATCTTTGATCCCTATTCCCTATGCGAGATTCGTAAGTGATTTATATTTTCAGTTTATTTAACCTCGTTTGAATTTTCATTATCCTAGAACTTACGTAGAACAATTATTTGTTTATATAGATCATCCAACTAATATTTTGTAACCTTCAGCTATTCAGGGATAGGGAAAAGAGTGTCATCAACAACTAGCAACCCAATCATGATGAATCCTATTATAAGGGAAGTATCCAATTGCCAACTCCAATCCTTTCAATAATCCCCGAAAATTTTTGGAAGGGTCTTTAACTATATAGGGCAGGAAGATGAGCCATGTGAAATCTATTGCCGAAAGAAATCACTCAAATTATAGGGAATTTTAGGAGAATATATAGGCTTATATGGACACTTTTTACACCAATTTTCACTGAGCCCAAAAGTTTCTACACTCTAGCCTCACCTCATGTGATAGGGATTACTTTTCCAATTTGTGCATAGAGGAAGAGATTGACTTGGACGTCAATAATGTCTTCCATATATAGTTATATTATTAATTTTTTATTATTATGCTAAGTTTAATTTATCTTCTAATGATTCATCTTATTATATTCTAGGGCCTGATGATGATGGTAGACCTCCAACAGTCGATTGCCAAAAATAACAAGGCCTTTGAGGAATCTGTCGACATCAATAAGGCATATAACACTCTAAAAATTGAGCATGATAACCTAAAAAAGTGTAGTTCCATAGATCTGAAGAAGGTGGAGATCGAGAATTAGAAGGATGTGGAGGATTTTGAAGCCGACCATGCTAAAAACCTTGAGAAACTCAAATTTGATCACCAAAAGGATTTAGTGGAGGACATGAGGAAGGCTAAAGGATAGAATGTGGATGAATATAATGTATCTTGAGAGTTATAAGATCTATGGATCTATTACATCCACCAAATCAATCCTAAGATGAAGTCTTGGCCTATTCATCTCTACCCTGATCTTTCGAAAGAGGTTAGGGCTTGCAAGATGAATGATGAAGAAGGAAAGGATATCTCAGTTGAACTTTATGCAGAAGAAAATAATCAGAGGGATACCAACAATGATAATCTAGTTATGAGTATTGGTCTTGAGGTTGAGAGTGAGGAAAATGAAGATCAAGCCTCTCACGGTCATGAATCTGTTAGGGAAGATGCTGTTATTGTGGATATTTTCTCTATTGGTAAAAAAGTTAAAATTCATAAGGAGGCTTCTTAGGCATATTCTTATTCTTTTTTTTCAATATTTAAGTTGACATTTTATATTCTTTGCATTATAAACATTTGTTTTGTGTTCTACTTGAATATTCAATCATTCTATTTTGTGGTTAAATGATGAATGGACCTCTAAAGTGAATTGCATGTATTTATTTCACTCCTTATCACTTGTTTGCTTTACCCGCATTGTGAATGTTTAACTTAGATAGTTCTTTATAAGTAATGATAATACATATACCCCTTGTTCTTAGCTAAATCATTATATTTATCCATAAATTGTTGAGGATTATTCACTTGAGACGAGGTATGAGAAAGTCCTTGAAATGTTACCTTTGTATCTTTATCAAACTAGTTTTTTTTTAAAAATTAGCCGAATGAATATACATGAAAATAATATTTCGTGAAGTATGGCTTGGTCTTCTCACCTTGCTAACATTAGCTAATAATTTCATTTATGCTTATCAATAATTAAAGCTTAGTTCTCTATATGAATTGTTATCGTCTAAAATTATTTCTAGATCTTGTCTTACCTAATTGAGAGCTAATTTGAGATAACAAATAAATAAACAATGAAATATCAATGTATGAAGACAGAGGTGAAAATAAGAGGAATTACACACAGAGCTCAACCCTTAAGAATTAGCCTACGTCCACAGGTTATCTTTTAACACTAGTATCACTATAATACAATCATTTCGTCTCTCTACCATGACTGTGATAATGTCAAAATGTCTCTATATTTATTAGTATGATAGGTAGTTCATTGCGTGCCCATTTTTGGGTTACTTCCCCTCTCTGAGTGTGGGAGTATTTATTAATGAACTTATCCAGATGATCCACTAGAATATGTTAGGGTTTGTCTTAAATAAATAAATAAATAAATATCCTCTTTACAAGGTAGTGGAAGAATAATTATAAAGTTAGCATGGGAAGACATGGGTGGGAGAATGTTTGTTTGTTTGTAGTGAGTGAGTGCTCTGATGATGTCATCCCACTATCCGATTAATTGGTAGTGGACATATAATTTCACGTGCACTGTTTGGGATAAAAAGGCTGACCTTGATCACTTCTGACTGGTTTATGGGTCATACCATATTCATACTTCAACAAGCTCCCGAGACATTTCTCGCAATTGAGGTGTACAGTAAATTCTTTGAAGTATTTTGTCTGCTTGTATGCGTTGAGAAGATTGAACGAGTGAAGTATTTATTGGAAAATGTGGTCGCCCTTCGTAGTTCTGGTCGTCTTTAAATCTCATCGGGAGAAGAATAACTTGGTACCTTTTCGATTGGAAATGAATTTACCACATGTCAAATGCTTAGGATGTCATCTGGCACGATTATGGTGCGTGTGCCTGGGGCAGTGTGCATTAGTCAACCCCTCGTCAGTGCACTTTCCAAGATATGACGTTATGTGTTGCTTTTAATAAGTGTAATGATTACCACCTAAAAATAATAAAAGCCCATTTTTCAAACCGTTTCAAACTTTTTATTTTTATTTTTATACACACGATTGTCTTCAGGGAAAGAAAATTTCTTTCTCTCCGAAAGCCTTCTTCTCTAACTAAAATCATCCTTTACTCCACTATTTTTGACTTGTTATTTGTCTGAAAAACCTTTTTTGGCAAGCCTTACCATATTTCCTACATCTATTGGCAAAGTTTAAGTGTTGTACGGTCTTCTTCAACTCTCTTGGGATTTCAGGTATGTCGTCTCTCTTCAAAGGTTTCAATTTGAGTTTTTTCTTCAATTTTTTCACTTTTAAGCATCGATTTGTCAGTGCTGGTGCAAATTTATTCTCTGATTGGGGAATCGTTCATCTTTAGGTGACCATTGAGTTGGTTGGCATATGATTTTCCACTTTTAGGGTTTTGGGGGCTTTCTAGGTGTTCCAGGGTTTTATTTTGTTAAAAACTTTGATTTTTAGGACCAAACAATCCCTAAATATTTTTTTACCTCCAATAGGCTTTGTTTTACGTCTCAATTCTATTATTTTGTTGAGTTACGAGACTCATGTCCAGAGGTGGTTAGAGTATTTGGCCGAATTAGAGAAAACCCAACCTGGTATCATTTCTAGGAGGTTCCCCAAACTTCTTCAGGTTGTTTGTCCTAAAGACAAACTTGGTCATCTTAAATACACCCCTATAGTGAATCTTCTACTAGTTCTGCACCATAGCCCCCAATTATGGACCATAATTCTACTAAGTTATCAAACATTGTAGGTATTATTGAAGTGAACCACCCTATGGGTGGTGACAAACTTGCAAACACAACATCTGGCATCTTCATTATTGACTTAGATGCCTATCTAGAGAGATATATGTTTGAAAGTTCTAGATCCTCTACATATTCTGGAACTTTTCCTCCCATTGAGGAGAGTACCTCAAAAAACTCTGATTCTTAGTATCTATCCACTATCGATGCTCAAATTTATGGCTGTCATATCATTGAGGATGAGCTAAAGGAGTTGAGGGATAGATATGACATTCCCATTAGCGTTTCCTTGAGACTGCCCGACTGTGATGAGAGAGTCAAGGATCAATTCAATGTCGATGAGATATGCTTTTCATCTTGGGCCCTGCAAGTAGGAGTTTGGTTTCCCCTTCACCTAATCATAAGTTTTTTCTAAAAGGTTACGAAGTGGCTTCCACTCAGCTTCCACCGAATGCATATAGGTTCATTTTGGGTCGATGATTTACTAGTAGACCCACACCGGTTTCGACCTGAATGAAGAAATTTTTAGATTTGCGTATTGTGAAGGATAATGGGTATCATTATTTTTTTCCCACGAAAGTGCTATTTGAAGATGGTGAAGGTTGTTTAGATGAGCAATTATAGCTGAAAGAATCACTTCATATATGTTTAGGGTGATTGAGAATTTTATTATGACAAGAAGAATAGATATTGAAGTGTCCCTCATGACTAAAGTGGGACAAATCGTATTGGTGTATAAATTTATGATCTTATAATAATTTTGTTCTGACTTAACATGTACTGATTTTGCTTTTGCTCGGACTTTCTATAGAGGAAAGAGCTCCCAAACTAATAGAAGTTCTAAAATAGTTGGTGCAGGACCCTTGAACTCCCAAACGGGTTGAATTTTAAAGGCTTTTCTCTTTGAAAATTTATAAGCCAAGGATATTATACTCCTCTAAGAGATGTTCCCCTTAAATACCATCACATAACCTTTCTGGACGAGGGAAACACTTCTGCTGAATATGGAGGAGGAGCTAAGCAATAAGAACTAGTTGAGCAGGAAGGTCCAATGGATTAGAAGGTCACAAAAGGTATAAGGATCTTTGTTAGCTCGTCTTATACTTAACATTTTAACTTTTCTAAATGAGGTGTTTTCATGCAGCTTCCACTCCCACTTCGTCAACTTTTTGGGTTGAAACATCATAAGGCATGGACCCTCCAACTCTTGATCGTGCTGCCATGTAGATTGCCTGTAAGAGAAAACTTAATGATAAGGATAAAAAGAAGAAGGCCGATGATGATGCTAGATAAAAGAAGAATACTGATGCTTAGAAGAGGGCCATTATTGAGGCATGAAAAAAATGTTGAATACGCTGCCAAGAGGAAGGACGATGTTGATGCTGCCACCAGAGCTAAGGGTAAAGGGAAAACTATTATTTATGCTAAAAGGCCACCAACTTGTAATAAGAGGCCTATGGATGGTCCCATGACTCAACCTAGTACCAAACACCAAAAAAACCAAAGTTTATGGGGGAAAGGGTTAAGATTATTGGGGTAACTTCTCAGTTCTTAGTCCAAGGTGTGGTATCATCCACTTCTTACAATGAAGTGGAACTGTTAGCTTTTGACCTCAATCACCATGGAACAATTGAAAGTTGATAAAACTTCTATCTTTTATCACACAGACAATGCTGCTGATGTGGTTGGCTACCACGAGTATGCCCCTGCCTTCAAGTTTCTGAGGGGCTTCAATGCTGATGAATTATAGAATATGGTGTATCATCGAATGTAGATGGTAAGTTATTAACTAGACTTGTACTTCCTAAAATTTGTCTAAGTATATTTTTTACCGTGTCGATATCTTTATCTTCTTTTAGGGTGTGGTGGGTTCCACCAATCTGAGGGAGCAAGTAGCTTCATACCAAAATTACTTATGATGAGCTGATGGAGGCCAATTCTGACCTCCTGGAACACCATGAGACCATATCAGAAGAGTTAAAGACTGCTAAGGCTGACTATGGCAAGGTCTGTATTGAGCTCAAAGAGAAATATTATCAACTCATAGTGAACATTGAAGATGCAAAAAATATAAAGTGAAAGAAAAGATTAACACCGATGCTGTAACGGTAAAGAGTTAGAATGAAGTGCTCGCTAAGGTGCTTGAAGATCTTTTCAAAAGCCAATAGTGCTCTTAAGGTATCAGCTGAAGCTCTTGAGAAGGTCAAAACAATCGTTTCTAATACTGAATAAGAAGGGGTCAAAAAATACAAAGTCTCTTCTGAGCATAACATCAACTTGGTGACTATTTTCATGGAAGGATACGATGAGATAAAACAGTGGGTCTTCACGCATTACCCTAACATTGCTGAGATTTCCAAGCTTCGGAGGGGGACATTGATGAGGCTAAAGTATTAGCTATTGAGCGGGACATGATGGAGATGGATTTTGTGGAAGGAAAAGCTGTAAAGGACCAGACAAAGGACATGGTTGACTAGATCACTACCACTGATGTTCCCCTCGTCGCTCCGAACACATTCTAATGGACGAAGACGATGTTGGCCATGTTCTTGGGGCTTAAGTTTTTATGTTTAACTTGAATTGTTATTCTTTCTTTTTGAACACTATAAACATTTTACAAAATTATATATAATGCACATTTAAGCTTTCTCTGCATGCTTATTAGAGCTACGATCACCTTGTTCATGATATTTATTTGTATTCATCCAAGTTTTATTTGCGATTTGCCAATATTTTTAGCCTTTTTTACTGTGTTGCCGAATCCTTTCGTCACAGCTTAGGCTTACTAGTTCCTTAAGGACGAACTATTTTGGTAATCTAACTGATGATGCTAGAAATAGAACCACCAGATCAAGGTGTTGGAGATCTCAAACAGGTATAACAATGGAAACACATAAGAAATATAAATGTAGAATGAGATAAGGAGAAGAGGATATAGATATCAATATAAGTGGTTCAGCCTATCTAGGCCTACATCCACTATGCAGATGAGTGATCTTCACTATAAAAGAAGGGCTCTAATGGACTTCAGGGTTCTATCTCCTACACCTACCTCGACTCTCTCAGAGGGGTCGTACAGTATTGTTGGAAATCTCATATGGCTCCCATCATTCTACTGGAGCACCATCGGCCTCCACATCACCATACTCGTCCTCAAGGCAAGGGTGTCCTTACCACCCCAGGCGTAAACGCCTAGGGTGTCTGTCACTGGGGAGGAGGTAGATCTGTGAATGGTGCCTGGGGTGGTCCCCTGGCCTCCTGATGTTGTTCTTGTGTAGCTTCCAGAGTGATCATCTTCGATGAGATTCCTGGTGGCCTCCTCATCATATTTTGGTTGAGGGAAACGAACTGCTCTTGCAACACTTATTGGCTGGACACCAGGGATTTTAAGGCTATTTCCACCTCAACCATCTCGAACAGAGGCGGTGCATGACTGGAACTAGGTTATCCTCAGCAAGTGGAGGAGGTTGTGGCAATTCAAGTGCCATGTGATTTCCTGAAAAATGAGTTGTGATTTAGAAGAATTGAGATCTTTAGGACCTTGAAGGACCCCTTTCAATGGAGAAACAACTCCACACAAAGGGGGAGGACTGGTTCACCACCAGAGATTTCAGTGAGGCCATGCTATAAAAGGAAGAGATGAAGCTTCTCGTTCCCACAGATGGTGCAAAACTGATGATGCTAGAAATAACACCACCAGGTCAAGATGTTAGAGAGCTCAAATAGGTATAACAATGGCAGCACATAAGTAAAATAAATGTAGAATGAGGTGTGGAGAAGAGGAGAAAGATATCAATATAAGTGGTTTAGCCTATCTAGGTCTACGTCCCCTGTGCAGGTGAATAATCTTCACTATAAAAGAAGGCCACTAATTGTCTTGTGATACAATACTCACACACTCTCTCTCTACTGTATATCTTAAAAGAGCTTCAGCTAGGGTTTGTAATATGCGATCCAACTCAAGGAAGAAGATAAATGGTATATATAGTTCTTAGGGGGTGCAGTGTACCCCCCAAGCATGCAATGAGCATGTGTAGAATGATTTAGCTAATCTCATGTGCACACCTGACTGTGCCACATGTAGATCATAATGACCAAGTATCCCCTCACGTGAGGGAATGATCCTATTATAACGATTTTTTCCACGTGTTTCAGGTCTTTTTGTACTTGCATATGCTTGAACTGGGGACATCATCCACTGGAACCTCGGCCAATCTAGGTACGAGGTTGTTGACTCCGATAGGACCATTAATCCTCCAACCATAAGTATAACCTCGGTCGAACAGGCCAACCGAGGTTAGGTAACCAGACTCATTTGTGCTATCGGCCTAAGCAGAGTATGAGATTGGTTAAAGTTGAACCCATAAAGCTATTGCTAATCTCGGCTGCTGCCCAGCCAAGGTTGGTGCTTATGAGGCTCACCCCATCAGGGATGACCTTATTGCTGACTAGTGGGGCTTTTTTGATGACTCGGCCATGAGATAGGATGACGTTGTTGCTCAGAGTACGAGGGTGCCCTTTGGCCATATCAATCACCCCTAGCCCTTACCCTTTTATGTGAATTGGTGGCTGAGGGGTATATATGCTCGACTGATGAATGGACACTTCTAAGTATTTGGTGGTATGGGGATTGTCATTGGGACATATGTCATTCTTGGAACTAGCTGGCGTCTGCCTAAGGTAATGAATGATGTGGCTGAACATTTGGGGTTTCAAAGAGAAATGATGAGTCGCCTTAGACTTCACGCGTAATCATTACATTAATATTTAAAGCCTTTTCTCTTTTTTTTTTCACTTTCTTCCCCAATTTATTTTTCTGCTTATGTGTTTTCAGCAAAACCTCAAATCCTCCATAGCCCACCTCCCAGTTCACCTACAAACTCAAGCTCTTCTGCCTTAAACCTTCTTCTTCCGACGTCTATTTCCACTCAGGTATTTCCCTCTACCTTTGATTTTCATTATTGGTTTTTGGTTTCTTTATTTGGATTTTCTGGTGAGTTTTATTTTCTCCGGCGAACGTTTCCACCACTGTTTGGTGGTTTTAATGTTGGGCCAGTGGTTGCTTGGTGACCCTTAAGCCCCCTTTGGTTGTTTTGAGGTTGGTTTCGGTAGAAATTTCCCATTTTTGGGTTCTTTAGTGACATTGCGATCACCATCTCTGGTGTGATGCTTCATCACTGTTCTTGGTATTCTTTATAAAAACCCCTTTGATTTCCAAACTTTGATCCTTTTACTTAGGAGTTAGGAATTTTTTACCTGTTTGCCTGTTTGTCTTTCATGATAAGTTTAGTATCGTAACTCGGATGTTACAGCCTCTATATAAACTTGTAGAGGATTTTCCAACCTTAAGAGAGAGGTGTTTCGAAAAAATTCGACAAGTAGAGTTAGCCCAAGCCGAGGCTTTCCCTCTTCGACCTATCTTTTCGCTTCCTTTGGGTGTCTTACACCCTAAGCCTGTTGAGGTCTGTGAACCTAACTTGGATTCATCTGCTGCAGACCCCATGTGCACCTCTGAGCTTGCCGAGAGTATGGACTCTTTTCAAGAGGCTATGGAATATTCCCCCAAATGAAATGGAGGGTCTGAGGATGAGGAAGTTTGTTCCCGTGCCTTGTCTTCTAATGACGCCGGGCCCTCACAACGCTCTGCCTCTTTAGAAATTTTAGAACCTAACGTCTCTTTTCCTCCCCCAATTAATGCCATTACTCTATTATCTGCCACAGGGGTTGGGTTCGTAGAGAGATTTCCTGGTGGATACCCATTGATGCTCAGGTCGAGGTTATTGTAGATGACGATGATGAGGAGAGTGAAGCCGACACCTCTATAGCTACCGAGCATAAAAGCTCTATTACCGAATAAAATCTTTTAGTCTTCAGACATTTGTATGGCATTCTTTCTTCAATCTCCTTGAGGAAGCCTTTTAAAGATGAGAGGGCTTTTAATGGACGAGAGGGTGAGATCTGCGTCTCTGAGCAGATGTTTAAGTTAGGTTTTTGCCTACCCATTCATCCCACCATTCGAGCCATCCTTTTATACATAAATCTTTCCCCCTCCCAACTATCACCCAACGTGTGGAGGGTCATGATAGGAGCTATCATCCTCTGAAAGGTTGTTCATCATACCGACCTTCCAGTTTGAGTCTACATAGGTTGCTATACCCCATCTCATTCCAAAACTCATCCTGTCTAATATCACTTCATAGCCAGAAAGTCTGAGAAGAAACTACTCTTAGTCACTCAGACTTAAAACCACAACTGTAAACCGCAATACTTCTTTGTGTCGAGTGCCTGGGAATTTGGTTCAAACCAGGCATGTGGAGCCTCTAAAATGAGGACACCTCTGAGATGGGCCAAAGCCTCTTTATTGGTTAAGGCCGACCCTGGGTTAAGTCTTGACAACACCAAAGCCATCACCAACCTTCGTAAACAAGGTGAGAATGGTCATCTTGTCAAGTATGAGCATCCGATGACTCCCTATTACCTTTCTCAGACATGTTTAGGGGGTGGTCCTTTGGAAGAGCTGCGTAAGTTTTAAATTTTATTAGCAAGTTATGTATTGTACTTTTTATTTATCTGAGATGGTATCTTTGAGACTTCTCCTTTTATAGAGAGACCAGACAGTATCCCAGATGACTTTTGGGAGATGTCGGTGCCTAATCTTTCCAAGCTCATCGATAGATGAGGTGAAAAGACTGCCCTCCCCCATCTCAAATAAAGAAGAGTGTCAGTACATCCAAGGCCGATGCTGCTGGCAGGAAGAGGAAAGCTCCTGCAGACACTGTTTACACTATGCCACAAAAAGCTCAGAATATAGACCATGGCATACCCATCTCCGTCGATGATGCTTTAGCTGTTTGTTTGTCTCAGGTAAAGATCGATGATAGCGTGATCGACCATAATATGTAGGCCGCTGATGCTATAAGTGGGATCATAACTGAGGAAGACAAACATTTTCTTTAATCTTTATACGTTTCCTTGCTGGAAGAGTTTGACCTTCACAGGAAAGTTCAGGTAGTTTAATAATTAAAGTTTTTCTCAAGTGTTGTCTCTACATTCTTTGAATCATTAGTACTCATATGTCTGATCCTTTCCTGTAGGGAGTGGTGTAACTTCACCGTTTGGGTGACTGGACTTTAAAAAGGATGCCCCTTATCCAAAAGGGGAGGGATGCTGAGAAGACAGAGGGTTCCCTCAAGGATGACCTTGAGAAGGTAAAGGGGGACCTGAAGCAGGAGAGGGAATAAACTACCCATTTGAAGGAGGACCATTCCAAGTCTTTGAAGGCTAAAGATGAGAGTTTTCAAGCAAAAATTAATAAAGTTGTCAAGTGTGCACTAGCGAATGCTGAGGAAAGAATCATTACTGACTACAAAACTTCTGATGAATTTGTAAGTTTTGGATTTAACTATCTCGAGAGGGGTATTAGGGCAGCTGGATGATGGGCTAATCTTAAGCATGAAGGGTCAGGAAGCTTGTCTCCAGATGACTGTATTAGTCTTGGCTTTCCTGAGCCTCATCTTGCCTAAGCTCTGAAGGTGGTGGAGAATGATGGCGCTGCTCCCACAGAGACAAGCCTTTTTAATGTCTCGGAGACTGAAGACATTGCCAAACCTGAGGATGGGGTCGAAGTCAGCGACACTAGACTTGATAAGATAGCCCCAACCAGTGATGGGTCAGCTCCAGTCGAAGGACAAATTCAGCCCTGAAGGCCTATTTCTGCTTTTATTTTTATTCTGTGAAGCTAATTGTAACTCTTCCTTCTACGAATTGTGGTTGTAACATTTTTGTTTTTTGGATGTAAACTTTCATAACCTCGTCTGTCATGAATGAAATGGAATCCCATTATGCTTTGTTTCTATTGCTTTTCCATCATGATATTTTGTTCCTCTATGATGTTCCACTTGTTCACCACAAAAATAAAACAACAATAGAGACAATTAACAAAAATATATGTTTAGGGTCTCAGATCACCAATTAAATGGTGTTTAGTCTCATAATTTATCAACTTAATGATGTTGAGGGGCTGAGATCACGAAATAAATGGTGTTTAGTCCCATAGTTCACCAACTTAATGATGTTTAGGGTCTGAGATCACTAATTAAATGGTGTTTAGTCTCGTAATTCACCAACTTAATGATGTTGAGGGTCTGATATCACTAATTAAATGGTGTTTAGTCTCGTAATTCACCAACTTAATGATGTTTAGGATCTGATATCACCAACTAAATGGTGTTTAGTCTCATAGTTCACCAACTTACTGATGTTTAGGGTCTGAGATCACCAATTGAATGGTGTTTAGTTTCATACTTTTCACCAAATTAATGACGTTTGAGGTCTGAGATCACCAACTAAATGGTGTTTTATCTCATACTTTTCACCAAATTAATGATGTTAAAGGTCTGAGCTCACCAAATAATTGATGTTTACTTTCATCCTTTACGATGTTATTGATAGCAAATAGACGAGGTTGTGCCCATCTCAGCTATCGTATCACCGATAGCAGACTAAGCCTTCTTCACCGCGGATGGTGTTTTATATCTTAGGGATAATTTAACACATGAATGAATAAAGGTGATGAGGAAACATTAATATTCTCATTAATATTCACTCATTCATAATCTGATACATGTAATAAAAGTAAGATAACTACAATGTCATAGATAATATTTCTTCAAATAGTCGGCATTCCAAGGGTTTAAGAATCTCCTTTAAGATTTTCTAGCCAATAGGTGCCTGGTACGACTTCATCGATCACCTTGTAAGGGCCATGCCAATTTTGGATGGAGCTTGTTGGGTTTTTTCCATATCTTCTTGAGAACTAGGTCTCCCACAACTATCAGCCTCTCTTTCACCCTCTGATTATAAAATCCGGCAGCCCTCTACAAGTAGGTTGCTTGCCTCACCTCAACATTTTCTCTTCTTTCCTCGATCAGATCAAGATCAAGTCTTCTTTCTGTTGCATTTCCTTGAGGGTCATACATCTGAATTCTATGAGTAGGAAGACCAATTTTGGTAGGGATGACAACCTCTGAACCATAAGCCAACATGAATGAGGTTTCCCCTGTAGGATTTTTTACTGTTGTCCTGTAAGCCCATAGTATAGCGTACACTTCTTCAGTCCATCTTCCCTTTGCCTCTTCTAGCTTCTTCTTGATCCTATCAAGAATCATTCGATTTGTAACCTTGGTTTTCCCATTTTCCTGGGGTCGACCAGGGGTGGAGAAGAATTGTTTGATCCCAACCCTTTCACAACATTTTTCCAAAGATACAATCTTAAATTGAGTCCCATTATCTGAGATTAAGGTATTTGGGAGACCATATCTGCAGACGATATTTTTCCAGATGAACTGGAAGGTCTTCCATTCTGTAATAGTGATCATCGTCTCAGGCTCTACTGATCGTGTGGAAAACCGAGCGTCCTTGTAATACGCTAATCGTTGTTATCGGCTTCCAACCATAATACAAAAACCTAAACTATAGCTACACTCTAGTGGAGTATAGTGGCTAGTCTGGGTATCGAACCCTCAGGGAACTAGGACGACTGAACGTAACGACGTTGGATAGACAGAGAAATCCTAACTTTGACTCTAAAAAGGAAAGGAAAAATTTATTTGGTTTTGAGAGTGATTAAGCTAAATGCGATAATGAAAATGAGCAAAGATGCAACTAAATTCATCTACCGGAATGGAAAATGACTGATGATTTCAAAAAAAACTTTTTATTTTAACCTATGAGAGAAACAGGATGGGAATACAATCCCCCAACCCTAGTGTAGTGCAGTGATAATGTTAATCATAAATTTATCCGATTAATCATACCCGGAATTTAGTACTCCCAAGCATTATGTATACGAGGTTCAAGCCCGCGTCATACCTAATCTGAGGATGAGTAAATCGGTATCGCGGTAATGACACTCAAATTGTACTCTAAATCATCACGAGTACCCAGAGGCAAACGAGATATAAAAATCCACAATTATTATGTAATTATGCGATACGATCATAATCAATCATTAAATTCATCGGATTAACTTTATACACATGCACTAACACATTAGGTTGGGTTCATGCATCCCATCCTTTTAAACCTAGCCGGGCATATTAAATTGAACAATGCATGAAATAATAACGTTGAATGCAAACAAACTCATGATAACACTAGATCAATATACGTATCTAAATATTATAAACGCAGAAATTCATTCAAATCATACATAGAAATTACCATGCAAGAATACCAAATATCATAAAAATATAGCGTGGAATACAACTTGAAAACAAACCCGGAAGTGTATGGATCTTGCAGAAATTAATCAAAGTTATGTTCCTAGATGTTTTTCTCTCTTTTTCTCTATCAAAAACTACCTAAAAAAATCTAGAACGGCTGTTCCTCAGTTCCTCTCTACGGTCCCTACTCTATTTTTAGAGTTTTAACCTAATAGGACACTTTAGAGCCAATCAGAATGAAGGAGAAAATTTGCGCATCAGGCCCCCCGAACCGGTTCGCATGTACCCCGAACCGGTTCGCCCCTGGGTTCGCGAATGCTTACTGGTTTGGGGTGCTTTTTCTTTCATTCAACACTTAGAATTTTTCTTGCTTTCTTTCCTTTCTTCCTTGGATTTTTCTCCAACTTCAACTGGTCATAACTCATCAACCGTAGCTCGGATTTGGGTGCCGTTTCTTCCAGTGTTCTCATCGTTCCGAGCTCTTCAACTTTCCAGTTGACTCCTCCTTCGGGATCTGGCTGCAGAATTACCAAAATGCCCTTGAACTTGCCCTCTTAGCTTTTCTTTCATTGTCTCGCTTTCTCTTTTACGCTGCTTGCATAATTAACCTGTAAAACCAATAAGATAAGCACGAAATACGAAATACTTGCCAAAGAAGATTAGTAGCATGAATGTGCATCAAATCCATATAGGTTACATTACTCGGGTTCACAAATGCACGGAAATTAGGGGAATAAATATACAATATTTATGTCCAATCAAACCCCCCTAACTTAGAACTTTGCGCGTCCCGAGCAATGTAAAAGAATCCTAATAAGGCTTAACTCTTGAAAATCACATTTTATTGGGATAGAATACCTTTTTCGCGGGCAAGCGATTGCATTTAGCGTATGCAACAAGGCTTTAACCCCTAGGTCACCCTAGTAGGACGAGTTGTGTCTCGTGAGGGTTTGCAGTGAATGTACCGACAAAATTCGTTATTGACACAAAGAAAATTCAAAATATGCAAAAATTGGAATTCAAATTTTTCCAGAAAATAGTCATCATCAAGTCATATGTACAAGTCTCAAATCATAGTGCGTGTGTGCGAAGCCGAAAATATAACCGCCAATATCCACCAATTGATCATTACGTTACTTATTCAAAAATTTGTTTTGATTTCAATTTTTCACGGAACGCTCTCACAAACGAATCTCTCGGATTATGGCTATTCTTTCGGCATGCGTGATATAAAGAGTAGATGTAATGGAAGCAAATTCACGCATGCAATTAGAAAGACGGAAACTTTATGGTGAAAGGATCTCATCAACGGATTACGATTTTAGAAACGGGAACATTGCCTCTATTTTGCGCACTTAACCTCTTATATTATCTTTTGGTGTCTTAACTCTCCACGCGGTAATCAATTTTCGCAATTTGGACTCGGTTAGGAATTTTTCGGGTTGAAGGTTGCATTGGGTAAAATGAAGGAGGTATGGAAGGTTGGAATTGGAAAAGTCATTAATGATGTCCATTTGTGCTTTTTTCGGGCTATTGCTCATTTTTTCTTCTTTATATATATATATATATATATATATTTTTTTTTTGTCATTTCATTTCTTTTCTTGTTGTTTTTGTTGAGAATACTATTTTGTTTCTTGCCTCTTTATATGCACTTTTTGGACTTAAAATCTGAATTTTCTCATTTTTCACAATTCCGGCTATTTTGGGTTTTTCGGGTTGTCAAACGAAAGGGAAAATTATTCGGCTCAATTTGGGTTGCAAAGGGTGATTTTTCGCTAATTTTTTCTGGATGAAATTTTGGGTGACAAACAAGGGCCTACTTCATTGTCCAAAATGCCAATTGCGTTACCCTATGCGTTTCGAGATTAATTTAAGTTGAGAGGCTAATTTGGCACGTTTTTCAAGGCAATATTGCACACATTTTTTAAAACCGATCAAAATGAAGGGATTTTGATCCTTGACAACTTATTAAGCGCTAAAAAGAACTTTGAGTTAACAATTAACTCGGGTTGATTTAAAAACTCGCAAAACGTGATAGGCTCGAATCTCACCGGGTTTGTTAATCTCCACATTCGTTCGTTAAGTCGTCAATTTTCGCTCAAATTTCATCTTTGGTCAATTTCGGCTTTGTGTATGTTGGATGTTTACAATTTGAGACTCCAATTCGACTTTTAATGATATTTTTCAAAAATTTGAATTCCAATTTTTATTTATTTTGAACAAAAATATTTTTGGAATTTTTCAAAATTTTGTGATTTTTTTTTCTCGAAATTTTTAGGCATTTTGAAATTTGTGAAGTTTTAGAAATACGCACTTGTGACCCACCCTAACTTAGTCTTTTGCATTGTCCTCAAGCAAAAAGGACGAAAATCTAACTCAAAGCGAATAATAAGTGCGGAAAAATAAAACAAACAAATATTAAAATGCAGCAAGATACTATATGACACTCATGCATGACTCAAAAATACAACAATAATCACCCCATATGCAACGGGGGTGCGACGACCTCTCATATCTCCACAAACTCACCCGACCCCACTCACGGGGTTTGATGTTCTCCTTGTCTCTCCCGTCCTAGGATTATAAGCTAACAATCGGAACAAGTTGGGACCTCGCCCATAGATAAAGGATAGATCGGGAGACTCATCGTGACTAACTGGAAAGGGATCCTCATGATGCTGGATCAATGTGTGATCTGCGTGCACTGACTCGGAGGGAACACCTAGGTTTCGTTCAATTTTTAAGATGCATGGGTCGGGCTCTAAGTCAGATGAACCAAAAATTTTCTCCTCACTTGCCTTCGGGGCCTCTAGTGTTGTGGGTGGATTGTCACAACGAAGGAATTCATCAATTTTTACTTTCAATTCACTTTCGTCTAAGTGACTACATGAATCCAATAGGGATTGGCCTTCAATAGTAATACTTTCATCCACCTGCCCGAATTCTCTTTCAAAATATTCCATGCTCATGTCTCCTAGTTCTCTCTCTCGAGTAGTGCCTACGTCCTCTCTTACTTGCTCGATCTCCAACTCCACCAGTTTTCTCTTTTCTAACCCCTCTCTCTCTCTTTCAATTGTGGTCACTACACACCTCTCCCCCACTTTTCTCTCATTGTCACAACTACCACTATTACTTGATGAAATAGGGCACACCCCTAATGGCTCTCTCTTGTGGGACCCCTCATTCTCATGGCTCGTCACTAAAGAGGATCATAAGGTGTCTCCACTATAATTCTCCTCAAAGTATTCCTCAACGATCTCATCTATACAACTTACCGCGTGAAGATCATCTTCTTCCCCCGTATGTTGGGCGACATGGAAGATGTTGGTCTCTAAGGTCATGTTCCCAAAGGTGAGTTGCATTCGCCCATTCCGAGTATTGATGATTGTGATAGCCGTAGATAAGAAAGGGCACCCAAGGATGATGGGAACATGGTTGCTCGAGTTAAAGGAGGGATCCGTGTCCCAAATGACAAAGTCTACCAGGAAGTAGAAAGTGTCAATTTGGACGATCACGTCCTCGACTATGCCTCTTGAGATCTTCACGGTTCGATCCACTAATTGGAGAGTGACCTTTGTGGGCTTGAGGTCGCCGAAGTCAAGTTGCCTATAGATGGAGTAAGGGAGGATATTGACACTTGCTCCCAAATCAAGTAAGGCTTTTTCGATTTTATTTTCTCCAATGATGCAGGAAATGGTGGATGCACCGAGATCTTTGAATTTATGTGGGAGATCATTGAGTAGAATGGAGCTCACATTCTGTGCTAGAAGACATTTTTCTTTACCTTCATCTTTCTCTTTACCGTCAACAAGTCTTTAATGACTTTTCCATAAGCTGGAATTTTCTTAATGGCATCGAGGAAAGGTAAATTCAACTTAACTTGTTTTAGCACGTATAGCACGTCATCACGTGGGTTTCCTTTATGGGAAGGAATTAGCCTTTGAGGAAACGGTGCCGCGGAGGGTGGTTTCACTACTACCTCGGGCTCACTAGCGTCTTCTTTGTCACTCTCATTCAAGGGGACATCTTCGGCCTCTTTTGTGCCGGGCGAAATCTCCTTGTCTTTAAGTACGTCTCGTGGGGGAGGTGACAAGTCAACTACTCTCCTACTACGTAGAGTGGTAATTGCGCTACATTGCTCAGGATGGTTATGGGGTGTCGAGCTAACACTAGTTTGACCTTGGAGAGGTCTTTGGCCCTGGGCAGGAAACTTGCCCTTCTCTTGAACACTCAACGAGGATTGTATTTTAGACAGATTCGCATTTATGTCGCCGATCAGACGATCATATTTGGCATTGGTTGCGGTCTGGTTTGCAATGAATTGATTCATGGTATCCTCGAGAGTTCTTCACTGTGGTGGAATATAATTTCCTTGAGGTGGCGGTGCTTTCACATGTCCTTGCATGTGTGGAGCTTGTTGAAATTGTTGTGGTAGAGGAGGGGCAACATGGGAAGGAGGGTTCATTGCGGCATGTTGTTGCCCGTAGCTAAAACCGGGATGATTTTTCCACGAAGGGTTGTATGAATTCCCGTGCGGGGCACCGAAATTACCCTTAAAGCCTCCTATACCACTAACTTGCTCCTGCAACATTACTTTGTAGGCGGGTATCGTCGGACATTCCTCAGTTGAATGTCCCGCCTCACAAATCGCACACACCTTCATGACAGGGTTCGGAATGGGTCCAGCTGGTCCTTTTCCATATATCTCGCATAGGTCTCACAATCCTTTCTCAAGGGTGTCCAATCGACTGTCCGTCATAGAATTCTTATCTACGTGGAATAGGTCGGACGCCGATGGGGCAGTGGTGGATTGTCGATTTCGATTTTGAGCGTTCGGGTCGGAGATATCCCAGGATTGGGTAGTCTCGGCAACATACCTCATGTGAAGATCAGCATCGTGGGCATCTAGATCGACAAACGGACCGCTTCCCATAGTTTCAACAAGTTGTTTGGAGTTAAGATTCAACCCATTATAGATAAAGGAGATGATTTGCGATGGATCAAATCCATGATGGGGGCATGAAGCAATTAAATCGTTGAAACGTTCATAACATCGATGGAATGGCTCATTTTCATGTTGCCTGAACGCTTGAATTTGAGCCTTCATAGAGATTGTTCGATGTGGTGGGAGGAATTTCTTGAGAATTTTCGACTGTAGCTCATTCCAGGATGGAATCGAGCTTGGAGGTGGAGACCATAACCAGGCTTTAGCTTTATCTTTGAGCGAGAAGGGGAAAAGTTTGAGGCGAATTACTTCTTGTGTGCAGGTTTGATCATTTAGAGTATCACACACGTCCTCAAATTCCCTAATATAGAGGTATGGCTTTTCAGAATCCATACCGTGGTAATGCGGTAGCATCTGGATCATTCCATTTTTGAAACGGAACTGCCCGGCATTATACGGGAGTATAATGCATCCCGGAGTGACAGTGTGCTCGGGATATAAGAATTCTCTCAACGGGCGGTACAAAGGCTCCTCCTCACCGGTGGGTGCACTGCTGTGTTGTGACATCTCTCCTTCACTTATTGACTCGGTGTTCTCACTGGGCGTGCTCGAAGTGTTTCCTAAGAAAGGGAAGGGAGTGTTATCGAAGATTGAGTGCGACGGTGTGGGAGGTGGGATCCAGAACTGTGGGGCGTTTGGAGTGTGGGGACTATTAGGATTATACTCAACAAGTGGATTTTCGTGCATACTGGTTGGAGTATTATGGTGTGTGGGAGTGGTTTCAGAATTTTGCATTAACGCTTAGGAGAGAAGATGGTGAATCTTTTCTTTTTTTTTGGATTTTTGAAATTTTTGGTCAAAGCTTTGGATTGACTCGATCTAATCCTAAGTCTACCTACTTCCCCGGCAACGGCGCCATTTTGATCGTGTGGAAAACCGAGCGTCCGTGTAATACGCTAATCGTTGTTATCGGCTTCCAACCACAATACAAAAACCTAAACTATAGCTACACTCTAGTGGAGTATAGTGGCTAGTCTGGGTATCGAATCCTCAGGGAACTAGGACGAGTGAACGTAACGATGTTGGATAGACAGAGAAATCCTAACTTTGACTCTAAAAAGGAAAGGAAAAATTTATTTGGTTTTGAGAGTGATTAAGCTAAATGCGATAATGAAAATGAGCAAAGATGCAACTAAATTAATCTACCGGAATGGAAAATGACTGATGATTTCAAACCAAACCTTTTATTTTAACCTATGAGAGAAACAGGATGGGAATACAATCCCCCAACCCTAGTGTAGTGCAGTGATAATTTTAATCATAAATTTATCCTATTAATCATACCCGGAATTTAGTACTCCCAAGAATTATGTATACGAGGTTCAAGCCCGTGTCATACCTAATCTGAGGATGAGTAAATCGGTATCGCGGTAATGACACTCAAATTGTACTCTAAATCATCACGAGTACCCAGAGGTAAACGAGATATAAAGATCCACAATTATTATGTAATAATGCGATACGATCATAATCAATCATTAAATTCATCGGATTAACTTTATACACATGCACTAACACATTAGGTTAGGTTCATGCATCCCAACCTTTTAAACCTAGCCGGACATATTAAACTGAACAATGCATGAAATAATAACGTTGCATGCAAACAAACTCATGATAACACTAGATCAATATACGTAGCTAAATATTATAAACGCAGAAATTCATTCAAATCATACATAGAAATTACCATGCAAGAATACCAAATATCATAAAAATAAAGCGTGGAATACAACTTGAAAACAAACCCGGAAGTGTATGGATCTTGCAGAAATTAATCAAAGTTATGTTCCTAGATGTTTTCCTCTCTTTTTCTCAATCAAAAACTACCTAAAAATATCCAGAACGGCTGTTCCGCAGTTCCTCTCTACGTTCCCTACTCTATTTTTAGAGTTTTAACCTAATAGGACACTTTAGAGCCAATCAGAATGAAGGAGAAAATTCGCGCATCAGGCCCCCTGAACCGGTTCGCCCCTGGGTTTGCGAATGCTTGCTGGTTTGGGGTGCTTTTTCTTTCATTCAACACTTAGAATTTTTCTTGCTTTCTTTCCTTTCTTCCTTGAATTTTTCTCCAACTTCAACTGGTCATAACTCATCAACCGTAGCTCGGATTTGGGCGTCGTTTCTTCCCGTGTTCTCGTTGTTCCGAGCTCTTCAACTTTCCAGTTGACTCCTCCTTCGGGATCTGGCTGCAGAATTACCAAAATGCCCTTGAACTTGCCCTCTTAGCTTTTCTTTCATTGTCTCGCTTTCTCTTTTGCGCTGCTTGCATAATTAACCTGTAAAACCAATAAGAGAAGCACGAAACAGGAAATACTTTCCAAAGAAGATTAGTAGAATGAATGTACGTTAAATCCATATAGGTTACATTACTCGGTTTCACAAATGCACGGAAATTAGGGGAATAAATATACAATATTTATGTCCAATCATCTACCCACTTAGAAAAATAGTCTATCGCTACAATCAAGTACCGATATTTGTTCACTTCCCTAGGTAAAGGTCCTACTAGGTTGATCCCCCATACCGTAAACGACTATGGGGATGTAATGGAGGTCAAAGGTTGATGAGCTTGGTGATGGATGGTGGAAAACCTTTGACATTTATCGCATCTTTTAACATATGCTTCAGCGTCTTGGGCCAGGGTCGGCCACCAATACCGTAGAGTAACAGTCCTCTTAGACAAAGACCTTCCTACAATATGACTAGAGCAAGAACCTCTGTACACGTCTTGAAGGATATATGGTACCTCATATGGATGAACACATCTGAGTAAAGGAAGCAAAAACCCCTTTTTATACAAAATGTCCCCTATGACAGAGAACTTGCAGCTTTGTACCTTAATTTTCTTCTCTCGAATTTTGATGATGGTAGCTCCCCCTCTCGAATGTATCTTATGAGAGGATCCATCCATGAGGCTCACCTATTTACATACAGACAAGATTCAGATGCACCATCTTTTTCTTCAATGGTCGGCCGAAGTAATATTTCCACTAGCACTATTCTTCTAATGTCATTTCTTGTTACTGAGGCAAGCCTTACAAGTGGAACGACTTGGCTGTTGTCTAGCTGAGGTATCCTCTTTAGCTTTACCTCTTTGAAACTTTTCAACATCGATCTTACTCTTCCCATGATATTTAGCCATTCTCTCATCCTTGGCCTCATATACTCCTAAGATCTAATTTACCACCAGTCTTGAATCAGTATGTACTAGGAGTTAGCTGACACTAAGATCTCAGGCCAAGAAGAGACCTGCTATCAGAGCTTCATATTCAGACTCATTATTGGAGGCATAAAATTTAAACCTCAGAGCATACTCAATGTTTATGCCGTCTGGTGCCGACATTATATCAATCCAACACCACTTCCATTCTGGCAAGAGGACCCATCGATAAAGAGGTTCCATACAACATCGGCCTCTGAGAAGTTTCCCTCTGACAGGTATCCTTATTTGAAGATATATCTCCCCTCTTCGTTTTCAGACACTTTCCCTCTTGCTGTGCTTATCTCGGCCTCATCCAAGGCTGGGCTGAGAGGTTTTCCTTACAGACTGTCTGCCTTCTTAAAATTCTCATTTTCAGTGTCGGCCTTATCCCAAGTGAACTCGGCCATAAAGTCTGCCAATGCTTACCTTTGATTGCCACCCTAGGCTGGTAGACAATGTCAAACTCTCCTAGCTCAATTACCCAAGCCAATAGTCTTCGTGATTTCTCAGGTTTGTGGATTACCTTTCTGAGTGGTGAATGAGTGAGGACGACCATTGAGTGAGCCTGGAAGTACGGTTTTATCCTTATAGAAGCGTGAATCAGAGTATAAGGTAACTTTTCCATCCCAGGATACCTATGCTTAGACCCTTAGAGTGATTTGCTATTTAAATACACTAGCTTCTGTACCCGATCCTCTTCTCTCACAATAGCAGCGCTAATAGCCGACTTTGAGACGACTAGGTACACATATAATTTTTCACCTTGGATTGGCCATGACAAAAGTAAAGGAGAGCCTAGGTAGGACTTTAGCTCTCTAAAATCCTTGTCACACTTCTGACTCCATTCAAAATCTTTTCAAAAAAATTTAAAAATTGGAAGACACTTATCTGTAGCTCTGGAGACAAACCTGTTTAGGGCAGCCACTCATCCAGTGAGCCTCTGAATATCTTTAATGGTCTTGGGGGTCTTCATATCTATAAAAGCGTTTATCTTCTCTAGATTAGCCTCTATACCTATTTCATTGAAAATAAAACCCAAGAACTTTCCAGCTCCGACACCAATATACATTTGGCCGGGTTAAGCTTCATTTTATACTTGTCTATCATATCTAAGGTTCTTTTAAGGTCTGTCACATGAGTGTCGGCCTTAGGCTCTTCATCAGCATGTCATCAACATAAACCTCCATGGACTTTCCAATATGATCTCTGAACATCTTTTTACCAAACATTGATACGTGACCCCAACGTTCTTCAGGCCGAATGGCATAACCTTGTAATAATATGTTCCCTTGTCTGTGATGAAGGATATTTTCTCTAAGTCGCTCGGGTCCATAAAGATTTAATTGTATATAGAGTAGGCATCCATGGAGCTCATCAACTCATGACCTGTCATAGCATCTACTATTTGATCAATCCGAGGGAGGCAAAAGTTACCCTTTGTGTAAGATTTGTTCAGGTCAGTGAAGTATAAACACATCCTTCACTTTCCATTAGCCTTGGGCTCGGTCACTGCACTGGATAGACATTTGGGATATATAACCTCTCTAATGAACTCAGACTCTTCAAGATTTTTAACCTTGTCCCTAATAACATCATATTTCTCCCAGGAGTAAATCCTCCTCCTTTATTTAACTGGCTTTGCATCTCTTACCACATTTGTCTTATGACACATTATCTGAGGGTCAATGCCTGACATGTCCAAGCAAAGATGCTCTGTCTTCTCCTCAATAACTTGATCAGCTCATCTTTGATCTCTGGCTTTAAGGCTTTGTTGACCAGGATGGTTTTTTTTGTCTCGTCCTCTTTGAGGACGATGGATTCTACCTCTTTTGCGGCCTCCACCCTTTTGATCCTTATCTCATCTCTTGAATCAAGTGTGTCGATTTTATAGGTGGTAGTTGCCTTCTTACATGCTTCTCTTTCCACAGTCGAGTTAAAGTAGTATCCTCATGCCGACGTTTGGTTACCTTGAACTTCCCCTACTCCATAAGGAGTCGGGAATTTTATCATCTGGTGAACTGTTGAAGGCACGACCTCAAATTCCTTAAGGGCTACTCGTCCTAATATGAGGTTGTAAGATGAAAAGACATTCTCGTCCATAATAAAAAGTTGACTTTTATGGTTAGCCACTTTGGCCACTTGTCCCCCATTATTACGTCCATCTCGTACATTCCTAAGGGATGAACTTTCTCCCCACTGAATCCTATGAGGGGATAATGGTATTGTACAAGCCTGACTCGGCTAAGTCCCGATCCCTTGAAACATGGCCAGAACATAACATCTGTGAAGCTTCCCCCATTAACTAAGATCCACGGAACTTCACATCCATGCACCCTGGTTGTGATGACGAGAGGGTCATCATGTGGAGTTAATATACCCTTAAAGTCTAGTCTTGAAAAGATGACTACGAGGGTGTCCATGTCCACTTTCTTCATTTTCTCTGATTTAACATCAATGGAGGCCGAGTGCACAACCTCGACCTTTGTTATTGCCTTCTTCACAACCATATGGGCTTTACGGTTGGTCACTTTTGAGCCTCCTCCAGTTAGGACACCATATATCATTCCTACCCCAAATGGGATCATGATAAGCCTCTTCACTGGGACATTGTCGTCCTTTGGTGGAAGATCTGGATCATCGCTATCATCGTTTGAAGGATCATCTCATATGGCTGGTCCATCTTCTCAGAATTTATCATTCCTCCTCTTTATAGGGTCGCCTCGATCACCTTTGGAAGCACCTTTTTCCACATACTTTCTCAATTTTCCAGCTTTTAACATTTTTTCAATCTCGTCCTTCAGAGAAAGGCATTTGTCAGTCAAGTGATCGTGGTCCTGGTGGAATTCACACCACAAGTTTGTGTTCCTGTTATGGGGAGGAGCTCTTAATTTTTTAGGCTACTTTAAACAACGATCACTCTTTATCTCATTTAAGATGTGCTCACAGCTTGAAGTCAACGGAGAGTAGTCTACAAACTTATCGTCTACTGACTTTTTCTTCCCATCTTTATTCTTTTTCTGAAACTTGCTTCCACTACCACTTCCTTTCTCATTCTTATACTTAGCAACCATTTCCTCTTCAGCATTCATAAATTTCCCAACTATTGCAAAAAACTCAGCCATTGACTTAGGAGGGTCTTTAGTAAGCCTCCATAATAACTTTCCCTTATGGAGGCCTCCTATGAGGGCTGTCATAGCTATGATTTCCTCATTATCTTCCACTTCTAACTTCTCTTTGTTGAACATCGCGATGTAATCTCTTAGACTCTCATTCTCCCCTTGCTTGACATAAAGTAGACAAGTCATCTTTTTCTGAGGTCTGACCCCAAAGAAAAAGTTATGGATAAATAACTCGGTCAACTATTTGAAGTTCTTGATAGAATTATTTGGAAGTGAAGTAAACCAAACGTGTGCATCCCTGGTCAAAGTGCTTGAAAAAGCATGACATCTCATCTCATCTGAGATGGAGTAGATATCGGCTGTCGATTGGTACATTTCAATGTGATGGATAGGATTAGTACTTCTATAACACCTGGGAGTCCTATAAGCGGCTTGAATTTGGCCGGGGCTGGGAAGTTGATTATCTTTGCAACGAAGAGTGAACCCTCTAAGTACCCCTATGCAGAGGGTTTAGGCACTTCAGAAGGTCTCCAATCTTATCTTCAATCCTTTGAATTAAATCATTCTAGGGTTTCGCAACAGCGTCCTGGACGATGTTGTCCCCTACCACTTCCAATGGCTGTACCGAAGGTTCTTCTGTACCTAACCTCCGTCAGCTATTAACTTCCCCATAACTTCCATCTCGGCAATAATGGGGTCGAATATGCTGGTGTCGACAGTCAGCCCCTTCTCTTCTGGACCCTGCAAGGCTTCTTGACCTCAATAATCTCTCTTTTAGGTCATTAATTGGGCCGAGCCTTTCAAAGGGAGACCCTCTTCTCAAACGATCAAATGATGATCCTCTCGGGTGATCTTCAGGGTTCTGTCTCCAACACCTCCCTCGGCTCTCTCAGAAGGGTCGTATAATATTTTTGGAAATCTCATATGGCTCCCAGTATTCTACTAGAGAACCATCGGCCTCCATATCACCATACTCATCCTCAAGGCAAGGGTTTCCTTAGCACCCCAGGCATAAACGCCTAGGGTCATCAATGTCCCCCCGTCACTGGGGAGGAGGCAGATCTGTGCATGGTGCCTGGGGTGGTCCCCTGGCCTCCTGATGTTGTTCTTGTGTAGCTTCCAGAGTGATCATCTCCGATGAGAATCCTGGTGGCCTCCTCATCATATTTTGGCTGAGGGCAACGAACTGCTCTTGTATCACTTATTGGCTGGACACCAGGGCTTTTAAGGCTGTTGCCACCTCAGCCATCTCGAACAGAGGCGGTGCATGACTTGAACTAGGTTATCCTCAGCAAGTGAGGAGGTGGTGGCAATTCAAGTGCCATGTGATTTCCTGAAAAATGAGTTGTGATTTAGAAGACTTGAGAGCTTTATGACCTTACAGGACCCCTTTCAATGGCGAAAAAACTCCACACAAAGGGGGAGGACTGGTTCACCACCAGAGATTTCGGTGAGGCCATTCTATAAAAGCAAGAGATAAAGCTTCTTGTTCCCATAAATGGTGCAAAACTGATGATGCTAGAAATAACACCACCAAGTCAAGGTGTTAGAGAGCTCAAATAGGTATAACAATGGCAGAACATAAGCAATATAAATGTAGAATAAGGCGTGGAGAAGAGGAGAAAGATATCAATATAAGTGGTTTAGCCTATCTAGGTCTACGTCCCCTATGCAGGTGAATGATCTTCACTATAAAATAAGGCCACTAATTGCCTTGTGATACAATACTCACACACTCTCTCTCTACTGTATATCTTAAAAGAGCTTCAGCTAGGGTTTGTAATATGCGATCCAACTCAAGGAAGAAGATAAATGGTATATATAGTTCTTAGGGGGTGCAGTCTACCCCCCAAATATGCAATGAGCATGTGTAGGATGATCTAGCCTATCTCACGTGGACACCTGACTGTGCTACATGTAGATCATAATGACCAAGTATCCCCTCATGTGAGGGAATGATGATGTTATAATGGTTTTGTCCACGTGTTCCAATGCCTCTTTGTACTTGTATATGCTTGAACTGGTGACATCATCCAATGGAACCTCGACTTAGTTGGGTAAGAGGTTGATGACTCCAATAGGACCATTGATCCTCCAACCACAAGTATAACCTCGCCCGAACAGGACAACCGAGGTTAGGTAATCGGGCTAATTTGTGCTATCGGCCTAAGCAGAGTATGAGACTGGTTAAAGTTGAACCCATAAAGATGTTGCTGATCTCGGCTGCTGCCTAGCCGAGGTTGGTTCTTATGAGACTGACCTTATCAGGGAGGACCTTATTGCTGACTATTGGGGCTCTTCTGACGGCTCAACCCTTAGATAGGAGGATGTTGTTGCTCATAGTATGAGGGTGCACTTTAGTCATATCACTAATTAGGAAAGGTATGTGGTCAGATATTAACAATATGAGTATAAATAAATGAGGATTTTATATCTACCTCAAAATTATGACCACACCACTCCATTCCTCTCACGAAAACAATCAAAACTCATTCTTGAACAATCTTGAGAAAACTCCAAATAAGCCTTCAAATCATGGGGCTAAACTTGAGAACATTGGGGCTAGGGTTTGTAGGAGGAAGAAGATGAAAATTATAAGCGTGTACTGCTCTTAGAGGTTGTGAAAATATGTTTGAAAAGTCCTAACCCCGTATTAATTTAAGTGGATAAAGATTGGAAAATTTAAGTGGCATTAGAATCCTATTAAAACTAAAACAGTTTGCCTGTTAGTCACGCTTCAGAATCATGACAAACAATTAGTTACGCTTTAAGGCTGTGACAGATATCTGAAGTGGAATTTTTATTTTGGCGCTATTTTGGAGATTTGAATTCGCATGTTGTATGAGTAATTGATGTATTCTGGAAATCCAATTCATATGTAGAGGTTGAACCACGAAATTTCAGTAATTAAAGAGTATGAAATCTGGTAAAAAGGATGGAAAGAAACCAAACAAAAGAAATATTAGGGTTCTTGATGTTTTGATGGATTAGGCCCTTTTAATTCATTTTTCACGATGAAAATACGCATGCTAGACGTAGGAAATCATTTTTTTGAGGTCATAACACTTGTCGTATAAATTATTTGGAGTTTGGTAGTAAAATATATAGTTTTGGATGATTTTGGAAGAGACAACCCGTAACTGGAAATTCTGCAGATTTGCCATACCTGCTTGATCGATCGATCGACCTTAGAGCTTCGATCGATCGATGCTTCGATCGATCGAACACCTGCCATCGATCGATCAACGCCTCCTGCATAACTCATATTCCCCTTTTTATAGGTTGTTCCAACTTAAATGATTAGACATTCTTGGATATTAATGTTAGAGCTTTTTGGGATATAAAGAAGACCAGTAGGACTTATAAAAAAAATATGGAACCTTTAACGTAAGGAGAGATTAATCTTTCACGGGGATGTTTTACACATAAGGGACAATGGGAATATGTGTTAAAGGGTGAGACTCGTAAGGAAGTTACGTGGTAAAATAAATGAGTACCTACTGAAATTACACTTAGGAGGATAGGAATCCGCGAGTGTCACTTAATAAGTTGGAATAATCCCACAAATTCGAATAAGAGACAAACCGTTATAGTGATAACTAATTAACGAGTAATAAGGATAAATATCATAATTATGGCTCGTGAGAGTGTACCTAAAATTTGATATGGTAATAGTAGTATATATATATTACTGTGTTTATGAATATACTATATACGTGTAAAAATTATGCCCACGCTACTTGCTATCCCTGAGGTTACCACGCTAGGACAGACTTATCTCGATGGGACCTTTATGGGTGATATTGACTCGTACCCTAGAAGATAGAAATCCATGGTACAGGCTATTGGATCGATAGTCAGATGGTCCTAAGAGATGTGGGGGTATGTGATATCCTCTTTGTGACTTGGAACTATGATTCGCCTCATTTTGTATGTGTTTTGTGTTAATACAGTTCGAGAGTGATTTCGAGCTAGTATTTCCCTTAGTACGAGTGATACGGGGACTGGATAGCAGAGTATGCCCACACCATAGATTTTATGTGGGGTGCTGTTAGAATATATATATTATATGAGTATTTAATATATATATTTAAATCTGGAAATTGGGAACTACCTGCTATGATTATTTAATTCAACTTGGGTATAAGTATTTGAAAAGCATGATATATTACTGAGAAACTTTATTATTAAATAAGGTTTAATTGAGAACTTTGCTTTTAAATAAAATTAACCTCTTAAACATTTGAATTTGTCGGTTTGAAACCTCACGAGCAACTTAAGATAAGATAAGTTAAACTGATGAGAAGAATTAGTGCGATAGGTGTGCACATTAGAAGAGAGGTGAGAATTTTTCAAGGGAGTCTCGCACTAATATGTTGGTTGCATTACCCGGTAGCACTTTAAATACTTGCTAAACTAATTTTAAACTGTTTTTACAATCGGGATCTGACCCGTTTCCTATTTTCTCTTCTCTCTTGTATATATATGTATATATTACAGGTGCCCAGCCACAGGGGCGTCTTGCATAGGATCCTCCGTAGGGAACGCGTTGCAGCTTAGGTGGGAGTTGCATGCCTCTTTTGCTTAGACGACCTCATTGTCGATTACACTTCTAGTCCTACTTTATCTAGTTGGGCATGTGTCACCCTTTTCATTATTCAGTTGGTTTTTGTGATGGATTGTAATTCAGTTACTTTCAGTAGTTTTACTTTGGGATTTATTACTATCAGAATGTTTTCTTTGGTGGTTTGAAGTTAGGATTTACTATTGATAGTTAAATTCTTGAATGATCATTTATATCCTTGTTATTATTGTGTGACTCTTAAACTGTTAATTATCAAAGGTTTTAAATATTGGTTTTGAATTAAATTGGGAAATTGAAGTCTAACAAAATGGTTTTGTCATTTAGCTTAATTAATTAGGGTGTTTAATTGGAAAAGTTATTTTTGCGACAGTGATGCTGAGAATGAACCAACCGTTCACCTTGGTTATAATTTAATAAAGGACTGATCACACGGTATTTAATTAGGCGGGGTGTCACAGGTGGTATCAGAGCATCAGGTTCTAGTGTCCTTTAGGATCTGTACGGCTTATTTCGCTTTCAGCTTAGCGTTTTTGCTATAGAGCCCTATTTTAGGATTGTTGTATTCTTGCTTTTATAATTACGTCTTCAGCTATTTAAGATTTGATAATAACTGTAGACTAATAAAATTTCTTCACATTTCAAATACCTCCGAGACGTGCCCCAAACGATAGGCGTGCCCAAGCTTAGCAACCAGTAGCTCCGGCTCAGGGAATGATGAATGCAAATGAGGTAGCCGCTATCGTTTCTCAGGCGGTGAATGCCGCGCTAGGGGTAGTACAGTAGGATCCACCCCAAGTTTAGGCAGTGGCGCCAGTACCGGCACAGCTCCCATCTGTATGGGAGCGAGTTAGGGATGTCTTTCAGAAGGCGCATCCCCCTGAGTTCGCGGGTAGTTCAGATATCATCATTATCAGCCAGTGGAAGAAAGATATACAGAGGCATCTGCGTATGTATGAGTGAACAAACGTGCATAAATAGTTGTTGTCTTCCTTTTAGCTAGTGGGGGCCGCTTTGTAGTGGTGGGAGTCCACCACCACCTTGGAGGATATGGATGTTATCCTGATTCAGTCATTCTGGGAGCGGTTTGACCGAAAATATTTTCCATCCATCGTGCAAACTGAGATGAGGTGGAAGTTACTGAACGTGAAGCAGGAAAATTCTACTGTTGCTGAGTATGAAGAGGAGTTCGCAAGACTTCTCACTATAGTGCCAGATGAGGCACCCACTGAGAGTAAGAAGATACTATTGTTTGTGGACGGGTTAGCTTGGAGGATCCATCAGCACCTTATAGGAAATCTGTCTCTAAGTACCTACACAAACGTACTCAATGCTGCCTTACTACACTATCAGGATCACCGCTTCCATCAGCAGGGAAGCAAGCGAGCAGGGGTAGTGGTGCTAGTGGATCACCGACATCTCAGGGCCAGACTCGCCATCACGAGTAGAGTTCCCATCAGGGGGACCCTGCGAAGCGTTTTCAATCAGGTGATTCCAGGCAGGGATTTGGGGGATTTTGGTAGGGTCAGCAGGGCCAGCCTAATCAGCAGGGCCAGCAGGGCCAACATCGTCATCCGCATGGCCATCAGGGCCAAAAGCGATTTTAGCAAGGCCAGGAGGGCCAATGGCGGGTGGTAACGGCCAGCAGAGCCATAATCAACAGGGACAAAGGGGAGAAAATTTTAAGGGCCGATCCTTCGGGTGTGGTAAAAATGGTCATAAGCGCCAGGATTGTCCAGAGGGTGATAAGGTCCCACAACAACAGGGTGCCCGTAATGAACCACATAGGCCACTCTTTCCAGCCACCCTCCCTGCACCAGCTCAGGTACCAGCCCTACCAGCCATTCCAGCCGCTCCAGTGCAGGAGGGGCAGTTACAGTACGGACGTGTCTATAACGTCCACCAGGAAGCAGCTCCACAGGCACCACCCACGATTAAGGGTATATTTCCTATCCATGGCACTATGGTTCGGGTTTTATTTGATACTATAGCGACACACTGTTTTATAGCTACTCATTTTGCGAAGGCTTTAGGGTTATTAGCCATAGTAAAGAGCACTGTAACGTGTGTAGACTCACCGGTGGGAAATGGATCGTTAATTTTCTTTATATGCCGGGGTGTGGGAGTAGAGATTAGTAGTTTGGTATTACCAACAGACATGTTAGTCTTAGATATGCATGAGCACGATGTCATTATTGGTATGGATTGGCTCGCAGCTTACAGAGCCATGATAGATTATTTCGGTGGCAGTATTGTCTTTGCCATTCTGGGGCAAGAGATGTTTGTAGTGGCGATGCCTCGCCCAGAGGGAGGCTCGACCTCTCATTTATATTACATAGATGAGGATACCTCTAAGGAGGTCGTGATTCCTTTAGACTCGATCCCAGTTGTTCGTGAGTATTCTAATGTATTTCAGGAGATACCAGGCCTACCCCCCAGTCGAGAGATAGATTTTGTCATAGATTTATTACTAGATACTTGACCGAGAGCACGTGCTCCATACCGTATGGCTTCGGCAGAAATGCGTGAGTTACGGGATCAGATAGGGAAATTGTTAGGCCATAGTTTCATTCGTAGGAGTACCTCACCTTGGGGCACTCTAGTGTTGTTTGTGAAAAAGAGAGATGGTTCACTGCGGCTATGTGTGGACTACTGGGAACTGAACAAGGTCAGGATACGGAACAAGTATCCGTTGCCTCGAATCGATGATCTGTTCGACCAGTTGAGGGGAGAAACTTTCTTTTTGAAGATAGATCTGAGGTCAGGATACCATTAGCTACGTATTAGGGAGCAGGATGTTTCAAATACTTCTTTCTTGACGAGATATGGGTCCTATGAGTTCATAGTGATGCCATTCGGACTCACAAATGCTCCACCCGTATTCATGGACTTGATGAACCGAGTGTTCTGAGAGTTCTTGGATCAGTTTGTCATCGTCTTTATAGATGACATCTTGATATATTCACACACCGAGGAAGAGCATGTCGAGAACTTGAGGCAGGTTCTTCAGACTCTATAAGAGCATCAGTTGTATGCTAAGTACGAGAAGTGAGGGTTCTAGTTACGGGAAGTGCAGTTCTTGGGGCATGTTGTTTTTGAACAGGGGATAGCAGTTGACCCGAGTAAAGTTTCAGTGGTGAGGGAGTGGGGACAACCCACGACACCGACGAAAGTACGTAATTTCTTGGGATTAGACGGATACTATAGGAGATTCATTCGGGGGTTTTCCAAAATAGCGGGTCCATTGACGAACCTGACTCGCAAGGGGGTACCATATGTTTGGGACAATGATTGTCAATTAGATTTCGATGAGCTGAAAGACAAGCTTACTTCAGCACCGGTCCTTGCTTTACCTAAGCCGAGCATGGAGTATCTGGTTTACACCGATGCCTCTTTACGGGGACTTGGGGGAGTACTTCAGCAGGAGGAGAAGGCTATAACTTTTGCCTCCCACAAGCTTAAGCCTCACGAGAAGAATTACCCCACACATGACCTAGAGTTAGCATCGGTCGTCTTTGCATTGAGGATATGGAGACACTATTTATTGGGGGAGAAATTTTTCTTGTTCACAGACCACAAGTCATTGCAGTACCTGTTCACTCAGAGAGAGCTAAATATGCGTCAGCGCAGGTGGTTAGAGTTTGTGAAGGACTATCAGTTCGACATACCGTACCATCTGGGGAAGGCCAACGTAGTTATCGATGCATTGAGCCATAGACCGATAGACGATGTAGCAGACATCTGGAAAGCAAAATGGAAAGAGTTGGGCCACCAGGATGCAGTATCCCGTTCCTTCATATCTGTCATGACAGTGACACTCGAGATCGTTACGAGGGTAATACAGGAACATACCGTAGACCCATTTTGCCAGGAGCAGATTGTACGACTTTTGGTTGAGGGTGGTGAGTCCTATTCTATTAGTTCTGATGGAGGTTTGAGGTTTAATGGGAGATTGGTGGTCCCAGGGGGAGCAGACTTACGTTATGCAGTGATGACCCAATCTCACGGGTCACGATTTGTGATGCATCCTGGGGGAGATAAGATGTACCAGGATATGAGGTGGCGATACTGGTGGAGTGGGATGAAAAAGGACATTGCTGAGTTCGTGTCCAAGTGTTCTACCTGCCAGCTGGTAAAGGTGGACCACCAGAAACCATCAGGGTTGCTTCAGCCATTGGAAATACCCGCGTGGAAGTGGGAGAGTATTTCTATGGATTTTATTACTGGGTTGCCTACATCACAGCGGGGCTACGACTCCATCTGGGTGATTATGGATCATTTGACCAAGGTGGCTCATTTTCTGCTAGTACGGACAGACTATACCACGAGTCAGTATGCTCAGTTGATCATTGCTAAGATTATCAAATTACATGGGATGCCCCTGAATATTGTGTCAGATAGAGATAAGATCTTCGTGTCACGTTTCTGGGAGATCTTTCAGGAGACCATGGGTACAGAGTTGCGGTTGAGTTCAACTTATCACCCACAGACAGATGGACAAACAAAGCGTACTAATCAGATGTTGGAGGATATGCTAGGCATATGGGTCCTTGATTTTGGGGGAGGTTGGGAGCCACATCTTCCACTGGTAGAGTTCGCTTATAATAACTCTTATCAGTTCACGATTGGCATGGATCCATTCGAGGCGTTGTATGGCAGTCCTTGTCGTTCCCCAACGTGTTGGCTAGGGGTGGGGGATAACAAGTTGCTCGGACTAGAGGTGATTCAGAACCTCCGCGAGGATTGAGATTATCAGGAGTCGTATTCGGGTAGCCCAGGACAGGCGAAAAAGCTATGCCGATGCAAAACGGTTCTTTCGAGAGTTTAACGTGGGGGACCAAGTATTACTACGTGTATCTCCTATGCAAGGAGTGATGAGATTTGGGAAGAAAGGGAAATTGGCCCCGAGGTACGTGGGATATTTCCGATCATCGAGAGGATTGGGTCGGTAGCATACAGATTGGGGCTACTAGAGCATTTACATCGCATTCACGATGAATTCCACATCTCGTCGTTGAGACAATACCTTCGGGATGACATGGCCCATACCCATATTGCGATTGAGGAGATTGACTTACTTCCCAATTGCTCTTACGAGGAAAGACCAGTGGCTATCCTAGACCATAGCGAAAGGAGATTGAGGTCGAAGGTAGTTCCACTTGTACGGGTCCAGTGGGAGCATCATAATGTGGAGGAATCCACCTGGGAGCACGAGGCAGATATGCGCGAGAAATACCCAGATTTATTCTTACCAGGTATGCCTTATTTTCTGAATTTCGGGACAAAATTCCGTTATTAGGGGGAAAGTATGTAATACCCCGTATTTTTATACTTTATAAATTTGGGGATTTATTTAATTTGATGAGAATTATTAATTTAATATAAATTCAGAAATTAATTATTCTTAATTACTAACGTGACGAGAGTTAGTAATTATTGGAAACTTGTTGAATATTACTAATGATCAAAGTAATATATAAAATTGGTTCTATTAAATGTCACGAGTGAATAAAATGACAATTTTGGAAATTTAAGTTGGGACGCGCCCGTGTCGTGTCGGGACTAAATTTTGATTAATAAAAGTGAATAAATTATAAGTCACCCGTATGGTCATTTTAAGTGCGCCAAAGTGTCCGTAAGGGTCGAGATAGTCAAAATAATGTACCCGGGGGTTCAGTTTGGGTCTCGGGGCATTTTTAGGCTTAATTAACACCCGAGGAGGGCGTTTTGGACATTTTACATTTTTAGGCCTGAAAACCCACAGAAATTCTAAGGGCATATCAGATGATAAGAGTCATCTTCTAGGGTTAGAAACACCATACACAAAAGACGGCTATAGGAGAGGAAGAGGAGAGGTTTTCCAAGGAGTTCTAGGCCAAGAACTCCACCGTCTGCACCGCCGTCGCCGCCAAACGATAGATCATGCAACGAGGATCACAACCACACCAAAATCTCCACAAATTTGAACCGAAAATTCCCAGACAAGTATCTATCTTGCTCTATTTCAGTTAATGCTCCAATATTATTATCCTAGGATAGATTAGGACTATTGTTTGTGAAAGAAAAACCTATTTTGGAGATTTGAATTCGCATGTTGTATGAGTAATTGATGTATTCTGGAAATCCAATTCATATGTAGAGGTTGAACCACGAAATTTTAGTAATTAAAGAGTATGAAATCTGGTAAAAAGGATGGAAAGAAACCAAACAAAAGAAATATTAGGGTTCTTGATGCTTTGATGGATTAGGCCCTTTTAATTCGTTTTTCATGATGAAAATTCGCATGCTAGACATAGGAAATCATTTTTTTGAGATCATAACACTTGTAGTATAAATTATTTGGAGTTTGGTAGTAAAATATTTCGTTTTGGATATTGTTGGAAGAGAGAACTCGTAACTGGAAATTCTGCAGATTTGCCATACCTGCTTGATCGATCGATCGACCATAGAGCTTCGATCGATCGATGCTTCGATCGATCGAACACCTGCCATCGATCGATCGACCCCTCCTGCATAACTCATATTCCCCTTTTTATAGGTTGTTCCAACTTAAATGATTAGACATTCTTGGATATTAATGTTAGAGCATTTTGGGATATAAAGAAGACCAGTAGGACTTATAAAAGAAATATGGAACCTTTAACGTAAGGCGAGATTAATCTTTCACGGGGATGTTTTACACATAAGGGACAATGGGAATATGTGTTAAAGGGTGAGACTCGTAAGGAAGTTACGTGGTAAAATAAATGAGTACCTACTGAAATTATACTTAGGAGGATTGGTTTCCACGAGTGTCACTTAATAAGTTGGAATAATTCCACAAATTCGAATAAGAGACAAACCGTTATACGTGATAACTAATTAACGAGTAATAAGGATAAATATCATAATTATGGGTCGTGAGAGTGTACCTAAAATTTGATATGGTATATATATATATATATATATATGACTTTGTTTATGCATATACTATATACGTGTAAAAATCATGCCCACGCTACTTGCTATCCCTGAGGTTACCGTGCTGGGACAGTCTTATCTCGATGGGACCTTTATGGGGAATATTGACTCATACCCCAGAAGATAGAAATCCTTGGTACAGGCTATCGGATCGATAGTCAGACGGTCCTAAGAGACGTGGGGGTATGTGCTATCCTCTTAGTGACTTGGAACTATGCTTCACCTCATTTTGTATGTGTTTTGTGTTAATACAGTTCGAGAGTGATTCCGAGCTAGTTTTTCCCTTAGTACGAGTGATACGGGGACTAGATAACAGAGTATGCCCGGACTATAGATTTTATGTGGGGTGATGTTAGAATATATATATATTATATGAGTATTTAATATATATATATTTAAATCTGGAAATTGGGAGCTACCTGCTGTGATTATGGTATGTAAGAAATGAATAATTAATTCAACTTGGGTATAAGTGTTTGAAAAGCAGGATATATTACTGAGAAACTTTATTATTAAATAAGGTTTAATGGAGAACTTTGCTTTTAAATAAAATTAACCTCTTACACATTTGAATTTGTCGTTTTGAAACCTCACGAGCAACTTAAGATAAGATAAGTTAAACTGATGCGAAGAATTAGTACGATAGGTGTGCACATTAGAAGATAGGTGAGAATTTCTCAAGGGAGTCTCGCAATAATATGTTGGTTGCATTACCTGGTAGCACTTTAAATACTTGCTAAACTAATTTTAAACTGTTTTTACAATCGGGCTCTGACACGTTTCCTATTTTCTCTTCTCTCTTGTATATATATGTATATATTACAGGTGCCCAGCTACATGGGCGTCTTGCTTAGGATCCTCCGTAGGGAACGCGCTGCAGCTTAGGTGGGAGTTGCAGGCCTCTTGCTTAGACGACCTCATTGTTGGTTCCACTTCTAGTCCTACTTTATCTATTTGGGCATGTGTCGCCTTTTTCATTATTCAGTTGGTTTTTGTGATGGATTGTAATTCTTTTACTTTCAGTAGTTTTACTTTGGGATTTATTACTATCAAAATGTTTTCTTTGGTGGTTTGAAGTTGGGTTTTACTATTGATAATTAAATTCTTGAATGATCATTTATATCCTTGTTATTATTGTGTGACTCTTAAACTGTTATTTATCAAAGGTTTTAAAGATTGGTTTTGAATTAAATTGGGAAATTGAAGTCTAACAAAATGTTTTTGTCACTTAGCTTAATTAATTAGGGTGTTTAATTGGAAAAGTTATTTTTGCGACAGTGATGCTGAGAATGAACCAACCGTTCACCTTGGTTATAATTTAATAAATGACTGATCACCCGGTATTTAATTAGGCGGGGTGTCACACTCAAAATAATAACGACGAACAAAAATGCGATAATACAAATCTGAATAAGAGTCCAATGCAAAATTCGAGCATTATACCAATATAATTTTTCAATAACACATCAATAGGTCACGAGGCCTCATCTCATCTAACCTGAGCTTCGTAAAGCCTCATCCTGACTATTGAACTTTTGGACTATTGGCGGGTGACCATTCTCCGTTCCATATACAAATTTCATGACACCATGTCCATCAACAAATACAATATCTCAGATGAATCTATATTTTATATTCCAATAAACGTCATGATACGAACAATATGAGTACAAATAAATGAGGAACAAATGATTACTCTCGAGATATTTAGGGAGAATATTGCGTAAACTCCGTACCTTAAAATCATCACAAGAAACTCATAAGATTCTGCCTCAAAATTCTGATCACACCACTGCGTTTCTCCCACGAAAACAATCGAAGCTCATTCTTGAAAAATATTGAGAAAACTCCAAATAAGCCTTCAAATCATGGGTTAAAACTTGATAATTTTGGGTCTAGAGTTTGTAGGAGGAAGAAGATGAAAATTATAAGCGTCTACTTCTCTTAGAGGTTGTGAAAATATGTTTGAAAAGTCGTACCCCGTATTAATTTAGGTGGAGAAATATTAGAGAATTTAAGTGGCATTACAAACTTGTTAAAACTAAAACAGTTCGCCTGTTAGTCACTCTCCAGTACAGTGATAAACAGTTAGTTATGCTTTAAGGCCGTTACAAATATCTGAAGCAGCATTTTTATTTTGGCCCAATTTTTTTGCCTAGAGAGTTTTATCTTTTAAGGACTCTTCTAAACGACTCAAGACTTGTAGTTACTCATATTAGGAGTCTTTTAAGCTATCTTTTCGAATTTTAAATTAATTTATTTAATTATTGGATAAAATTACGTTGTTATAATCATCTCTTCTATGACTTTTAAATGAGCTCTCTTCTCTTAGGCCACCGTGTTCGGACATGGATAATGCTCTTGCATTATATCTTGAGTCATCAATCCTTTGTCTCCTATAATATTTTCTTCTGGTACTTCCTTTGGGGTGAGGATGTGCTCGCACCCCTTTTCTTCCCAATCTATCAAAGATTGCTACTTTGCTGAGCATTTCAAAGGCACTTATGTGTTTAACTGAAATTTTTTTGTCATCATCATACACAGTTAACCTCATGGTCGAAGTTCTACCTGGTTGGTAGGAGGATTATTCGTGTTTTGATACATTTGTCTGAGCAAATCTGCTCATATCAAATCTCAAATTTAACCTCCTAGGATTTTCGATCGCTTCACCTTGTTCTCTTTCCTTCTACCTCTGTATGGCCAAAAAGAGGTGATTCTTCACGTTTACCTAGATTTTTCTCCAAAGTTGGGGTTATTGGAAACAATTCTAGATGTACTGGAGACTCTGTGAGGCTAGAACATTTTGGGTGAGTTGCCTCATATTCTCTTACATAGCCTCATGAATTTTGGCCAAGTCGTGCAAGAATCCTGCTAGATTCCTTATTCCAATAGGGGTGGAGGGTGATGCAACTTCTTTGTCCTTACTAATTTCTGGGTGTTCAACCATTGTTGTAAAAATTCCCAAAAAATAGAGTATGATAACAGGAAAATAGAGTATGGCTCGATATTTGTGAAATTGAAAATATGGGATCTATTTTAGGCTAGAAGCTAGTGTATAGTGTATGGTTTACACATAATTAGTTAATTGAATAGTAAATCAAATATTTAAGGTGAGAAATTAAGTGACTCCACTGATTTGATTAGTAAGAAGATTGTAAATTAAATTTGGGGGATTTTATAGAAAATTCTAAAATTTCCACAATTAGAAATTAGGAATTGAATGAGAAATTACTTGGCTTTAGTCCTTCCCCAGACGAAACCATTATGTTATCTCCTAAAATTGGTTTCAAGGTCATGCCTTAGCTAATTGAGATCCAATATGTGATAACAAATAAATAAAAAACGAAATGTCAATATATGAAGATAAAGGTGAGAATAAGAGAAATTACAAACAGAGTTACGTGGTTTAGCTCTCAAGAATGAACCTGTGTCCACAAGTGATGTTTTAGTACTAGTATCGTAATAGTACAATTGTTCCGTCTCTCTATCTTGACTATGATAGTGTCATAGTATATCTCTCTCTATAAGTAGGATAGTTGGTTGCTTGTTCCTTTCTGAGTAGCTTTCCCTCTCTTAAATGTGAGTATGTGAGTGTTTGCTAATGGATTTATTTAGCTAATCAATTAGAATATGTCAGGGGTTTTGTCTTCATAGATACCCACTTTACGAGGTAGTGGGGAAATAATTATAAAGTTAACATAGTCAAACATGGGTAAGAGAATGTTCATTTGTTTATAATACGTGAGTATTTTCATGTCCCATTGTCTAATTTAATGGTAGTGGATGTATAATGGCACATGCATTATCTGGAATGGAAAGGACAACTGGAATGCCTAAGGCTGACCTCGATCATGTTAAGCCCATGTATTTTTTACTTGAGCCAATCTCATTCTGTTTAATAATGAGTTCAGTTTTACCCTTCTCATTAGTGTATGCGTCATGCCATATCTATTGTTCAACATGAATATTGGAAATTTTGTCAAGATTAAAGTTTTTATGAATGATCCAAATGTTTTATTGAGCTTTGAATCTTCAATTGTTAAGAATTATGATTCAATGATTTATAACTCTTGTAGATCACCCTGGAGTCTATCGTATTTTATCAAGGAGTATATCACTACAATGTTATAGCCGACCTATATGGAGGCTTTAAGTTTAAGTATACATATGAGGTCTTTTCAGAAGATGTATATTTACTTTTTATGACCTAAATCAATGAAGTTCACGTCTTAAAGGTCATACAAGTTTTCATCTATGCTTTCTTATCATAGGAATCAATCCCTCGTCTTTAGCATAGTTAAGAAATGATTACCAATTCAAATACTTTTTCAATAATTTTATGTCAAATATGAAGATAACTTTCCAAGAAAGTAAGATAATTAGATAATTTAATGGAGAAGAGGAAAACTTTCAATTTCATCAATCACACCCTTGAACCGGTTACATCACATAGTGTAACGCCTCGACCCGATTTTGGGTCATCGTTGGATCAACCCTCACCGAGCCAAGGAGTTAGAAGGAGGAGGGGGATGATTTAGTCAATTTATTTAAGAAAAACCTTTAATTTTTACTCATAAATTTGGTGCTATAAAAAGGTGGCCACTATGAGATTAGTTATTTAGTGGAATTTATTTATGAAAATTAAGTTTATCCAAAGTGCTAATTAAACTAAAAGCAAGCCACACCATCAATATTATTACAATTTATGGCCAAGCCCCAAATAAAGTCCAATACAAAGTAAAAATACTAAAAGTCCAATCTCCACATCCGAATCTTACTCTTTTATGCGTTTAACATTTGCCTAATGTCCACATTGTTCCGTTTCCCTTTTCATCATCCATGATTTTGAAACATCATTACTTTAACAATTGTTCCAAACTCATCTTTGATCCATTTTCACCCAAAATTAGACCGATGAGGTCACGAGAGGAGGCTTAACCCTTAGGATACTCAAGTTTATAAAAATCCCATTTTCACCCATCTTTGTTATTTTTTGTGAAAAATATCCACTTACTTCTATTCTTTAATGGTGTGAAAGTTAACTATTTTTCACAAAACTAAATTAACCATTTCAAGTTCAAAACCGTATCCATCTATTTTATGTTTTTTCACATAAAATAATGTTCAACATGCTTAAGACCATTTTCATCAAAGTTCATAGTCTTATCTTATCATTTCATGTAAATCCCAACATTTATCTCATTTCCACCACATTAAGTCCTAAAAAATCTGGGTTTATTTTTCTTTACTTGTTATTTTGGAAACAAAACCCATTTTAGCATGCTTGTATACGACTATATTTTCACATGTTAGTATACTACATATCCATGCATATTTATAGGAGGTCTTCAACCTAAAAATATCCCCATCATGCATTTATTCTACATAACTCATAGCTGTAAAATTTCACACAATTTCTTCCAATTATCAAGGTTTAAAAATGGCATTTTCTTTATGTATATAAAATACCCATTTAGGGTTTGCTTTGAAAATGTTTTATTTTTACAAGACAAAACATTTTATGAATAACACTACATATATTTGGCATGAAACTTCATCTGGTACTTCTTACACCAATTTCATACTTATAAGAACCTTGAAAGTTTGGAAAGAAATCTTAATTTTGTTTTTTAAGAGGAGAACTACCAATGGGTGACTTGAAATCTCCTATATTCCTAAGCTCTAAGACTTTAGCTCCAAAACAAGGGTGCTTCACTACATCCTAATTTAAGAATAGAGATGGTAAAGTAGTGAAAATGTATAGAGATAGGTATTTTATGGTGTGAGACTAGTTGGCACTACTTAAAAATGGAGGGAAAATGCCTTTAAGGAATGGGGATGAGTATAGAAGCTCTTGAGAGAGGGGAAGAAAATGGCAATGGTGGTGGGATTTGACATTCCCATGTATCTATTTGATAATCAACACAAAGCCCTCTTAAAACATATAAAATACCCTATAAAACTCATCATAATCGTTAGGATCCAAGAAGATGACACGTTTTCCACATCTAAGACTAAAATGGTGACAGGAAATTCGTCAGATTTTGACGCCATCCAGGTCACTCAAATGAGATCAACCTCGTTCGAACGATTATAGCCTCTTGTTCGATGTCCCACTTCTCACGGCCTTCTCGTGACATGCTACTACAATCCGTTCCTTAAGTCACTTGAAGCTCATTATTAGCGTCTAATCACTCGTTTGAGCGTGATAAGAAAGTCATTTGAATGACTCCAACCTTGTTCGAAGAATTGTGTTTTCTAAGTTTTACACATTAGCCCAATAATAACTTAATTTATGAAAGAGTCACCAAACCAAACCGAATGATAGGATTGAAACAATGATTCCCTTTATTTAAATTCTCATGATTTTGAATTACACGAAAAGAGATATAATATTGGGCTGGGGTATTAAAATCTCCCATTATAGGGGATTTTATCCCCAAAATTACACAAGTGACTAAGGAAAGAGTTTCAGATGTTTCTCTCGCATATTTGACTTTCTCTCCCAAGTAGCACCTTCAACACCTTGAAATTCCCAAAGGACCTTTACTAACAGAGTCATTTTATTGTGGAGGACCTTCTCTTCATGGTCTAAGATGGATATCATCCTAGTGGGGAACGTGAAGTCCTCCCCCAACTCAATAAGGTTCCAATCAATACTTTCCTAACAACTGTTGTTGTAAGTGAACTCTGCCAAATGCAAGTTTTCTGCCCAACTGCCCTGGAAGTCAAGTGTGTAAGCTATCATCATGTCCTCCAAAGATTTGTATTATTCGTTCTGACTACCCATCGATCTCATGATGGAATAACATACTCATGTTTAGTTCAGTACCTAACTCTTCTTGAAACTTCTTGAAAAATCTGTAAACAAATCGGGCATTCCTTTGTAATAAGGTTGATAATGGAATATTATGAAGCTTGACTATTGTAATACCCCGTATTTTTATGGCTTTTAAATTTGGGGATTTATTAAATTTAAATTGAGATATTAATTTAATATTAATCCAGAAATTTATTTTTATATTTACTAGCGTGATATGAGTTAGTAATTATTGGAAATTTGCTGAATATTACTGGACGAGTAAAGTAATAGGTGAGATTTATT
Organism: Sambucus nigra; assembly: GCA_949130495.1. Taxonomy (NCBI): domain Eukaryota; kingdom Viridiplantae; phylum Streptophyta; class Magnoliopsida; order Dipsacales; family Adoxaceae; genus Sambucus; species Sambucus nigra. The sequence goes on from OX422215.1 coordinate 486,224,670, forward strand.
TTATTAAAATTGTCACGAGTGAATAAAATGGCAATTATGGAAATTTAAGTCAGGACGCGCCTGTGTCGTGTCGGGACTAAATTAGTATTATTAAAAGTGAATAGATTATAAGTCGCCCGTATGGTCATTTTGAGTGCATCAATGTGTCCGGAAGGGTCGAGATAGTCAAAATAATGTACTCGGGGGTTTAGTTTGGGTCTCGGGGCGTTTTTAGGCCTAATTGACATCCAACGAGGGCGTTTTAGACATTTCATATTTTTGGGCATGGAAACCCACGAATTTCTAAGGCTTTATCAGATGTTAGGGATCGTCTTCTAGGGTTAGCATAACCAATAACTAAAGACGACCATTGGAGAGGAAGAGGACAAGCTTTCCAAGGAGTTCTAGACCAAGAACTCCACCGTTTGCACTGCCGTCGCCGCCAAACTTTAGATCGCGCAATGAGGATCACAACCACACCAATATTCTCCACAAATCTGAGCCAAATATTTCCAGACAAGTATCTATCTTGCTCTATTTCAGTTAATGCTTCAATGATGTTAGTCTAGGGTTGATTAGGACTAATTTTTGTGAAAGAAAGCATGTATGGGAGACTCTAATTTGCATGATGTATAGGTAAAAGACGTATTCTGGAAATCAAATTCACATGTAGAGGTTGAACCATGAATTTGCATTAAGTTAAGAGTACAAAATCTGGGAAAGGAATGGGAAGAAACTAAACAAAGAAAATATTAGGGTTTTGTAATTTTTCTGGATTTTAACCCTTTTAATTCGTTATAATCGATGAAAACTCGCATGTCTTACGTAGAATATTCATTATTTGGGGATATAACACTTGTGGTATAATTAGTTGGAAGTTTGGAAATCAAATATGATGATTTGTATAATTTTGGAAGAGCATTCCCGTAACTGGAAATTCTACAGATTCGCCATACCTGCTTGATCGATCGATCGACCCAAGAGCATCGATCGATCAATGTATCGATCGATTGAGCACCTGCCATCGATCGATCGACCCCTCCTGGAAAACTCAAATTCCCCTTTTTAAATAGGTTGTTCCAACTTAAATGTATAGAAATTATTGGACATTATTGTTAGAACTTTTTGGGATATAAAGAAGACTAGTAGGACTTTACAAAAAATGGAACCTTTAATGTAAGACGAGATTAACATTTAACGGAGGTGTTTTACACTTAAGGAACAATGGGAACGTGTGTCTAAAGGGTGAGACTCGTAAGGAAGTTACGTCGGAAAGTAAAAGAGTACCTACTGAAATTACACTTTGGGAGATAGGATTTCACTAGTGTCATGAAGAAGGTTTGGAATAATCCCAAATATAAGAATAAGAGACGAACCGTTATACGGGATAATCTAGTAATGCGCAATAAGAATAAATATCATAAGTATGGGTCGTGGGTGTACCTAAATTTGAAATGGGAATGGTAGTATACATATATGACTGTGTTTATGCATATACAATATACGTGTAAAAATCATGCCCTCGCTACTTGCTATCACTGAGGTTACCGAGCTGGGACAGTCTTATCTCGATGGGACCTTTATGGGGGATATTGACTTGCACCCTAGAACATAGCAATCCTTGCTACAGGCTATCGGATCAATAGTCAGACGGTCCTAAGAGACGTGAGGGTATGTGCTGACCTCTTAGTGACTCGGAACTATGATTCACCTCAATTTGTATGTGTTTTGTGTTAATACAGTTCGAGAGTGATTCTGAACTAGTATTTCCCTTAGTACGAGTGATACGGGAACTTGATAGCAGAGTATGCCAGCACCATAAATTTTATATGGGGTACCGATAGTATATATATATATATATTATATGAGTGATTAATATATATAAACTTAAAATTTGGGAACTATCTACTGTGACTAAAGGTAGGTAAGTAATTAATAATTATTTCAACTTGGATAAGTGTTTGAAAATTTTGAGGCAATACTGAGAAACTTTATAATCAAATGAGGTTTATGTGAGAATTTTGCTTTTAATAATTAATCTTCTTAACACTAAAAATTGTTGGCATGAAACCTTGTGAGTAACTTAAGATAAGCTAAGCTATTGGGAGTAGTAGTGCGGTAGGTGTGCACATTAGAAGAGAGGTGAGAATTTCTCAAGAGAGTGTCGCACACTAACATGATTGTTGCATTAGCCGGTAAGCATTTTAAATACTTGCTAAACTAAATTTTAAACTGTTTTACAATCGGGCTCTGACCCGTTTCCTATTTTCTCTTCTCTTCTCTTATATATATATATATATATATATATATATATGTATATATATATATATATGTATATATTACAGGTACCTAGCCACAGGGGCATCTTGCATAGGATCCTTTGGAAGGAACGTGCTGCAGCTTAGGTGGGAGTTGTAGGCCTCTTGATTAGACGATCTCATTATTGATTCCATTTCTAGTTCTATTTTATCTAGTTGGGCATGCGTCGCCCTTTTCCATTATTCATTTGGTTTTATCAGAGATTATGATTCATTTATTTCCAGTATCTATACTTTGGGATTGTTACTATCAGGATATTTTCCTTTGAAGTGTTAACGTTGGAATTAATTAGTTGAATGCTTAAATTGCTTGGATTATATTTTCCAGTATAGATGTTGTGTGATTCTTAAACTATGGATTATGAAAGGTTTTAAATGTTGGTTTTAAACATAAATTTGGAATTGATGTCTTAAAAATGGTTTTGTCACTTAGCTTAATTATTTAGGATGTTTAATTTGAAAAGTTATTTTTACGACAGTGATGCTAAGAATTAACCAACCGTTCACCTTGGTTATAATTTAATAAAGGACTGATCACCCGGTATTTAATTAGGCGGGGTGTCACAACTATTTCCCGAATATATAGTCTTGCAAACTTAGTCACCCTGTTTTTTATCTTGATTAGAAAAAGTGGGCAGACTTGGTGAGCCAATCCACTATAACCCATACGGCATCATGACCACGCTCGAACCGTAGTAAAGCTATAAATAAATCCATTGTTATGTGTTTCCACTGTCACTCGGCCATGGGTGGTGCTAGTAGCATCCCTGTCAGTTTCTTGTGCTCAACTTTTACTTATTAGTATGTGTAGGACTTGTCCACATACGTCGCCACATCTCTCTTCATGCTAGACCACTAGAAATCCCTGCATAGGTCCTTATACATCTTAGTGGCGCCAGGTGTATACTAAAATGCGAGTGATGGGATTTTTCCATCGCCACGTCCTATAACTCTTCAATGATTTGGACAATTAACCTCCCTTTGTGTCGCACCCTACTGTCATTGTCTACAGTGAGGATGTCAAACATTTCCTCATTCCAAATGTGGTCATGATATTGGGAGAACTCAGGATCACACCTGTGCCTCTAATACTCTCGGCTGGATGAGGGGTAGAGCCACCACACCCCAAAGATATGCTCTATCATAGCCCTATTGCACATGCGGGTTGAACCTCTGCAGTTCCGTGAACATTTTTACTCAATGGAACTTCATTGATGCAAGCGTGAGGCTAGATTTCTAACTGAGACCATTGGCTACCACATTAGCCTTCCCCTGGTGGTCCTCCTGTGAGAAGTCATAATCTTCCATAAACTCCATCCACCTTATTTTTCGTAGGTTTAGATCCCATTGAGTAAATATCTATTGAAGGCTCTTGCGATCGATTGGAAAACACTTCAAATCGTTTACAGTATAAGTAGTACCTCCAACTCTTTAGTGCAAGCACCACAATGGCTAACTCTTGTTTATGGGTGTGGTAGTTCTTTTCATGCACCTTTAACTAGAGAGATGCACAGGCTATTACCCGACCATCTTACATCAATACTGCACCAAGTCCCGAACCTGAAGCATCACAGTACACTATGTAGCCCTTGCCCCATTCTGGAAGGATAAGAATGGGCACGGAGGTTAGTCTGACCTTCAGCTCCTCAAATGCTAACTCAAAATCCTCGGACCAATCAAAATGCACATCCTTCTAATTAATCATTATGAGAGGCATTTCTACCCTTGAGAAATCTTGTAAAATTTGCGGTAGTACCCAACTAAATCCAGGAAGCTGCGCACCTCAACGACTGTTCTCGGTTGACCTCTTTCCAATACCGCTTCCACCTTTGATGGATCAACAAAAATAGGCAAGGAATTTTCCCTCTTCCATCTGTAATTCGCATTTACTTAACTTGGCATACAATTGGTTCTCCCATAGTAGTTGCAAAGTCTCTTAGAGATGCTCCTCGTGATCTAATCAGATGCTGAGTATTCTAAGATGTCATCCATGAAAAGTATAACAAACCGATCATGATAAGGATGGTAGATACGATTCACCAAGTCCATAAACATTTTAGGGGCTTTTGTCAACCCAAAGGGCATCACCATAAACTCATAGTGCCCGTACCGCGTGTGAAATGTCGTCTTGGGAATATATTCCTCTCTCACACGTAACTAGTGGTACATAAAGCGGAGGTTAATCTTTCAAAATCTGTCCGCCCCCTGTAACTGATCGAATAAGTCATCGATGTGGGGCATAGGGTACTTGTCCTTCATGATTACCCTATTTAGTTGCGGATAGTTGATGTAAAGTCGCAGAGAGTTATCCTTTTTCTTTGCAAATAAGACAGGGGCTCCCCAAAGAGAAACACTGAGAAAATAAATATTTTTCAACTTAGTTCCTCTAATTGGGTCCGCAATTCGTATAATTTCATCGGGGCCATTCTATGCGATGGGATTGAAATATGTGACACAACTTGATGTACCTCTATCGCAAAGTCCACCTCTCTCTGATGCAGCAACCCATGAAGATCATTCAAAAATATATCAGGGAACTCTTGGAACATAGGGTAGTCAAGAATCATACCCTCTAGATCGTCTTAAGCCACCATGCTGCTCATCCAATTAAAATACATTTTTTACGCATAGACTGAGGAGAATTTACAGGGATAATTGAAACTCTGCTCACTATTGAAACGATGGCAATACCCATTCGGAAGCAAGACCAAGACACTGTGCTGATGGCATTCAATAATGGCTTTAAAATGAGCCTGCAATTCCATACATATGATTACTTTAAACCCATCTATGTCCATAAGCTTCAGGTTGTACTCTAAGACGAAGTGTCCAGCCATAACCACACACTTACGACAAACCTTGTCGAGGACAATGTCGCCGCCCACTTGGAAATAAATAAATATGGGGAGATGAAACTGATTCACTACCAAAGCCAGACTAAAGGTTAAGGAACTAGATATGGAAGAGTGCAAAGTGCCAGAGTTGAACAATACCATTACCCAAGTACTATACAGGAGAATCATACCTTCCATCACTATAGGGGCATTAAGAGGTGTAGTCTATTGGGAATTTTCATAAGTTTGCCTGAAATTAAATCGGTTGGTCGGACTGCTTAGCACACCCTTTCCCTGACTTGGATGCTATCCGTCTACATTATTCCTAGTCGTCTTCTAGTATCTAGAACAAAAATTCTGCTATTGTTGAGATAGGCCCATTTAGCTGCAACTTTGACCTAATACAAAGTTAACGGTCTGCTGGATGCCTTGTTGATTGCCCGACTATCGTTGGGGGAACTCCCTCTACATGTTCCCTGAGAGTCGATAACTGAAGTAGGACCTATTTAAGGGGTCAATATGGTGGTGATCACTCGTACACTGTATTGAGGAGGAGCCCACCCCCATCACTGCCTTGATCCTTACGAAGAAACCCCGGGCCACGCTTAGGGACTTCTTGTGAATACTCGCGTGAGAGAATCCTAGCTCCCTCTTCCTCTCCCTAATAGATTTGCTATCTTCAACATCAATATTGAAACTAATTGCCTTGTTTATATATATTCTGAAGTTTGGTGGATCCATACCTGTTAGAATCCGTTGAATGCCCAAGTTAAGACCCTTAATAAAAAGCCTTGTCTTCTCAGCTTCATTCCTCTGAACGGAGTTCATGTACTCACACAGGCCTTTGAATTTCACTAGGTACTCATTCACAAACGTCTTGCCCTGAATCAACTGCAGAAATTCATCTTTCTTGGAATCTTTATATGCCTACTTGGACGTATCAGTCAAGGCATGCAACCCTAAAGTGGTCACAATCAATGTTTTTGGTGGTGCCGATAGAGTAGGCATTCCACCAGCGTTGTGCCTTCTCCGTCAGCTGAAATATCGCAATCTTAAACTTATTCCCAACTGGCACATTTAAAATATCCATTACCATCATGACCTCGTCGAGCCATGCCTCGGCTTCATCAATGACTGACACCTCATTGAAGCTGGGCGGATTCAACCTCCTAAATTCCTTGTGGATCGATGTAGAAGTGGTGCTTTTTATTGTTTCGCTGCGATTGGGCCGCTATTGAGAGAGAGTCAGCAAGCTGGCTGACGTCTTTCTCCATATACTGGAGCTCGCTAGAAGTGGAACCACTAGCAACGTCATGATGTGAAGGAATCTACATAAAATGGTGGGTTTAATACACACTAGAACATATGAAATGATAACAAAATTGACTTACTGAAAAATACTAATCATTAGTTATGCGATAAGCAGGGGAAATGTAGTAAGGAAATGTAAACACTTAATCACACCCGAGGATCCCATTGCTCTGATACCATTTGTAATCACTGCACTAAAACTGGAGAATGGTCACGGCCAAAATCCCTGACCAAGACTGTGGGTCGCGGACCTGGGGGGTGACCATTTCAGGTGCGACCAATTTCGTGAGTTGCCTCCCAAGTCTGTGACCAATCTGGGTGTCACGAAAGATGGTCGTAGACTTAGGTCGCGGCCAAAGTTTGTGACCCCCAATCGTGACAAAAATTGATAGCGGCCAAAGTCCGTGACCCACACCGTGAAGGCAAAAAATGGTTGCGGCCAAAGTCCGTGACCCCCAATTGTGACAAAAATTTGTCGCGGCTCACAGCCGGAGGAAAAAAAAGCAAAAAAATGGTCGTGGACCAAATCCGTGATCCATACTGCGACCATTTTTTTCACTTTCGTCGCAGAGTGGGTCACAGACTTTAGCTACGACCAATTTTTTTGTTGTGTTATGGGTCACGGACTTTGGCCGCGACCATTTTTCATCACGGTTGGGGGTCATGGACTTTGGTCGTGACCATTTTTATCCGCGACGAAAAAAATAGAAATTGTGGTGGACAAAGTCCGTGACCATATTTACATATAATTAAAAAAATGTTTTTTTTGTACAATCCTAAAATTGGGGGTCCTGCTACTGCACGACTGGTTGCTACGTGTAACGTTGGACGCCTACGAGGTTTTACAAATATTTATTATTGGCAAAATGATAAAGAAAATTACAAATTGCAAATCAGGAACGTTGTTAATAAACTAATATATATGCAAACTTAAAAATATTACACAGCTTAATAATTCACAAACAAAAAGAAAATCGGCTGAGTTTTCTCTATTTTCAGGACTTTCAAACCCTGTTGATATAAAACCTGCTTATTATAAAACCCGCACAACCATAAAATTTAACAATCAAATTATAAAAGCCTTCACGACCATAAAACTAAGCAAGAAAGCAACAAAAGCCCGCACGGCTGTAACACATAAAAAACATAATATGGAATACCCACAACATTATATAAACAAACTTCCTATTATAAACCATTTCCTGCTTCATTTGTTCCACATGCAAAAAAGCAAACGATACAATGTTATCATGCAAATGATAGGATACAAAAAAAAGTGATATCAGTAACCAAGTAGTTTAATAAAAATCTTATTCAAATTATCAAATTATCAAAAATCTTATTCAAATTAAGACTAAGTCTAGAAATTTTCAAATTATCGTCATATTCTCAAATAGGGAGCTCCGTGATCTGGCGGTCAGTTCCTACGATTTATATTGGTCCCGTGAAAGGTGTCAGTGCCTCTCACAGGGATATTTCAAGTTTTTGCACTCTGACGCCAAGTTTTAAGCCTAAGTTTAGATATTTTCAAATTATCATTTTATTCTGAAATCGGGCGTGCCGTGATCACACAGTCAGTTCCTACGAGTTAATTGGTCCTGTGTGAGGTGTTGGTGCCTCTCACGGGGCCATACAGGGGCCGTTTTGAGTTTTTGCCATCTAACGCCATGTTTTTAATCCTTACTCCTCATATTTTCAAATTATCCTCATATTTTCAAATCGGGAGTCTCCTGATTATGCAATCAGTTCCTACGAGTTACATTAGTCTCGTGTGAGGTGTTGGTGCCTCTCACGGGCTAATATGGTGACTATTTCAGTTTTCACCCTCTAACGCCATGTTTTTAAGCCTAAGTATAGATATTTGCAAATTATCCTCGTATTCTCAAACCGAGAGTCCCGTGGCCACGTGGTCAGTCCCTATGAGTTACATGGGTCCTGTGCAAGGTGTCGGTGCATCTTATGGGGCCATTTAGGGGTTATTTCAAGGTTTCCCCCTCTAGAGCCATGTTTTTAAGTCTAAGTCTAGATATTTCATATTATCGATGTAATCTCAAATCGGGAGTCCCGTAACCACGCGATCAGTTGCTATGAGTTACATTGGTCCCGTACGAGGTGTCGATGCCTCTCACGAGGCCTTTTTGGGGATATTTCGGGTTTTCTCCCTTTGACGCCATGTTTTTAAGACTAAGTCTAGAAATTTTTAAATTATCATCATATTCTCAAACTTGGATTGCCGTGACCATGCGGTCACTTCCTTCGAGTTACATTGGACCTGTGCGAGGTGTCAGCTCCTCTCATGGGGTCGGGTGGTGGTGGTTTCGGGGTTCCCCATCTAGCACTATGTATTTAAGCCTATGTCTAGATATGTTGAAATTATCGCAGTATTATCAAATCGAGAGTCCCGTGATCATGCGATCTGTTACTATGAGTTACATTGGTCCCGTGTGAGGTGTCGGTGCCTCTCATAGGGCCTTTCGGGGGCTGATTCGGGTTTTCTCCCTCTGACGCCATGTATTTAAGACTAAGTTTAGAAAATTTTAAAGTATTATCATATTCTCAAACTGCTAGTCCCGTGACCACGCGGTCAGTTCCTATAAGTTACATCGGTCCTGTGCGAGGGGTTGGCGTATCTCACGAGGTTGTTTGGATGTTGTTTCAGGGTCCCCCCTCTAGCGCCATGTTTTAAGCCTAAGTCTAGATATTTTTAAATTACCGCCGTATTCTCAAATTAGGAGCCCTGTGATCAGGAGGTCAGTTCCTAGGAGTTACATTGGTCTCGTGGGAGGTGTCAATGCCTCTCACGGGGCTGTTTCAAGTTTTCGCACTTTGACTCCAAGTTTTAAGCCTAAGTCTAAATAGTTTCAAATTATCATCGTATTCTCAAATCGGGAGTGCCGTGATCGCGCGGTCAGTTCCTACGAGTTAATTGGTCCCGTACGAGGTGTTGGTGCCTCTCATGGGGCCGTTTTGAGTTTTTGACATCTAACGCCATGTTTTTAATCCTTCTTCCTTATATATTCAAATTATCCCCGTATTTTCAAATTAGGAGTCCCGTGATAACGCAGTCAGTTCCTACGAGTTATATTGGTCTCGTGCGAGGTGTTGGTGCCTCTCACGGGCCAATACGGGGACCGTTTCACTTTTCACCCTCTAACGCCTTATTTTTAAGCCTAAGTCTAGATATCTGCAAATTATCCTCGTGTTCTCAAATCGAGAGTCCCGTGACCACATGGTAAGTCCCTACGAGTTACATGGGTCCCGTACAAGGTGACGACGCATCTTACTGGGCCATTTGAGGGTTATTTCGGGTTCCCCCTCTAGCGACATGTTTTTAAGCCTAAGTCTAGATATTTTTAAATTATCGCCTTATTCTCAAATTGGGAGTCCTATGACCACGCGATCAGTTACTACGAGTTATATTGGTCCCGTACGAGGAGGCGTTGCCTCTCACGGGGCCATTCTGGGGTTGTTTTGGGTTTTCGCCCTCTGGCGCCATGTTTTTAAGCTTAAGTCTAGAAATTTTAAAATTATCATCATATTCTTAAACTTGGATTCCCGTGACCACGTGATCACTTCCTCCGATTTACATTGGACATGTGCGAGGTGTCAGCGCCTCTCACGGGGCCGAGTGCTGGTGGTGGTGGTTTCGGGGTTCAACTCTCTAGCGCCATGTATTTAAGACTAAGTTTAAATATGTTGAAATTATCTCCATATTCTCAAATCAAGAGTCTCGTGACTACGCGGTTAGTTACTACGAGTTACATTGGTCCCGTGCGAGGTGTCGGTGCCTCTCACAGGGCCTTTCGGGGATTGTTTTGAGTTTTCGCCCTCTGACGCCATGTTTTTAAGACTGAGTTTAGAAATTTTCAAATTGTTTTTGTATTCTCAAAGTGGTAGTCTCATGACCACGCGGTCATTTCCTACGAGTTACATTGGTTATGTGCGAGGTGTTGGCGCATCTCATGGGGCCATTTGGGTGTTGTTTCAGGGTCCCCCCTCTAGCGCCATGTTTTTAAGCCTAAGTTTAGATATTTTCAAAGTATCACCGTATTCTCAAACTGGGAGTTCTGTGACCACGTGATCAGTTCCTACGAGTTAAATTCGACCTCTGCGAGGTGTCGGCGCCTATCACGAGGCCTCGGTGTGTGTGTGTGTGTGTTGTTTTGGGTTCCCCCTCTAGCCCCATGTATTTAAGACAAAGTATAGATATGTTCAAATTATCTCGGTATTATCAAATCGAGAGTCTTGTGACCACGCGGTGAGTTTTTATGGGTTACATTGGTCTCGTGCGAGTTGTCAGGGCCTCTCACGGTGCCTTTGGGGGGATTTTTTTGGGTTTTCACTCTCTGACGCCATGTTTTTAAGACTAAGTCTAGAAATTTTCAAATTATCATCGTATTCTCAAATCGGTAGTTCCGTGACCATGCGGTCAGTTCCTACGAGTTACATTAGTCTCGTGCGAGGTGTCGATGCATCCCACGGGGCCGTTTAGGAGTTGTTTCGGGGTTCGCCCCTCTAGCGCCATGTTGTAAAGCCTAAGTATAGAAAATTTTAAATTATCATCGTATTCTCAAATTGGGAGTCCCGTGATGATGCAGTCAGTTCCTACGAGTTACATTGGATCAGTGCGAGTTGTCGGTGCCTCTCACGGGGTCGCGGGGGGTAAGGTGATGGGGGTGGTGTTTCGGAATCCCCCCTCTAGCTCCATGTATTTAAGACAAAGTCTAAAAAGTTCAAATTATCACCGTATTCTCAAATTGAGAGTCCTGTGACCACGCGGTCAGTTCCTACAAGTTACATTGGTCCCGTGCGAGTTGTCGGTGCCTCTCATGAGGATTTTCGGGGGCTGTTTTGCATTTTCGCCCTCTGACGCCATGTTTTTAAGACTAAGTCTAGAAATTTTCAAATTATCATCATATTCTCATACCCAGAGTCCCGTGACCATGGGGGTCAGTTCCTACGAGTTACATTGGTCCCGTGCGAGGTGTCGGCGCGTCTCATGGGGCCGTTTGGGTGTTGTTTCAGGGTTCCCCCTTTTAGCGCCATATTTAAATCCCAAGTCCAGATATTTTTAAATTATTTCCGTATTCTCAAACTGGGATTCCTATGTCCATGCCATCAGTTCCTATAAGTTACATTGGTCTGTGCAAGGTGTTACTGCCTCTCACCGAGCCTTTCAGGGACTGTTTCGGGTTTTTGCCCTCTAACGCCATGTTTTTATGCCTGAGTCTAGAAAATTTTAAATTATCATCTTATTCTCAAACTGGATGCCCTGTGACCAAGCGATCAGTTCCTACGAGTTATATTGGTCCCGTGCGAGGTGTCGGTGCTTCTCACAGGACTGCTTGGGGGCTATTTCGAGTATTCGCACTCTGACGCCAAGTTTTAAGCCTAAGTGTAGATATTTTCAAATTATCGTCGTATTCTCAAATAGGGAGTATCGTGATTACGCCGTTAGTTTCCTACGAGTTACATTGGTCACGTACGAGGTGTTGGTGCCTCTCACGGGGCCATACGGGGGCCGTTTTGAGTTCTTGCCGTCTAACGCCATGTTTTTAGTCCTAAGTCCTCATATTTTTAAAGTATCGTTGTATTCTAAAATCGAGAGTCCTGTGATAATGCGGTCAGTTCCTACGAGTTACATTAGCCCCGTGCGGTTGGTGGCTCTCACGGGCCAATACGAGAACTGTTTCGGGTTTTCACCCTTTTGAGCCATGTTTTTAAGCCTAAGTCTAGATATTTTTAAATTGTCCTCGTCTTCTCAAATCGGGAGTAGCGTGATCGCGCGATCAGTTCCTATGAGTTACATTGGTCCTGTGCGATGTGTCGATGCGTTTCACGGGGCCGTTTGGGGGTTGTTTCGAGGTTCCCCCTCTAGCTCCATGTTTTTAAGAAAAAGTCTATAAATTTTCAAATTATCATCATATTCTCAAACCGAAAGCCCCTTAACCAGGCGGTCAATTCCTATGAGTTACATTGATCCCGTGCGAGGTGTCGATAACTCTCACGGGGCCGTTAGGGGGTTATTTCGGGCGTTCCCCCTCTAACGCCATGTTTTTAAACCTATGTCTAGATATTTTAAAATTATTGTTATATTCTCAAACTGGGAGTTCCGTGACCACGCAGTGAGTTCCTACGAGTTACATTAGTCCTGTGTGAGGTGTTGGTGCGTCTCACGGGGTCGTTTTGGGGTTGTTTCGGGGTTCCCCCTCTAGAGCTATGTTTTAAAGCCCGAGTCTAGAAATTTTCAAATTATCATCGTATTATTAAACCGGAAGTGCCATGACTAGATGATCAGTTCCTACGAGTTACATTGGTCCCGTACAAGGTGTCAGTGCCTCTCACGGGGACGCTTGGGGGCTATTTCGAGTTCTCGCACTCTGACACCAAGTTTTAAGACTAAGTCTTGATATTTTCAAATTATCGCTGTATTCTCAAACCGAGAGTACCGTGATCACGCTGCCAGTTCCTACTAGTAACATTGGACCTGTGCGAGGTGTTAGTGCCTCTCAATGGGGCCCTACGGGGGCTGTTTTGAGTTTTTTCTGTCTAACGCCATGTTTTTAATCCCAAGTCCTCAGATTTTCCAATTATCATCATATTATCAAATCGGGAGTCCCATGATCACGCGAACAGTTCGTACGAGTTACATTGGTCCCGTGTGAGGTGTTGGTGCCTCTCACGGGATTATACGGGGGTTGTTTCGAGTTTTCACCCTCTAACGCAATTTTTTTAAGCCTAAGTCTGGATATTTTTAAATTATCATTGTATTCTCAAACCGGGAGTCCCGTGATCACGCGGTCAGTTCCTACGAGTTACATTAGTCCCGTGCGAGGTGTCGATGCGTCTCACGAGGCCATTTGGGGGTTGTTTCGAGGTTTCCCCCTCTAGAGCCTTGTTTTTAAGCCTAAGTGTATAAATTTTCAAATTATCATCGTATTCTCAAACTGTAAGCCTCTTGACCCGGTGGTCAATTCCTACGAGTTACAATGGTCCCGTGCGAGGTGTCGATACCTCTCACGGGGCCGTTAGAGGGTTATTTCGAGCGTTCCCCCTCTAACGCCTTATTTTTAAACCTAAGTCTAGATATTTTAAAATTATCATCGTATTCTCAAATCGAGAGTCCCATGCCCATGCACTGAGTTCCTATGAGTTACATTAGTCCCGTGGGAGGTTTTGGTGCGTCTCACGGGGTCATTTGGGGATTGTTTTGGGATTCCCCCCTCTAGCGCCATATTTTTAAGCCTAAGTTTAGAAATTTCCAAATTATCGTCGTATTCTCAAACTGGAAGCCCCATGACCAGGCGATCAGTTCCTACGAGTTACATTGGTCCCGTACGAGGTGTCGGTGCCTCTCACGGGGATGCTTGGGGGCTATTTCGAGTTCTCGCACTCTAACGCCAAGTTTTAAGCCTAAGTCAAGATATTTTCAAATTATCATCGTATTCTCAAATCAGGAGTATTGTGATCACGCGGTCTGTTCCTACGAGTTACATTGGTCCCATGCGAGGTGTCGGTACCTCTCCTAGGGCCGTTTGGGAACTGTTTCGGGTTTCACTCCACTAGTGCCAATTTTCAAGCCTAAGTCTATTATTTAAAATTATCATCGTATTCTCAAATTAGAAGTCCTGTGACCATGAGGTCAATTCCTACGAGTTACATTGGTCCTATGTGAGGTGTCGACGTTCTCATGGGGTCGTTTGGGGGTTATTTAGGGGTTCCCCCTCTAGCGCCATGTTTTTAAGTCTAAGTTTAGATATTTTCAAATTATCATCGTATTCTCAAATCGAGAGTATCGTGATCACGTAGTTAGTTTCGTACGAGTTACATTGGTCACGTGCGAGGTGTTGGTGCCTCTCACGGGGCCATCCGGGGGTCATTTCGAGTTTTTGTCGTCTAACGCCATGTTTTTAATCCTAAGTCCTTATATTTTCAAATTATCATCGTATTCTCAAATTAGGAGTCCCGTGATAACGTGACCAGTTCCTACGAGTTACATTGATCCAGTGCGAGGTGTTGGTGCCTCTCACGGGCCAATACGGGGACTGTTTTGGGTTTTCACCCTCTAACGTCATGTTTTTAAGATTAAGTCTATATATTTTCAAAGTATCTTCGTATTCTCAAACCGGGAGCACCATGATCGCGCGGTCAGTTCCTATGAGTGACATTATTCCCGTGCAAGGTGTCGGTACCTCTTACGGGGCCGTTAGGGGGATGTTTCAAGTTTTTCCCCTCTAACCCCATGTTTTTAAGCCTATGTCTAGATATTTTCAAATTATCATTGTATTCTCAAATCGGGAGTCCCATGACCATACGGTCAGTTCCTACAAGTTACATTGTCCTGTGCGAGGTGTCGGTTCATCTCACTGGGCCGTTTGGGGGTGGTTTCGGGGTTCCCCCTCTAGTGCCATGTTTTTAATTCTAAGTCTATTAATTTTCAAATTATCATCACATTCTCAAACTGGAAGCCCCATGACCATGCGATCATTTCCTACGAGTTACATTGGTCCCATGTGAGGTGTCGGTACCTCTCATAGGGCCATTCAGGGGTTATTCTGGCTTTCTACCTTTAATGCCATGTTTTTAAGGTTAATTCTATATATTTTCAAATTATCATCGTATTATCAAAACGAGATTCTCGTGAACACGCCATCAGTTCCTACAGGTTACATTAGTCACGTGCAAGGTGTTGGTAAGTCTAAAGGGGCCATTTGGGGATTGTTTCAGGGTTCCCCCTCTAGCGCCTTATTTTTAATCCTAAGTGTAGAAAATTTCAAATTATCATTGTATTCTTAAATTGAAAACCCCGTGACCAGGCGGTTAGTTCCTAGGAGTTACATTGGTCCCGTACAAGGTGTCGATGACTCCCACGGGGCCGCTTGGGGGTTATTTCGAGTTTTTGCACTCTGACGCCAAGTTTTAAGCCTAAGTCTAGATATTCTCAAATTATAATCATATTCTCAAAGCGGGAGTACTGTTATTACGCGGTCAGTTCCTATGAAATACATTAGTCCCGTACGGGGTATTGGTGCCTTTTACGGGGCCGCTTGGGGCAGTTTCGAGTTTTCTCACTCTGCCACCAAGTTTTAAGCCTTAGTTTAGATATTTTTAAATTATCGTTATATTCTCAAACCGGGAGTACCGTGATCACGCGAAAAATTTGTACGAGTTACATTGGTCCTGTGCGAGGTGTTGGTGCCTCTCATGGAGCCATAAGGGGGCCGTTTTGAATTTTTGTCGTCTAACGCCATGTTTTTAATCCTATGCCCTCATATTTTCAAATTATCATCGTATTCTCAAACTTGGAGTGCCGTGATAACGCGGTCAGTTCCTATGAGTTACATTGGTCTCGTGCGAGGTGCTAGTGCCTCTCACGAGCCTATACGGGGGCAGTTTCGAGTTTTCACACTCTAATGATATGTTTTTAAGTCTGGGTCTAGATATTTTCAAATTATCATCGTATTCTCAAACCAAAAGTCCTGTGACCACGCGATCAGTTCCTACGAGTTGCATTAGTCTTTTACGAGGTTTCGACGCATCTCACAAGGACATTTGGGGGTTGATTCGGAGTTCCCCCTCTAGCGCCCTATTTTTAAGCCTTAGTCCAGAAAATTTTAAATTACCATCGTATTATCAAATCAAAAGTTTTGTGACCAGGAGTTCAGTTCCTATGAGTTACATTGGTCCCGTGCAGGGTATTGGTGCCTATCACGGGGCCGCTTGGGGGATGTTTCGAGTTTTCTCACTCTGACACCAAGTTTTAAGCCTAAGTCCAGATATTTTAAATTATCATCGTATTCTCAAACCGGGAGTACCGTGATCGCACAGTCAGTTCCTACGAGTTACATTGGTCTCATGCGAGGGTTGGTGCCTCTCATGGGGCTATACGAGGGTCATTTCGAGTTTTTGCCATCTAACGCCATGTTTTTAATCCGAAGTCCTCATATTTTCAAATTCTCCTCATATTCTCAAACTGGGAGTCTCGTGATCACGCATTTTTTTACAAGTTACATTAGTCCCGTGCGAGGTTTTGGTGCCTCTTACGGGCCTATACGAGGGCTGTTTCAGGTTTTCACCCTCTAACGCCATGTTTTTAAACCTAAGTCTAAATATTTGCAAATTATGCTCGTATTCTCAAATCGGGAGTACCATGATCACGCGATCCGTTCCTACGAGTTACATTGGTCCCGTGCGATGTGTCAGTCCCTCTCACGGGGCCGTTAGGGGTTTCTTTCGGGGTTTTCCCCTCTAACGCCATATTTTTAAGGCTATGTCTAGATATTTTCAAATTATCATCGTATTCTCAATTCGGGAGTCCCGTGATCGCTCGGTCAGTTCCTATGAGTTACATTTCGGGGTTATTTTGGGGTTTCCTCCTCTTACGCCATGTTTTTAAGCATATGTCTAGTTATTTTAAAACAATCTTTTCACTTCTCAAGCCCATGTTTTTAAGCCTATTTCCCGTGTGTGGTGTTGGTGCCTCTCATGTGACCATGGTATTTATGTTTCATTTATTCGGTAGTAATGTTGATAGTAACAAGTAACGAGGGTGAAAAGTTAACAAGTAATGGTATACAGGTTGATTTAGTGTAAATTTACACCTGCCTAGATTATAGTAACGAGAACCGTCTAAATCAACTTGTATACGATTACTTATTACTTATTATCTTTTCACCCTCGTTATTTGTTTATATATATATAAAGATAGATGTATCGGAACATGTGTAGAGAGAGAGATGGTCGCCTAAATATGTGAGGAAGTGGAAAGAGGGTCATCGCTGCAGCAACCAAATGAGAAACAAATTATTGTCATATTCACATATTTAACAAATTTAGTAAAAAAAGAAACTATGAACAAACATATTCAAGACCCCCACCCTTACTCCACCCCACACCCTAATAGTTTTGGACTATACCCCCCCCCCCCCCCCCCCAACCGATACAGGTCTACCCTTTTTGCATTTGTTTTCCTTGGATCATTTAACCCCTTGGACCGATGGGATCTATTTGGTCAGGCCTTGGGAAGATTTTGGTTGCTATGATCTCTCCCCACACTAAGGCTTGGTCTCCCAAGAAGACACTCAGACCTACTATATATATCAGCTATATATAGCTGCTGCTTTATATAGTTGTTGCTATATATAGTTGCTGCTATAAATAGCAGCGATATATAGTTGTTGCTGCTATATATGGTTGTTTCTACATAGAGCAACTATGTATAACTACTGTTATATATAGATACTATATATAGTTGCTGCAGCTGATGTAGATTTTATTTTTTGTGGATTTTTTAGTTTCACAAAATCCAAGTGACTTCAAAGTTACAAAATATGTTAACTGATCGAGGTGGAAACCAAGCGTCCGTGTAAATGCGCTAGTCGTTGTTATCGGCTTCCAACCGCAATAAAAAAACCTAAACTTTAACTACACTCTTGCGGAGTATAGTGGCTAGTCTGGGTATCGAATCCTCAAGGAACTAGGACGAGTGAACGTGACAACAAAGGTAAGAATGTTAACCCTAACTTGACTCTAAAAAGAAACAAAAAGATGATGGAGATGGGAAATAACTAATTAACTAAATACACACTAACTTAAACTACTTCATTAACTATGTGAACAAAATGAACTAACTAAGAATGACTTAATAAGAATGAAGGGAAAATTGGTTGGGAATACAATACCCCAAACCCTAGTGTGTATGCCAAGTAGAAAACTAGTCGTAAATTAATCATACCCGATCTTTAGTACTCCAAAGTATTACATATATGAGGGATCGTAGCCTTCACAGTATGTATGCAAAGGACGAGTAAAACGGTGTCGTATTAGCTACACGCGCATTGCACTCTTAATCATCCCGGTTGCCTAGTAAAAACGAGATTAAAAGCCTTACAATGGTTATGATCACCATACAACACGATCTAATCAATTATGAAACACATTGGGTTGGGTTCATGCATCCCAACCCTTAAAAATCTTGTATAACATGGTGAAATTAGTGAAAACTATGTTATCTAAATTGCATGAACTCATAATTGCTTGGAAAGAGAGATTAAACATGAGTAATAATAATAAAAGTGCTGGAAATAAATATTACCAAGATTGAAGAACAAGAACATGCAAGAAGAAATCAAAGGTTGAAGAAAAATCGAAAAAGTTCTTGAATTAAAAGTGCAAAATATGTAAATTATTTTCCTAAATGTTCCTCCTTGATTAGGAACTTTTACATGAATGAAATTTGAATAAAAAGATTCCTAATGACTAAATATATAGGCTCGAGGTAGTTTAGAAGAGTCCCCAAAACATAAAACTCTTTTGGCTAAAAGATAAGCAAAAAATAAAAATCCCGTATCTAATAATTTGTCACACTTATAAAGCGTGACTAATTTTGTAACAGGCTCTGAGCATGACTAAATGGGCGGTCCGAATCTTTTTAAAATAAAAGGTCCGGATCGCCCTTTAAATTCCGGCAGAACTTTCTTTCTTGACTTCTCTCATCTTCAAATGATCATAACTTCTTCACTGTAGCTCTGATTAAGGTGTCATTTTTTCTAGTGTTCTTGTATTTGAAAGATCTTCAACTTTCCAGT